>CM076581.1:1627920434-1628578379 GCA_034641835.2 Pinus albicaulis
TGTTGGATCTATTCAGTACTTTCTATATGATGTATTTTTGACCGAGCATGGGTATGCCCGCCTCAGCATGAGTTGACTCTCTGTTTTCTTTCATTGGTTTTTGGCAGGCTGAAATCTGGTGAAGTCCTCTCTTGTCCTTGCGAAGTTCTTTATATGTGCATAATACATTTCGGCCATCATGTACCCCTTCTGACCTCATATATTAGGGGGCATCTGTTATAGCATCATTTCTCACTTTGACATGATTCATGATTGCTTTATGGCTTTTTGGGCACCCATTCCTACAGACTTGGACAAATTCACTTAAAAACAGTGTAAAATCCCTCATACGCGACTATGCCCATACTTTTCCGCGTGTATACGCGAGTCCAGCTAGACTTTTCCGCGTATGCCATTAAAATGATTAAAAAATATATAAAAAATCCCTAATTTCGCGCTGGGTCGATGGTTACTCAGGTAGTTCAACCACCCCAGCCCGTGGCCAACTATTTCCAACTGCTGAAACTACTTGGAGAGACTATAAAAAGCCCTCATGTGTATGGCTTAAGGGAGAGAGAGAATTATTGATACTATACTCTGTTGGTATTCCCTATCCAAGTTTGATTCCCCGTGCCTCCTGCACTTTCCCAGTTCATTGTAGGAAACCCTTGTTTCCTTGAGATACACATCTCTTTATATGTTATCTCGTATGCACCAGTTTGGAAGGAGTCTTAGCGAGGCAAGGGCTGGACGGATCCGGACGACGGTCTGCGAAGGCCTTGGAAGGATCAAGTGATCTCTCCACTTGATTACTTTTGTACGTACTATTTATAATACAGAAGTATCATGCTGTTCCCGAAATAGACGTGTTAGTGTATGCTTTAATGTATGAGAATATTTGTTATACAAGCATTCATTATGATTTATTTAATGTTTTATATGAATCTCACTAACATATAGAGTAGAAATATGTTGTACAACTTGTCCTTTGTGCTGGTTTCTTCTTGTATTTCAGGTTAAGGAGGAAGGACGGTTGCAGGGAGTTTGAACTCCACGTGGATCTACTTCAAACGTAGGACCAATGGGTAAATCTCTCATTCTTCTCTATTTGGTTTTTCTGAACGTGCATGGTTGTGTGAGTCTCTGTTAAGTAGTACGCCCCTGCTCTATGGAGGTTGTATCCCAACCAACCTCTAGGGTGTTATTTCCCCGAAACAATGCCAAGATCTGAAAATGGTGCTCAATGATACAATAATCTCTTACTAATGGGTAAACATAGAAGCTACAAGTCATGAATGCATATTTGATCATAAGATTCCAATATTCATCTGAGAATTACCAAGAATGCTCTATGCCCTCTCCACATATAAGCAACAACAATTATTAGTCCATACATTCATCAATCAATAAATAACTAAAAATTTATTGACAAGAGCCATAGATAATACACATTATATAACCAACATATAACCAGAAAATAACCAACATAGAACAATGACAACTCAGCCATAATATCACCAACATAATCACTACAAATGCTCATAGGTCACAATAGGAAATTGTCTCATATTAACTTGTGAAAATGCCCACAAAGTCAAGGACTTCCATGTACCACCCAACCATAGATTGGGTTGAACCAAATCTCTCTTTCAGCCAATCACCCCCGCGCCATATTCCAAGCATGAATGTGGGATCTCATGGAATAAACAAAGACAAAACCAACCAGGTATTCCATAGGCCAAACCACCTCAACCCTCAACCATAGTGATTCCACTTTTACGGTCGAACATCACTAACACCAACCATATCGGTCTCTACCCAAGTTGTCGAGGGCTCCATGAACTTGTAACTCAACCCACAACCTTCTAGGGCTCCATAGTCTTTATCCAACCCAGCTCCAGGTATTAGTATCTCAGACCACCAAGGGCTCTAGAGTGTTTGTCCCAACCTACACTCTAGGACTAATAACTCAACCCAAGTTTTTCTAGTGCTTCTAGAGCATTTTTTCCAAACCACAACCATTAGGAACCTCAACAATAATCAGAAAAACAAGTGGAAAAAACCCACAACACCATGGTTATCCAGGAAATGGCAAGGCAAGGCTAAAACCATTATCACTCCAGATCTCCATGCAAATAGCAAAGCATAACCAAAAAATCACATGAATATACAATGCATCCATAAATCAACAAGGAAATCACACATGTAACCTATTAACTATGAACAAATCCTACTATTTCCTTGCACTCTCAGCTTTCCTTTACCTTCTTTCTCCAATTACGAGTGAATACTAGAGTGCTCCAAACATGCTCCAAGAATTCTCTAAATGTGTAAGAGTGAATGAGAGAATACATGTCCCATCACTATGTTTTCCCCAGCATTCAACTTGGAACACATGTACCATGACCTTGGTCTTATTTTATTTAAAAATAAAATCAACCAGGGGTTGTTACAAACCCCTCCCCCTTGGGGGAACACCGTCCTCAATGTTCTAGGACACCAATGGCTAGCAAACCATTGAAAACAAAAACATATTTCCCATGGAGCTTTATAACATAACTCGATGCGACATTTACAAGGACATCTATTGAAAACAAAACAACATACCGCTTATTAGAGCTTTATAATGCATCTCATTGTGACATCTACAACAATATATATATATATATATATATATATATATATATATATATATATATATATATATATATATATATATATATATATATATATATATATATATATATATATATATATATATATATATATATATATATATATATATATACACATTGTTGGCCCTCGTTTTTTATCTCTTTTTGTTTAAGAAAATAAACTTTATTACCATGCTATCGATCCATACACCATCATATTCACTCTATTTTGTTCAATTAATGCATATCCACATATTTAAATTGAGTTTTTCAATTCTTAGAAGTTTTTATAAAAATTGAATTTTAAGTGCATTTTTTGACCAGATCAGAAATTCCCGTAATGGCTTCATGGATGTCATATTGGCAGGAAACTTGGGCTCGAGCTAGATACATTTTTAGAAATCTTGGGAACTAAGAGTAAATGTCCACCTGTTGGTTCAGTCAAACCGAGCTTAAACATGCCTAGTCAAAGCCAGTCAAACATGACCCGTTTTTATGGAGATCCCTAAGAAATAGGTCATATTTCTTATTTTATGGGATTTTCTAGATTTTGAGGGATTAGATGGATGAGCTCGACCTGATTAGATAGGATAAGGATAGCCATGGCCATAGGATACATTTTATATGAGTCTGTTTCATATTTTATTTATATAAGCCTAATACGTTGAAGGCATTCATATGTAGAATTTGTGTAACTTAACTTTGATATTTCTAAAACTTTGTATAGTTAATTGAAAGACCTCTTCTATTTCATTTGTTGTTGTTATATGATGAATGCTTGAATAAATTTTCAGTAGTTTAAAGCACTTACAGTGTGCAAGGCAAGGGTTGAGGGCCCCCACACCGAGCTAAGTGCACTTTCTACTTATTTTAAGTTGCAGTTTCTGAACTAGTTTGTTTTATGCTTAATCTGTTAATTAGATATATGTTGATGTTTTATGAGTGCTGATGAATCTAATTCTAATTTTTATTCTACATATGAAGGGACAATACAATGTTTAAGTTAAACATTCATTCTATCTGATTAAGAGCTAGAGCTAGAATTCATATTTTTATGTTTTTTAATGATTTTATGAAGTTCTTGTTTTCTAACAATAGTGTTAATGATGAATGAATTTGTAATGAAGGACAACCATGATCTCTTTAGTTAAGAGCCTCTTCAGTTATTCTTTCATGCATCTTGATCTATTGCTCATTCGTGGTTTTTGTTTCTAATTCATGAAGTAGTTTTGTAAGAGAAGGACAAACAAGTTCTCCTAAGTTAGGAGCTTCTTTTGTTGCTGATTACATAATTGAATTTAGAAATGATTTAGTTTAAATTTATATTTGTAATATGAATTTCCTTTATTATTAATAATTCATCTTCTAACTTGACCATAGCTGAAACCCATATATCCTGGAGATGCTTCTAATTCCTTCAAGCCCATATTGATAATAAATATTTATGTTAGTTTACCCAGTAAACAACCAACATTTCAGGCACCGTTGCCAGGGAAGTATATTTCATAGTGGTAAATTAGGAATATATATATATATATATATATATATAGATAAACAACAAAAACATAGTTTTTCTTTTAAGTTATGTTTCTATATGCCTAGAGATAGAGATCAGAAGGGTAGATTTGTGAAATAAAACCCCCCAACAACTCATCCACCCACAGGATTAACAACACCAATTGTTGGAATACCTACTATAGAAGAGTTAGAGGAAAAACAGAGATCAGGACAAAGATTAACTCTAGTTGAAAGACAAATCTTGTTAGCCTTGGAGGTAAAAAGAAAGCAATCACCAAAAGAAACTCCTTCCTTAGGAAAACAAAACGAAACAAGAAAACCAGTTGTTGAACAACTAGAGCAACCTGTCCTTGAATAAATCAAAGTGGTTAAAGAAACACTAAATCAACCTCATTATTGAAACAATACAAATCTTTGAATAGGAAAAGATCGACGAAGGAGAAGAATAAAATATGCCAATCATGAATCCTGAGCAAATAATTGAATATTAGAGACAACAAAGGGAATGGAGAATAAAAAGAGAGGAAGAAAGGAAATTTGAGGAATAAATAAAGAGAGATGAAGATAGGAGAACATAAGCACTAGGAAAGATAGAAGAAGATGCAAGAAGAGAAAATCAAAACATAAGACTACATGATAATGAACAAGAAAATAACAATGATCAAGAAACTACTTTTGGCTTTCCAATATTAGATGCAAGAGCAATCTTAGGAGAAGAAGTGAAAATGAAAAACATTCCACCTTCTGTATTGCCTAACTTTTATGGAATTTCAACAGAAGATCCTGATGCATTCATGTTCGAGTTTGATATCTTATGTAGAACTTATGGATACACGGATGATACACATGAGCTTCAATTGTTTCCTGCTACCTTGAAAGCAGCAACATTAAAATGGTTTATGGGTTTAGGAGAACATACAATAGCTTCTTGGGATGATATGAAGAAAAGTTTTCTTAAAAATTATCAAGCTTACTGTAGGGCTAGAGACTCAAAAGAAGACATTTTTAGAATGACACAACAAGAAGATGAAAGTTTGGAGGAATATTTGGAAAGATTTCTTTACAATTTGCAGAAATCCAAACAACACTCTCTAAATCTCGATACCATCCGCACAATATTTCTTAAGGGTATCAGAGATGAATATTTAAATATCCTTAATGTGATGGGAAAATGAGATATATCCAATTTACCATTTGAAGAAATTGTTGAAATTTTTCAGAAATACTATAGGGGAAGAGCAAAGAGTGGAAAGAGAGATATTACATTAAGAGCTTCCAAATCTGCAGCAAGTGCAGTAACAAGAGTAGAGATAGGAAGTTTACTAGAAAATTTCAAAACAGATCTCTTAAGCACTTTGGGAACACAAGTAGATGTTTTAAAAGCTAAGAAGAATAAGGAAGAATAAGATGAAATCTTATTAATATTTTGTCCAAAGTGTAGGCAAAAAAATCCACTTAGGGAATGTCCTTTGCAAGGTATACAAGTGTGTGGACTTTGCACAAAAAATCATGTAACAAAAAATTGTCTTAAATTAAAAGAGTTGCGAATGGAAGAAGTGCAAGGGGTAGTTCTCTCTACTATATGGCACCAAGGAGACCTTGGAAAACAAGGATGCCTCAACAGTTCCCTCAAAAAAACCCCCATAATTTTCAATATCCTCAAAATTCATGGAACACTCCAATGCCATGGCAGGCTTGGCCTCCACAATAATATCAAAACCAACCTGCACAAGGTTGGAGGGGATATGGTTATGGAAACCAGCCACCTCAGCATATGTACCCTCAACAGTATCAATATCGACAACCACACCCTCCACAACCATACTCTCAATACCAACAATTCCAGCAACATCAACCAATTCCATTTCCACCCCAAAATCAACCAATGTTAACTCAACCTCAGCAACTTCAGCTACCTACTAACCAACCACCTCCTAGACCAACATAATTGCCAGCTCAGCCAGTAGCTAATCCAAGTAAAAAAGTGGATAGACCAACATATAATGTGGAAGAGGCAATATATTATCCTACCTATTCAATTATTCCCATACAAGATGTCCACTTAAGGTCCGGGAAGGTGTTACATAAAGATTCTCCTCCAATAATAGAAGAACAAACTGATCACGGCGAACAAAGTCAACAATCTCAACCAGAACAACAAATTTAGAAAGGCAAATCTATTATGACTCAGACTCCACCATATCCAGAGAGGTTAGTACAACAAAAAATTCCAATATCTCTGCCTGAATTTGATATTTTGGATGAATTGAAGAACACATATGTAAAAATTCCTTTATTGTAGGGAATTAGATATATTCCAATATATGAAAAAACAATAAAGGAATTATGCATCAAGAAATCTAGCAGAAGAAAAATAGATCCACCTACATTCCAGGTAATTGGAAGTCTAGGTAGTCTCATGTCTACAAATACAACCATTGAAGAATATGTTGATCCAGGGATCCCCATGGTTACCATTTTGATAAAAAAAAATTTAGTACCAAACACTTTAACAGACTTGGGAGCAGCTATAAATGTTATGACTACAGTGACTATGAAACATTTGAACTTAAACAACATTAGACCTACTACTACAGATTTAGAACTTGCAGATAGATCTAAAGTTGTACCATAAGGTATATTGGAAGATATGATTGTCTCACTGGATTCATGGGAGTATCCAGTAGACTTCTTGATTTTGCAGCCAAAAACAAATTTAGGAGGGCATCCATTAATTTTAGGCAGACCATGGTTAGCCCCTGCAAATTTCTACATTGGATGCAGGTCAGGAAGTATGATTATTACACATGGAGATGAAAGAAAACATGTTACATTATATCCTCCCACTCAATCTCCTTCTTTATTATCATGGCTTGATGGAGAACAACAACAAGAACTTCAATCTATTAGCACCAGAGCTGAGCGCGCGCCCTGCTTGCGCGTTCCCTTGACCTAGCAGCTGACTGCTGGTCCTCTCCTTCTTGCGCAAGGCCTCTCCGAATGCTGCTACGGAGGGCCTTGTTGATCAGTCAGCAGCATATGCGTTTTCTGCATTAGTCAAATCCCTTCAGCCTCAGAGAACTCGCCCTGCGCTGTCCAAGTATGTCAAGAAGCTGGATGGGTTGCAAGACGTGGACCTCCCTCCTACACTTCCACGAAAGGCTGCACTCTCCTTAGTTGAGCGGGGGCTCATCGGTCAGTTCACTGGCCTATGGCCCTCCCCGAAAATAATTCAACGCTGGATCGAAAGAAACTGGGTAGACAAAGTCAATGGTAAAATCTCCATTCATTTCTGTGGAAAAGGTTATTACACTTTCCATTTCGAATCTAGAGCAGACAATGACTTAATCTTCAGAAATGGGCCGTATTTCATGGACTCTCGTGGACTGTATCTGAACAAATGGACTCCAGACTTCGACCCTGAGCTAGATGTCCCTAATGTTGTTCCGGTTTGGGTTCGTCTTCCGCATCTCCCGCTCCACTGCTGGGGAGATGACTCGGTTTGAGCCATCGACAATGCCGTTGGAAAATACATTGATCGGAGTGAACCCAAGGATAATATGCAGGCGTGTGTACGTATATGTGTCGAAGTCGATCTCGGAAAGGGCCTTTCAGAAGCAATCAAACTAAAGGTGGACGAATGGACGCATATTCAGCAACTGGACTACGAACAAATTCTTTTCAAATGCAAGGTATGTCACGAATACGGTCATTTTGCCAATCGCTGCGCTAAAATAGATAATGTTGAATCTGCTCAATCAGAAGAGCAATAGGAAACTGTAAAAAAAAAAAAAAGAATACTGCCTCCGGTTTGAAAGCAAACTATGAAGAGGATCCTCCCAAATTTGCCCCTCCCAAGCCTAATCCCCCTTCAGCTCCGCCCAAAGCCTCTACCTCTGTTGTCCCTCCTCCCTCCTCTCCTCTTGGCCCTTCCATCTTCCCCACCCCGGGGCCAACCTCTAGTTCTCCCCTGATCTCTTCAAATCCCTTTGGCGCCCTCTCTCTCCCTGAAAATGACCCCCTGATCCCCCTTGAAAATGATCCCCCCATCCCTTTTTCCCTTTCTCAATCCTCTACCTCCCATTCTACCAATCCCCCCCTACCCCGAACTACCAGAAGCTCCTCGAAAGAGCATGGAGTCAATCAAGAGTCTCAAAAAAAGGACATGGCAGGAAATGAAGCAAACAACAAAGAGATGAAAATGCTCAAAAATATATTACCATGGGAACTCAAAATCCCATAGAAACTTATATATTGGGTCCAAACAACAAAGAAACAACACATTAGGAGCAAGGGGGAAGAGCATCTCTCTGAAACCTAAATACTCAATGATGAAAGTTATATCATGGAATTGTAGGGGACTAGGGCACCCCTCTAAAATTTCTTCCCTTAAAGATCTTACAGACCATGAGAAGCAAGGCATTGTAATGATTCAGGAAACTAAGAAAAGACTGCAACAGATGACAAGAATTATAGACCAGCTCAGGAATTATGATGCACACATATGTGAAGCAAGAGGAGCTTCTAGTGGAATCACCACTATGTGGAACAAAAATGTTTGGACATGCACATCCAATACTAACAATAAATACTGGATCAAAGTCATATTAGAAAAGCAAGAAGAGCACAAACAAATAGTCATTTATAACACTTATACACTGAACCATTTCCGAGACAAAGAGCAGTGCTGGGCCACTCTAAAAGAAGACATCCAAGCTGAAGATAACAAAAATATCATCCTTGGGGGAGACCTCAATATTATATTACACTCCAATGAAAAAAGAGGGGGCATATTTACACATGATCCTTATAGAGCAAAGCTAGAAGACATCATGCAAGAGTGTGATTTAGTTGATATCATCCCAAAAAATCAGAGGTATACTTGGAACAACCGCAGGCTGGGCAAAGATAACATGATGGAGCGCCTTGATAGAATTATGGTAAACACTACTTCCCTATTTGAGTTTTCCACTGCTCATGCTGCAATCTTTCCTTATTTAGCTTCCGATCACTACCCCATCAGCATTTTCCTTGAAGCACATTGTCCTTTGGGGCCGTTGCCTTTTAAATATAACTCTCTATGGTGCAACAATCCAATTGTGGATCAGATTGTTAAAATAGCCTGGCAGCATCACATAGAAGGATCACCCAGGTTCATTTGGGAATGCAAACTGAAAAATACAAAACATGCCTTGAAGGAATGGGCGAAGCAGCATTACAAAGAACCAGAAAATGCCAAAGCTGAGCTAAAAAATAAATTGAAAGAAAATCACAGGAAAATAGAGGAGAACAGGCTGTCCCACGAGGATAAAGCATTAGAAAGTTATTTATATTATCAACTGTACCGGGTTAATAGAGAAGAAGAACAAAAGTGGAGAATTAAGTCAAGACAGCTTTGGCTTCAAGGAGGAGATAAAAATTCCGCTTTTTTCCATGAGCAAGCAACTGTCAAGAAAGTCAGAAATAATGTCACCATGATCAATGATGAGGAAGGCCGCCCTCAAAAAACCCAAGAAGATATCAAACAAACTTCCTCAACCTATTACAACACTCTTTTAACGGAGATAAAGGAAACAGAGGATGATTCAGACCTCCTACAACACATGCCCAAAGGAATCAGTGAGGATATCAACGTAGATTTGACTAAGGAAATCAATGAAGAGGAAATACAAGATGCCATCTGGGCTCTTCAACCAGATAAAGCCCCAGGTTCAGATGGCTTTCCAATTTGTTTCTATAGAACATACTGGGGAACAATTAAAAAATACCTTGTCAAGATGCTAAGATGGACCCAACGCAAATGAAAAATAGGAGTATTTACTAATGCAACCCACCTTGCACTTATCCCTAAAGAAAATCGACCTTTGTCCTTCTCTTGTTTTCACCCCATATCATTGTGTAACTCATCATACAAAATCTTGACAAAAATCTTGGCTACTCGACTAAAACCTCTCCTCCCCTCTCTCATTTCAGAAAATAAAGGGGGATTTTTGGCCAATAGGCAAATCTTGGACTCCATCCTTCTTGTCCAAGAGGCTATCCACTCCAGTAAAACTAGAAATGAGAAAGGCTTCATCTTACAGTTAGACTTAGCCAATGCCTTTGATCGTGTTAGGCATTCTTTCCTAATTGCAGTGCTTGAAAAAATAGGATTTTCCACATCCTCTATCAGCCTTATCAAAGCCTGCATCACAAGACCTTGGATCTCCCTTCTTATTAGTGGCAGACCTGAACCACCCTTCCAATCCTCATGAGGTCTTAGACAAGGCTGCACCCTTACACCTTATCTCTTTATTTTGATGGTTGAATCATTTAGTAGAGCTCTAGATTACAACCATCGTATGGGCCTCATCACCGAGATGAAATTTGATAATGGAGTCAAGAACATCAATCACTCTCAGTTTGCTGACGATACTCTACTAATGGGGGGAGCTTCAAACATCATCGCTCGTTGTTTCAAAGCTCTCCTAGATAAATACATGAACTATTCTGGAGGTCTGATAAATTACCTTAAGAGCTGTATATATGGGTGGAACGCTTCAGCACAAGTTCTCCATAGGATTGATAATATTTTTGGGGTTCCATGTAAGTTGGATTGGGATAATTTTACTTATTTGGGCATGCATGTGAGTGTCGGCATCTTGAAATCAGCTCCCTGGGAACTTATTATCGACAAGATGAAAAGGAAGATACAGCATTGGGGCACCTCTTGGCTTAACCCAGCAGGGCGCCTAATTCTTCTTAAAGCAGGCCTCTCCTTCTTTCCCTTGTACTATTTTACTCTCATACAAGCCCCTACCAGTTTTCATATTAAAATGGATGCTCTCCTTCATCACTTTCTTTGGCAAGGAGGGAGAACAGAGAAAAAAAAAATACAATTTGGTAAGCTGGAAGCAGGTCACTTAGTCTTGTGAGAGTGGAGGGCTGGGAACCAGATCCTCTAAATTTCTAAACCTTGCCTTTGCTGGCAAGCTGGTGTGGAGACTCATATCTGGTAGGAATTCTTGGTGGAAGACAGTTCTAGAAAAAAAATATCTCAGCTACCCAAGGCATGAGCTTTTGGATCATGAGCTACCTAATAGAACATGCTCAAAAATCTGGAGGATGTGTAAGAAAGCTATACCATTTCTTAAACAAAACACTTCCATAGTTCCCAAAGGTGGCAGCTACATAAGAATTGGGGAAGAAAAAATAATGGGGCAACAACCCATAAGTCGATGGCCTGGTACACAGCAGATTCTAGATTTTTTCAACGGTGCAGGGATACAAACACTAGATCAGATTTCTCAATGGGAAGCCCACTCTCATACCTGTAAAGTTTGGACCTTCCCACACATACCAGCAGATACAGAAATCAGTCTCAACAACCTGAAAGATTATCTTCATGGTATAGCACCTTCCAAACGCTACGTTGCTGATGACTTTTGATGGGACCCTTTAGGCACAACCTATACTATTAAGACTGCTTATCATCAAATCTGCAACATCGAATATCCCATGGCTATCTGGGCATAATGGAGACTAGTTTGGAAGGCAGAAACTCTCCCAAAAATCAAATTCTTGTTATGGATCCTCCTAAGAGGGAAATCCTTCACCTCAGAGAACCTCAGAAAGCGAGGAATAAATGGGCCATCTCGCTATCCAAACTGTCAATATGAAGAAGAGACAAGCCAACATCTATTCATAGACTTTCCATTTGCCTCAACTTGCTGGAAGGAATCTTTTCGGAGCCACAATCCCCCTTGGGTGCCTAGCACTAGCATATTTGAAGTGCTGCACATATGGAAAAAAATCTACCCGTGGGGAAAAAAAATAAACAACATAGCTCGAAGGGTCTGGAATGCCTTGCCTTGTACCCTTCTATGGAACATCTGGTTGGCAAGAAACAATATGATCTTCAAAGATAAAGAAGCCAACGTTAGAAAGCTCTATAACAAAGCTTGGAATCTCAACTTGGAAGCTCTGTCCACAAAATGTCATGGGAATCTGAAGGTGTTGGATCTAAATGTCGAAGAAAGGAATTACATAGGGCATATTCTAGACAGAAGCAACATAGAACATAACAGAAGCAATCCCAATACCAGAGACAGTTCCAGATACATCTGGAAAATTAGGATGAAAGAAGAAGAATTTGCTCGATGGCTCAGGAACTGCAATACCCACTATCTCTTTTTCGATGGAGCCTCCAAGTCCAACCCAGGAATGGATGGGGCTGGAGGATTTATTTGCAACGGTAATGGAGATGTGTTAACTGATTATGAATGGGGTCTGGGTTCTACATCAAACAACAGGGCTGAAGCTTTCACCCTCCTCCAAGGTTTGCTCCAACTTCAGAATCTTGGTATAGCCAAGGCTATAATAATTGGAGACTCTACCATTGTCATTGGTCTGATGGTAAGTAACAGAAAAGCCCAAAATATGATTCTACAACAAAATATTGAGCGATGCCAATCTCTTGACCAGCAGATGAAAGGCAATCCATTTTACAATGTCCTTCGATCTCTCAATAAAACTGCTGATGAATTGGCAAATAAAGCTTGCTCTCACACTGTCAGTAACCTCTGGTGTAATGGCTCTGACCAATACTTTTTCTTTCCATGATCAGGTCCTATTTTATAGCGACTCCATCCACGACGGATCATTCTGGAAGGTCACGAAGCCTTTCCCGGCATCGCTGCGAAGATACAAACTCCTGCCTTGTCCAATGGCGTTGGGCCTCACGGATGTAATCCTCCATGACTTCAAATTCTATCTCTTTCTTTTTTGATCGCCCTTTCAAACCCCATCAAGCTCTGTGCCCTCTGTGTTTTCAACATTCTGTGCTCAACCAATTGCTTTCATAAACCAGTTGATCTCTTCCCATCTTCAATTTATCGAACTCAAACGCATCCTGGACACTGCCCCATGAACTCTGCTTCTCTGCCTGCCCAGACAGAGTTCCTCTGCCCCATTTTTTGTCCTCTTGCTGTCACGTTTTCATCCAAGTCATCTTCACTGGCTGTTTTGAAGATAAGTCAAAGCACATAAAACAAATTTCCATTTGATTTAGCTGAGAGGCGCTATTACCATCACAACGGGCGGCAAATGCGACACATCTGCAAATTAAAACATGAAATGTAAAATGCATTTTATTTTATTACGTTTATGAATCTATAATGTTTCCTCCTTCTTCACGGCGACGGAAGCAAAATGTAAAGAAAATTCGACACCAACGCATCTGCTTGTTGGTCCTCGATACGATACCATTTTGTAAAGCGGAGATCCGTCTCCCTCCTTTTATCTTTTGAATATCAAATGGCAGATTGTGTGAAAAAAAAAAAAAAAAAACAACGACAAGACAGTGACAACCCAAAGTATTAATCAAGTCTATAATTTTAGAGAGGAGGAAGAGAATGAGGAATTATTAGATCTTTTCATCTCATAACCAAAAATTTTAGAGCAGCTTAGAATAACATAATATGAAGCTGCAAGTCACCTTTTAAATAAATGTTTTCAGGAAAATTGTACTATAAAATCACTACAAAATACATTTGAAAGTATTTTTCCTGTTAACTCAATTACCAATTCAAAGAGAAAAATCATTGAGATCAGTACTGGGAGAAATTTTAATATCGGTAATAACTTACAATCATCACAAGAGCAAGAGTTAATAGCACTGTTACAAAAATACTCAAAAGCTTTTGCCTGGGACACAGACAAGAAGGGGATTCATCCAAAGACATGTATCCATCACATTTACACTGATGATCAAATTAAACGTGTAAGGCAACCACAAAGAAGGATGAATCCTATGATGAAGGAAATAGTGAAAGACGAATTACATAAACTATTACAATTAGGATTTATCTATCCTATTTATGATAGTCAATGGGTTTCACCCTTAGTTGTGGTACCTAAGAAAAATGGAAAGTGGAGAATTTGTGTAGATTACATAGAGCTCAATAAGGCTACATTAAAAGATCATTTTCCTTTACCATTTATTGATCAAGTTATAGATTCATCAGTTGGGAAGAAATTCTTTTCATTTATTTATGGATTTAGTTGATATAATCAGATAAAAATAGCATTGGAAGACCAAGATAATACAACATTCATATTCCCATGGGGAACATATGCATACAATGTCTTACCCTTTGGTTTATGTAATGCACTTGCTACTTTTCAGAGAGCAGTCCTTGCAGTATTTTTTGATTTGATCCATGAGTGTGTAGAGGTATATGTTGGTGTTCCCATGTTTTGGCCAGGTTGACAAGACCAAAAGATGAGACAACATAGAACCACTTTCAGGCCTTAGGATCTAGCCCTCCTAGGTCCAGAGAGGGATCTCTCTAGATGAGTCAAAGTGTATATCTTTGGAGCTCTAAGTTGTGATTTTAGGCTAGTTATAGGCTCGGGGTTGTTTGTTTGATTATTTATGTTTGGTTGTTGGGAATCAGGAAAGAAGGATCCAATACAAGACAAGGATGAGCAAAGAGGAAAACTAGGCAAAGGTAGGTAACTCAGACAACATCATGGCCATTGGGCAATGGAGTCAAGAAAGGATTTACTTATGTTCAATGTGCAAGCTTTCAGTTGGGCTAGTCATCTAGAGCATTTGGATCTTAAAAATGGTTGATGGAATGGAACATTAAGGACTGAAAATGAGTGAAGGGGAACCAACCAATCCTGTCTATAGATCAGGCCAGAGGTCTCCAGAATCAGAGGCAATACAAGGGATCTTGGAAAGGCTTAATTGAGATGGAAAGATCCTAGTGAGGCAGAGACAAAGTTCTAAACCTCCCAGTGTTCTCAACTAAATCCTAACAAGAACATATAAACATAGATTTCATTAATTCATACATCAGAGAGCAGGCAATAACATCCACTACACTAGTTAAATCAATTGAAATCAATATTCAGATACACATGTAAGCAGAAAACATAAAAGGCTGGGAGAGCGGCAACATAAGGTACCTATCAAGGGTAAATCTTATGCCAAACTTCTGATGCGAGCCAGTACAAACGGAATGAAATGAAATCAAACACAGAGATAGGAAAACATCACCAGCTGCTTTAGATCAGGATCCAAAGAAACATGCTTGTCATATTAAAAACAACACCAATCAGGTACCTCATTGCCCACAGCTTGAACATTCAGTCTGAATACATCAAATCTCGGCCTATCTTACAATATTACACAGAGAAATTGTCTCAAGAGGAAAAATACTTGCATTTCTCTGATATCTCATCAACAACCTTTACAGTAGTCCTCCTCATGAGTTTTATAGCAGAAGATGAATGGAGGAGGTAGGTGAACAATTAAATACATCATTTAAGCTCAGCAAGAAAAGAGGGTTGAAACCCATGCTGTTTAAATTTCTACATTTATCTCTGGTATGGTTAAGATGTCCTGGCTGTAGTACTGTGTGGTACATGTGGTGAAATAACAGAAATAAAATAAGAAACAGTGAAATCTGCCCTACTTGTGCAACAAATGCTCCTGATCCTGTAGGATTGCTGTCAGGGTAGGAAACTTCAGGGACACGATGCATAATCAAAACCGCATGGGCGTTTGGTCCTCTGATGAAGAAAAACATACTGCTGCTGTAGAAAAAACCCTGGTGGTATGGCTTCCCTTGCATTTAATCTTTGAGAGGTCCTCAGGGTCTTCAATCTGATGCTTTACCTCTGAAAAACTGGATTGAGCCCTTTAATCCCCATCATAATGCTTTAATTCTGAGTTTGAGGCCTAAATATCTGCGTTTGCATGCCTCAAGGTCACTGCTGCTCCATTGATGGTGCAAATCGAGCTTTAATGGTGCCGGACAGGGTTCGCAGAGCTCAAACTATGTCCTTCAATGGAGAAAGGCTCTGCTAAAAAAAAATGGCTTATGCATTAATTTCCTGTGCACAGAATTCTTTGCCGCTGCATTAAACGCTGTATAATCATGGTGGACCATTACCAACTGATAAACCTGCAAAAACACGCAACCTGTCAAGAAAAAACATGGACGGGGTGATGGAGGCAGTGCAGAGGATGAAAATGGCCGTGCAGATGATGAACTGGGGGAGAAATCGCGATAAATGGTGACAAATCGTTCTGGCGGAGGTGGCGGTCTTGCAGAGCGGAGTTTGAATGGCAAAAACATTAAAAACACGAAAATGAACGATTATACGCAATGGAATGGTCGAAAGGTACAGAAAATGCACGTGGGGTGACGTGGCATACAGAAAAACAAGTGGACGGATGACGTGGAGGCCCGGGCGATGACGGAATGGTCAACGGCGGGCAGACGAACCTGGACCGTCAGATCTCGGCGGAGATCGATGGTGGAAACGCGTCAGAGAGCGATAGACCGTGGGCCAGGGGTACGACGATCGGGGGTTAAACAATGTGCAGCTTCGTCGATCGTCAACCGTCGGATGAAGGGCTCTGGATCGGACGGCTATTACGCATATCGCTGGGCGCCCCGTACCGAACGTTAACGCGCGATGAACCGGTGGTTTTGAAACCGTACCGAGGCCACGCGTCGATCGATGAGTGGAATCACTGGGTGATCGGAGAAAACCACCAAGCGCTCGAGGGTGGTGCGATAGAAACCGACTATTTTTGAACAGTGCGCGACGGGGTCCACCGGCGGGAAAGGTTTTGGACTATCGATCTGGCGGGGAAACGGATGGCGATGGCTCGGCATGGAAAATAGGCGGGGAAGACGCGGGCGAGATTTAACGTCCGTCGTCCGATCGGCTAAGATCTACGGCTGAGGTCGCGCTCGATGAACAAACACGATAAGCGCCCCTTTGCTTTGGCGAGTGGTTACTGCGCTGGGTTGCATGGAGAAAAAGGGCGAGGGCTAGCGGAGAAGGTGCGAAAGCTCATCATATGGTCGGAAGTGGGTTTTTAACCCATTTTCAATGGAATTGAAGGCTAAGAGGGGTAACGATAGATGCGGAAAGGGGACTTAAACACATCAAATTGCATTTGGGAGGTTCAAAAGGGATTTTTGAGGGGATTTTAGGGATAAACAAGGGAAATTGGGGGGAAAGGAAGGGGACTCTTGACCAAGGGTGAAAGGGGTAAAAATGTGGTGTTTTGTAGGGATATGAGGGGAAATGTAGGCCTTTTAGGAGCAACATTTATAACCAGTGAGGCTTTAGATAGGAAATTAGCAGAGGGGGTTTCACTGCAAAGTAGAGGCTGGCAGAAGACATTCAAGGATGATGTGTCTTCAGGGGAGATGCATTCCTTGAAAGTCTCCAAAATGATATATCCCCCAGCTTGCTTGTCAAGAATTTCATAGGGGGGCTAACAGTGGCTCCACATGGGGATGGCTTCTTCTTGAAGGAGGCAAGAAACCAGAAATGATCTTTGGAGTAGGCCAGTTGCCTGCTGCTTGACACATCCCTCTCTCTGATCAGCTGCCACAATATGAATATTTTACATCAGCAGAAACACTTTTCCCAATCAAACTACCTACCCAAACTACAGTCCTAGCATTTTTCTTCCTTACGGTGCATTTGAGTTAGCAGACCCTTTACATTATTTTATTTTACAAACAGAAAATAAACCTATTCTAAATCTACCCTTATTGCTCCGTGAGACCAGATTAGGCTGTTGGCCTCACATATTTCTCTACCTAATCTAATATCTGCTAGGATTAAACTGTCCAACAGACTTCTTCTCTACATTCTAAGACAAGAAATTGAAAAACAGCCAAGCCAGGATTAAACTGTCTGACTTGCTGTGGAGTGAAACAAAACTTTGAAGGCTTGAAATTTGAACTTTTGAAGTATCCTTCTCTGTTTGTGACTCAGATTTTGAGCATATTAGAGTCACCTTTTCTTCTTCATCTTCAGCTCTGGTTTTAGGCATGTTAGAGCTGATTCTTCCTTTTCCTTTGCTGGTCTAAATTTTGGGCGTGTTAGGACCATCTGTCTTTCTTTCTTTGGCTCAGGTTTTGATCATATTAGAGCCAATCTTTTGCACTTTTCAGAGGTCCATGTTTTGAGCATGTTTGAACCTCTACCTTCTCTATTTTTTGGAAACATTTTCTCTGTTTTCTTGAAAGTAAAACTGCAATGGTATGTACAATGGAAATGGAACTGGAAATGAAAATTAGCAGAAGTAGTGTTTAAGCATCC
This sequence comes from Pinus albicaulis, assembly GCA_034641835.2. Lineage (NCBI taxonomy): Eukaryota > Viridiplantae > Streptophyta > Pinopsida > Pinales > Pinaceae > Pinus > Pinus albicaulis. Next base: position 1,627,938,707 of record CM076581.1, read on the forward strand.
TGCTGTTGACAGGACCCCCAAACAGCTCTGTACCATCAAGTTTTTGTAAGAAAAATGCATTAGGACCCACAGTAGCTTGGATATTGAATGGACCCTGCCATAAGCTGTCAAACTTTCCATGTTTACCCTTGTCCTCTCTTCTTGATTCCCACTTCAGAACCTTGTCACCAATTTTGAAATCAACAGCTTTGGTTCTTTTGTCAAATAGATTTTTTATGTTTTCTTGGACTCTGCAGCTCTGTTATATACCTCCTCCCTTGTTTGCTCAAGATGGAATGTCTGATTTATCCTTCTTATCGTGCTGTCTATCTCTGATTGGATCTCCTGGACAAGTTTGATTACTGGAACTCCAAGGCTGGTAGGAAATACTGCTTCTGTCCCATAGACTAGCTGGAATGGTGACATTCCAATGGATTTTTTTGTAGTAAGCCTGTCAGCCCACAAGGCATGTACCAGCTTGTTGTGCCAAGATTTTTTGTTCTCCTCTAATAGCTTTTTGATGATTGCCATTAGGCTCTTATTTGATGATTCGGCCAAGCCATTACCTTGAGGGTAATAGGCAGTAGAATGACCAAGCGTGATATGGTACCTGTGACAAAACTCAACCATTTTCTTGGATCCAAAAGCAGCAGCATTGTCGGTGATGATTTTCCTTGGGCAACCAAACCGGGAGAGTATATGGCCTTCTAGGAACCTAATAATGACAGATTCGGTGGCACTCCTAGTGGGGATGGCCTCTGTCCACTTAGTGAAATAATCAGTGGTTGTTAAGATCCATTTGTGTTGTCCTGAAGAGGATGGATGAATTTCCCCTATAAAGTCTAGACCCCATTGCATGAAAGGACCCTCAACCGTAATGGATTGTAAAGGGAGGGGAATAAGTTTTCTTTTTCCTTCAAAGATCTGGCATTTGTAGCAAGCAGTTATCATTTTATGGACATCATTAAAAAGATTAGGCCAATAATAACCGGCCCTGAGTATCTTATTTGCTGTGGCTTTCCAAATCATGTGGCCTCCACATTCTCCAGCATGAAATTCTTGTTTAACATTTTCAGCTTCAGTTTCAGGCAAACATTTCAGCAATAGGCCATTTGGATTTTTCCAATATAAGTTTTCATTCAATATGCAGTAGTTTCTGGCTTTGAGTTTTATGAATCTGGCCTTAGTTTTGGACAGTTCTGGAGGGGCATTGAGGTTGGTGAGCACATAAAGGATATCAGAGTACCAAGGAGAGTTCTGAAACTTCTCCTCCACAGTGGGGTCAGGAAATCCTTCCTGCTCATCTAAGGCATTTATCATGTTAATGTCAAGGGCCTGCAGATTAGATTCATCCATTAATTGGGCCAGGCCTTGACCTTTGATAAGCTTGGTGGGTTTTATTTCGAGATCATATTCCAAGATTGTACTAATCCATTTGCCCCTTTTTCCATCAGGGTCCTGGGACAAGATATCTTTAACCACTATATTTGGCACATAAGCAATGGTGTGAGAATGTAGAATGTACACCCTAAAGTCCTTTAAGGCCTTTACCAGGGCATAGGCCTATTTTTCCATAATGTAGTACTTTAAGGGTGCGTCTCTCAAGGCTTTGCTGAAAAAGGCAATTGGCTGTTCATTACCTTCTGAATTCTTTTGCGGCAAGACTGCAGCTATTGTGTGTTCAGAGGCAAAGGAAAAGATCAGAAAATCTTTTGAGAAGTCTGGGCTGATAAGTACCGGGGTCTGTGTGAGTGCAATTTTTACTGACTCAAAATATTTCTTGGCTTCAACAGTCCACCTAATTCCTGCATCTTTCTTTAGCATGTCGGTTATTTTCCTAAGGTGCTCAGCAAGATTGGGAATGAATCTCCTAAGGAAATTGATCTTCCCAATGAAAGACTGTAACTCCTTGATGTTTCTCGGATGTGTAATTTGAAGTATTTCCTCAACCCTCCGTGGGTCTATCCTAATCCCTTTCTCGGATATAATGTGACCAAGAAGTTTACCTTCTTGCAGCCCAAAAACAGTTTTCTTAGGATTTAAGGACAGGTCGTACCTTCTACATTTTTCGAAAACTTTCCTCAGATGCTTGAGATGTTCTTCTTCAGTTTTGGAAAAGACAGTCAGGTCATCCAAGTAGATAACTATGAAGTGTCCTATCTCATCTGAGAAAGCTATATCCATCGCTCTCTGGAAGGTGGCTCCAGCATTCATCAGTCCAAAAGGCATCTTCACATACATGAAGGTACCCCATGGAGTGGTAAATGTTGTTTTGAGTTGATCTTCTGGGAGTACAAGGACTTGATTGTATCTTAAAAAACCATCAAGCAGGGAGATTCTCTTAGAGCCCACTACCTTCTGTAGGATATGTTCCATTCTAGGCAAAGGGTAGTTGTCTTTCAGGGAGGCTCTGTTGAGGTTTCTGAAGTCTATGCATAGTCTGATCTCTCTTGTTTTCTTTCTCACAGCCACTAGATTTGATACCCAATCAGAAAACCTTACAGGGACTATTATGCCTGCATCGTACATCTTCTTGATCTCTTTCTCTACTGCAGGCAATTGTTTTGGGTTTATTCTACGGAGTTTTTGTCTAAAAGGCTTCTGATTTTCTTTCAGGGGTATTTTGTGCTGAATGATGTTCGTATCATAGGCCTTTAAGTCTTCATAGCTCCAAGCAAACACATCAATAAATTCTTTGAAAAGGTCAATGTATTTCTTCTTCATGTTTGCAGGTATAGACTTAGCCAGTTTGATCATTTTGGGTTTATCTTCAGTGCCTATGTTGCATTCTTCAACATCAGAGTCTGCATGTTCTATAGTGGGCTTTTTTTCTGCGTCATCAAAGTCAAAAAGGTCCTCTAGGGGCGCCAGGCCTCTAGGTATATTCTTGTCTTTGGCCTGCAGCACCTCTATCTCTTCGCTATCTGCGTTTTCACATTTTTCGGTTGGATTTCCAGTTTCTTCAGAAAAGGTGTTTATTTCTACGTTACAAGGTGGGGTTTCTTCATCAGAGGATTCTTCACTTAGGCAGCTACTGTCAGATTTAAAGTCTGAATCATAAAATTCAAACTCATTTATGCCTATCAAGAAATCCTCAATCTGTTTATCTCCTTCAAAAACCTGCCAATATTTTTCGTTGTCTGGCACTGCAGGTCTGAACTTGGTTTGGATGATGATTTGTTGGTCAGGGGGAGTCTTAGGATATGAACTAGCTAGACAAGCTAATCCATTTGCAATAACATTTTGGCTCCTAGGAATGAACACTAATTCATATTCAACGAATGCTTTCAGTAAATCCAGAGTGTCATTCCTATATGCTCTCAATCGGGGATGTTTCGCTGCATATTCACCGTTCACTTGTTTGATCACTAACTCAGAGTCTCCTCGTACTACTATCCTGTGGGCTCCTACTTTTTTCAATAGTTTTAAACCAAGGATAAGAGCCTCGTATTCTACAATATTATTTGTGCATCTGAAATGCAGATTCACCGCATGACTCTCAGCGTGATCATTTTCCGTGTTACATAGCCACACCCCCGCCCCGGCAGTTTGCCTAGTACATGACCCATCGAAATTCATTTCCCACAGGGGTTCGCCATTATGTTGCGTTGTGGGGTCTGTGATAGGTTGTGGATCATTTTTTTCTTCGTGATATGTGTGGGGCTCAGAGAGTAGACTAGTTGGATGTTTACGTTCTGTTTCTGTTTTTGGTTCATTCAGAGTTTCGATTTCAGAACCCTGCCCATGGTTTTCTTCATCGTATTCTTCTAGGGTAGCCATTATGTTAAAGTCCATGGGCTCTATGTTATCGTTTGTATTTCTGTTTGCTGACATTGGCTCTCCTAAGGGTGGGTCGTTATAAAGAATGAAATAATCCAGGTCTGTGTGTACGGAGTATAATGGTGAATTTTCAGGTTTATCAGGGCTACTGACTAGGAATTTCATCTGGAACTCTCTATACAGTCTTCTAAGTTGGCCAAATATAGGGATAGTGGCATATGAGCCATCCATCTACATCGTTCCTTGCAGCTTGGCACCCCATGATCTAGATAGCAGCATGCCATATTTGGGTGGCACATCTGCTACCACCACATCCATGACCATACATTTAGCTGGGATCTGGGTCAAGCTCACACATAAGTCTTTGATTAGGCCTAGGCATTTTACTCTGCTAGAGTCAAACGAATATAGATCTTTGTAAGGTCGTGTTATTTCCAGGCCTAGCTTTTCCATTACTACCTTAGGCATTAAATTGTGTGACGCTCCAGAACTATGCATGGCATTGTGGAGTATTTTGTCATGAATGTTGGGACTGATATAGAAAGGCGGAACTACCCCTTCCTGAAATTTTCCCGCAATCTTTGGACCAAAAAGGAGGGCAGGTTGATCGTCATTCAAATTTACAATGTCGTTGTTCTCCCCCAGATTCAATGCTTTCAAAATTTGGCCTTTATATACATTCTGAGTGGCCAGCTCAGAGAGTGGGACAGAGATTTTGATTTTTGCAATCTCACTCTCTAAATTGAAAGTGGACTGTGTCTTCAGAATGTTCAATTCTGTTTTGTTTGCCACTGTCTTAGTGGCTGAATCAGCTAGTGATTTCTCACGATGTACAGGGTTAGGAACAATTGTATTAGGAGTACTAACTGAAGTGCTAGTACTGCTAGCGGACTCACCTCGTTTTTCATTCTTGTATTGGTTGTCTTTTTCTTTGTTTTTTCCAGAACTTTTAGCTGCTGTTTTTTGACCCTCAGCAGTTGCTTTAGAAGTTTTCTCAGGTATTTTCTTGATGGTAACCTCAGGAGCCTTTGGTTTGGAAGTGTTTTGGTTCTTTTTGCTCCTAATTTCGTATTGTTCTCTGACCTGCATGATAGCATTTTAAAATCCAAGTTTGTAGGCTTCAGATTCTGGTCCTTCCTCATCCCAGTAAGAGGATAAGGGCAGATCTTCTTCTGAATCACAGTTGTGGATCGAATCTTCTGTTTCGAACATGTTTATTATATTCCCTTCAGACTCTTCTATGATTCCCTCATCTTCATCTAAATTTTTTTGGAAAGGGGGAATAACTTGCTGATCTGATTCTTTCTGTCTGTTGGGAGTGGTATTGTTTCTTCTAAAGTTTTGGTTCTAGTTTATGTTCTGATTACTAACTGTAACAACCATTTTTTCCATCATTTGTTGCAACTTATCCACGTTTTTGGATAATCTATCATAGTTTGGGTCTGAAGTGGAAGCTACAGTGTCATCCCTATATGTTACCCTCTTCTCAGATCTCAGTCTTGCTCTCTTTTCAATCAGGTTTGCCTCTATGTTCACTGCTCCTTTCTGCATGTCCTCCAGTGTGGTGTACTCCTTATCCCTAAGCTCATAGGCCATGTCAACACCAAACCCATCAAGGTATTTGGCCAGGGCCATACCTTGTGGAGGTTTCATGTGTTGAGGAAGAGCATTGTAAATGCTGTTGAATCTAGTAGTGTAATCATGGACACTCTCTCCCACATTCCTCTTAAGGGTCATGTAGTCTGCTAGGAGCTGGCGAGGGTTTGCCCTAACTTCCCATTTGTTTATGAATGTCTGATATAAAGCTGGGAGGTCATTAATGCTGCCCGGAGGTGGGCCTTTAAACCATTTCTTTACATAACCCCCTAAGCTTTGGGCAAAGATTCTCATTTTGATTGTTTCATCATCAATTTCCATATAGTCAAAGGAATCCTCCATCTTATCTACATGTTGCTGGGCTGTGATGGATTCTTTAGCAGTGAAGTGTGGGATTTTTGACTGATAATCATTGGGCAAGGGTAACAAGGGCTGAGGTAAAACCAGAGGTGCATACTAGGCTACCATGATAATGTTCTGATGGGGTACGAGGTTAACTTGAGCAGCTGGTATATGGATGACAGGGATATTAGGACCAGCAGAAGCTTGTTGAGCAGATCTAGGGTGACTGAGCCCCAAGTTTTGAATGAAGTGGATATCAGGTGGTGTGGATGGAGGGGTTCCTCTGTCCCTAGTGTGTTGACCACTATGATATGGTAAACTGTGAAGCTCAAGGTCTGGCCGGTCTAGATGATTGAATGACCTAGCTCTTGGTAAAATGTTAGGTGGATCTAGGTTAGGGAGAAAACGTGATAGAGCTGTTAGGTTTTCCGGTGCTGAGTTAGCTCTATGAATGCGGCTGGAAATAGTTGGTCTTTGAGGTGTAGGAGCTCCCTTGAGGATACTCTTCGGATTATCAACTATTTCAGGTGGGTCTGGGTTGGGATAAGCTCTTGTGTGAATGGTTCTAAAAGCCAGAATGTTGTTTCTTAGCCAAGCAGCTTAACCCTACTTGTTACTTCTACTGTGATTGATGTTGTCTCAGAGGTTGGTCTCCCAGTGGAGTCTTATGTGAAACCAAGGTAACCAGTAGGCCTACCGATCACCAGTGGAGTCTTTTCGTTTAGGAACAATGGAGTCGCCAGGTGGAGGGTTTTAGGGTATATCTAAGGGGTTACACTGTCCACCACAGTGCTCAGGCACTATCACCTTTCAGGAATCTCCTCAAAAACAACAAACTCCAACCAGAGATTGACTGGGAGGGCATTTATCAGATATGTCACCTCCGAAGAGGGTGAGATCCGGAGGCTACCTGGCCCTTTCCAGGCTCTGTCTAAGAGTATGATGGACACTCAACAATGGAGGTCGATTCAAGAAAGGAGTGACTTACTGTCAACCCAACCAGAGTTCTAAGTCTCTGAGCCTTTAAAAAGGTTTAAGATGAAATGCACTCAGAGTCCCCAGTGGAGTCGCCATTATGTTGGTGTTCCCATGTTTTGGCCAGGTTGACAAGACCAAAAGATGAGACAACATAGAACCACTTTCAGACCTTAGGATCTAGCCCTCCTAGGTCCAGAGAGGGATCTCTCTAGATGAGTCAAAGTGTATATCTTTGGAGCTCTAAGTTGTGATTTTAGGCTAGTTATAGGCTCGGGGTTGTTTGTTTGATTGTTTATGTTTGGTTGTTGGGAACCAGGAAAGAAGGATCCAATACAAGACAAGGATGAGCAAAGAGGAAAACTAGGCAAAGGTAGGTAACTCAGAGAACATAATGGCCATTGGGCAATGGAGTCAAGAAAGGATTTACTTATGTTCAATGTGCAAGCTTTCAGTTGGGCTAGTCATCTAGAGCATTTGGATCTTAAAAATGGTTGATGGAATGGAACATTAAGGACTGAAAATGAGTGAAGGGGAACCAACCAATCCTGTCTATAGATCAGGCCAGAGGTCATTCAACTCCAGACCTGCTTGGACAGAATCAGAGGCAATACAAGGGATCTTGGAAAGGCTTAATTAAGATGGAAAGATCCTAGTGAGGCAGAGACAAAGTTCTAAACCTCCCAGTGTTCTCAACTCATTCAACTAAATCCTAATAAGAACATCTAAACATAGATTTCATTAATTCATACATAAGAGAGCAGGCAATAACATCCACTACACTAGTTAAATCAATTGAAATCAATATTCAGATACACATGTAAGCAGAAAACATAAAAGGCTGGGAGAGCAGCAACATAAGGTACCTATAAAGGGTAAATATTATGCCAAACTTCTGATGCAAGCCAGTAGAAACGAAATGAAATTAAATCAAACACAGAGATAGGAAAGCATCACCAGCTGCTTTAGATCAGGATCCAAAGAAACATGCTTGTCATATTAAAAACAACACCAATCAGGTACCTCATTGCCCACAGCTTGAACATTCAGTCTGAATACATCAAATCTCAGCCTATCTTACAATATTACACAGAGAACTTGTCTCAAGAGGAAAAATACTTGCATTTCTCTGATATCTCATCAACAACCTTTACAATAGTCCTCCTCATGAGTTTTATAGCAGAAGATGAATGGAGGAGGTAGGTGAACAATTAAATACATCATTTAAGCTCAGCAAGAAAAGAGGGTCGAAACCCATGCTGTTTAAATTTCTACATTTATCTCTGGTATGGTTAAGATGTCCTAGCTGTAGTACTGTGTGGTACATGTGGTGAAATAACAGAAATAAAATAAACTTGATGAAATACGCTACTTGTCACAATGATATACGATCTGTGGGGTAACATTCGGGTAGGAAACTTCAAGGACACGATGCATAATCAAAACCGCATGGGCGTTTGGTCCTCTGATGAAGAAAAACATACTGCTGCTGTAGAAAAAACCCTAGTGGTACGACCTCCCTTGCATTTAATCTTTGAGAGGTCCTCAGGGTCTTCAATCTGATGCTTTACCTCTAAAAAACTGGATTGAGCCCTTTAATCCCCATCATAATGCTTTAATTCTGAGTTTGAGGCCTAAATATCTGCGTTTGCGTGCCTCGCGGTCACTGCTGCTCCATTGATGGCGCAAATCGAGCTTTAATGGTGCTGGACAGGGTTCGCAGAGCTCAAACTCTGTCCTTCAATGGAGAAATGCTCTGCTAAAAAAAACTGGCTTATGCATTAATTTCCTGTGCACAGAATTCTTGGCCGCTGCATTAAACGTTGTATAATCATGGTGGACCATTACCTACTGATAAACATGCAATAACATGCAACTTGTCAAGAAAAACCATGGACGGGGTGATGGAGGCAGTGCAGAGGATGAAAATGGCCATGCAGATGATGAACTGGGGGAGAAATCGCGATAAATGGTGACAAATCGTTCTGGCAGAGGTGGCGGTCTTGCAAAGCGGAGTTTGAATGGAAAAAACATTAAAAACACAAAAATGAACGATTATACGCAATGGAATGGTCGAAAGGTACAGAAAATGCATGTGGGGTGACGTGGCGTACGGAAAAACAAGTGGACGGATGACGTGGAGGCCGGGGTGATGACGGAATGGTCAACGGCGGGCAGATGAACCTGGACCGTCAGATCTCGGCGGAGATTGATGGTGGAAACGCGTCGAAGAGCAATAGACCGTGGGCAAGGGGTACGGCGATCGTGGGTTAAACAATGCGCAGCTTCGTCGATCGTCAACCGTCGGATGAAGGGCTCTGGATCGGACGGTTATTACACATATCGCTGGGCGCCCCGTACAGAACGTTAACGCGCGATGAACTGGTGGTTTTGAAACCGTACCGAGGCCACGCATCGATCGATGAGTGGAATCGCTGGGTGATCGGAGAAAACCACCAAGCGCTCGAGGGTGGTGCGATAGAAACCGGCTGTTTTTGAACAGTGCGCGGCGAGGTCCACCGGCGGGAAAGGTTCTGGACCGTCGATCTGGCAGGGAAACGGACGACGATGGCCTGGCATGGAAAATAGGCGGGGAAGACGTGGGTGCTGGAGGTTTAACGTCCGCCGTCCGATCGGCTGAGATCTATGGCTGAGGTCGCGCCCGACGAACAAAAGAGATAAGCGCCCCTTTGCTTTGGCGAGTGGTTGCTGCACTGGGTTGCATGGAGAAAAAGGGCGAGGGCTAGCGGAGAAGGTGCGGAAGCCCATCATATGGTCGGAAGTGGGTTTTTAACCCATTTTCAATGGAATTGAAGGCTAATAGGGGTAACGATAGATGCAGAAAGGGGACTTAAACACATCAAATTGCATTTGGGAGGTTCAAAAGGGATTTTTGAGGGGATTTCAGGGATAAACAAGGGAAATTGGGGGGAAAGGAAGGGGACTCTTGACCAAGGGTGAAAGGGGTAAAAATGTGGTGCTTTGCAGGGATATGAGGGGCAATGTAGGCCTTTTAGGAGCAGCATTTATAACCAGTGAGGCTTTAGATAGGAAATCAGCAGAGGGGGTTTCACTGCAAAGTAGAGGCTGGCAGAAGACATTCAAGGATGATGTGTCTTCAGGGGAGATGCATTCCTTGAAAGTCTCCAAAATGATATAGCCCCCAGCTTGCTTGTCAAGAATTTCATAGGGGGGCTAACAGTATACATGGATGATTTCACTGTGTATGGCAGAACACTTGATGATTGTTTACAAAATCTTGAAAAAGTTTTGAAAAGATGCATAGAGACAAATCTATCACTCAGTAATTAAAAATTCTTTATGATGTTAACTGAGGGAATAGTGTTGTGACACCATATTTCTTCTTCACGAATTAAGGTGGACTCAGCAAAAATTCAAGTCATTGTAAATTTAATATCACCCACAACACAAAAAGAATTAAGAAGTTTCTTGGGTTATACAGGCTACTATAGGATATTTATTGAAAATTTCAGTAAAATAGCTTTGCCTTTATTCAAGTTACTTGCGAAATATGTGGAATTCCAATGGAAAAATAACTTTCAAAATGCATTCGAAAAATTAAAAGAAATATTGTCAATTCCACCCATTCTTCGGGGACCTAATTGGTCATTTCCATTTCATATATCAACTGATGCATCTGACATTGCTATAGGAGCATCACTTGGACAGAAAGAGAATCGATTTAATTATGCCATATATTTCATAAGCAAAAACTTAACACCGACATAATTGAACTATACCGTTACAGAGAAAGAAATATTAGTTGTAGTACATGCAATTAATAAATTTAGACATTACATAATACGTTATCAAGTATTCATCCACACGGATCATTCAACCATAAAATATTTAATGAAAAAAGAAATTACAAATGGAAGAATAACTATATGGCTGTTATTTATGCAAGAATTTAACATCACTATACAAGATCGACCAGATGAGGATAATCAAGTTGCATAATTTCTATCAAGACTTCATTCACCTGGTGATCTAAATCTAGTTTCATATAATTTTCTAGATGAACATCTATTAGATATAACTGTCAAAACTCCATGGTTTGTAGATATATCCAACTATTTATCATCTGGCATCCTACCATATCATTACACAAATAAACAGAAAAGAAAGATAACTAGAGAAAGTGCTAGATATAGTTGGGTAAATGGTGACCTCTTTTATACTAGTTTTGATCTAATAATAAGAAAATGTGTTAGAGAAGACGAGATTATGGATATTTTGAAAGCATGTCATGACGAGCCATGTGGTAGTCATTTTTCAGACAAGCAGACGACATACAAAGTGCTGAAACTTGGCTACTACTGGTCGGCCATCTTCAAAGACTCCAAGGCCTATGTGAAGAGATGTGACAATTACCAAATAATTGGAAGACCAGTGGCATCAGATGAAATGCCATTAAAGCCGCAAGTACTAATATAACCATTTGAGCAATGGGCTCTAGATTTTGTTGGACCAATCAACCCACCATCAAACGAAAATAAGTACATATTGGTATGTACAGATTATGTTACTAAGTGGGTGAAGGCAAAGGAAGTGGCACGAGCAATAGAAGATGCAATTGTATATTTTCTATTTGAAGAGATATTTGTAAGGTATGGAGTTCTGCGACAGATTGTAACTGACCAAGGCACACAATTCACATCAAATATTGTTTGATATCTTACATAAAAGTACAAGATCAAACATAGAAAATCAACTCCGTACCATCCTCAAGCAAACAGACAAGTGGAATCAACAAAAAAAAGTCCAAGATAATATCATGACAAAGACTGTACAAATGAATAGAAAGGACTGGTCAGAGAAATTGAGAGATGCACTATGGGCATATAGGATAACATGGAAAAACAAAACTAGGTTCAGTCCATGTCAGTTGGTGTATGGAAAAGAAGTCATGTTACCCATAGAATTTCAAGTACATACATTCAAATTAGCAGCAGAGTTGGGAATAGAATTATCCGAGGCACAAGAATAAAGATTCATTGAATTAAATCAACTGGATGAGATACAACGGCAACAAGTAGAGCACACATCTCTTGTGCAAGAACAAAGAATTAAATGGCATGATTGATTCATTAAGGATAAAGTGTTTCAAAAAGGAGATTGGGCACTATTTTTCGACTCCAAGTTTAAAGATTTCAAGGAAAAATTTACAACTCCTTGGCTTGGGCCATATGAGATTGAAGAAATCTTTGACAATGGAGCTGTAAAGATAATAACAATTGACAACGCATCTATTTCATTTGTGGTTAATGGACACAGGCTTAAATTTTACAATAAGCCTATAAATAAAGAGAATTTTATGAAGATAATTTCAACAGATACTCATCTGGAATTAATGGGACAACATATCAATATGCCTTTCATAACCCTAGAAGAAGAAGAATATATATATATATATATATATTGAGAAAAGAGTGAAAAGAGTTTGGTTGTGAAAATCCAGGAAACTGGCACAATACAAACTTGAATTCATACCGGAAAACCAACTTGTTTGGCCAATATGAATTCTGTTTTTGTTTTTATTTTACTTCAGTATGATTTTTGCAAATTTACCCTTCGAGACATGTATGACTTGAGGACAAGCCTTAACATCAGCAAGGGGGAAGCGTGCAATAAAACTATGTAAATAGTTTGAGCAACTGAATTGAAAAAGGGATCTGAATTACAAGTACAAAGGGACCTGATATATCATCGAAAATACTATGCAGAAGGGACCTGATACATCGCTAAAAATATTGAGCAAAAGGGACTTGATATATCATTGAACATACTATGCAGAAGGGACCTGAAATATCATTGAGAATATTATCCAGAAGGGACATGTATCATATGACAGAAGAAACTTCAAGCATTGTTGAAAATTATTTCAGAAGGGACCTGAAATAACAAAATGTCAGAAGGGACCTTAACAACATCATTCTGAATCAATAATCAGATGCAAAGCAGAAATAAATCTCTACATTTTTACATATCCTCGAAGAGCCATCATTATAAAAAAGACAATGTCGACCATCATTTGACTAAAGAACATCATCGACATCAAATGATTTGTGGGAATACAAGTACAGTAAGTGAAGTTTCGCTCTTAAAATTTCAATTTTCAAAAAATTATAAAGATTTTTAAAGCTAATTTAGTACTTGATATGCATATTCTACCTACATTTCACTACCTTCATATCCTACTCATTACATTCATATTCATATTCATTATTTTACCCATTACATCCTTATCCATATCCACTATCCTAACCATTTAATAATCATTCCATAAAACATATATTATTCCTTATCCATAGCACATTAACCCTAATTTTCTTAAACATAAAGATCATAAATAAAAGGCTCAATTATCGCACCCTTTTTGGACCTACAAAAAGAAAGCAAAAAGGTTAGTTTCATAGTAAACATTTAATTTTATAATATGACCATTCTTTGGTCATTTTTTAAATTAAAATAAACAAAGGTCAAAACCTAAGTTAAAATCATGTGAGAGTGCAATATGAAAATCTCAAAACAAAACAAATATGCAAACTATATTATTGAGGGCGCAGTCATATATATGATTAAAAGTTAAGGTAATGCGCAGAGATACAATTATGATACATACAAATATGAAAATGCAAAGAACTAACCTAAGTATTAAAATTATGCAATGGAATGGAAATACGATGCATGGTATGAAGAGTAATGATGCATGTGTAATGGGGTGAAAGGAAATATGATGAGGGATGATGCATGTTCGATGGGGTATAATGCATTTGATGGGAGAGATGAATGCGAACATGGTGGTCAGCATATTCCATGAATACAAAACGAAAGGACGGTTGTGTAATGAATAGAGCCGAGAACGTGGATGATAAGAGAGTACACCGTGGAGCCAACACACGAAGCCAGTCAGAAAATTTAAGCCACGAAGGCATTAGTCAAGCGGTTGACGGATAAGAATGGTCAAACAAATTCAAAAACGTAGTGTTGCAAACCCTATGTAAACTGGGAAGAGCCTCTGCCATCCTTATACCTCTGAAAAACAATGTGTTCTTCACCATCATAGCCCTTTGCAGGCTCAGTGATGGAGTGGAATGTCATGCAAACCATTAGCATGCATTCGAGATACCCTCTGAAGAACGAATTGACAAAGGAAGACGAGGGAGAGTTGTGAAGGAATAGAGGAAATTAAGTAGAGAGAAGCGAGCAGAATATATAGAAATAGAAGGACAGAGAGATAAGAAGAATTGACTGAGATTTTGAGCCAAGAAATCTGGCAGTTGTGTCAATCAAGCACACTATCGAGGTGCAGAGATCCCGTGAAGCACAAAGGTAAGAGAAGAAACTCGTATTTTTGACATTAAATGCAACGGATATTCATATCAAAAAATCTCGAGATTTTTGTGTGAACTATGAGTTATAAATGAATTGTTTCCGCCACTGTTTTAACTTGTCATTACCATACAATTTGTCATTACCACCATTCACATAAAAACTCTGCCACCAATCAGCATGTATTATTCATTGATTTAATGAGTGAACCTTTGATATATTAAGGGAGAATTTTTATTGAGATTGCATTGTTTAAAACACAGGAACTCAAGTCAACTTAGAGAAATCACGAAGATCACTACCAGATCAGGTAAATTCGTAAATTTCTTCATGTGTCGTTGCATATACAGTCTTCGATTTTGATTTCAATACAAAAAAAGAACATAGTGTTCGATTTGTAACACACAGTGGCATCATTTGTTGCATTTTTGAATGGTTTGTATAAACAAATTCATTTCATTTACACATAGTGAGAAATTTCGAAACAAGAGAAAATATTTGTGGTGAATTTTTGCAATAACAGAGATCAAATTATGGGTTAAGAGGAAGTAAAAACATGGTCAAAATATTTTTTCATACAGAGAGCAATGTTTTATGAATTTTGAAGACACAATGAACCCATTTTTTATGAGATTTTTGATGAAACAGTGAGCCATTCTTCTAATTTTCTTGCACACAGTGAGCTTAGGACATTTCATATTGAATGTATAATGCTTTTGTCTTAGAAGAGAAGGAATTTTGTGTGAAATTGAAGGATAAAAAGGCATTTTGGTATTAAAAAAAAAAAAAATTACAGAGTCAACAAAAGACAAAGAATTCTACAATTAGAGGCGGATGATTTTTTAATTTTTGATGAAACAGAGGATCAAATAAGAAGAATAGATTAATAAAAACATGTTTGTTATTTTTTTATAATCTTTTCTACATCAAATATTTGTGTTTGTAGAAGCAGTAAGTTTATTCTTTCAACAGAACAGAGGAATGGTTTAACTTCCTTGTCAAAGGAATAAAAAATAGTTAAGCTTCACTACTAGAATGTATATATCAACAGAGATCTAGTACATGATTTTTATTTTTCAAAATGAAGATGATTTTTTATTTTTAAAAAGGGCTCATTAAAATTCTTGTTGATTATCAGTTGAAAACTAAGGGTGTGATATGGAGAAGATTCCTAACTCATAATCAGTTTGCAGAATAAACCATAGAAGAAAAATTCAAACTAGTGCAGCAAACAAGGAGTATAATGGATTCACCCCTTTATCCAAGAACGAGGTCTAAGAAGCAACAAGACACATTCATGATTGAAAGAGATAAATCCTTCATGTCCATTCCTAAGAGGCAAAGAAGAAAGAATTCAACAGACATAAGCAGTAAGGAAAGAGAACCATAAGTGCAAATTATTGAGACATCTCCCTTGACCAAACAAGCTAATGAAACTCTTAAGAGATCACAGAAGGAGGTTTATGAAAACCCATTAAAAAAACACTCATATTTTGACAATGATGATATTGAGCCACTTCAGGTTCTAAAGACACCAGAGAGGAAGAAAATGAGCAAAACTTTAGCAAAATCAAAGAATTGATTGATAATTTGGAGGTAAGCAGGATATTGGAGAGGCACTTGAAGAGAGAAAATGAAACATACAAGAAAAATAATGAAAATTTGATTGAGGAGAATGAGAGACTGAATGAAGAAGTGGGAAAACTGGAAAACAAAGAACAATCTTCTTTCCATGCAAGCATTCAGGTGGCTCAAAGAGAAAAACCTATGGAAGATCAAATATGAAAATCAGATGGTCAAGGCTTCAATCTACAAAGAGGAACAATACAAAGGTATAAACTCTCTTTTACAAGCAGCTCAGTAGGAAGCATCAGGGTCAGGGACAACATCAGCATCAGAACTCAGGAGTTCTAAAAGGAAGAAGCAAGCATGAGGACACGCTTGAACATCAACATGGGGGAGATGTTGGCCCTCGTTTTTTATATCTTTTTGTTTAAGAAAATACACTTTATTACCATGATAACCATCCATACACCATAATATTCACTCTATTTTTTCCAATTAATGCATATCCAGGTATTTAAATTAAGGTTTTCAATTCTTAGAAGTTTTTATAAAAATTGAATTTTAAGTGCATTTTTGGACTAGATCATAAATTTTCGTAATGGCTTCATGGATGTCATATTTGCAGGACACTTGGGCTCGAGCTAGATGCATTTCTAAAAATATTGGGGACTAATATTAAATGTACACCTTTTGGTTCAGTCAAACCGAGCTTAAACAGGCCCGGTCATAGACGGTCAAACATGATTTGTTTTTATGGAGATCCCTAGGAAATAGATCAAATTTCTTATTTTATGGGATTTTCCAAATTTTGAGGGATTAGATGGATGAGCTCAACCTGTTTAGATAGGACAAGGATATCCATGGTTGTAGGAGACATTTTAGATGATTTTGTTTCATATTTTATCTATTTAAGCCTAAGACATTGAAGGCATTCATATGTAGAATTTGTGTAACTTAAGTTTGATATTGCTCAAACTTTGGAGAGTTAATTGAAAGACCTCTTCTATTTCATTTGTTGTTGTTATATGATGAATGCCTGACTAAAGTTTCAATAGTTTAAATCACTTTCAGTGTGAGAGGCAAGGGTGGAGGGCCCCCACACCGAGATAAGTGCACTTTCTAGTTATTTTAAGTTACAGTTTCTGAACTAGTTTGTTTTATGCTTAATTTGTTAATTAGATATATGTTGATTTTTTATGAGTGTTGATGAATCTCATTATAATTTCTATTATGCACATGAAGGGACAACCCAATGTTTAAGTTAAACATTCCTTCTATCTGATTAAGAGCTAGAGCTAGAATTCATCTTTTCTTACTTTTTAATGATTTTTTGAAGTTCTTGTTTTCTAACAATAGTATTAATGATGAATGAATCTGTAATGAAGGAAAACCAAGATCTCTTTAGTTAAGAGACTCTTCAGTTATTATTTCATGCATCTTGATCTATTTCTCATTAGAGGTTTTGGTTTCTAATTCACGAAGTAGTTTTGTAAGAGAAGGACAAACAAGTTCTCCTAAGTTAGGAGCTTCTTCTGCTGTTGATTACATAATTGAATTTAGAAATTATTTAGTTTAATTTTATATTTGTAATATGCATTTCCTTTATTATTAATAATTCATCTTCTAACTTGACAATAGTTGAAACCCATATATCTTGTAGATGCTTCTAAGTCCTACAAGCCCATATTGTAATAAATACTTGTGTTAGTTTACCCAATAAACAACCCAACATATAGATATGTGTGTGTGTGTGTGTGTGTGTGTGTGTGTGTGTGTGTGTACACCAAATTATGGTTTTGGTTGGAATTCTCCCCATGGTTCCACATGCAATACAAACCAATAAATCACATGATCAATATCCTACACATATCTCTTAATTAATGAAACACGGAATACATCATGGACTTTGATTGTTGGACGTAGTGCAATTCGATAGGCCATTGGTCCAATCCTCTCAAGGATCTCAAAAGGTCCATAATACTGAGGTGTCGGTTGGCACATGACCCAATCCTCAAGGAGCTCTTCTTGGGACTGATGCCCAATTACACATGCTCCCCAACCTGAAACTCCTTGATTACTCTATGTTGATATGCATAACTCTTTTTCTTGTCTTGTGTTGCCTTCAAATTCCTCTTAATAACATGTATTTCTTGTTCCATCTCTATCAACATGTCCAGTCCAATCAACCCCCTTTTCACCAGATCACTCCAGCTGATAGGACTATTGCAACTCTTCCCATAAATAACCTCAAATACACTTATATTCAAGGACTAATGATACCCGTTATTATATGAAAAATCAACCAATGGAATATACTCTTCCCATTTCCCATGTTGATGCATGACATACATCCTCAACATGTCCTAAAGAATCCTTTTGATCCTCTATGTCTCTCCATTTTTCCGTGGATGATAAGTTGTACTGAAAGCCAACTTTTTCCCCAAAGCTGCAAGCAACTCCCTCCAAAACCTAGAAGTGGACTTCGCATCTCTATCTAACATGATCTTCCTAGGAACACCATGCAACCTCACTATCTCCCTGATGAAAATATTAGCTACCTTGCTAGCTAAATTCGTAGACTTAATTGCATTGAAGTGAGCTACCTTAATTAACTTATCAACCACAACCATGATGGAATCGTGTTGTTTCAATTTCCTTGGAAAAACTATAATGAAATCCATGGAAATGGCCTCCCATTTCTACTCTCGAATTGGAATTGGATGTAATAAATCACTGGGATGCTTACACTCTACTTTTATCTGCTGACAGTCAAAACACTTTGCAACAAAATCAACCACCTCTTCTTCAAGTTCGACCAATGATACAACTTCTTAATTGTTGTCAATGTCTTATGATATCTTGGGTGACCCGAATATGGTTTGACATGAAACTCCCTCGAGATAAGCTTCTTGAGCTCATTGTCATTTGAAACATAAATCATGTTCCTGAATTTGACCAAGCCATATGTGGTGTGGTGATACTCATCATCCTTCTCACCTTCACCCTGTTGTTGTAACTTGTGCCTCAAATGCTAATACATGTCATCATGTTATTATGCCTACAAGATTTGCTCCTACAATCTGTCCCATAAGAACTCACTATTGCAATGTGATTCACCTGCACTCTCCTACTGATATCATCTATAACCATGTTCTCTTTTCCCCTAATGTACCAGATCTCAAAATCAAACTCGTTGAGTGTATCCAACCATCTAGCTTACCTAACATCTAGACCGGGTTGGTCAAACAGATACCTCAGTCCAATATGATCACTCATCAATATTAACCTCCTGCCAAGAAGATAATGTCTCCGCATCTTCAAGGCATGATTGATAGATGCCAACTCAAGATCGTTAGTCACATAGTTATGCTCGTGCTAATTCAAATTCCTTAACTCATAGCATACCATCTGTACTTCCTGCATCATGACTCCACCAAGTCCTCTCTTGAAAGAATTTGTACATACCATGAACTCTTTGTCAGGATCTAGAATCTTCAAGATTGGAGAATCTATAAGCAAATGTTTCAACTGCTCAAAACTAGTTGCACACTCCTCCTCCATTCAAAATTATTCCCTTTTCACTGCAAAGTTGTAATACGATAAATAATTTGTGAGAAGTTCCTTATGAACCTCTTGTAATAACTTGCTAATCCCATGAATGCTCTTACCTCATCTACATTAACAGGAGATTCCCACTCCATGATAGCTTTGATATTTTTCGGTTCCATTGTTATACCTTCCTTGGAAACAACATGTGCCAATTAATGAACTTCAGTCTGATAGAAACTACACTTGCTAAGCTTAGCATACAATTCATTCTCTCTCAATAATTTTAATATTGTTGTTAGGTTCTTTGTGTGCTCTTCCTTATTCTTAGAATATATCAATATGGCATCAATGGACACTATCACAAACTTGTCCGGATAAGGACTTAACGCACTATTTATCAAACATATGAAAGTAGTTGGAGCATTATTAAGTCCAAACGGAACCACTACAAACTCATAATGTGCATACCTAGTACAAAATGTAGTTTTGTAGATGTCCTCTTCTTTGATGTGTATTATGATATCCTGATATCAAGTCAATATTTGAGAACATTGTTGCTCCCTCATCTGACCAAACAAGTTATCAATCTGCGACAAAGGGTTCATGTTCTTGATCATCACCTTGTTCAACTGCATGTAATCAATACACAACCTGAGAGTGCCATCTTTCTTCTTCACAAGCAACACTGGCGAACCCCAAGGCGACACAATTGACCTTATGTATCCCTTATCAAGCATTTCCTTAAGCGTGTTCTCATCATGTAAGGTGCCTTTGGTGTTGGTGTTTCTCCCAACAACAACTCAATAGAAAAGTTCACTTCCCTACGAGGCGGTAACTCTA
Organism: Pinus albicaulis; assembly: GCA_034641835.2. Classification (NCBI taxonomy): domain Eukaryota; kingdom Viridiplantae; phylum Streptophyta; class Pinopsida; order Pinales; family Pinaceae; genus Pinus; species Pinus albicaulis. Next base: position 1,627,958,690 of record CM076581.1, read on the forward strand.
AAATCTCTGCCGGAAAAACATCGTGAAACTACTGCAAAACTAGATACCTCTTTAAGACTTCAACATCCTCATATTCCTTCCCTTTGTCACTAGAAATATGAACTGCAAGCGATACACACTCTTTCCTGCTACTGCGCTTTATCTATATAGTTGTAACCATCCTCATTGTTGTAGGTTTTTTCTTACCCTACAAGATTCTCCTCTATTCGTCATCATCCAGGCACTCAATAGCCTTGTCATAGCAAACTACCTTAGTTATGTGAATGTACAACCAATCCATGCCCAACAACATATTATACGAACCCAAAGGAAGCACATTTAGATGTGTTGATGTAGACATGCCATTCAACTCAAATGCACAATATCTTGCCAAATGATGAACTATTTTCTCGGTACTTGTAGCCAATTGCACTAACCTATACTCTACACACACTTCTTTACTCAAGCGACACTTTTTCACCAGGTCAGGACTGATATAACTATAGTTAGATCCAAGGTCATTCAAAATAGGAACAACTTGATCATATAGCTTACCTTCAATCTCAATAATGGATGCCTTGTGATTTGCTTGCTTGTTATCAAATGATGCATAAATCTAAGGAATGCTCTTCCCAACATCTTCAAATGTTTGTGCGCATTGAGTACTATAAATCTAAGGTCTACCACCTTAATGATGTAGACAATCTCTCCTGCGATGCTCTCCACCACAAGTACAACATTGTAAAGGCTTCCTGTCATCACCCTTATTCTGATCCTCAGACTAAGACCCTTGTCCTTTGTCAACTATATAGAACTTTTTGAATGGCATTGCATTCTCCTTGTTACTTGTATCCTAGGGTCTTCCTCACTTCTTATCCCACTTTCCTTTAATATTTCCATTACCTTTCCAATAACACTTAGGTTCAGACTTACGCATAGATTTCTCATAACAATACTTCAACTTCCCAATGAATTCCTCCAATGACTACGGCTCATCATACTCAATATGTTCTTTAAATGCTAAATGGAATCCACTAACAAATCTTTAAATCTTCGTTTTCTCATCCTTGAGATATGGCACATACCTCAACAACCCCCTAAACTTAGTTGTGCACTCTTCATCTGTCATATACCCCATCTTAAATTTGTATAACTCCTTAGCCTTATTTTCATACTATCTCTCGGACAAGTACTTCTTCCTTAAGAGTATTTTAAACTCATCCCAACTCAGCTCCTCTGTCTTGATAACTCCAATACGCTTGACATCTTCCCACTCGATGTCTGCTTTTCCTTTGAGACTGAAAATAAATATCATGCCTTTCATATTCCTTGAATATTCATGCAGCACGAAGAACTTATTCATCCCAAGCAGCCATGCTTTTGTGTCTCCTGGTTTCTTCAGCTCTCCATCATAAGTATGAGACTTGGATTTCTTAAACTCATCCGGAAAGTATTGTTTCCTATGAGGATGATAATGATGATGACCATGATGCATCTCTGATCCAAAAGTAGAATAGAACTCATAACAACTACATCTCCTTCCAGGTGTATCCATCCAGTGGCCACCTTTGATCGTGTCATTCCTATATGACCTATGTCTTCCATGATACCTACTACCATATGCTCCATTAGTCCTTTCCTCTTGTCCATAACTGATCTGTGGTTTTCCTTGCAAATATGATAAGAACATAGTTACCGATGAAACGAGAAATCTAACAAAAAAAACATCAAAAACCCATGAAAAAACAACCCGAAAACAAAAAGTTGTATTCAGGAATAACCCCCTTTTTTTTTCTTTTTTTTTTTGGTTAAATTTTCAACATCTTTAAAAAATATTTTATTCTGACATAACCTCTCTTTTTTTTGGGTAAAATTTCAACCTTTTTTTTTTTTTTTTTAAATAGAAGTAATTTTTTTTTTCCCCACAAAAAACACGCCACAAATGGAAAGTGTTGAAACCAAAATTTTATAATAATAAAAATTTATATTAAAAAATAAAAAAATGAAAATGAAAAAACCATTATTAAAAAAAAAAATCATTATATTTTTTTAAGTAAAAAATTCAAAAAAGAAAAAAAGAAAAAAATAATAATAATAATAATAAATAATTAATTAAAATTAAAATTAAAAAAAAATATTAAAATTTGGAAAAAACAAACAAACAAACAAAAAAATTTAAATTTAAAAAAAAAAAAAAAAAAAATTAAATTTATTAAAGAAAATTTTACTCAATTAAAATATATATATATATATATATATATATATATATATATATATATATATATATATATATATATATTAAAATAAAAAATTAAAGTAAAATATATATAAATTTTTATTAAATTCAAAAAATTAAAATGAAAATTAAAAATACAAATTATAAATTAACCAAAAAAACAAAAGTAAAAAACATTACTTAAATTTTTTTTTTTAATTAATTGAAAATTAAAAATGAAAAAAATAAAATAAAATATTAAATTAAAAAACCATTATTAAAAAAACAAATAAATTTTAAATATAAAAAATAAATTAAAAAAATATATACTAAACTTTATTAAATAATATATATATATTAGATGTTAAAAAAAAATATTAAATTTTAATATATAAATGAATTGATAAACAAATTTTAAAATTAAAAAAATAATAATAATAATAAATAAAACTAAAAAACATTTTTATAATTAAAATTAAAAATAAAACAAAAAATTGATTAAAATTAAAAATGGGGAAAAATAAATAAATTAAAATTATTAAATTAAAGATAAAAAATAAAAAAGCAAAGTAATTTAAAAAAGAAAATTAATTTAAAATATTAAAATGAAAATAAAATAAAAATATATTAAATTTCAAAGTTTAAATGTTATATTTTATTTAATTAAAAAATAATAATAATAATAATAATTAAAAAAATATCCCCGGATGCGGGTGTTTCAATGTCGATTTAATGGGATGGGATGGAGGGCTTCAAAGCTCTGCCGCCATCTGCCCTCATGGTACGAGGTGTTAAATGGACAGCTGCCCAGCGGCTGGCTCCATTTATCCTCCCCTCCTTCCAACGCTATTAGCACTGCAAATTTCTGTTCTCGCTCGAATTCAACTGTCATGAGCCATTCCTCTGCATGCTTCGACGGGATTCTCACCATGGATGCAGTTAAGTTCACTGATCGGCTTGGTATGGGAAGGACGGCATGGGAGCATGTTGAGGTATGGCGCGCTGTGGGTGGGTTTCACTCGCAACAGGCTATTTATCACCTGCTCTCGGCTCACATTCAAAATTGTTCTGAAGTCGAAGACAGCTGCGTCTACAGGTGGGAGAGAGTCGACCAGTGCTTGGTGCGTTTTATGAGAAGGGAGGCTCTTTCTCCTGGGATTGTCAAGCAGCTGTTGCGACCCCATTTGGATTCTCTTTCGGGCTACCCTTCGCTGGTTTTCACTGTGGTCTTGGACGTTTTCTGGAACCCGCTCCTTCTCATCATGCCTAGGCTACGTCACCGTCTGAGGAGCAGAAGGGGAAGCACGCGGAGCCATCCTTCCCATGCTCTCTCCAACCCATCTCCGGACTCTTCATCCTTTGGGGAAGGCTCGAGCCACTACCCCAGAACTCGTTCTGGTCGGGGGCGTTCGCATGATTATCGCCTTTTTTGGGGTCCTCATTCGCACTGTCCTCCTGCCTCCTCTGCTCCAACTACAGGCACGGCTCGGTTCACTTTCAATAGCAGTCTCAATCGCCCTCGGATAACTGCGATTCTCTCGATGGTCTTCCTTGAAGACAACGTTCATGGGGACGTTAGCTCGCTTCCGACAGCTCCTGCGGCGAATGTTACAGCTCCGGACACCCAATTTTCGGCTTTCAATCTGGGTGGTAGCAATTTCCAGGCGCAGCCTCCGTCTCACCCTGCTGAACCGGTTCTGGATGAGGATATGCTTTCTGCTGATCATGTTGCCCCGGCTTCTCAAGACGAGCCTGCTTCTGACTTGCATGCCACCGGCTGGTGCAGGATTGAGGAGGAGCCCCCGGAAGACTAATGGGTTCGTTGCTTGGTCTTTTTTCTGTCTCTGTCACCCAAACTCCTGGGTTTTTTTATGTTATGGAAGCTTTGATGTTTTCTGGCCCTCTTTTGTTTCTTCTGGGTCAAAGTATCCCTCGGAAAACTATGGTTCTGCACCCCTGCGTGGGTTTCGACAGTTTACAACACTGTTTTTTCCTGAATTTTCTGCCTCCAAGGCAGCAGTAACTGACTTCGGTCTCGATGTAATTTTACCCACTTGTTAATAGATCAAATTTACTTAGAAAAAAAAAAAAAAAAATTAAAAATATAAAATTTTATTTATAAGAAAAATAAAAATAAAAATAAAAAATAAAAAAAAATTTAAAAAAAATTTAAAAATTTTGAAAATGAATTGGCCCCGCGGCCTAGGTGGCGGTGAAGGTCGACTGTTGGGCGGGCGAGGTGGCTGCACCAGCCCCCCGCTCGCCCAGCGGCCAGCCTCTGCCGCCACCTGAGCCGGGAGGCCGATTCTGAGAATCGCCTCCCGGCCCAGGTGGCGGCGGAGGCCGATTCTAAGAATCGCCCCCCGGCCCAGGTGGCGGCGGAGGCCGACTAATTTAAACTTTTTTTTTATTATTTTTAATTGAAAAAATGTTTTTTTATTTTTATTTTTTAATTTTAAAAATTTTAAAAATGGTTTAATTTTAAAAAAATAAATAAATAAATAAATAAATGTTTTTTAAGTTATTTTAAAATGTTTTTTTTTTTTTTTTGGGATCAACTTTTTTTTCAAACTTTTACTTTAATTTTTAATTTTTTAATTTTTTAATCTTTATTTTCTTAATAATTTTTTTGTTATTTTTTTTTTTTAATTTAAATTTTGAAGTTTTAGTTATTTTTTATTTTTGTATTTTAATTATTTTTAAATTTTGTCTTTAAATTTTTTTTATAATCACTTTGTTTATTTATTATGTGGTTATTTTTTTAATAACTAGAAAATTTGTTTTTGATATTTTTTTTGGTTCAATTTATTTTATTTTATTTATTTATTTTTAAATGTGTGTTTTTTTTTAATTTAAAGTTCAAAATTTTTAGTTTTTTTTTGTGTTTTATTTATTTTTGTTTAAATTTTTTAATTTTTACAAGTTATTTTTTTTTAATTTTTAATTTTTACATTTGTATTGGTTTTTTTTTTATTTGATTGTTTTTTGTCATGTTTTTTAATTTTAATTTTATGTTTTATTACCAACATGAAAATCACCACTCCAAAAAAATGTGGTTGATGCTACGTCACCACCTTTAAAAAATCACTAACATTTGAAAACAAATATTCATACTTCATAAATAAAAAATTTAAAGTTTCAAAAATATGCACACACAAAAAAAGGGTGATTCTGCATCACCACTTTTCAAAATCGGGTGCTTTTTTGCTACCTCGAAGAAATAGGTACCACTTCAGTTACCTATTTCATCGGTAACCATGTTTAAGATCTAAGGGATCATTACATTAACCCCTGCTTGCTTTTCCTGAGTTATGGCAAGCCTTTACTATGACTGAATAATCTTATGATTATCTACCTTACAACTTTTGATTTTTGCCTTCAATATTCTCAGTGTATTTGCTATGTGAGGAGAGTACTCTTCCCCATGCTACTCAGCTCACCTATAAGGTGAGTCGTGTCAACTGTAATCCGCGATTTTTCTTTTCATCTCTAATCTTCTTCTTCCTACAAACATACCATGTCAAATATATCAATATAAACATAATCAAACATATCTTAGTGTGTGTTCAATGGAGTCTATCTCGTATGCATAATCAATCCAGATTAGCACAATATATGAATATTTAATGAAATCAACATATTAATCGTCTCAACATCAACATCATCAACCTCAACATGACGACACAACTGCAACAATAACCATCACGAGAAATAACCAACATACATGCGTGATAAAAACATAGGTCGTTGAACATGCATACATAACAATCACATTTACCTCGAGGTCCAGTGCAACAACCTCGCTCTGATACCAATCTTTAACCACCACTCCCACATTTTCCCAATTTCACGAGACTATGAGAATAAACATGAGATGAGTGTCATTATGTCATGAGCCGACTTCCTAGTTCCAATTAAGGAAGTGGGGCCTATGTAGAAATTTGCTGAATAATGAAGATTTATCCACCGAGATTATCCTGATCACATACTAATTCGAATTCATATGCAACACATAATCTCTTCTACAATCAATCATCAATTTGCGGAAATAGAAACAGTCGCATGCGCACATAAACACAATATGTAATGGGGAAAGCTTATAGTTGAAAACCCCTCAGCTATTTTGTATATTATATGGAGAGAACATGTAACAGTACATAGCACAATACTCCTCACAAGTACTCAGTACTATCTCATACAGTTACACACAAACTAGCTTGGTTTTGAACAAGTCACAGGTTCAAAACTCATCCACTAATTGCCTGCCTCTATTGCGCAATCAAGGCTGGTCTAATGAGAGATCAAAGGTTCGAATCTCCTTGGCTTGACAGCGCAATCATCATGGGAAATTCCTCCAAGTGTGGTGCAAATATCATGCACAACTGATGTCACAACTGATAGCTATCTCAACCCTTTCATCTACCTCTTTCAGGTCTTCCTTTGACATCCGCCATTGTAGTGAGCCGATGTGTTCTTGGGTGAATAATAGGAATAATAATTAGTGAATTAAATAATATTTAATTCACTCCACTCATTACTAGTTGATTAGCTAGTTAAACTAATCACAGCAGACCAACTAAGTTAAGCCGAACCTGGCAACTCCTGCCTTTGTCTCATCAACTCACGAACTACGCCACGAAGTCCTGCGCCCAAAGTCAGCCATGCATGAGCTCACCAAACCCCAAGGAATAGCGTAATTCCTTCTGTCGGATGCATGGGCCACATCCGTACCTCCAATTGAAGTGTTGTAAGAGAATAAACTGAAGTTTAGAGTCCAAATATTATTAAGGGCTAATAATATTTGACTGACCTATTTTTAGACAGGCAGTCTAAAAATAGACTTCGAACTGTATGTCTAAAAATAGAGGTCCATCTATTTTTACCAACTCGACCAATCATCCAAGAATAGCATACTGCAACTCCTAGACCATGCTCCATATGTCTAAAAATAGACATAGTCTAAAAATAGACTTTGCGCCAAAAATAGCCTGTGGGCCCACTTAGTAAAGGCGACTTCATTTCACTAAGCTCCATCATCTTGTTGCATTTTCAACAGCCTACAAATTGACCACAAAATGACATCCTAAAGGGACTAGATATCGCCTAGGAGTTTAAGAAACACCCCAAGTGTTCAATCCCTGAGTTGGAACCTTTTTTCACTAACTTAGACCCACAACCGCACCCTTGGCACTATTTCCATGCGGTTATTAGGCTATAACCACACTCACAGGCTTGCCTCCATAGGGTTATGGCCTAAACTCTCTAGTTCTGAGCATGTGTTCCTGATATTTGTGCCACCTTTTCAGGCTAACCTCAATACCACTGCCAAAAATTGCCTGATACTTTCCATAATCATAATTAACATGATTGCAAAGCTAAAAATTCAATCTAGAATCAGAAACTTTACCTAGACTGCCCAGAACACACTAGACATTTCATCAAACATATGGTATTCATAGAAGCTATGGGTCATGAATGCATATATGCTCATAAGAGTTTGAGATTCATCTGAGAATCACCAATAAGGCTCTATTCCCTCTCCACATAGATGCAACAACACTTATTAGTCCATATTTTTCATCAACCAATCAATAACTAAACAATTCATGACAAGAGCCATAATTAATATAAATCATATAACCAACATATAACCGGAAAATAACAAGCATAGAAAACATGGCAACTCAATCGTAATATCAAAAGCATAATCACTACAAATTATCATAGGTCACAATAGGAAAATGTGTCATATTAACATATGAAAATTCCAACCAAGTCATGAACTTTGACATACCACTCGACCATAGATTGGGTTGAACCAAATCTCTCTTTCATCCAATCATCCCCACACCATATTCCAAGCATGAATGTAGGATCTCATGGAATAAACAAAGACAAAACCAACCAGGGATTCCAATGCCAAACCACCTCAACCCTCAACCACGGTGATTCCACCTCTACGGTCAGACATCACTAACACCAACTAGATTGGTCTCTACCCAAGTTGTTCACGGCTCTAAGAACTAGTAACTCAACCCACATCCTTCTAGGGCTCTAGAACATTTGTCCAACCCGGCTCTAGAGACTTGTATCTCAACCCACCAAGGGCTCCAGAGTGTTTGTCCCAACCTAGGCTCCAAGACTATTAACTCAATTCATGTTATTCCAGGGCTTCTAGAGTGTTTGTTCCAACCGACGTCTATAAGGAACCTGAGATCCAATCATAAAAACAACAAGTGGAAAAAACCCATAACACCATGGTTATCAAAGAAATGGCAAAGGTAAGGCTAAAACCACTATCATTCCAGGAAAATCTCCATGTCAATGAAAACACATAACCAGAAAAGCACATGCATATACCATGCATCTAGAAATTAGCAAGGAAATCACATATGCAACCTATTACCTCCCAAGCAATCCAATTGTAGTTATTGATGCAACTGTTTCCTTTCACTCCCTATTTTCCTTTTCCTTCTTTCTCTAATTCCGAGTGAATACTAGAGTGCTCCAAGCACTCTCTAAGAATGCTCTAAGTGTATAAGAGTGAGAGAATGAAATCAGAGAGCCAAAATTGAGCGTGAAACAACTGTGAAGTGATCCTCGGAATCCATTTTATCATTGAGGCCTCTATTTTCTTCATTTTATTTAATTTTTCCTCTCATTTCCCTAACATGAAAATATGTCTCTTCACCTTCCTTTTCTCCTATTTTCCTTTTTTTCATAAATAAATGACTCCTTTCCTTTGGCAATTTCCATAGCCATTAATTAATCGCAATTGATAACCCGTCACTATGTTTTTCTCAACATTCAACTTGGAATACGTGTCCCATGACCTTGGTCTTATTTTATTTACATAGAAAATAAACCAAGGGTTGTTACAGTGTCAAGGGTGTGGTTGTGGGTCTAGGCCAATGAAACAAGGTTCCAACTCAGGGATTGATCACATGGGGTGGTTGTTCAGCTCCTGAGTGATTTGTAGTCCCTATAGTATGCCATTTTGTGGTAAATTTATTGGTCTCGCTTAGATAACTGGAAATTGGAGATCGGGTCATGTCATAATGAGTATCGTCTCATGTTTACCCTGGCGAGCTTATGAAATTTGGTAAATGTGGGAGGGGTGGTTACAGAAAATTCGTCTCCTCTTTTGTGATAGTATTTTTTTGCTTCTCTATTAGACAAATCAAAATTAATAGATGTAATTGTAGGAGTGTACAATAAGAACCTTGATGAATGCAATTCGTGACACTCTTGCCTTTGCCTAAAGGAGGAACAATTTGTGTTTCTTTTTTAACACATGGAAATTGAGTACATTACAGTTAGATGAGAATGATTTCTTATTATTCTATATAGTTTTATACATTATAAAAGAGTTCACCAAGGCTTATCGATATTTTAAAAATTAGTAAAAGATTCACCAAAACTTTATAAGATTTTATAAGCTAATGAAATATTCATCGATAATTTATATATATATACATGTGTGTGTGTGTGTGTGTGCGTGTGATCAAATAGCCTTCAAATTTTCCTACCTCACATGGCCATTGGCCCATTTATTATACATCTAAAATTAGGGGAAATTCTTAAATCCCCTCATTTGAAATTAGCATATTCAATTACACGTATTTCATATTGTGAGAATCCAATTGCTTGACTTAGATCTATATATTTTTATAATTTAATCTTTAATGCATAAGTTGTATGACTTGAGGATTGAAACATTTTTTTTTTCATCCAACATTCGTGAGTTTTATAAATTATAATATAAAGAAGTGAATTATGACTTTCATATGAATGTGTGAATACTTTGATTTTACATAAGAAAGAATTAGGTAGATTTTAGAAGTTATTTCTTTATTTCCAACACTTAGGAAACAAATACAAATAAAATATGTGTCCTACACATACACCATACAATAAATCTCAAGTGTATAAACCACTAGTTAGACATGTTAAGTGCAAGGATATAAGCTTCCTTGTTGTTATAGCAATGATTTTAATTCACTTGTTAAAGGCATCAAGGGACTTCCTACAATGGGTGGATGTAAAAGGTACTAACTCCACCATATGTGGTACCATGCACATTAGGTTTGGGGGAATAAGAGTATGAATTACTATTTGAAATAGAATTGATAACCCCATTAGCCACTTAAAATTCCCCTAATGCAAGAAACTCACCTAAGTGAAAGTGAGGGGTATTGGGAAGGATGGTATACACATATCTTGACATGGCACATATAGAGCCATATTGTTGTACCTTTTGGAATTGGTAATTAACCTTGGCCTTAGAAAACCCCATTCTCTTACACCCTTCATGAATGTAATGTTGCAAAGAAGTTATTAATAAAAATTAGGAAAATGCAATGGCACACTCACGCACACGCACAACACACATTTTAACACAAAGATTTTACCCTAGAAACCTAAAGCCAAGAAAACCATAATATTTTTTTTATAATATTATATCTTTACAATGTTACAAAATAATACGTATATCCTGTGGCATCCATAAATCCAAAATCCATTAACCTGGATTTAGAATACAGTCTTATTTCCTTGACTATAATTATAAAACCATGGGCTAAACCACCATGAGCCATAAAACCATTAAAAGTGAAAATTGTGTACCTAAAACTACAAAAAATGGACACAAAAAACCACCCAATTTTATTTATTTATTTATATTTTTATTAGGTGCTCCACCCCCCCATGAACCTCCTATTGCACCTGACAAAATGAACATGCGTGGGTATATTCATACAATTAATAAAATACATATCCAACATGCTTCCACCTGTCGTTTTTGAATATAGGAGATCATAAGATGCATGATCAAAACTCCATGATAATAATTCCCATTGTTTCTCTACACCAAGAGCACTTCTTCGCGATCACAATTTTATTAATGAATCTACAACATTTTTCAAAGTGCCCACCTTTACCAACATCACCTTCTTGTCTCCTGTCATATCTCTCAAAAAGTGTTATTGAACATCAATATGCATTGTCTTAGAATGTTAAGTTGGGATCTTTATAAGGAAGATTGCACTCTGACTATCACAATCCATCCTTACAACTTGGATCCACTAACCCAAAACCTAAACATATTCTTTGTAACCACATTGCCTCCTTTTAGCACGAGTGGTTGCCATGTATTCATCTTTTGTAATGAGAGTGCCGCTATAAAATTTAGCACAAGTGGTTGCCATGTATTCATCTTCTATAGTGACAGTGCCACTATAAACTATCTATTACTCCTCCAACTATTTTCTCTTCCTAATAGTTTAAACACATACCCACTTGTATATCTTTTGCGATCCAGAGATCTCCAAAATAGTATACATCAACAAAGCCATATATGTCCAACACTTTGTGTATCCCTGGTCTTTCTTAGTAGCATAATCCATAACTAGTAGCACAATGAAAATACTTTAAAACCCTATTTATTGTTTCCCAATGTTCCTTCATTAGCTTTGACATATACCTACTCAATATTCCCACTATAGGCATTGCACATGTTGCCAAATGCTCCTTCATTAGTTTTTACACATGCCTACTCAATATTGCCACTACATGTGCAATGTCCATTACAGTATACACAATTGAATACATGAAACTACTAAGTGCACTAGCATATGCAACACATGACATGTCCTCCTCTTCCTATGTCTTGGGAAATTTATTTAAAGATAACTTTACACCTATGGGAATAGGGGCCTTTACCAAATTACATTCCTACATGTTACACCTCTGCAATATTGTCTCGACATACTTATTCTCATTTAACTAGAGTTTCTTGTTTGCCCAATCTCTTTTAATTTCCATCCCAAAACTAAAATTTTCAACACCAATATCATTCACGTCAAATTTAGAGAACAAATGAGTTTTCACACTATGGATGATTTTCTTGTCATTCTTAATCAACAACATATCATCCACATAGAAGACTAAATAAATAATATGATCACCAACTAATTTGAAATACATACAATGATCTTCTTTGCTCCTTGTGAAGCCAAGTCCCAATATATAAGTATCATATCTTTTATACCACATCCTTTGTAATACTATACGACTTTTGTGATCCACATACAAGTTATTTCTCTATGTTCACTGCAAAGCCTTCTCGCTACTTCATGTAGATTTATTCTTCTAGATCTTCGTATGGGAATGTTTTATTCACATACATATATTCTACTTCAAAATCAAAAGCAATAGCAACAGATTAAAAAAATACAATAGAAGTTAACTTGACAAAGAGAAAAAAATATCACCAACTGAACTTTTGCTACTAACTGAGCTTTGTATTTGTCCACTTTGCCTTCATAATTCATCTTCTTTTTAAACACCCATTTGTTGCCAATGGGATTTATTCTAGTCAACAACTCCACTAGATCGAAAGCCTCATTCTTTTCCAAGGGTGTCATTTCTTCAACCATGGCCTTTTTCCAAATTTTGTCATCCTCTAAATTCAATGCCTCTCTAACAATTCTAGGATCATCATCAATGATAGCTACAGAAAATTTGGAATGAAAATATGTGGAGTATACCTATCTTTCTACCTTGTTTCACAAACTAGTCTCTACCTTTTCTTATTATATTCTTCTATGGATTCTAATTCATCACATTTTAACACAAACTCCATCTCCTCTAGTTATTTCTCCCATGGTAGGACTTCCTATTTAACAACGTATTTTATTTCTCAATACCAGATATCAAATATTCAAAACATTCTTAGATTATGGGTTTTGAAGCTGATAATATGTCAAACCATCTTTATAGCCAGTAAAGAAACACTTCTTAACTTTGTTATCTAGCTTACTCTTATTTCCCTGGGGAACATGTACATGAGCATCACAACCAAATACTCTTAAATGTTTAAAATTTTGTTTCTTACCAATTGTGTATTATTATCAATTAATGTCAAGGAGGGTGATCAATTTACTAGGTAACAAGAAATATCAATTGCCTTTGACTATAATTCCTATACTAACTTGACATCACTGAGCACACTCATTTCTCTTTCCATCAGCAACATGTTAATTCTTTCTACAACTCCATTCCATTAAGGAATGTATGGACTAGGCTTCCATTCGTGCTATATCATGCTTCTTATAGAATTCCTTGAAATAATTCCCATAAAATTCTACATCATTATCTGCCCTCGACACCTTAATGTTCTTCTCTATCTGATTTTCCATGAGAACCCTAAATTTTTCAAATTTGTATTTCTTCGTGAAAAACTAAATCCATGTATTCCTCAAGAGTTATATATAAATGAGGCACAATACATAGATTTACCCAGTGATGCAACTGACATAGATTCAAACACTATACAACAACTGTAATATTCCCTCTACCCTGGTGGCACTAGAGGAGAATCTTACAAAATTTTGCTTCCCATAAAAGCAATGATTACAAAAATCAAAATCCAAAGAGAAATTATGCATACCTTCTACCACATCTTTACTATAGAGTACTCAAATATCCTTCTCTCTGATATGTCATAGCCTTTGATGCCATAACATAGTATTCTATTTGGAGACTGTAGGTGTCTTTCCTTCTTCATACCCCCTCCTATAGATAATGGAACTATTACACCTATCACTGATAATGTTTCCTAGTAGCTTATACAAAGTTCCAATCCGAACTCCCATTAGTAATACCCTTTCTCCTCAAATAATCTTTCAGGTTTCCTTCTCGAAAAAAAAAAAATTTACACTTGCATCACTCATCTTACTCACAAAAATAAATTATGGCCAATCCTCAAATGTGCAAAACACCAGGGAATGTTGTAATCCTTCCATCCATGAGCTTCAACTTGACTATTCTTTGATGCCCGGGCTACCTCACTTAACTCACATTCTTCAATCTCTATGCATATAACAATGATGCACTTCAAGTTTTATGCCTAATAATTTTAAATCTGGGCAATCTTAAAAAAAATATTTCCGGAAGCATTAATATCTCAAATCTGAGATTTAAGATATTAAACTAAGATCCTCTCTTATGGTTTTAAACCCACCTCTCACTTCATATGTGAGGAGCATTACCTTTTCCAAAACTTATGATTAAATCATAGTCTAAACCCACTTTATGCGATTGTTTAATATATCAATGGTTGAAAAACCCCAAAAAAATCTTCGCATGGACTTATATATTCATACACCCGATTCTAATTGAAAAATGTGAATATCAATTACCCATGGAAACCCACACTTCCAATCATTAACTTTATTATCAAAACCATTCTGTAATGGTCCACAACATATCAATTATCAAGTATATGCTTCCCTTTACCTTATGGGAAATTCGACCCAATCATTCGGGCTTTATAAAACTCAATATGTAATAAGCCTATAGCTTACCCTTCGCATAGAGTTATAATATACCCTAGCATACAAACTCATTCAAACAAGGTTCGAGTTATCATCAACATAATATATATATATATATATATATATATATATATATATATATAAACATGTATTGCGTAATACTCGGGCCCACACAACCTCAATACATCTCTTCGCACATAACTATAATGTGCCCAGCATATAACTCATTTCTCACCTCATTAACCTTTAATTCTACCATAGTTTATTAATCTCCGACTATCAAACAAACCATCGCATCACATTAACAATGCCTCTGGGCCCACGATCAATGTACCTCATAAACCACGCGCAAGTTGGAGATGCGACTAGTGTCCGATCCTTTAGTCGACGCATCCAACGGCAATCGCAAAATTTTCCGACCCGAGCTTTAAACCTCCAAAAAATTGCGAAATAGGTGGTTTCTAAAAACCACTCAACGCCACATGTCGAGCGCTGGAACGTATCGCATTTTTTTGAGCGATACTACTTACCAATTTTAACTTTGTGAAAATTGCCGGTTTTCTCCCTCAAAACTTCTTTTACTCTTCCGAATTCAAGGTTCTGTTACTCCTTATCTTCCTGGTTTCGTCTCCGTTGTTTGTTAAACTATTCCTTTTCTTTCACACCTTTATTAGCTATGAGCTCCATTCCGCCGACGCTGCTCTGTGTCCACAATTCTGTGCTACGCATTAAAATCAACACATTTCACATCGATTATAAGGCTCCCCAACAGTTATATATGGTGTAAACTACAGGGTTAAACCATACCCCACACAAACCTCTTGTGAGATCGATATGTTTGATCCATCGTTTCAAAGGGGTTTTTTTTCATTTGTCTTCTCGTTCACTGTTGTATTCAACAGAGCGAGTATTACCTCTAACGGGTCCTTCCCTTCCACAATGAATTTCATTGTTCTATCCACACTTGCAATTTCCTCAATCTCCTTCAGAATTGCATTTATAAACTCTTAATCACTGAACTAACCTCAGTTTTCCCAATCGTGTATAGAATTACACATCTACCCCCTTTGCACAGAGTTTTACAATGTTCACAACTCTGAATAATTAACTCACGCTTCCACAAATAATTCAAGCAGTATATACAGGCATAATCCTATCTGTCAGTCCAACACAGGTTTTCATATTGGCCACAGCCACTCAAATATTCCTCATATAAGGCCGACCAAGAGTACATGTTATGCACACAGAACTTATAAACAAATTCCTCATCAATATATACAAATGTGACCAATTCCAAAATCATTCACTTACAACTTCGTGTTTGGCCATATCTTCAATTCGATGGTCTTTTCCTTCACTACTCTGTCTCCCCTCTACTCTACAGACCTCTATACTTAATGCCTTTTTAGCTTAAGAAGAAAATGAATCGCTTCATCTCCTCTAACAGCTCAACAAACTCTTAAGATTCCAGAATTCCTAACTTTAGACAAAAATCCCTAAATTAACTAAACTGACTCTTCACATTCCTCATGTTCTCTAGTGGTTAGTGAACATTTACAATTCCTCACCATGTTATTCAAAATACTAATATTTACATGAGAATTTAAAAACATGAGACCCCCCTATGTCTACTTAGATACAAAGTATTTTTGTTGTGCCTAATGCCCCTGCATCAGACTCCCAAGGTTCAAATTGTTCATGATCTCCTGATCATGTTTCCTTAATCTCTGCCTCCTGGATCCCATATTCTGTTTTGCTGCTGTCCATCAGCTGCATTATTCTTCAACTTCAATTCTCCAGGTTTCCATACTTTGTTCTGCAACTTGCTTCCAACTGTGCTTTCACAATCTCTTCTTGTCTTTCCTTTGCTATAATCCTTCTGCTTTCTTACTGTTGTTTACTGCTTCTGATACACCTTCATCATCAATCTTCTGATGCTTTCAATCTCCATGTCCAACTTATCTCCTATCTGGAAATTCCCCTACACACCACTGCTGCTTTCAATTTCTGTTGCTGCCAATACTGTTACTGTAATTGTTTCCATTTCTGCAGATGTCATCCCCAATGTTGTGGCCTTTGTGGCTACCTCCCAAACTTCCTGTCCCTCTGCAACATTCTCTTGCTCATCATCTGCAAATTTACTTCTAGAAAACAAATCATCAATTAACTTTCCACCTGCAGTAACATACTCATTCAATATACTAGTAAACATAATTAAGTTCTGCAAACTAGTATCTGCTCCTAGTTCTTCCACAACTTTAGAGAATTTCATTTTAGTGTCTGCAATTTCTTTCTCTTCTTCAAATGTTTCCAGCAAACATTTCAGCCATCTCTTCTGTTTTTGTTTCACATCCTCAGCATGCTACAATTCAGTTTCAACATCTTTTTCTTCTTCTTGGGCAATCTTTAGCAATTGCCTTTCCTCCCCTTGATGGATCCTGGCAATCCAATCAAGTTCTTTAAGCTCTGCATCTTCATCTCCTATTAGAATAGAATTCTGATTCTTCCTTGCTGTAGTAGTTTTAAAAATCTATCTTCCAGTCTTCTCTCCAATATTCTCTTGGTTATTCAAACAAATCAGCTCCTCCTTGTCATCAGTGACAAGTTTCTTCATGTGAGACATGATTGTCTCATCTCCTTTCTTCAACAGTTCTTCTTATTTCAGGACAACCCCAAGAGATGGATTATCCGCTGCATCACCTGTAAACATAGCCAATTTATCAATTTCAAAATCACAAGACCCAATGGTCTCACTTGCTGGTCCAGCCACCAAAATTTCTCTCAGTAGTTCCAAGTATGTTTCAAGACTCATAAATTCTTCACTATATTTCTCTTCAGTTGTCAGAGTTATCTCTACTGCTCCAATCACCATGTTAAAATGATGATCCTCCGCTATGTTCTCAGCCAACATAATTTCTCTTTCATTCAATCCTCTGACAGATTTCAATTGCTATTCTTCTTTCCCTGCATGATCAACACATGAACCTTCAGCCTTAAAATTCCAAGGTCTCAATACCTCTTCCTTCTCAGACAACACATCAGTATGTTGTTCTGAATTTCCTTCCAATTCCTTTGTCAGCACATGAGTATGCTGATTTGCACTCCTCATGAGACTTTCAGCTAGTCTCTCCTTCTTTTCATCATCTGCTTCATGAATGTCCTTCTGTTGTGACTCCCCAAAATGAACTCCTTCACTTTTCTGAATCATTTTCTTATCCTCTATTCTCTTATTGTCATTCATGACAATTTCTCTACCTTGCTTCTTCAGCAACTTATCCTGTGCATAGGTCCTCTGCTTCTCCAATTCTCTTCTTTGGAAATCCAACCTTCTATACAATCCAACAAATTCAATTGGAGTAGATTTCGGGAACCTTACACAACCTTTTATACCTCTGCTTGCTCTCGACCAATCATCAGCTGGTCCTTCTCTCTCTGCTTCAATATTCTGCTGAATATCCTCATTGGATTCTTCTGTCTTCCTGTACTCCTCCTGAGATCTTACTATCTCAGCATTGATCTTAACAGATTTCAGATTCAATTTCTCCTCCACAACAAACTTTAAAGCTTTTTCATCTCCCTATGATGTACCTGCAAACATACACAACTCTTTAGTTTCAAAACCACAAGAATTTTTAGTATTGGTTGCTTTCTCAAGAACTTCCCTTTGAATAGATCTGCTTGTGGAATCTTCAAATTCCATCCTTGACTCAAGAACTTTGAGTTCCTCTTCCTCTGTAGAATCTGTCATCACCTCACAATGGTCAGACTCAAAAATACAAGTCTTTACATCATCCAACTGATATGGACTTGTCCAATAACTCAAGAAATCATCAATGATATCCTCTCCAACAAGACAAGCTTCTTGCTGCCTTAAGTCTTCACCATGTCTCACAAGATCTCTTGCAGATCTCCACTCTTCATTTGTACTCTGTTATGCTTCACAAACAGAAAATTTCTTCTTCAACTCAGTTGCTCTGAGTTCTTCTTTCAGTAAGGCAATCTCCTTTTGCCTCGACCTCAACTGTAATGGTTGCCAATTCACTCTCTTCTTCATGAGCCAACCAGATCTCTGGCTTTCCTCTATCCTCTTTTCCAGTTTATTAAACTGTTCTGTGATCTCAGCTACCTCTTTCCAATATTCTGCATCAATCAGCTGTTGCCTTATGCCATTTTCCCTGGCATCTTCTTTCTCTCTTCTATTGTGGTCTCTCTCAGAACCTCTGCAATCTTTGTTATGGTTATCAGTAACCATTTTATCCTCCATGAGTTCTTCACTCACAAGCTGCACTAAGCCTTTGCAACAGCAAGCTCTCTTGCTGCAACTTACCTCCCCAATCCTTTCCTCCAGATCTGGGCTTTTGGAAAGTACTGGTCCCCTATCTGCTGGAACCTTTTGAGCACTCTCTTCTGCTCTCTCTAGGCTCCACTCTGCAACTTTTCAAGAACACATATGTTCTTCTTTTATCCAACCTCTGTTGGGAATTCTCCAGGTTCTGCCACACTTTCTTCTTCAGTAAGAGTCCCTTGCTGGACTCTTCTATCACTGCTCTCAAAGCTGTGATCTGCCTTTGTTGAGATTTCTTCAATTGCCTGCAATCTGAATTCTACAAACAATTTTTCAAATCAGAGTCAAATAATGCTCATCAACTCACCTTCTCTTGAGAACACTGCAATTGTTCTCTTCATCCAGCCTTTAGCTGAATATCAGGTTCAATACCTTCTCCGTCAAAACTTTGTCTTTATCTTTTGCAACCATCATCCTGCAATCATAAATCTCAAATCAGATTAAAATTATTTCACCTGCAAGATCCCTGCATGGTCTTGTTCTCCACTCATTTAGTTATGCAAATCCTGTTCACTATAATTCTGTGTACTTTGTTGCATATCAGATTTAAAAATATGATCTTCCCTCTTCTCTCTTCACATGCACTTCATCTTTGTTCACTGCACCCCTCTTCAAATCTGCAATCACTTCTTAAACAGATTTAAACTTCAAACTTCCTTCACTATTTCAGTACACATGTATTTCAAAAATTAATTTTCAACGAGCTATTCCAGCTCTGATACCACTTGATTCCCGGGCTACCTCACTTAACTCACATTCTTCAATCTCTATGCATATAACAATGATGCACTTCAATTTTAATGCCTAATAATTTTAAATCTGGGCAATCTTAAAAAAAATATTTCTGGAAGCCTTAATATCTCAAATCTAAGATTTGAGACATTAAACTAAGATCCTCTCTTATGGTTTTAAACCCACCTCTCACTTCATATGTGAGGAGCATTACCTTTTCCAAAACTTATGATTAAATCATAATCTAAACCCACTTTATGCGATTGTTTAATATATCAATGGTTGAAAAACCCTAAACAAATTTTCGCATGGACTTATATATTCATACACCCGATTCTAATTGAAAAAGGTGAATATCAATTACCCATGGAAACCCACACTTCCAATAATTAACTTTATTATCAAAACCATTCCGTAATGGTCCACAACATATCAATTGTCAATTATATGCTTCCCTTTACCTTATGGGAAATTCGACCCAATCATTCGGGCTTTATAAAACTCAATATGTAATAAGCCTATAGCTTACCCTTCGCATAGAGTTATAATATACCCCAGCATACAAAATCATTCAAACAAGGTTCGGGTTATCATCAACATAATATATATATATCAACATGTATTGTGTCCCCCCAATTCAAATGTTACGAACCATTATAACAAACCTTTGATCAAAAACCCAACGCCAACGGATAATACTCGGGCCCACACAACCTCAATACATCTCTTCGCACATAACTATAATGTGCCCAGCATATAACTCATTTCTCACCTCATTAACCTTTAATTCTACCACAGTTTATTAACCTCCGGCTATCAAAAAAACCATCGCATCACATTAACAATGCCTCTGGGCCCACGGTCAACGTACCTCATAAACCACGCGCAGGTTGGAGATGCGACCAACGTCTGATCCTTTGGTCGACGCATCCAACGACAATCGCAAAAATTTCCGACCCGAGCTTTAAACCTCCAATAAATTGCGAAATAGGTGGTTTCTAAAAACCACTCAATGCCACGTGTTGAGCGCTGGAATATATCGCATTTTTTTTAGCGATACTACTTACCACTTTTTAACTTTGTGAAAACCACCGGTTTTCTCCCTCAAAACTGCTTTTACTGTTCCGACTTCAAGGTTCTGTTACTCCTTATCTTCCTGGTTCTGTCTCCATTGTTTATTAAACTATTCCTTTTCTTTCGCACCTTTATTAGCTATGAGTTTCGTTCCTCCGACGCTGCTCTGTGTTCACAATTCTGTGCTACGCATTAAAATCAACACATTTCACCTCGATGATAAAGCTCCTCAACAGCTATATATGGTGTAAACTACAGGGTTAAACCATACCCCACACAAACCTCTCGTGAGATCGATATGTTCAATCCATCATTTCAAAGGGGTTTTTCTTTTCTTTTGTCTTCTTGTTCACTGTTGTATTCAACAGAGCGGGTATTACTTCTAACGGGTCCTTCCCTTCCACAATGAATTTCGCTCTTCTATCCACACTTGCAGTTTCCTCAATCTCCCTCAGAATTGCATATATAAACTCTTAATCACTGAACTAACCTCAGTTTTCCCAATCGTGTACAGAATTACACATCTACCCCCTTTGCACAGAGTTTTACAATGTTCACAACTCTGAATGACTAACTCACGCTTCCACAAATAATTCAAGCAGTATATACAGGCATAATCCTATCTGTCAGTCCAACACAGGTTTTCATATTGGCCACAGCCACTCAAATATTCCTCATATAAGTTCGACCAAGAGTACATGTTATGCACACAGAACTTATAAACAAATTCCTCATCAATATATACAAATGTGACCAATTCCAAAAGCATTCACTTACAACTTCGTGTTTGGCCAGATCTTCAATTCGATGGTCTTTTCCTTCACTACTCTGTCTCCCCTCTACTCTACAGACCTCTATACTTAATGCCTTTTTGGCTTAAGAAGAAAATGAATCGCTTCATCTCCTCTAGCAGCTCAACAAACTCTTAAGATTCCGGAATTCCTAACTTTAGACAAAAATCCCTAAATTAACTAAACTGACTCTTCACATTCCTCATGTTCTCTAGTGGTTAGAGAACATTTACAATTCCTCACCATGTTATTCAAAATACTAATATTTACATGAGAATTTAAAAACATGAGACCCCCTATGTCTACTTAGATACAAAGTATTTTTGTTGTGCCTAATGCCCCTGCATCATTCTTCATCCCATGATTCTAGTTGTCGGGTCATCTTCTAGGAAAACATCGCACCATTATACCTTTTATACTCACAAATCTTCTCACTCCATCGAGACATATGAAAGGATGCACCTGAGTTGACCAGCCATCCCTCATGATCTACCTGTGTGGTTGAAGAAGCAAAACACACATTCCCTCCTCCGCCTAGTGATCTGCAAACTATCATGGATATTCCAATGGATAGTTTGTCACAACGTGTTTAATAAAAATGGATTGAAATATATGTTATGAGGGTTGATTTCATTATATTCCATATTTGTTATTTACTGTTTTTTTTCCCATTCATGTAATAGATAAAATGTGGAAGAATTGAAACAATAAAATACAATAACACACCAACTATAATGAACACAGAATATGCTCTAGGAAACCCTTATAGAACAAATCTAAGTCGTAATGTGAGGCTGATCTACGCTCTCTTTCTTTGGAATTGAAATAATGTAAGTACAAAAGGAGAAGGCGCTCTTTATAGAGTTACTTGAAACGTGTGGCTTGATAGGCTACTACTGACATCGAAGCCCCTCTAATAATCTCTCTCACTCCCACTATCAACTTGTTATACTCTATCGTGGACCATGATACAATCGAAAAATTAATGGAACCCCTTTTCCTCCTAGTGGCCCAATTATGATATGGATCGAGAGCTAACTAGGAGTCAAGTATGACTCCTTGAACTCTCAACCATAATTACAATTTTAACCCTTATAAATTCTTCTTTGTAGTAATCACATGCCTAACCCCTTTTCCATGAATAATGGAGGTTGACATGGCATCCTTTTGAACCATGGTGATCAATCATGATAGGTCAATTTGCAAGAGCCATAACTTTTGCATATGAAATATGATTGATATATTTATTGAACTGTTAGAAAGGTCCTCGAGTGTAGAATAGTGTCACAGGGATTGGAACTTAAACAAGAAAATTTTATCCCCAAAAACATCATTTAAGGCCTCAAAATGGCCCTAGCAGGTTTCAAAACACTAATTCTATAAATTGGGTCCCACCAAAAAAACTATTTTTATAAGTTGATTCCTCCAATTTTCCACTCTAAAAAGATCGAGATGGATGTAAAATTATATACTCATCCATTCATAATAATGCCTCAACATTTCGAGAGGCTTTTGGTCTCCAAAAGCTTTACTGAATGAGGCAAGGAAAAATTTTATCTACCTTCTTCCTATAGTACCATTTTGTTTTGCCTAGAAGTAGTCCTTTCAACCTATTCTACCAAAGGTCATGTTTCCCTTGTCCTTTAGTTCTAGACGTCTTTTGCAAAATTGTATCATTTATCATATATCCTTGGGCATAAGGAGCTATCCTCTAAGGAAAGTAGGACTTGCTCCTCTTCCTGATCTAACATGGAAGGCTCATGGATTTTAATATTTTACACATTCAACATCAAGTAAATATATTAGGGTAGAATGAGTTTCTAGCCATCGTCTCCCCCTTTTCCAAATATCTCAAAAGAATCATATTATAGAGCATTGATTTTCTTATCATGACCTTATAGCTTCTCTTTATTCAACTGTAACCACATTCTATCTCCCACTCTAAATGACTCTATATGTTGACCATGCATGGCTTTGTACTTTTCATATGACTTCTCCAGTGACTCTCGTACTTGTAAATTGATGTGCCTAATTTTCTCCACGATTTGTTTTTCCCTTAAAGCATTCCATGTGAGCTTCTCCCTCACTCCTACTTGTTGTTCGTATCCAAAACAAGTTTTAACTGGGGAATTACCATTAGAAGTGTGGATTGCTATGTTATATAAGTGTTGTACATATACTAAGTTTTCATCTCAAGTCTTCGAATACTTCTCATTGTAACTGATCAAACACTGCACCAAAGTCTTATTGATTAATTTTATTTTCCCATATGTTTGTAGATGGAATGTTGTAGACCTATTCAACTTTATGTCCATCTTATCCCATAATGTACTTCAAATGCACTAAGAAATCTAGTGTCCCTATCTAAAATGATGCTCCTTGGTATCCCAAAATGCACCACACCCATTCAAAGAATAATTTTGTTACATCTTTCCCTTTAAGGGTATTTTTATAGGGCATGAGAGCACATTTTGTTGAACTTGACAACTACCGCGAATTGGTAGCCATGTCCCTTCTTGGTTGTTATTAAACCTCCTACAAATTCCTTAGAAATGATTTCCCAATAGATAAGTGAGTGCAAGAAATAGATGTTACAGACCATGTCTCATGTTGCTAGGCTTGTTGGTACTATTAGGGTCAGTATTTTTCATTTGTCAAATATCTTTCGAATTCTATAATTTTCAGTTTGAATAAGTCAAACTTATGATCATTGTCGTTGTCATAAGTTCGAAAGTCATTGTCCAACATCGCCATGGGTTTATTCATTAAATTGTTTAGGCAAAGCATGAAATAATATTGAGTCATTGGGGGTCATGGTTACACTTTTCTAAAAATTCAAGTCAAGGGGTATGTGTCAATTATCCCTGTCAAAAATTTCTATTGAGTTCATTACAATCAAATTTTTGTTGCTCAAGGAAAATGATATTTTGAGAATATCCTATTTCTAATTCCCCCCTCTAATCTACCATTGTTTCCCTAGTTCGATAACCTAAATGTCCCATTATTCATTCATAAATCCATTTTCTTATCGCTTATTTATTAGTCATATAACTTTCATTTTCCACCATCACATCCTAAACCTATTCCCTCAAAAGACCATGATTACACCTTATACATGACATAACCCATATATTCCCCCATTATCCAAGCAACATATCTATCCAAGCGTTCTAATTATTCCCATGCACAAATCATCATATCATCCTAAATGGAGCTCCCACATCATGCTACATGAAAAAATAGGTTCCAATTCAAATCAACAAGATAACTTCCATCATTCTTCCACAGTGTCTGCATTGCTGAGTTCAAGTTGGTTAATTATCAGGGTTAAAGAACAAGGATCGATTTGCATCCAAGCTAGAGATCAAGGAAAAAGTTACATCTATCACAGATTCATTTGTTGTGCACTCGTGCTACGTAGTCATCATTGCACACAACGCTACACAGTCACTCCGCAACGTTCCTCCAAAGTTGCACGACCTTGACACAACTTGGTTATCACTTTTATGCTAATCTGGAGGTAGGGCCTTACACTCATATCCTAATTTTTGTAAATGAGTCCAAATTAGGGTTAGATGAGTCGTGTTAGTCCCCTGTTTATGATTCGTTGCGCATTACCTGTGCCACGCAGATTTTATTTCAAAATTGAAATCGGGGTTTTGTAAATGTAGAAATTATACAAACACTATGTATATCAATGGATTCAATCCGATCATGCGATCTACTAAATGAAGATACTTAATCCTTCTACAAATTAATTACGGAAAATAAACATGATCGCCAATCACAAGAAGTAAAGAAAGAAACAAATCAAACCACAACACAAATATTTTCCCAGGGAAAGCTTTTTACTCAAAGCCCCTCTGTCTTCTTTTGTATATTCACTAAGGAATCATGAAATAATTACAAGGCAATCTTCTCACAAGAGTCTCCTGCACTCTCACAACTGTCTCACACTAATCCGGACTGAATCGACCAATACTTAGCCAATTTCGTTCCTCTAATCAACCTGCCTTGCTTGCGCAATTCATGTGGAATGTAATCCCTATTATTTAGGAAATTCAACCTTCCAAAACTGCACAATGCTTATGAGAAATACTATGGTTGTCTTTCTCATTGCGGCTAGGCTAATAATGATATAAATGATAGTTAACATCCCTTTAACCTTTGTCTCAACTAGGTCTCCACTGGAACTGACATGCATGCAGCTATTAATAGTAAATCATCAGTTGCATGGAAAATCACTGCATGTGAATTAAATCTGATTTAATTCACTTGATCTCTCACTAGTGAAACAAACAATTATAACTAGTTCAACTGACTTTAACTCAATTAATTAAGTTAACTTATTTCTCATGCATTAAACTAATGCACTAACTGCAACTCGAACTCCATAACTAATAGAATCACTCTGCATGCCTCACCAACCACCCTCAACTCGAAATTCATGAGCTAACTAAGTTTATCACACTCAGTTAACTATTACAACTAATTATGAGATAAGATTACATTTTATTGTCCAATTTAATTAAGGGGAAATTAAATTAGCCACACATTTCTTGTTGACTTTTCAACACTCCCTCTAAAAAAATGGGCTTATCTGCCACCCCGATCTTGCCTCTATGGTATTCAAATTTTCTCCTAGAGAGCGCCTTCCTCAGAATATTGCATTTTGATCTTCCGTGGGAATGTACCGAAGTAACATAATGCGCTTTTGAACACAATCTATGAGATGGTGGTATCGATGTCTATGTGCTTGGACCTATCATGGAATACCAGATTAACCGAGAGTTTAATGAAGCTCTGGTTATCACAATGTATTACCATTGGATCCATCTGAGAACCAAACAAACCAACCAGAATCTTCCTTATCTAGATGGCCCCACATGCAGCTTGAATTGTTCCCATGTACTCTACCTTGGCTGAACTGAATGCCACAAATCGTTGCTCCCTATTGTACCAAGAAACTGTTGTCGATCCTATGTTGAAGATCCCTCTTGATGTGCTCTTTCCGTATGATGGATTGCCTGCCCAATCTACATCAGTGAAGCCTTGAAGCTTCACTCCCTATGTCCATCTGTACCATAATCCATACTCTGTGTTGCCTCTGAGATATCTCAAGACATGCTTCACTGCCTTCCAAAAGATCTTGGTCAAATTAACCATAGCTTGACTCAGTTGGTTAACTACGTAGAAAATGTCTAGTCTGGTGTTCACCAAGTACATTAATAAACCCACTAGCTACTTGTAAACAGTAGCATCCACTACCTCACCTGAAGTAGCATACTCCTTCCTCTAGTTTCCTGGAAAAGGAGTCTCCATGGATTTACAGCTCTCCATGTGAAACTTGCTCATAATCTATTTGGAATACTTGCCTTAAGAAAAAAATAGCTCACCATCCTACTGCCATATTTATAAACCAAGGAAATAGTGAAGGAGTCCCATGTCCTTCATTTCGGACTCCCTTGCAAGAAGTTATTAGCTACTCATCACCTATCAAAATTAGATCATCAACATAAAGTAAGATAATCAAGAGCTTACCATCAACCACAATCTGGTACAGGTTCGCATCTACTTCACTCTTTGTGAAGCCCAACCCGGTGAAATCACTGTCAATCCTGGTGCACCAAGCACGAGGTGCTTGCTTGAGCCCATACAATGCTCTCTTGAGTCTTCACACATGCGACTCACTGTCAAAGATCTCAAAACCTTCTGCCTACTCTAAGTACACTTTTCCTCAATAACTCCATTGAGAAACATAGTCTTCACATCCATCTGATGTATCTGCCACCCCAACTGTGCTGAGAGTGCAAGGATAGATCTAATCGATGAGTACCTCGTAACTGGTGCGAAATTCTCCTTATAGTCAATCTCCTCAACTTGTGCGAATCCTCAGGCTACAAATCTAGCCTTGTACTTATCCACACTCCCATATGCTTCCTGCTTCACCTTATAGATCCATCTAGATCCAACTACTGATTTTCTGACTGGTCTTGGCACAACTTCCCATGCACTGTTCTTGATGGTGGAGACATACTCCTCAACCATGGTCTCAACCCAAATTGGTTGCTGCACTGCTTCCTCAAAGAAGGATGGTTTTGTCGTAATACACTTGCTCATAAGAGCCATGTATCTAGTAAACCTGTCTGGAGATTGTCTCTGTCTGCGCAGTGGAGTAGGTGTTCCTACATTTTCTACTGCATCAAGTCTCAATCTATCAACTTTCGTGGCGCACCTTCTACCATTTATTATGGATGGATATGCATGAGTGTTTTATGCCACTCCATGATCCTCCGCATGTGGTTGCTCCACATCCTGAGGTTCATTATTTGGAACCAAGAGTTCCTAATCTGCATGCAAATCCAGGTCGCTCTCAAGGGACAATCACATGGCTTTATCCTCATCAAATTTTATATCCCGTCTCAAAACAGTCATCCTGATGTTTGGAAAATACACCCGATATTTGTGGGCAGTATCAGTATACCCCACAAATATCCCAATCTCAGTTTTTGGATCAATCTTTTTCCTGGAATATTTGGTCACATGGAAATAGACACATGAGCCAAAAATTCAAAAATATGAAACATCAGGTTTCCTACCAGAAAAATCTTCCTTTGGTGTACTCATGCCAAGTATCCGATGAGGACTACGGTTTTGAACAAATACCGTTGTGTTGCATGCCTCCGCCCACAGATGCAACGGTAGGCCCTAATCATGCAACATCGCTCGTGCTGCACCAGCAATTTTTCTATTCTTTCTTTCTGCGACCCCATTCTATTGTGGGTTATGATGCACAATCAACTCTCTCTGAATTCCTTATTTTCTACAAAAGTATTTGAATTCATATGAGATGTACTCACCACCATTGTCACTCTTAAGAGCCTTCACATGCTTCCTTGTGTCTTTCTCCACCAGTGCTTTGAACTCACAAAATTTTGAGAAAATATGATATTTCTTCTGCATGAAGTAGATCCAGCACTTTCTAGAAAAATCATCAAGAAATATCACATAATACTTGTGCTTTGTTGTCGAAGCTGTAGAGAATGGTCCACACACGTCTGAGTGAACTCTCTCAAGGAGTTCCGCTGCTCAATTCTCCTTCTCGTGAAAAGTGGCCTTTGCATACTTCCCCATGGTACATCCCTTGCATGTGTCTATCTGCACAAGAGTACCCTTTGGAAGACCCGTAGAAATCTGCTACATGAACTTCAAGGCTCCGTGCTGTAGATGGCCCAATCTCCTGTGCCATAACTCACGCTCATCCCGACTCACCACTTTGTCTGCCTTACCCATCAATGTTGTGCAGCCATCTACATCAAGTTTATAGAGATTCTTCACATGAATCCCAATCATCTTGGCTTGTCCTATGGGTTTGTGTCGAAGGAAATATTTCCCTTCACTGAAAACCACATCATAGCCTCTATCCTCCAACATTGCGACTGAAACTAAATTAATTTTCAAGCCTGGTATTAGCACTGTAAATGTTAATACTGTGATCACAATTCTATCACTGTTTTCAAATTTTTCTTATTTTCCAGCCTATGTCAAAGTTTGAGTAATTTTCAATAAATTTCAAAAAAGAGTCTCAAAACCAAAATACTTTTAAGTGTATAGGTGTTATTAGTGTCTTAGGTCCATAAAAGAAGTTAAAACATTTTTTTTTTAACTTAAGTTAGTGTCAAAGGCTATTGGTCATTTAGTAAATAAAATCGCAGCTGCTCTGTTCGGGATAATAGCTACCTCTATTTAAGTTCATTGCTAACACAGTGATATAATGGAGGGCAACTATTTCTCCAAATTCAAGGTCATATTTCTTACACAGTGAAAATAGCCACTATTTATTCAAGGACATGTTCATAGTGGTAACTCAGTGAAAAGTGTGGTTATTCCACTGAAATTTGGTTTATTGCAATTCAGAGGTAAAGGCAGTTATTTCCTAGGTATAAAGAGTTGCAAATAATATTTTCAAGAGAAAGAATCATTCCTATTTGAACATGATTGAAGACCTCCTATGTTATAAACATGATTATTCTTTTAAACAAGGTTAATCATTTTGTGACTTAGGAGAATTGTTTTAGATGATTGGTTATATTATCTATGTTGTTGACCTATATCTACCCTAATAAACTGAAGCGGAGATCATAGTACTGATTATCAATTATTAATGATGATGTGGGGTGTTATGCATTATGGGGTGAGTTGGCGCTTGTATTGGAATTATTTCAAATCGTGTCATTACTCCATATCATGATTACAGGCGCGAAATCAGAGGAGTCAGTTTGGTGTTCACTTGACCGAGGTTCTCTATGTAAACTACAGCTAATATAAGTCATTTCTCCAGAAAACAGTTTTAGCATTTCAAGGCAGGAAAACCAGGGCTCTGTGTAGAGTTTTTCATCCAAGTTTGAACAATTGTTTGTTTACAAGGAGTCTATCTGTTGAAAATCATGGGAAAGGGTGGCAATGTCAACAGGTCCGAGCCAGCAAACACTAGGTTCGTGATGCTAGGGACAAACCTCAGTTTAAATCTGTTGGCTGGTATAAATTTATACAAAAAAAAATATGGAGAGAATGTGGCTTTAGCTCAGGATTTTGCCGAGAGCTTTGATGGTGAAAAGGTGAAGCTGGGAAGCAAGACATTCAACATCTCTGAGGCCATCATAGCTCGTGCTACTCAAACCTCTGCCACTGGTGAACGATGGTTTAAGAAAAAAACGTTTCTCACAAAAGTAAGTCTCTACTTAAGCTTGAACATGTCAATGTTAAATGGAATCCGACTGCACATATTTCCTGCTTTAAGGCTGGATGGAAACATGTGATCACCACAGTGAAAAAATACATTACATGCGAGGGTAGGTTCTCCTCTGTCCACCATTATCAAATGAGATTTATTGCTCATATTTCAAGTGATAATCCTATGAACTTGCCCTGTTTTCTACAAAATCCTTGCTCAATATGTCCCTAAAACTACAGAAGAACCCTAACTACCCATTGCAAAATCTATATCATAAGGGCTAATTAAAATTAAGATTGTTTACCACCTTAGAAAGAAGAGGACCACTTAAGAAAAGTTCCTGACAGAGGAAGGTTTTGGTAGCATAAACTCAGGAGAAGGGTAGGGAGGCCCAAGAAACAAGATACTCATGAACAAACTAGTGCAGCTCCTGTCTCAAATAGTTCACATCCTAACTCTATCCATTCATCGACTTTCTACCAAGTTAACCCTCCTTCCATGTGTATCAAAATACAAACTAGAGGCTCGATTAAGAAAGTTGGAGACCCTATGCCTATGCCAACAATGCCACTAGTCAATGAAGCCCATGTCAGCAGTTCACCTAGGGAACCTCAAACCCTAAGGTCATTCATGGAATAATATAAGAATAAATTGAAACATAAAACTGCTATGCCTCCTAAAAAGTGAGTTTCAAAATACAAGGAGCAAATAACTTCCTATTCAAGAGGCAAACCAAGGAAAAATATATTCATGGAAGAAGAAATTTTAGTGGAAGTCAACCCTGGACTTCTAACATCTAAGCCTGCTTTGTCTCCAGAGGAAGTCAACCCTGGAGTAAAATTATTAAGCCATGTTTTTGAAACAACTCATCAAGCTCAACAAAGAAGTGGTACTTCTCTCACAGAATCCACTCTCTCACAAATTTTTCTATCTCTTAAGAAAGGCAAACATAAAATGTTCGAAATTGTCATAGAGGAAGAGCCTACTCTGGCTCAACTAGTCTCCTCCATTGGCTCTTCAATCAAGAAGAGGAAGAAGACCGTGATACACTCATACTCCTCTTATGAAGATAGCATTGACCCTGAACATACAGAATCATAGTATGGGGAAGGAGAATATAGTAGATTAATGAATGGAGGTTAAAGGTCTAAGTTCATTCCAAATCCTTATATCTAGAGATCTCATACTAGGCCCAAAAAGAAACTTAGACTAAATAGTAAGTTGATTTATATTCCTTCATTAAGAGATGAAATTATTACTATTGAGGAGAGTCCAGCACATAAAATCAAGAGGAAAAAGACTCAGCCAAAGAGTCAAACACAGAGAAAGAGGTCAGACAAGAGGGTGACTAAAGCTGAGGCCATCATGATTTTTGCCTCTATTCTAGACCTCTGAAGAATGAAGGAACAGGGCTACCTTTGGAGAAACTTTTCATTTTTGGGTTAATTTTCCATGTTTCCGGATATAGCTACTTTTTCTACAAAGGTAGCTATTATTTCCAAATATTAGTATGTGATGAAAAGGAGCTACTTTTTGGTTTATTATCATAATGCTGACATCAAAGCAGGTGAACTGGAGGAGATTTCAGTTATAATGGATGCTGCCAGGTTTTATGTATTAAGTGCCCTCCTAAATTTCAGGGTTTTGTTTTGCACTTTTTGAGGTAAACAACCACATGTCACTTTCACTAATGTTTACACTTTTTGTGGAGGTGGTTGCACAAGAAAAAAGGAACAATATTCCAACAGACTGCCACATCATTCAGCCACTTCGAATTGTTAGCCATCATGATGCTTACTATGTTTATGTTATGGCACTTTGTATTAAAGTTTAAGGATGCGCCTCATCTTTTGCATGAGATTGTAATAACTTTTTGGAACAGATTCAATCCTTTTGTGGAGATGACAGTATTGTGTTTTTGTATATATGTGACAAAACTCTATGAAGTAAAGGTTCGTGGTTTTAGAATCTTTTGCTCATATGATCAGTACATTTTTAAGTGAATGAAATGGGAAGAAACTTTTGAGGACTTATTACCTCTTTGATGTGTGTATGGTTATTTTCACACGTGTTTCCATATCTTATCTTCTTCAGTGTGGTTTGCAAATTTCATATGTTGTTGTATGTTTTTATCAGTCCCTTGATATGCTTATGTGTTTTATCAACTTTCGTTAGTCTCACACAGTGAGCTTTCTTGATGAAATATACATAATGACAGTGTAAAGAGCATCACAGACTGCCTCATCTTTTGCATGAGATTGTAATAACTTTTTGGAACAGATTCACTGCTTTTGTGGAGATGATATTATGTTTTTGTATATATGTGACAAAATTCTATGAAGTAAAGTTTCATGGTTTTAGAATCTTTTGCTCATATGATCAGTACATTTTTCAGTGAATTAAATTGGAAGAAGCTTTTGAGGGCTTATTACATGTTTAATGTGTGTATTGTTATTTTCACATGTGTTTCCTTATCTTATCTTCTTCAGTGCAGTTTGTAAATTTCATATGTTGTTGTATCTTTTTATCAATCCCTTGATATGCTTATGTGTTTTATCAACTTTTGTTAGTCTCACACAATGAGCTTTCTTAGTGAAATATACATAATGACAGTGTAAAGAGCATCACTTATAACAATTACCTTCTATGATATTTCAGTAAGAATATTGTAAGTCTAGGCATAACTTTCTCTTATTGAAATATTGACAAATTGCTCTTTGTGTTGTTTTCTACCAAAAGTAGTGGATTTTTGCCTTGCAGACCCACTGTCTCTTCTCTTTTTTCACACTCTCTTCTCTTTATAGGCTACAAACATACTTTTCTGCTACCACATTTGAACTCAATACCCTCATTAGTGTGACAGTAAATTTGACTGAAATCCCTTTTTAGTGATTTAGGGTCCAAACCACCTACCAATATTATAATCCAAATCATTAAATTTCTTTAAACCTTAGGATGTGTCTGGTGAGGCACTTGAAGCATTCCACGTGTTGATTCCAGCACTAACATCTTTTGGTGCATCTACCAGTTGACGAAGGCCTTGAAATAAAGTATTCTCCCAAGTCTCTTGTTTTGAATTTCTGAATAATCAATTATTGATGGTGAACAGAATTGTTGATTTGAAGAAGACTACAAATTAGTTCACCCGGCGACTCCACAAAGGGGAAGAGGGGTTTCAAGACCTCCTACTACAAGGAGAAATCAGAGATCAGGTACTGTGACCCCAGTTGTTGACCCAGAGAAGATCATTAAAGATGCAAAATGAAAACAAAGATCAGTTGAGACCACATCTCAGTCAGTGAAGAAGGTACACAAAAAGTACATTACAAATAAAAAGGTACTTTCATCTACTTTAGAATAAAATGAAGTTTTAGTTTCAAAAGATCCAGTTGAAAAATCTCAAATTGAAACTGCTT
Source organism: Pinus albicaulis (assembly GCA_034641835.2). Lineage (NCBI taxonomy): Eukaryota > Viridiplantae > Streptophyta > Pinopsida > Pinales > Pinaceae > Pinus > Pinus albicaulis. The sequence continues at coordinate 1,627,992,311 of CM076581.1, forward strand.
CCCTGGAAAATAAAGTAGATGTTGTTAACCTAGGCTCATCTGAAAGTTTTTCTCACTCATCACTTAGTAAATCTAAGATAAGTATTGTTCCAGTCAAAGAGGAAAAAAACATAGTTTTTAAGTGTTAATAAGGAATCAAAAGAGTTTGTGTTGACAGAAGGGGAGTTAGAATAAGTATTGACAATTGCACCTTTTCTTGATAGGGATGTTTTGACTGAAGAATATTTTAAGAGCATTTTAAATTTCCTTCAAACTCATCCTGAATACAAATCTTTTATTACCCCTCAACAAGATTATTTTCCTTTGTCTCGAAATGCAGTTGTTGGGTCATCCTCTTCTCAACCACTAGAAGAGAGTGTTCCCGAAGGCCTCACTTTCAACTTATCTGACTTCCTAGCTCTGCAAAATAAAGTTGAATTAACCCCATCCCCTCAAGAGACAACATTTGAATCTGATTCTTCTATAGAAGGTGAATTCAACACATCCTTTGTTCATATTTTTTAAAATTCATTGTTTTTCAGTCCCAAAGCTTGAAGAATCAGCCCAGGATTTCCAATTTTCTGCTGTACTAAATTAGATTCAAAATGAAAAAATTGTAATTACTGTTTCCCAAATAGCTACATCAACCAATCATCCATCAATTGTACATATCAAAAAAATATGGCTCAACCTGCCCTTACAAGGAAGCAACAAATAGTGGCTGCAAGATATGCGCCACTTGCTCTTCCTCAACCTTTGCATCCACTTCCTCAAGGGGGTTACTTGAAATATCTTCCAAAAAACACCAGAGAGGGAGAAGGAGTTTATGCTGAGGAAAATTTAGTGGCTTTCTATAGTTATGCTGACAAACAAAGCATTGAACATGAAGATGTCTGGTCAAGACTCTTTGTTCAGAGCTTGGATGGTGAAGCTCGTAAATGGTTTAGAAGTTTGTCACCAAACTCAATAACAGGAATTGATGAATTGGAGGAATTACTTGTGAAGCAATGGGATGATAGGAAAGACTATGTGTACTACCTTGATGAATTTGGAACTCTGAAAAGAAGGTAGATGAGTCATTAGCTGATTTTACCAAGAGGTTTAATAAGATTTATAAGAAAACTCCAAAGAAATTAAGCCTCCTGAGACTACAGCTATGATAACTTTTGCAAATGATCTAGATAATGAGTTTGATTTATGGTTAAGAACTGAGGAAGCGCGAACATTGATGGATATGCAAGAGGCTGCAATTGGAGTGCAATATAATCTTATGGCTTCTAATAAACTGAAAATGGAGGAAGAAAAGGCAACAAAATACAAAAAGAAGATGAAAGAAAAAAAACCTTCTTCTTCTAAATCTCTCACAACAAAAGAAAATATTGATCAAATGTCTAATTTGATCAAGGAACTTTCCTCTAAGATGACAAAATTAGAGTTAGAAAATAAACCAGCTGCTAAAGCTAATCAAAATGAGGCCAATAGAAATCAGGCTCCCTTCAAAAGGGCTTTTCAACCTAAACAAATCCTACAGCGCCCAAGGAGGAATGTTGATGACCAAAATGTTCAACCTCCTTTAAATAATTTTGTTGAAGAAGAGAAACAAGAACATGAGGAAGAAAATGAAGAAATAAACCTTGTAAGAGAAAGCTAGAGAAAATCATATAAATCATATGTTATACATCCAAGATTCTCCTGATCACACACTATTTGACTTCATGCACAATACAGAATCTCTTCTACCATTGATCATCACATGCGGAAATAAAATCAATTGCATGCACACATTAAAACCATAAAAATTCACACATATGAACACAGTAATTTATGGGAAAGCTTAAAGCTGAAAACCCCCAACTATTTATATATTATATGTCATAGAGATCATGTAACAATCATTATACAAAGCTCCTCACAAGCTCTCAGTACAATCTCCAATTGCTACACACTAATCAGGCCTGATCTTGCAAATCCCATGCACCGATCTTTGCCAGCCTTTAGCCTGCCTCTACTGCGCAATCCCTGCTGAAGAATAGCTCTGGATGAATTCGAATTGCCCCAGCCTTGCTCACACAGTCTTTAAAGGCATCTCTACTGAGTGTTGGATGCAAACCATGCATCACTATAGTCATAACTGATAGTCACACTGCTCTTTCACCTATCTCTTCACTCGTCTCCACTGAAACTGTCCATGCACTGAAGTTAACTGATGTATTCTTTAGTTGATTAATGGGTTTATAATTAGTGAATTAATTAATAATTAATTCACACTACTCTCACTAGTGTATCAATCAGTTAGACTAGATACAACTAGCTCAACTATGTTTAGATTAGTTAAACTGAACACAACTCCATTAACTTCCTCAATCAACTCCACCAAACTCTGTCACATGAGTTCTAACTGAAGTATCCATGCAATAGATCCACTTAACCCTCAGGAATAGCGTAATTCCTTCTGTCAACTCATGTGCCACATCTATGCACTTAACTGAAGTGCTCCAAGAGAATAAGATAATGTTTAGAGTCCAAATATTAGTAAGAGCTAATAATATTCGACATATCTATTTTTAGACTGGCAATCTAAAAATAGATTCCGCCCAATATGTCTAAAAATAGAAGTCCATCTATTTTTCCAACTTGACCAACCATCCACAAATAGCATCCTGCAACTTATAGAATATGATCGACATGTATAAAAATAGACTTTGCAACAAAAATCACCTGTGTGGGCCCCACCTAGTTTAGGTGATTATTTTCCAACTAGGATCAAGGATGATGTTTCAGGATGCCTCCTTCACTGTTTCTTGTTGAAATCTTCAACAAAATCTCACAGTCAACTTATTTGACTTTACAAGAATATGAAGACCATTCAAGGATATATTTGTTTTCAGATTATGAGAATGCCCAAATTTATGCACAAAATGATAAAAAGCAGCAAGAAGCTCAAAACAAAAATTATCCTTTGAGGTCTAAAGGTTTTGTTCAACAACCTCAACAAAGATCAAATTCAGATAAACAAGCTACCAAATAGAAGGCCAAAGTCAATGAAGTTCCTCCAACTCAAAATTTTTCCCCAATTGTCAAAATCACTGCAAAAAATAAAGAATTAGTTCTAATTTATTTCAGCTTCAAATATGAACTGAATAAAATTAAAATTCTGGTCCCACTTCTGGAATTGTTGAAAAATCCAGCATATAAAGAGTATTTTAAAAGTCCGCTACAACCAGCTCTCGCTCCTAATTCAGTCAACCTTGAGGATGAACTTCCCACTATATATCTAGGCGGTCATGTCCAAGACCAAAATGATGATGATTCACCACCTTTCTACCTCTCACTCAATATACATGAAAAAATGTTGCATAACTGTATATTAGATTATGGGGCTTCTCACAATCTAATTCCAAAGAAAGTGATGGATGAATTAGGATTAGAGATCACCAAGCAATACCATGACCTCTACACCTTTGATTCAAAGTGTCTAGGAGTAATTAAGGAATTGGTTGTTTCTCTTACCCAACTACCTATGAAAAGCTTAGTGATGGATATTGTAGTTGCAAACATACCTTCTAGATTTGGGATGTTGCTTTCCATATCTTAGTCTAAAAAATTGGGAGGTACCCTTCAGATGGATATGTCATATGCCACAATCCCAGTGTTTGGAGGGGAATTTAGAAGGTTGTATAGGGAAACCCAAATGGTCTACATCATTAGTGACCAACATAATCCTTCAAACCATCCCATATATTCTAAAGAGAAGGAATTGGGGTCATCCATATGTTGTGTAGATTAATCCGTCCTGCGGACAAGACAGATCTCTCTAGTACTAAAAGTAACTAGCAACAAACAGCCAATTATACTAATCTCTCTCTAAGCATATAAGATTCATAAAAACACTATATAGGTGTAAGGCCTACCTTATATCCAACGCTTGCTTGATCTCGTTGAAGTCCTTCCCGTGCACTGAAAGAACGTTCCTCGTGAATCTGCAGTCACAAACAAGCAAAAAGATTACACAGCACTTGTATAGACATTATTATAAACCATACTTATCATAATGATCAAGGAATTTATGAAATAAACCATGAATCGACAGTTTAATGAGAGAAATGAGTATATTTGTATTAACTTCAAATAAAGAAAACCTTTACAACCTGTGCCTTGATGTTGTGCAGGTCTTCCTGGGGTCCGAAGCAAGAATCTCTTCTAATTTGACAAGCATTGCACTCTTTGAACCAAGACAGATAGAGATGAGTGATTTAACCTCACAGAATGTCTTAGTTAACTGAGTCTGAATCTCAACAACATTTAACTTCAAATATCTTAAGCTTGAACTCCCTTTGAGGCTACCCAAGGCCTCTTTTTATAGTGGAAAAGAGGAGGTTTCTTATTCCAAATATGAAGGGATAGAATCCTCCTTCAAAGGGATTAGCTCCTTACATCAAGGGGTTAGCTCCATCAAGTGAGGGATGCATGAACCTTCTCAAAGCGTATCCATTCCTGAAAATTCCCATCTAGAATCTTCTAGAATTTATCTGAAATCCACTTTTTATCTTTACTTTCTCGCCTTTTTGAGTTTTACAGAGGTCCGCACCCATGACACAAAGAACGTGCGGTATGGTTCTGCAGGCAAGCTGAACTTTAGGCGCGGGACCGCAGGTAATGAATAGAGAAAGTGCGATACCAATATTTAGGGGATTTTAGGAACTTTTCTCTGATTTTGAAAGCTTGATATGAGGAGCAGATATGTTAGACTTGCAAAAGGAGGAAGTATGAGTAATAATGAGCTGATACTCATAGTAAAATGTCAGGATGACAAATTTTAGTGTAACAAATTGCCCCCTAAAGTGCAAAGTCTGGAATAGATGAAGCTGTAGTCTGTCATATATGAAGAGTGCGGTACTTTATCATTTCAAAGATTATCCTGTGGACACCCCAGTCGGAACCTGTAAAAACATTCAATGCAAAATATATACATATATATGTCATCACTGAGGTAGGCATTCCCATACTCAGATTAAAACTAACTAGAAACTAACTCAAATCGTTCTGATACAGGAATGATTTTGAATACATCATAGTACAGATATATGTAGACACAGTATGGATGCAGCCATCTGTTTATAAATAGTCTACTGTATAGATGACAACAAAATTCCTCGCAGCCTGGATGGTGGAAACTAGATCCGGGGTCTTGATTTCCGCATCTCGAACTACTACGATTCTATCCATGTGAATAAATGTGTTGAAGTCGAACATGGTAGAAACCACTTGATTACCAGTCAATGATGTGAACTGTTAACAAGTGTGAGAGAAACCACCAGTAATGTCAATGGCTCTCAAAGTACCCAGTATAATCCATGAAATGTGAATGAATGAGTTGAAGTCGAACATGTCATGGAATCATTCGATCGAAGGTCGATGATGCAACCTGTCGTCGAAGGCGAGAAACCTGCCATTGAGGCATGCAGATTTCAAGGTACTGTTGATTTCTGGATCAACTTCCTAGATAATGTGCCGATGTCAACAGAAAGTGATCTGTCGTAGGGAAGCCCACAACACGAAATCATAGATCAAGTTTTGAAAATATATTGGCAAGGACTGACTCAGGGATGGTCAATAATGGATGACAGATATTTTGCAGATGAATGGTTTATTTGAACTGTTCTCTTGAACACATAACAACACTGTAGATGGCTTGGTAACAATTGACCCAAAGCTAATACCCAGAAACCGGCTGAAGACTTTCAATGTGGTTTGATTAAATGTTAGGCAAAGGACTTCCCAACCCAGGTAAATGAAAGTGTCGTGTTCAAGAGTGGTTGACTGAATTTTCGAAAATTTAAAATACAACAAACATGCCCATTTTTCTCTCTTTTTCCCCCACCATTTCTGGCAAGTACCTCTTTATTTTTTACAAGCTTGAGGACGATAACATTTGCTTGGTTATAATCTCATCCTTCGGATGAGTCCAACTTAGTTTAAAATTCGAACCCTAAGAAGGAGTGGTTCGTTCCTGTTGAAAATTAAACAGGTCCTTTACTGTTAAGTTTTAACGAGTCCAGTATAGGAGAAACTCGGCGTTTTTCAGTTTTAGGGAGTCAGAAGAAAAACTTAAGAAAACTCTGTGGGTGTACTTTTTCGTAAATTTAGTCTCTCGAGCCCGAAAAAGGATAAAATAATGCGGGAGAGAACTCTGTTGACCGTAATTAGTCAACGTATACCTTTTTCGTAAATAGTCCATTTCAGTCCGTAAAAGGGGTAAACTTATACTGAAGGGACGACTGTTCATTTACTTTAACGAGTTCGAATAGTCAAGTACTCGGCAATCTTTTCATATTTAGAGAGTCTGAAAAGGGCTTAAAAGAGGACTCCAAGGTTTCACTTTTTCGTAAATTTTTGAAAGAGTCCGAAAAAGTGATAAAAGTATGCTCTTTGTTGAAAAACGATCAGTTCACCTGAAAAATCCAGTTTCTGCACAAAAACTTGAAACATTACACATACTTGTTTAAGATAAGTAAAAATGCCTTCAAAAATACCCTTTTTAAAGTGAAAAATAAATTAATTAAAAATTCATTCATTCGAAAAAACTTATAAAAAGGACTTTTTCAATTTCATTTTTACCGTTCAGTTTCAGAGTGAAAAGTAAAAAGCTTTTGGATAAGAAAGTTCCCGTGAAGATTTTGGAAAATTCGTCCGTTGGAATCGAGAACCGTCAGTCCCAGGTAACCCACAACCTCTCTATCTTGTTTTTCATCCGTTTCAAATTTGTTTTTAGGCTTTAGTTTGAATTTTTGGGGCAAAAAATGGTTAAAAATTTCGCCCGCGGGGTCCGCAGGTGGGACACAGGCTACCTGCGGACCCCGACTTTTTCCTATAAGGAAAAATTCGTGGGTTCCGCACCCGGCACACACTGCGCGTGCAGACCTACGCTCTGTTTACAAAGAGCGGGTGCGGTACCCGTGCGGTTAGATTTAAAACAATGATTTCTCATTTATTTGCCAAAATTTTTCAAATAAAACTATTCTAACTTTACTTTTTCTGTATTGTAGGATTAACAAGATGCTTATCTAGCGAGAACGTGAGCATGAGGAAGTGGATGAAGCTGCAATACTTAATTTGCCCACACAAAGGGCATTAAAATCATGTGGCTTATACAAATTTTGGGCCATCTCAGGCATGAGGGCACAAATAGAACTCTTGACATGGTTGGTAGACAGATGGAATGTGGAGGACCAGTGCTTCTTCATTGGTGGTCACCGGCTCGAAATTGAGCTGGAGGATATATATTTCTTGACTGGTTTGTCCAAGAGGGGCGAACAAGTTTCTTTGTTTGGGACTAGGCCAGGTGGCCAGACTGTCGCTAGTCTCCAACTAGAATTCTGCAATGATCAGGCAAATCCTCGGGACAAACGGATAGACATAAAACACATCATCCGTCCTGAATTGAAATTTATTGCTTTTACTGTCACCAAACTGTGTGGGAGTGTTGCGCTTCATGTAGCTACTGGTTCCCAAATGCGTGTTGCCGTAGACTATTTTCGTGGCACCATTTTCAACTGGTGTGAAGCTGTGTTGGCCAATGTAAAAAGCCAACTAACCAGAGCAAAAAATGGGAAACTGAAAAACTTTGGATATGGATCCATCGTTGTTTCTTTCACTCTGGAGAGGATCCCCATGTTATCTCCACAGAGTATTGTTGTTGATGCCGGTCGACTTCGAGAACCAAGAATGGTTCGTTGGTCCGCGTTGATGGCTCGTCATGCTATTGAGGGTACTGAGATTGTGCGATTCCCTCCTTCATATTTTCATTGGCTGGATCGCCAACTTTTTGTGATAGAATATTTTCCATATGCCGGGATAGATTTCTGCGGTGACAGAGAGATGGTTCTCCCAGCAGGGGAACAGTGGGATGATTCAGGTAAAAACATTTTTCAACGTTTGCTAAATTCTAATTTTTTTTTAAATTTTTTATCGTCTTTGAAAACTAATAATCAAAAGTTTTTTGAATGCAGACGTGGGTCCACATCGACCAGCTCATCTCCAACCTTACGAGAGATGACAACCAGTTGCGCCCGCACCAGCCCCAGCAGGCCAATCAGCGGAGATTTTGACTGATTTGGAGCATCATCTAGAGCGCTTGACTCTAGATATTCCAGAGACCAGCATAGATGACATTCCTCTCAGGCTACAAAGATATGTGATTGGAGTTCCAGGACCTTTCAGGAGGTTCCTATGCAGGGTAGCCCGGGCAGTGGTTTCGTATCGTGATCACCATCAGTGATGGGATGATCGTGTAGACTCATATTTTTTACTTTTGTATTATCATTTTTGCCGATCATAAGGTGTTTCCAACCTATGATCGAAGACGATGTATATTTTTTGAAAACATTCCTATACTATGATATATCACTATTTTGACGGCTATCTGTGTACATATGTGAATGTTGTTTGTTTTACTGCTTTTGATTATTGCAAATGTCTATTTATCATACTAGAAGAAATTGAATCTGCTAATGTATTTAAATGTCTTGGAATATGCTGATATTCAATGTAATCAAACTCACGTTCCAAGAGACGAACTCTCAAAAATAATCGTAATAACACCGGATTTCTAATGGTATAAACCCTGTTAAGCTGTAATACAACAAGTTTAGAATCCAACCTTACAATCAAACTCCGAATTCCAAATGATATGGACTCAGATAATAACTCAATCACTGCACTATACTCGGCAATGTTATTTGTTGTTTGACCAAGGCTTACCCCATGCATGGATACTAACTCGTCAAAGGGTGAATAGATAACCCAAGCTGCGGAAGAAATGTTCCGTGTACTACGACAAGCACCATCAGCAAAACCAATGTAGGTTTGAAGAGATGTCGACATCTGCAATATCAAGAGTAAAACTTAGATAAGCAGGAATAGTGACAAAAACACACTTCTAAACTAGGCACACTTTTCTAATCTAACACACCAGCAGTAAAGAAATCTAAACTAACAAAATCTTCACACTTCGTTTAAGCATAATATCGCTTTAGATAAAGCCCATTTCTGGGTTTATCCAAAGGGACACCGTCAAAATCTATCAACTCATAGGCCCCTTTTGCTAACTTTCGTTTAACAATATAAGGACCATGCCACATAGGCACGATTTTCCAGCTCCTAGCTTGTCGTTAGCTTGATCATAAAGTAAAACTAGGTCTCCTTCTGAAAAATTTCGAGGTGTCACATTTCTATCATACTGAGCTTTTATCCTTTTAACATGAGCCTCGTTTGCTATTGCAGCATTTCGTCGATTCTCATCTAATTGGGCTAAGTACAAGAAACGTTTTTCCTCTTCAGACGTAGCTGGAAGTAATTCTACGGCTAATTTTAGTGACGGAATTTCGCATTCAATCGGTAACACAGCTTCCAAACCGTAAACCAGTTGAAAAGGAGTGAAACCTGTTGATGTTTTGACTGAGGTTCGATATGCCCAAAGTGTTGAAAATAACATGGAATGCCAATTCGTCTTGTGAATACCAATGATTCGTTTAATCATGGTGACTAAAACTTTGTTAATGGCTTCAACCAGACCATTGGCTTGCGGATAATACGGAGTGGAACTATCATGGCGCAGGCCAAGTTGGTCTGTCAGTTCGGTCATCATGACATTCCGAAAGTGACTTCCATGATCCGTAATAATAGCTTGGGGAACACCGAACCTAGAAATTATGTGATTAAATACGAATGTTGTAGCAGTCTTGCCGTCAGCTGAAAATGTAGGCATCGCCTCGGCCCATTTTGTAAAATAATCTACTGCTAAGATAATATAGGCATGCCCCCCGGCCGAGTGAGGGTTACATGTAATAAAATTGATACCCCATTTCGCGAAAGGACCAACAGCAATTATAGGGTGAAGAGGAGCGGGTGGCGCGCGCATTTTTCGATCAAAAATTTGACAGTTGTGGCATTTCCGAACCGCATAAATGCAATCTTTGAACAACGTTGGCAAGAAATAACCTGCATGCAATATCTTTTGGGCGGTGGCATACCCAGACATATGACCGCCACATGCTCCAGAATGGCAGTAATTTAACACCTTTTCAGCTTCTTCATGAGTTAAACAACGTCGGAAAACAGAATCCGCTCCACGTCGATAAAGTGTATCACCAATGATATTATACTGTTGGGATTGGAAGCGTATTTTCCGTCACTGAATTCGTGAAATGTCAGGCCGAAAATATTGGGTTTGGAGATAAATGATAATATCTCCATACCATGGATCAAGTGTACTGATAAGAAACAAAGATTTGTCCACAATGGACTCTTCTACCACTGTTTCAGTATCAGTAGAGGGGAAATCGCACATCAGTTCCGCAAATACCAAAGATTTCTTTGCCTTGGATTTTTCAAATTCCAAGTCAAATTCCTGCAGGATAACTATCCATTTGGAATATTTCCCCCCTAGAAATTGTTTGGTCAAAATATACATCATGGGGTTGCAATTAGAAATTATTGTGGTTTTACGTAACAAGATGTAATGTCTAAAACGTTGGACAGCTTGAACAGCTGCCAACGCCAGTTTCTCCACATGTGTGTATTTGATTTCAGTCAGATGCAGATTTCGACTAAGATAATAAATCACATGTTCATTGTGAGATTCATCTTCCTGAACTAGTACCATCCCAATGGTGGAATGAGAAGCAGCGAGGTACAAAATGTAATCTTGGTTGTAGTTGGGAGGATGCAATAACGGTGCATGGGTCAACGCGTGTTTAAGTGCATCAAAAGATCGATCAGCGATCTCGTCCCAAAAGAACGGAATGTTCTGTTTCAACAACCGGGTAAAACCCTTTGTAAGCTCGGCATAGTTAGGAATAAATCTACGTAAAAAGTTTGCTTTCCCCTGCAAAATTTGGAGTTGGCGCAAAGTCGAAGGAGGAGGCATTTTAACAATAGCTTCGACCTTCGATGGATCGACGCGAATGCCTGTTTTTGAGACAACAAATCCCAGTAATCGACCCGATTCTACGCAGAAAACACATTTATGCGGATTCAGCCTTATCCGATAATGCCTACATCTCATAAAAATTGCTCGTAAATGAGTGGGATGATCGGCCCTACGTAATGAATGAGCAGGTAAATCATCGAGATATGGCTGGACAATGTGCTTAATGTCATGAAATGCATAAGACATAGCCCGTTGAAAAGTTGCTCCAGCGTTTTTTAGTCCAAAAGGTAGTTTAAAATAAGCAAATGTTCCCCATGGACAAATAAAAGCTGTTTTGGGTTGATCTGCAGGGAGTATGTTTATTTGATTGTAGCCCGAAAAGCCATCCATGAAGGAAAACAATTCACTGCCAGCACAATCATCTATTATTTGATCGATATAAGGAGTTGGATAATTATCTTTTGGACACGCTCGATTAATATCCCTATAATCGATACATACTCTTATCGTTCCTTGTTTTTTAGTCACAGGAACAATATTCGATACCCAATCTGTTAAGGGAATTGGATAAATGAATCTTGCGCGAAGTAATTTTTCAACTTCTGCTTTTATAGCAGCAACTTTTCTAGGATGAATTTGACGTAATCGTTGACGAACAGGTTTAGCATCCGGGTAAGTCTTAATTTCATGAACGACGATCGATGGATCAATTCCTAGCATTTCTTCATAAGACCAGGCAAACACGTCACGAAATTCTTGAAATAGGGCTTTATAAGTCTGAATTTCTTCATCTGTACAACAAGCACCTATATGAATGTTTTCAATTATTCCTGGTTTTACTGAAATGTCAATTGGAACCGTTCTAGATATATTTTCCAAATTTAACTCAGAATCGGGATTTTGCAATGGATTCTGAGGTTCCTTGGCATATTCAGCAGTAAAAATTGAAGCGAAATCATTTTCAAAATGATCTAATTCAGGTAAAAATGAAGACCGGTGATGTAGATCTTCCCATGGTAAATCATCAACAGACAAAAACTCACAAATTTGCTCATCTGTATGAACAAGTTCAGGAAATGTCATTGTAACTGAACTAGATATAGTAAGTGATTCCTCATGGATCCCATTCATTGGATCAATTTTGGTTGAAGAGTGGTCGGAAAATGACTGTACAGCCTGGTACGCAATTTCAAATGGACTCAAGGGCATCACGCCATCAAATGAATCTATCTCGGATTCTGAAGGAATAATCCAAGGATCATCAAACATAACAGTGTCTGATGAAATCATATGAATACTTGCAGTAGAAGGCGATACGTTAGGAGGAGGAAAGGAAAAAGTTCCTAGTAAACCAGAATCTTTAATCAAACCTACTCCAACATCCTTATAAGGGATAGTCGTTTTACCAACATGTTGGATTGTTTCTGTAGAGGCTGGGTCGGACGAGAAATAAGTTAACTGATCTATTGTCACAATCTTTCCTTGATATGGAAATTTTATAAGTCGAAAGACTGAAAAGACAACAGCAGTCATAGCATAGGACCAACTACGACCCAGTAGAAGGTTGTAATCTAGAGGGGCATCAACCACTTCCACATCTAGATTAACAATTTTACCTTCGACCCCTATGGGTAAATCCTGCAAAATACCAAAAGGTTGAAAACCTCGACCATCAAAAGCCTTTAGAATCGTCGGATATTGGTTAAGTGTAGGAGAACCAAGAGATTTCCAACACTGAATCGACATAATACACGTTGAAGCTCCCTCATCAATCACAGTCCGAAAAATAGGTATGTTTTTTACTAACACTGGAATCTGGAAAGCCATTTGGTGAGGAAGACGTGGTGTACTATTTTCTAAATCGAAAATTATAAGTTTAGAATCCTGAACATCGACAGCTCCTATGGCAGACAATAATAATTTACGCTGTGCTGGACACGATTGCAGCACTTCCAAAGCCGACATCGTTGAAGGAGAAACAGCTAAGTCTTCAACAATGTTGTAATTCTGAGCAGCTCTCGCATGTGGATTGAAAGCTGATTTACGAAGAACACCTTTAGCAGGCGGTTTGATTATCAAGTCTGGATTTTGTTTCTCGATCTGTAGCGGACCGGAAACAGGAGGAGTTGTAGTTGATGTATTTGCATTGGAAGACTCTGCTTCTTTACCATCAACAGGATTCTTGGAACCGTAATCTTGCGATCGCGTCGCAACCCTTACATGAGACATCATCATAATAGGCTCTTCTAAAGTAGTCGAGGAAGAACCAATCATCTTACTATCTTGAATTGGAAAAGGATCCTTCAAGACAGCAGGTTGTTGCGATCCTTTAACGAATTTCGTAACTTCGTCTCGATATGGACATTCTTTTGTGAAATGATCTTGTTCACAAATGAAACAAGGATAGCGAGGTTTACGTTTTTCGTCATTGGATTCATCTTTATCAGTTTTCTCTTTCGAATTCTTTTTGTTTTTGTTCCTTCCCTTCTTTTTAACACCGGATTTTGATTTTGTCGTAGATGTTTCAACGACATGAATATCGGCAGAAACTTCGGGAGAGGATTCTCCTTTCGGGGAATCAAGTAAAGTTATAATTGGAGAAAAATTCTTTGAGGATTTCTTCTTGCTTTTAGAATTGACTGTACCAATCATACCATCAGCGGCATGAGACCCTGAAGGAGCAGCAACTATTTGACCTTGTTTTGGAAGGTCTGGGATTTTTTCATGTAGAGTACCTGACTGTGTATAAACGAGGTCAAGGTACTGAACCTGAGCAATTACTTGCTCTTCAGTAACAACACCAGCCTTAGCTACATCTTCAGTGATCTTGGGTAACAATGATTTAACAAACCATTCTGCCAAAATTTGATCTGGAATATAAACTTTCACTAAACGTCGTCTACGTCGTCATTCATGAATATGATCAGAAATATACGTGGACGTAGATTGTTTTAGTGAAGTTAATAATTCTGTGCCATTGTCATATCTGACAGGAAACTGAAAATGAGTCAAGAAAGTTGTTGCTAACTGATTGAAATTATGAAACGAGCTGCGAGGTAACTCAATGTACCATTAGGCAGCAAGACCTATGAGGGTTCTTTGGAAAAGACGTAAGCGAATCGAATCATCAACGATTGAATTAGATGCACACCAAAGGTGATAAGTCATAACATGATTCGATGGATCCTCTCCTAACTTACCTTCGAATTTTGGTATATCACTGGGCAACTTATGAGGCATTGGCGGCCAGTTCTGATAATAGAAAATTGGATCATTTGTAAGGCGCGTCAAATCAGGTAAGTCCAAAGTTGCGATAAACGGTAACTGACGGTTAGGGTCTCGAAAACCTTGAGAAGCCAAAGCAGATCCAGGAGGCGGATACCCAGGATAACTAGGAATCGGATTTGCATTAGGTATTGTGTAACCTCCCGGAAAACCAAGATGAACCGGACCATACTGAGGTTGTTGATAAGTATAACCGGGGTACGGTTGATACTGATAGCTTGGATTCTGTACATAGGGACCGAATTGCAGCTGTCCCTGGTACGGTTGATACGTAAATTGAGGTTGACTTGTAACAACTGTACTTGTACCAGCTTGTCCTGCAGGCATCTGAACTGTAGTCTGAACTGAAGGTCCTGACTGAGGTACAGAGACTTGAGGGATTTGCACGGATACAGGGATAGAAGAAGTCGGTGCTACAGATACTCCAGAAACAGGTGTGACAGGTTGAACAGACGTTGCAGCAGTTGCAGCAGTTTGAGGCGGAGTCTGAGGTGTACTAGGCCCAGCCTGCTGAACTGAACTAGGTGCAGGAGTTTGGATAGTTGGCTGAATAGGTTGCTGGGTTGAACAAAAAACCAAAGGTTGGCTAGGTTGATAAGGCAACTGCACATTAGGCTGCAAAGGCTGTTGATATTGGGACGGATCCAACACCATAGTTCTGGGGTATTGTCCCATAGAAGGTTGAACGTAAGGACCATAACCTGGTTGAAGGTAGGGTTGATAATTAAGAGGTAAATTTCCGGCTCCTTGAACAGATGGTTGACCAGAAGGCTGTTGGTAACCTTGAATTGGGTACTGCCCTTGAGGTTGATAACCCTGAGGTACGTACTGAGGCTGGGGTTGATAAGGACCCTGAGTAGCATATTGAGTTTGGGGTTGACCTTGAGGAATGTACTGTCCTTGGGGTTGATAACCCCGAGGTATGTACTGTCCTTGGGGTTGCCCCCCAAAATAATATGATTCCACAGTTTGTCCTGAGAAAAAGCTACCCTGAGGTTGTCCCCCGGGTAGTAATTGACTACCCTGAGGTTGCCCCCCAGGCGGTAACTGAGTTCCCTGAGTTTGCCCCCCAGAAGGAAACTGACTGCCTTGAGTTTGAGGATTGGGAATATTACCAGACATCATAAAAATTTGCTCTGCGTTCGACGTTTCAATTTTAAGTTCGTCAAGACCAGATGATAACACGTTTTCGATGGGTTGAGGAGCTGCTCCCAAGAAAGTACCAGACAAAGACTGATATCCCGAAGGAACAGAAGGACCACCATGTAAAAATGATTCAGGTGTTTGAGAAAACATGGATGACTCTCCAGCCATAAAAGATGACGGATAATAACCTCCGGGTGTCGGATGAAATGGAATTCGAGGTGGATAAAAAGCAAGACCCGGATTCTCTAAAAAATCTGTTAAAGAGAGATACCAAGGATTAGTTCGAATGGGGCTGTAGAAAATAGATTCACGCTCTCTAAGATTTAACGATTGAGGGGAGTATGGAAGAGATATGTCTTCGTCTGGATTAGTGAGTTCTTCAATAGAAATAAGTCCAGAGGGAAGATTTTCTGTAATGATATTTCTTACCCTAGGTGAACCTGGATCGCTAGAAGTTGGTGTGATAAATCCTGAGGATGTTTCTAACACATAAGATTCAGTTTCAGGTTCAGAGATTTCAGGTTCGTCAGATAATTCACCAGAAGGAGAAATACTTTCAGTAACTTCAGAAACTGAAATCGGTTCTTGAATGTATTCTGTTGTAGGTATTTGATGATCAGGATGTATAACTATAGCTGAGCTTTCAACTTCTTTTGACCTAAGTCTACGGCTACTGTGTGGTACCAGAGCTCGAAGCTCTTCAAGTTGACTTGGTGAATATTCGGGGGGTTTCCCTTGTATTCTCCGGGATTGTCTCGGCAATTCCGCCACGATTAAAAATTATCTAATCACACGCAAACAAAGAAAAATTTCAATGAAAACACCTAAAGTCTCTAAGAAACAAACAATTGAATCATTCGCTTAAAAATCTAAGAGTTCAAACCACACATAAACAGGTAACTTTCCGTACTAAAAACACTAGTTGGTGATGAAATCCAACTTAGTAGAATTTTAACACGAAAAGAGCGGTTGGAACAGTTACCCCAACAACCTGCTTAATGAAACAGACCAGTGCAAGTTTCTCCACTATACCATCTCGAGTGAAGATAACCCTCCGGAGAGTCCAAGTGAGTCTAGCCGACGTCTGTTCCAGGTACAGTGGGATCTTCCCTCCACCGTCACCTTAGGAAAGAATCCTAAAGATTATGGCCTCTAATGTTACCAACTGAAACAAATATACCTAGGGGGACAGTCTACGATCCGACACACACGCAAGGGCAGAGTAACAAAGCTCAATCCCCTTGAAGGCTCCTTGAAATAATCCAAGGTTTACCGACAAGTGACCCCAGGCTCCTCGACAATTGTCTATCCGAGGTTTACCATTTTTAATACGTGTATATCTTCTATTGTTCCCAATGAGGAAGAATTGATTACCTCATTGGTTCAGATATGATCTCGTGCTTAACTCCTTTAAGAGGAGCTTCCCAGAGCATACATGCAACAATTGGATTTCTTCCTACCGCAAGATTCGTCTACTTGTTTATTTTAGTTATCTTGGAGAGTTAATTACTCCCTACTCCAAGATACTAGCCTAAGCTATGTTGGTGATAAGAGCCCTAGAAATAAACAGATTACTAGATGAATTTTATTTAAGTGTTACTTTTAGGAACTGTTTCTTAAGTCAATGGGTGCGGAAATGAAACTTTGGATGATGTGAAGACTCGACTTCCAAAAAACACTAAAATGCACCTATGATGATAATCAATTGTTTTTCTTTCAATGAACTTCTATTTAAGAAAGAGTTGGAGAATGCAATTCTTTTAATAAACAATTCCTTCTTTAAACATGAAGAATGATTCAAAGAAAATATTTTGTCTTTTCAATAATGGGATAAATGATCAAAGCTCATAACAAAATCCTTTTTCTTTCCAAACTTGAAGCTACAAAAACAATTTTCCTTCGAAAGAAAGCTATAAAAAATTAAAAACTACTAAAAACTACAAAATCTAATTTTGAGATCTAAAATCTAAATTGAGTAAAAGCTTTTAAGATTTTTTTTTTATGAATGTTTTCCTTAGTTGTTCAGCAAACTAAGAATCTATTCGTTCAGAATAACAAACAGATCAAAAACACTCAAAATATGTTTTTATAAAAATGAAATTCAAAACTTTTAACCAAGTTTTTTCGAAGATTTGCAAAGAAACAAAAGGCTTAATTTCTCAATATAGGATGTTTTCACAATCAGGTCGGATTCAAAAGACAAAAAGAGATCAATGTAATCTGAGATACTGCAAATTGTCAAAAGTTCGAATCGCTACAAAGACCAAGTGGAAAAAACAATCCAAACTGCAAAATCTTCTAGAAAATCATCAAAACATCAACACTGTTGGAGTTCATTCACAAAAAATTCTTGACAGAAACAATAATCAGTCTGGGCAGACACCAAAAGGCTAAATCCAAATAAAAATAAACTAGAGAAATAAATCTAGAGATTTTCTAAAAATTTTACAGGGTCCGTAGGCAACCGGTATTGACAAGTACGGTCCCGCACTGTATTCTTTACAGAAAGTGTGAACCTGCCCGCACTGTCGAAGTAAGGCAGAGTGCGGTCCTAGGAAAAATTATAGAAAAACTTAAAATATTTCTAAATTTTCAAAAACAGGGAAAATATAAATTACCCAGACAGATATGTATCAATCAAAAACCAGGAAAAAATGTTTCCTCAAATCAAAAATAAAAGAGAACCAAAAACAACAAGTTCTTTCCCCAGTGGAGTCACCATTTTGTTGTGTAGATTAATCTGTCTTGCGGACAAAACCGATCTCTCTAGTACTAAAAGTAACTAGCAACAAACAGCCAATTATACTAATCTCTCTCTAAGCATATAAGATTCATAAAAACACTATATAGGTGTAAGGCCTACCTTATATCCAACGCTTGCTTGATCTCGTTGAAGTCCTTCCCGTGCACTGAAAGAACGTTCCTCGTGAATATGCAGTCACAAACAAGCAAAAAGATTACACAGCACCTGTATAGACATTATTATAAACCATACTTATCATAATGATCAAGGAATTTATGAAATAAACCATGAATCGACAGTTTAATGAGAGAAATGAGTATATTTGTATTAACTTCAAATAAGAAAACCTTTACAACCTGTGCCTTGATGTTGTGCAGGTCCTCCCGGGGTCCGAAGCAGGAATCTCTTCTAATTTGACAAGCATTGCACTCTTTGAACCAAGACAGATAGAGATGAGTGATTTAACCTCACAGAAAGTCTTAGTTAACTGAGTCTGAATCTCAACATCATTTAACTTCAAATATCTTAAGCTTCAACTCCCTTTGAGGCTACCCAAGGCCTCTTTTTATAGTGGAAAAGAGGAGGTTTCTTGTTCCAAATATGAAGGGATAGAATCCTCCTTCAAAGGGATTAGCTCCTTACATCAAGGGTTTAGCTCCATCAAGTGAGGGATGCATGAACCTTCTCAAAGCGTATCCATTCCCGAAAATTCCCATCTAGAATCTTCTAGAATTCATCTGAAATCAACTTTTTATTTTTACTTTCTCGCCTTTTTGAGTTTTACAGAGGTCCGCACCCATAACACAAAGAACGTGCGGTATGGTTCCGCAGGCGAGCTGAACTTTAGGTGCGGGACCGCAGGAAATGTATAGAGAAAGTGCGATACCAATGTTTAGGGGATTTTAGGAACTTTTCTCTGATTTTGAAAGCTTGATATGAGGAGCAGATATGTTAGACTTGCAAAAGGAGGAAGTATGAGTAATAATGAGCTCATACTCATAGTAAAATGTCAGGATGACATATTTTAGTGTAACACCATACTACACCTTGTTGCTGATAATAAAAATTTCCAGCTTGAAATCAGTGAAAAACAACACTTTCAAGGTACAAATGAGCAGCATTTAGAGGGAGGAAAGATATGGAAATTGTACTTTGATGGAGCCTCATCAAGAAAAGGATCGGGAGCCCGTGAAGTCCTCATTTCTCCCACTCAGCAAAGGGTAACTATATCATATAAATTGCAATTTGCTACCACTAATAACACTGTTGAATATGAGGCGCTTATGCTGGGTATGAAGGCAGCGAAATATTTGGGAGCAGAGCAGCTAGTTGCTTTTGGTGATTCAAAATTGGTGATAAGGCAGGTGAGAAACAACTACCAAGTGAAAAATTCCAAGTTGAAGAATTATAGGAATGAAGTCTGGGACTTGATTGAGCATTATTTTTCAGCATTTAATATAAATTGTGTCACCAGAGAGGAAAATCAAATGGCTGATTCACTAGCTATTACTGCTAGTAATTTCAAAGTTCCTCTAGATGTAAAGGCAACGTATGATGTTCAAATAAAAAACAAACCTTCAATTCCTGATAACATCAAATACTGGCAAGTATTTGAGGATGGAATGGAAATTCAAAAATTTTTAGAGTGTGTTGAAGAGTTTGCAGACATACAAATTGATGATGAGGAGGGCATTGCTGAAAATCAAAATAGCAGGCCTTTTAAGAAAACCATGGTTGGGAAGAACATTATAGATATGAAAACTAACTATATTCCTAAAGGCCTAGTTCCTTTAGAAAGATTGTTCGACAATACTGATGTTTTTCTAAAGCCTAAAAATAAAGCTGATCGAGAGAGTACAATTGACTATGATATTGGTACCGAAGATCAGCCAAAATTAGTCAAAGTATCTAAATTATTTTGCTGATATTTTGCATGGTCTTGTAGTGAGCTGAAAACATATTATAGAGGCATAATGGAGCAGAAAATTCCTCTGAAAGCAGATGCCAAGCCTGTAGCACAAAAAAATAGACATATCAATCCCATGCTACTCCCAATCATTGGGAAAGAAATCAGAAAATTATGGGAAGCAAAAATAATTCTGCCTTTGAGATTTTCCAATTGGGTAGCTAATATAGTCCCGGTTCAGAAAAAGAATGATGAGATAAGAATTTGTGTCAATTTTCTCAATCTAGACCGATGTTCATTGAAGGATAACTATCCACTGCCCAAGATGGATTATATTTTATAGAAAGTTGTAGGATCTAAAATATTGTCAATGATAGATGGATTTTCAGGCTATAATCAGATTTCAGTTGACAGGAAAGACAGAGAAAAGACAACATTTAACACATCCTGGGGTACATTCATGTACAATAAAATGCCATTTTGTCTAATGAATGCAGGCACAACATTTCAGTGGGCAATGGATATTTCCTTTGTGGGAGAAAAAGACAGATTTGTAGTCATCTATTTGGATGACATTACAATCTATTCAAGATCTCATGAAGACCACTTGTAACATTTGAAACAATTTTTTGACAAATGCAGAAAGTTTGGTTTGTCCTTGAACCCAAAAAATTCATCCTTTGTTGTCCAAGAAGGGAAATTATTGGGACATATTGTGACAGAAAGTGGTATCTGTATCGATCCCGAGAGAGTTTAAGCTATTCAGAATATTGGTTAGCCAAGGAATAAAAAAGAATTGCAGTCATTTTTGGGGAAAATAAATTTTCTGAGGAACTTTGTTCCTAAATTTTCAGAGCTTATCAAACACATAAATGTCTTGTTGAAAAAGATGCATAATTTAAATGGAGAGATGAAGCAAAGAATTCTTTTTTCAGCGATCTAATCTGCCTTGACCGAAGCTCCAATTTTGATTAGTCCTGATTTTGAGAAAGATTTTTCTGATTTTTTCATATGCTTCAGAAGAAAAAATTGCAGTTGTCTTGTTACAGAAGAACAAAGAAGGTTTGGAACAACCCATTTCATTTTTCAGTTGTGCTTTAAGAGATGCTGAATTAAAGTACAACTCGACTAAAAAACAAGCATATGCACTAGTTAAGGCTTTAAATTATTTATGAGTTTATGTGTTACATTCAAAAATTGTTGCGTTTGTACCAAATATCGCTGTCAAAGATGTATTTCTGCAGCCAGACACGGTTGGTAGAAGGGGAAGGTGGCTGGCCAAAATTATGGAATTTGATATTGAGAACAGACCTACTAAATTGATTAAAGGACAAGGCTTGGCATGCTTGATGGCTGAATCTAACTGCAAAGCTCTAAATCTGAATATGGAGGCATCCGAGGGAAAATATGAAGGTATATCTGATTATACTGAAATCCTTCATTCAGATTGGTATAAGGATATAGTATACTTTTGTTAAATTTCAACTATCCCCCTGAAATGGAGAAGTAAAAAAAGAGAGCATTTAAATTAAAATTTGTTAAGTACTGCATTTTATAAGACCATATTTATTGGAAAGACCCTGTGGGAGTCTTATTAAGATGTGTAAGTGAAGTTTATCACAAGAGATCATGTCAGAGATACATGCAGGAGTGTGTGGAGGACATTTGTATTGGAAAGCCACTCCAAAACAAATCTTAAGAGCTGGCTATTATTGGCCAACTCTTTTCTCTGATGTTTTTTCCAAAGTCAGAGCTTGTGTCGAATGTCAAAAGTTTGTTGGTAAACAGAAATTGTTACCATTACCTCTTATTCCTATTTTAGCAGACGTTCCTTTTCAGCAGTGGGGTTTAGACTTCATAAGCAAAATTCGTCCACCTTCATCAGGACAACATAGATGGATTCTTACAGCTACAGACTATTTCACTAAATGGATTGAATTCATTCCAACTAGGAATGCTACTGATATAGTAATAATCAAATTCCTGCTAGAAAACATTATGTCAAGATTTGGTTGTCCACATAACTTAATGACTAATAATGCAATGGATTTTAAGTCTTTTAAGATGCATAACTTCTGTCAGCAACATGGTATTGAATTGACTCATTCCATGTCTTATTACCCTCAATATAATGGAATAGCTGAGTCATCCAATAAAATTTTGGCAAGGATCATTAAGAAAATGATGCCTGAAAATAAGAGAAATTGAGACACTCAGCTTGTGCATGTTATTTGGGCAGACAGGGTAAGTGGTAAAAAATCAATTGTCATGTCTCCCTGTCAGCTTGTACATGGTACTGATGTTGTAATGCCTTTACAATTAGCTCTTCATGTTATGAAGTTTCTGCAAGTGGAAGTTGATGATGAAAATCCAATTCAAAGGAGAATGTTGCAGTTGATAGAGACACATCAAATCATAGAATCATTGATCGATAAAGTACAAAAATATCACACTAAAGTCAAATATGTTTTTGACAAAGGAGAAAATCAACATTTATTTCAGGAGAATGATTTGGTGCTATGCTGGGATGTCAGGAGGGAAGACCATGGAAAGCATGGTAAGTTTGACAATCTGTGGTTTGGGTCATTTAGAATTGCTCAAGTTTTGGAAAACAATACTTTTATGCTCAAACATCTAAATGATGATCAGCTGACTGGAGGCCCAGTCAATGGTCATTTACTTAAAAAATTATTTGTTTAATAAGTTAGTTGAGTCATTCCATTGTAAATATCCAGTGTGATATGTCAATAAAACTCCATCCTCAATGGTACTTGTGTCTATATATATGGTCAGTCTTGAGTCGAGTGAGTCAAATGTCAATCCTAATCATAATTTCTAAGGAGTCTTCTGAATTTTGAAAGTTTTAAGGCACTGAATCTATAGTCCTTAAAGCCTCACAGGGAGGACTTCATCCCCAATAGGAGCCATTGTTAGCACTGTAAATGTTAATAGTGTGATCGCCATTGTATCACTATTTTCAAATTTTTCTTATCTTCCAGCCTATGTCGAAGTTTGATTCATTTTCAATAAAGGTCAAAAAAGAGTCTCAAAACCAAAATAATTTTAAATGTATGGGTGTTATTAGTGTCTTAGGTCCATAAAAGAAGTTAAAACCACCGTTTTAACTTAAGTTAGTGTCGAACGCTATTGGTCTTTTTGTCAATAAAATCACAGCTGCTCTGTTCGGGATAATATCTACCTCTGTTTAAGTTCATTGCTAACACAATGATACAATGGAGGGCAACTATTTCTCCAACTTGAAGGTCATATTTCTTACACAGTGAAAAGAGCCGCTATTTCTTCAGGGACTTGTTCATATTGGTAACTCAGTGAAAAGTGCAGCTATTTCGCTAAAATTTGGTTTATTGCAATTCAGAGGTAAAGGCAGCTATTTTTCAGGTATAAAGAGCTGCAAATAATATTTTAAAGAGAAAGAAACATTCCTGTTTGAACATGATTCAAGACCTCCTATGTTATAAACATGATTATTCTTTTAAACAAGGTTAATCATTTTGTTACCTAGGAGAATTGTTTTAGATGAATGGTTATATTATCTATGTGGATGACCTATATCTGCCCTACTAAACTGAAGCAGAGATCATGGTACTAGGTATCAATCATTAATGATGTTGTGGGGTGTTATGCATTATGGGGTGAGTTGGCACTTGTATTTGAATTATTTCAAATCTTTCCATTACTCCATACCATGATTACAGGCGCGAAATGAGAGGAGTGAGT
This sequence comes from Pinus albicaulis, assembly GCA_034641835.2. Taxonomy (NCBI): domain Eukaryota; kingdom Viridiplantae; phylum Streptophyta; class Pinopsida; order Pinales; family Pinaceae; genus Pinus; species Pinus albicaulis. Next base: position 1,628,016,038 of record CM076581.1, read on the forward strand.
CTAGTGTTCACTTGACTGAGGTTCTCTGTGAAAACTACAGCTAACATAAGTCATTTCTCCAACAAACAATTTTAGCATTTCAAGGCAGGAAAACCAGGGCTCCGTGTAGGGTTTTGCATCCAAGTTTGAAAAATTGTTTGTTGACAAGGAGTCTAGTTGTTGAAAAGAATGGGAAAGGGTGGTAATGTCAACAGGTCCGAGCCAACAAACACCAAGTTCATTGATGCTAGGGCCAAACCTCAGTTTAAATCTGTTGGCTGGTATAAATTTCTACAAATTTTTTTTGGAGAGAATGTTGCTTTAGCTCAGGCTTTTTTCCGAGATCTTCGATGGTGAAAAGGTCAAGCTGTGAAGCAAGAAATTCAACATCTTTGAGGCCATCATAACTCGTGCTACTCAAACCTCTGTCACAGGTGAATGATGGTTCAAGAACAAAACATTGCCCACAGAAGTAAGTCTCTACCTTAAGCCTGAACATGTCAATGTTAAATGGAATCCGACTGCACATATTTCCTGCTTTAAGGCTAAATGGCAACATGTGATCACCACAATGCAAAAATACATTACATGTGAGGGTAGGTTCTCCTCTGTCCACCATTATCAAATGAGATTTCTTGCTCATATTTTAGGTGATAATCGTATGAAATTGCCCTATTTTCTATATAAATCCTTCCTCAAGATGTCCCTAAAACTACAGAAGATCCCTAACAACCCGTTGCACAATCAATATCATAGGGGTCTAATTAAAATTCTGATTGTTTACCACCTTAGAAAGAAGAGGAACACTTGGGACAATTTCCTGACATAGGAAGGGTTTGGTCGTGTTATGAAACCAGCTCCAAAAATAGAAGAAAAGAGAGATCAACGCCTTAGAAATCAACCACTTCGAGGGGGAAACCTCCAATACATTACATAAATGAACAATTCCTGGATGATACAAATGACCAAAACCTCCTTCTATATATAGGAGTCCATGGGCCCACAATATAATCCTAGCCGACCTAACAATAACAATGTAATGGCACAATAATAACAATATTGGGGTTACAGGGGTGCAACAATAACAATAAGGGGGCTACACTAATAAAAATAAGGGACTAAACTAGTAATATATGGACATAGCATGCCCTTCTCCTTCAAAAAAGTGTTGTCCTCAATGTTTGAGTAGCTCTCGGTGCTTCTGTATAAAATTCTCATCCTCCCATGTAGAATATTCAATGGGTAAGTTCTGTCACTTGATGAGATACTTTGAAATTGATCGATTTCATAGCTGTCGAGTTCTTATTTCCGTGACTGCTTGAGGTTCCATTATGATTTTTCCTTCCTCATCAAGTTCTGGCAATATTGTTTGAACTGGAAGATTTTCACCTATAACCTTCTTTAAGCATGAAACAGGGAAAACTCGATGCACTCGCGAAGAAGCAGGAAGCTCCAATTTGTATGCCATAGTACCAATCTTTTTCAACACCTTTTAAGGACCATAGAACTTTGGCGATAATTTATTGTCCTTCTTAGCTTGCTTGAGCGAAATTTGTTTGTATGGTTCTAGCTGTAAAAATACCCAGTCTCCTACATCAAAAAATTTGTCGATGTGATGTTGATATGCCTGTTGTTTCATTCGATTTTGTGCCAAATTTAAGTTATCCTTTAACAGCTAGAGAACTTCTTGTTGATGCTCGATGTGATCTTCCACTGCTTGAACCATAGAATTTTCTCTTAAAGATGATGTGATGGATGGTGGATGATATCCATAAAGTGCCATAAATGGGGTCATTTTTGCTGTAGTAAGGAAGGAAGTATTATACCACCATTCAGCGAGAGGTAACCACTTGACCCATTGTGTTTCTTTATCAGATACAAAACAACTAAGATATCCTTCCAAACATTTATTCACTATCTCAGTTTGACCATCACATTGAGGATGATAAGATGAGCTATGAGCTAATTGAGTACCCAAACAAGAAAATAACTCTGTCCAAAATTTCCAGTAAAAATGGGATCTCTGTCGCTCACAATAACCTTTGGGTTTCCATGTAGCTTTTGAATTGTGTCCATAAATGTAGTAGCAACTGTACTTGCTTTAAATGGATGAGATAATGCACAAAAGTGTGCATAATTCGTAAGTCTATCAACTACCACCATGATGACACTCTTTCCTTCGGACTTAGGTAAACCTATGATAAAATCCATTGAAATATCCTCCCAACGTTGACTCAGAATGGATAAAGGTTGTAGAATACCCGAGATCTTAATTGTCAAAACTTTATTTTGCTGGCAAACCAAACATTTTGCCACAAAATTTTGAATATCAGATTTAAGGCCATCCCAAAAAAATTATATCTTCACCCTGTGGTAAGTTTTTAAAAATCCTAAGTGTCCTCCTAAAGGAGAAGTGTGCAAGTCCAAAAGAATCTTTTGTTTTAGTTGGGAATTATTACAAAGATATAAGCGGCCTTTGTACCATAAGGAATCATTTTTCCAACTAAATTTATCAGATGTGCTAGGATCTTGTTGCAACTTTTGAATGAGTGTCCACACTTCTTCGTCCTTCTTCCATTCATCCCTTGCTCCAATTATCCAATCTGGTTGGATAATAGAAATGACACAAAGCAATGATTCCACCTCTTCATTATTTCTTGAGAGTGCATCTACAACAACATTTAGCTTCCCTTTTTTGTAGATTATTTCAAATTCATAACCCAACATCTTTGTGACCCATTTTTTCTGCTCTTCTGAAGATAGTCTTTGTTCTAAAAAGTGTTTAAGACTATCATTATCAATTTTGACCTTGAAGTGTCTTCCCATTAGGTAAGGTCGCCATTTCTTAAGTGCATGTAGTATTTCTAACATTTCCTTCTCATAAATAGCTTTCTGTAAATACTTTCCTTTGATTGGATGACTTTAGAAAGCAATGGGTCTTCCTTCTTTCATTAAAACAACACCAATTCCATTTCCTGGGGCATCACATTCCACAGTAAAGGTTTTTGTGAAGTGTGGTGTAGCTAAGACTGGTGTTAGGCACATTGCCTCTTTAAGATGTTCAAAGGCCTTAGTTGCTTAAGGAATCCATGAAAATGCATCTTTCTTCATTAATGTTGTTAGAGGTGCTGCTATTCTCCCATAATTCTTAAAAAACTTGTGATAATACCCTGTTAAGCCAAGAAATCCTCGCAACTGCTTTATGGTTGTGGGGACTTTCCATTCCTTAATGGCTTTAATTTTGTTAGGGTCTACCTTAACACCCTTGTGAGATACAATATGACCCAGAGATTCCACCTCTTGTACTCCAAAGAACACTTGGATGTTTTTGAATATAATTGTTTCTCCTGCAATAGTTTGAGCACCCTGTCAACATGTTGAACATGATCCTTCCAAGACTTGTTGTATATTAGTATATCATCAAAAAATACTAGCACAAATTTTCTAAGGAAGGGTTTGAAAATGGAATTCATCAACCCTTGAAATGTAGAAGGTGCATTGGTAAGGCCAACAGGCATGACCAAAAATTCATAATGACCCTCATGAGTTCGAAATGTTGTTTTTGGAATATCTTCAGTCTTCATTCTAATTTGATGATATCCTGAACGAAGATCCAACTTGGTAAAATAAATTGCTCCATGTACTTCATCCAATAATTCATCAATCACAGGAATGGGAAATTTATCTTTAATGGTGAGCTTATTGAGCTCCCTATAATCCGGACACATTCGCCATGATCCATCCTTCTTGTGTACCAATACTACAGGAGGAGAGAAAGAACTTTGACTAGGTTGAATTATACCCGCCTCTAACATTTCTGTAATCATACGTTCAATTTCGCTCTTTTGGAAGTAAGGATATCTATAAGGCCTGATGTTTGAAGGAACACTTCCTGGAATCAAATGAATAGCATGATCATGATCATGAATAGGTGGGAGTCCTTTGGGAGTTTCAAACACCTTGGAATGATTGTCCAAGACTTGTTGGAGATCTGCAGAAATAGATGATTTTGATGTTGGAACTTCTAGTGAGAATAATTGTGCAATTACACCTCGTTGTTCTTTCTTCGGAAGCTTTGTCATGACATTAGAGCTTATTATCTTTCCCGACTTCCCTGCGATACCCCATAATACCATTGTACTCCTAGTACAACATCAACACCTCCCATAGGAATGGAAAGCATTGGAATATTCAATACATATTCTCCAATGGTTAGCTTGATATTATGGCATTTTCCAAAGCAATTTATAGTTCCTCCATTTTCAACCATCACTTGACATTCTGGTGCTGGGTATAGGAAACAATTCAATTCCTTGGCTACCTTATAATGAATAAAATTATGGGTATTACCCGAATCAATCAACATTATTACCTTTTTCTTCTTGATATGTCCTTCTATCTTGAGAGTTTGAGGAGTGGTAATTCTTGCCAATGCATTACACAATATGGTTGGACTCATTTCTTCCTCTTCCAGGGTTGGTTCCTGGTGTATATCCTCTTATTTTGAATATTCTTGTTCATTTTATTCTTCCTCTTGACAATCTATGTAAAATAATTTCTTGTCGTCACACTTATGACCTTTAGTGTATTCGCTATCACAACTGTACCAGAGCCCTTTTTCTCTTTTTTCCTCCAATTTTTGTGGTGTCAACCTTGTAGGTTGTGGAAGTCTAGGAGTAGCAACACTTCCATCTTTATATATGTGAGTGGTAGGCTTCCTTGTTGCCATAATTTTACATTCAATTTTTCTTTCCAACCTGAATGCCTTTTCCAATGAATCAGGTTCCCAAACACGAGCTTCATGTTGGATGTTATCCTTTAAAGTCCCTATGAAGACATCAATCCTGTGTCCCTATGGAATATCAGTTACCCTTATATTCAATTTTTGAAAGTCCTCAATGTGCTCCACCGCTGAACCCTTTTGTTTGGGATTTATCTATTGGCTAAAGAAGGTGTTGCTTTTTGTATCCTCATAATGTGCTATCATTTCCTCCGTAAATATTCACTAAGTGACAATTTTTTTACGGGAGCAAAGCCATCGATACCATACAAATGTATTTTGTTTTAAATGTAAAGTTGCAATGTGTAAATTTTGTGTGTTTTGCACATTATTGAGATAAAAAATATTTCTCCATCTGTAGTATCCATGTTACGGGATCCTTTTCATCAAACTTCCTCATATCCATCTTTGGAATATGGTGGTTCTTCCATCCAACATTAGAGTTTATGAAATCACGATTAACATTTATTTTGTTCTCATCATGAGTTTCATTTACTATCTTTTCACCATTAGGAAACATTTCTTGTATATACTTTACCAAATCATTCTTCATGTCTTCCATGTTGTCTTTCATTTTTTCATCAATCTTAGTTTCCATGTCCTCCATCTTAGCTTCCATGTCATCCATCTTAGCTTCCATGCCATATATCTTAGCTTCCAAACCATTTATCTTATCTTCCATGCCTTTCTTAAAACCATCCATCTTAGTTTCCATGCCTTTCTTCAAAACTTCCATTTCGTTTTTTTTGCTATTTGCAATAGCGAAATTTAGTGCACTTTCTCTTGTAATTTTGATATCTCATGTTGTGTTTCTTCGTCTTCATGAGTCATAGTAGAGCCTTCTGAAGCCTTAATGGGTGTTGAATCCTTTTTAGGGAGAATTTTAGAACCCAATACTGATATCTACTCTTCAATATTCCCTTGGAATAAATTCAAACTAATTTTATTTTTTTCAAACGAGACTTATGTAATTCGAAAAAAATACACACCTTTTTCTGGCTTTTGAGGAGCTCGATATTGAAACTGAATTATTTCTGTGATTTCGAATCTTCAATATCTAAAATTCGGCCCTGAAGTCACCCTCGAAATCTTCTTTCGAATGCCACAGGTTTGACCTGATTTGGATTCTTCAAGGCAAAGTTATGCCCAATCTCCTATGATGACCTAATTATGGATTGGTTCAACAGAGCGAAATTGTATGACTTGCCACGTGTCCCTGTTTCCTCCTTCAGCTATGAAATTGATATATCGAATCTACATTATGTGTACTTGCAGCCACTTCTTACATAATCCCAATCCGACGCTCAGAGAGAGATTTATGATGGTTTTCCCATGATCACCTCTTTGAGATGAAATTCGGGAGCCTGAAACAATCCTAACTTCCACAGATCATATCTCAAGAAATATTACGAACCAAGATTTGAAATTTTTATAGGGGGTTCCCCAGGATTTTGGCTTCGTACTGTAAAAATTTCAGCCTTTGAAACTTCATATACAAAAATTTATAGCGAAAATTCCATGATGACCTGTTTTAGTTGAAATTCGGGAGCCTGAAAAAACCCTAACTTCCCCAGATCATATCTCTGAAAATATTTCGAACCAAGATATGAAATTTTTACAGGAGGTTCCTCTGGATTTCAACTTTGTGTTGTACAAATTTCAGCTTCTGAAACTTCGTAGAAAAAAAAAAATATATATATTTATTGCGAAAATGCCACGATGACATGTTTAGAGCAGCAAAACCCTAGAATCCAAAGCTCTGATACCAAATGTTATAACCAACTCCAAAAATAGAAGAAAATATAGATCAGCGCCTTATAAATCAGCCACTTTGAGGGGAAAACCTCTAATACATTACATAAATGAAAAATTCTTGGATGATACAAATGACCAAAACCTCCTTCTCTATATAGGAGTATGTGGGCCGACAATATAATCCTAGCCAACCTAACAATAACAATGTAAGGGCACAATAATAAAAATATTGGGGTTACAGGGGTACAACAATAACAATAAGGGGGCTATGCTAATAAAAATAAGGGACTAAACTAGTAATATAGGGACCTAACAGGTAGCATGAACTCCAGGAGAAGGGTAGGGAGGTCCAATAAATGAGATACTCGTGAACAAACTAGTGCAACTCCCGTCTGAAACAGTTCACAGCATAACTCTATCCATTCATCAACTTTTTTCCCAGTTAACCCTTCTTCCATGTCAATAAAAAGACAAACTAGAGGTAGAAGCTAGAGACCCTATGCCTATGCCAACAGTGCCAACAGTCAATGAAGCCCATGTCAGCAGTTCACCTAGGTAATCTCAAACCCTAAGGTCATTCATGGAGGAATATAAGAAGAAATTGAAACAGAAAATTGTTATACCTCTTAAAAAGTCAGTGTCGAAAGAAAAGGAGCAAATAGCTTCCTCTTCAAGAGGCAAAAAAAGGAAAAACCTATTCATGGCAGAAGAACTTCTAGTGGAAGTAAATCTTGGAATTCTTACATCTAAGCTTGCTTTGTCTCTAGAGGAAGTCAACCCTAGAGTAAAAGATCAAGGCATGTTTCTAAAACAACTCATCAAGCTCAACCAAGTAGTGGTACTTCTCTCACATAATCCACTATCTCATAGGTTTTTCTATCTCTTAAGAAAGGCAAACATAAAATTTCATAAACTTTCATAGAGGAAGAGCCTACTCTGGCTCAACTAGTCTCCTCCATTGGCTCTTCAACCAAGAAGAGGAAGAACACTGTGATACACTCATACTCCTCTTATGAAGATAACAATGACCCTGAATATACATAATCAGAGTATGAGGAAGGATAATCTAGTAGATTCATGCATGGAGGTAAAAGGTATAAGTTCATTCCAAATCCTTATATCTAAAGACCTCATACTAGGCCCAAAAATAAACTCAGACTAAAAAATAAGTTGATTTATAATCCTTAATTAAGAGATGAAATTATGAATATTGAGGAGAGTCCATAAGATAAAATCAAGAAGAAAAAGACTCAGCCAAAGAGTCAAACATAGAGAAAGAGGTCAGACAATAGGGTGGCTAAAGTTGAGTCCGTCAAGATTTTTGCCTCTATTCTGGACCTCTGAAGAATGAAGGAACAGGGCTCCCTTTGGAGAAACTTTTCATTTTTGGGTTAATTTTCCATGTTTTCGGATATAGCTACTTTTTCTGCAAAGGTAGTTATTATTTCCGAATATTAGTATATGATGAAAAGGAGCTGATTTTTGGTTTATTATCATAATGCTGACATCAAAGCAGGTGAAGTGGAGGAGATTTCAGTTATAATGGATGCTACCAGGTGTTATGTATCAAGTCCCCTCCTAAATTTCAGGGTTATGTTTTGCACTTTTTGAGGAAAACAACCACATGTCACTTTCATTGTTGTTTTCACGTTTTGTGGAGGTGGTTGCACAAGAACAAAGGAAGAGTCTTCCAACAGACTACCTCATCTTTTGCATGAGATTGTAATAACTTTTTGGAACAGATTCACTCCTTTTGTGGAGATGACAATATTTTGTTTTGTATATATATGACAAAATTCTATGAAGTAAAGGTTTGTGGTTTTAGAATCTTTTGCTCATATGATCAGTACATTTTTTAGTGAATGAAATTGGAAGAAACTTTTAAGGGCTTATTACATGTTTGATGTGTGTATTGTTATTTTCACATGTGTTTCCTTATCTTATCTTCTTCAGTACAGTTTGTAAATTTCATATGTTGTTGTATGTTTTTATCAGTCTCTTGATATGCTTATGTGTTTTATCAACTTTTGTTAGTCTCACACAGTGAGCTTTCTTAGTGAACTATACATAATGACAGTGTAAAGAGCGTCACTTATAACAGTTACCTTCTATGATATTTCAGTAGAATATTGTAAGTCTAGACATAGCTTTCTCTTGTTGAAATATTGACAAATTTCTCTTTGTGTTGTTTTCTACCAAAAGTAATGGATTTCTGCCTTACAGACCCAGAGCCTCTTATATTTTTTCACACTCTCTTCTCCTCATAGGCTACAAACATACTTTTCTGCTACCACATCAGAACTCAATACCCTCATTAGTGTGACAGTGAACTTGACTGAAATACCTTTTTAGTGATCTAGGGTCCAAACCACCTACCAATCTTATAATCTGAATCATTAAATTGCCTTAGAGCTTAGGATGTGTCTGGTCAGGCACTTGAAGCAGTCTAAGTGTTGATTTCAATGCTAGCACCTGGTACATGCATTACATCTTTTAATAAGAATGGTTTACCTAAATGTCTCTGGAAGGTAACTGTATTATTCCTAGTAGCACTATACCGCTCATCATCACCCATTTCGATATGCATCTGGAGGTCCTTCTCCTCCGAGCTACCGAAATTTTCTTTATCTCCCGTCATGTGGAAAGATCCACCACAATCCAAGTACCACACTGATCCCGTCGCACTTGACACCATGCATGCGATGAGCGAGAAGTCCAACTCAAATTGCGAGGGCAAAGCCTCACCAGCTGCAGATCCTGAAGCTATCTTTTACTTCTTCTTTTGTGGACAATTTGTGGTATAATGTCCATGCTCATGACAGTGAAAACACATCACTCTGGACATGTCGCACTTCTTGCCCTTTTTTCCGGTCTCATATTTGGAATAAGATTTCTTTCCCTTCCCCTTCTTCGCCTTATGAGCCAAGGCACAATTTTCTTCATCATCTCTCTTAGATGAAGATCCATCCCTCGTATTCCTCCTGAATTCTTCTCGCACCAAATCCGTCCAAAGTCATTCCCAATCTGGCAGCTTCTTCCTCCCATTGAAAAATTCCTCATAACTATGCCAACTCTTGGGAAGGCCTAGAAGAGCTAGGCTCACCAAGTCATCATCTGCGACAATAATTCTGACACTCGCAAGATCATCTCAACATTGGATAAACTTGGTTAAATATTTCGGAATAGTGTCGCCTTTCTCCATTTTGATTTTCCTGAGCTTGTCCTTCAGTGCCAATTTTCTATGATGACTGCTACGCTGAAACAGATCTGTCAAAGCCTTCCACATTGCATATGGAGTCGCTTTTCCATGGATACTTGAGACAATGTGGTCTCGTAATCCCTCCAATAAGATCCTCCTCGCCTTTGCAACCTTATTTTTCCAAGCATCAAGAAGAGCGGCATCTGCTGCAACGGGTTTGGGAACGTCATTATCAATGAATTCTTTCAACCCATTGTCCTACAGAACTGCCTCCATCTTGTCATTCCACACAATATAATTGGAACTGCCCTCGAGTGCATACTCCAATCTCAAGCCATTGAAAGCCATCTTGATCTTGATCCCCCTGTCACACCAAATAATACTTTTGCAAATTTGAATGTTATTCAGTCACAAACTCAATTTCTTCTTCGCTATAGTGATTTTTTGCGCTCCAATACCATGTAGAAATTACACAAACAATATGTATATCGATGGATTCAATCTAATCATGCAATCTACTAAAGCCATTTATTGAATCCTTCTACAAATCAATTGCGCAAAAAAAAAAACAAAACAAAACAAAACAAAAAAAACACGATCTCCAGTGACAACAAGTAAATAAAGAAACAAATCAAACCACAACACATATATTTTCCCGGGGAAAGCTTGCTGCTCAGAACCCCTCTATCTTCTATTGTATATTCACCAAGGAATCACGAAAAAATTACAATGCACTCTTCTCACAAGAGTCTCTTGCACTCTCACAACTGTCTCACACTGATCCAGACAAAATCGACCAACACTTAGCCAATTTCCTCCCTCTAATCAGCGTGCTTGCCTTGCGCAATTCATGTGGAATGCAATCCCTATTCTTTAGGAAATTCATCCTTCCAAAACTGCGCAATGCTCATGGGAAATCCAATGGTTGTCTTGCTGCATGTGGGCAGCCTATTAATGATGCAACTAATAATTAACATCCCTTTAACCTTCGTCTCAATTGGTTCTCCATTGGAACTGACATGCATGCATCTATTAATAGTAAATAATCAGTTGTATGGAAAATCACTACATGTGAATTAAATCTGATTTAATTCACTTGATCTCTCACTAGTTCAACAAATAGTTACAACTAGTTCCATTGACTTTGACTCAATTAATTGAGTTAACTGATTTCTCATGCATTAAACTAATGCACTAACTGCAACTCGAACTCCATAACTAATAGAATAACTCTACATGCCTCACCAACCACCCTCAACTCGAAATTCATGAGCTAATTGAGTTTATCACACTCAATTAACTATTACAAGTGATTATGAGATAAGATTACATTTTATTGTCCAAATTAATTAAGGGAAAATTAAATTAGAGACACTTCTTTTTTTTTTACTTTTCAATAGTAAATGAATGGTGATTGTTGTCATATGCTGAGTTGGTATGGGTAAAGATTTGTAGGGTTGTGTATTTTTCTAGTATTCTTTGAAGGTGTCAATATGCCCTTTTCCTCACTGCGCAGCATTTATGCGAAACACATCCTGTTGTCATTGTTGTCAAGAAAGTAGAGATTTTTATTGCTATTGTTGTCTACTTAGCCTGCCACGAAGGTCCAAGATTTTTCCCTGTGTACAAAGAATAGATGGATCCCGCTGCAAGTAAAAAGGGAGGCAAAATTTTATGAGTAGAGCCAAAGAGTCTAGACCCAATCAACTCTAATCCAACGATTAGGGTAAAGTTTGAAAACTCAAGATGTATCCCTTTATGTGAGAAGATCGAAACAATAGGTCACCATGTGCAGTTGGATAGTTTGTTTGCCTTGAATCTCAAGGAGGGCAGAGTCAAGTTTGGGAACCTGGAGATTATTATTTCAGATAAGCTTATTGCTAATGCCACATCTATTGCTATAGATGGAGAGAAGTGGTTCAAGGGAGATGACTCAAATGCTTCATTTTTCAAATAATTTATAAAGCTGTAATTCAAAAATAAATTTGATACCACTTTTCCTAGTGCATACCTTCATAATCATCATAGCCAGCTACTCAAGTTTATTCAAAGGTATTTCACCTATGAGGGTAGGTTCAACAAAGTTTATCAATATCACCTCAGAATTTTGCTAAATTTCACTACTAAAAAACCTATGAATCTACCATACTATTTGTTTAATAGCCTAGGGAGGATGGCAGAAAAAGTGCAAGCCAAGAAAGATAGTCAAATGTCCAGCCTTTTTCATTTCTCTTTGATAAAGATTTTGGTTATGTATGAACTTGAAAAGAAGAAAATTTCGTCGCAAAAATTTCTGTTTGCTCTGAGTCGGCTACCTCAAGTAGAAATTTCACCCATGGATGTTTGTGAGGATAAAGAAGAGCCAAAAGATGAACTAGTGGCCGAGACAATAGTGAAGAAAGCAGGTCAGAGCAAGAAGCCAAACAAAAAAAGAAGATAAGAAGGTTCAAACACCATAAGTTCATGTGGCAGAAGTTCTAATAGCAAAGTTTCAGGTAACAAAGTTGAAAGTAGAGGAGACTGTTCAAGATGCACAGTTCTTATTGAGACGTAGAACTAGGTCAAGGGCTAAGCGGGTTGTTTAGGAGTTGTTGAGGAGCGAACTCCTCAACCAATTGATGTTTTTATAGAAGATAAAAAAGAAGGGAAATATGAAAAAGAGGCTCAAAATGTCCAGATGGAAGAAGAAGACCACTTGCAAAATCACAACTTAAGATAGCCTTTTTAAAGAAACATAACCAAGAGCTTAGAGAGACAGCCTTACAAGCAACTCAACCAAAGGAGAAAACAAAGGAATCCCCTAAGCTCACTGCGCAAGAGAAAGGTAAACAGGTTGTATATGTTGAATAGTTAGAGAAGCCTAAGGAGGAGTCTAACAGGCCTACAACCAGAGCATCAAAAATTCAGCAAGGGTGGGTGCATTAGATGAAACAAATAGCTCAGTCATTAGACATACCTGATTTTGATGAGTGGAGAGAGTATCACAGGCATCTGGAAGAGCTTGAGGATTTTCAAATGGAGGTAATGGAAATAACTCAAGACAATGAAAACCACAAGAAAGTTGTTAATCGATTACTTGTGGAATGTAACAAAGAAGTGATTGATGCCTCTAAGATACTTGACATATGCAAGAGGTTTGTCAAATGGACTCTCCCTGCAAGGAGACAATAAAAGAATCTGCATATCCGAAACTTGGTGTTGAAGAGAAAGATGAGGTACATGAAACAAAGCTTGTCAAGAGCTTGGATCTTGGTGAGGAAATATAGATGGGCAGTTGGCATACCTCCTCCTAGTAATGTGCCTAGGCCAAGGCCTAAATCACAGCCAAATTCAAAGTCATCTAAGCCAACATTGATCAAAGAATATGATACTCTTTCTAGAAGCGCTGAGATCAAGCCATCTCCCAACTAGCCTTCACCCAGTGAAAGGAAGAGGAGGTAATGGTTTATTTACTGAATGTTTAAATTTTGATGATTGCTGGAAACTGTCAGTGTTGCGCAACAAAACCCACTCAGTTTTTGCGAAGGTTGTTTGTGTCATTTTTTGTCATTTTGAAGGTAATCTTGGTAGTTTGAAGTGTTGATTTTACAACTAGGCCATTTTGTGAATTTTGAGGCGGGAAAGGAGATGTAAGCATGTATTTGAAATCTTGCTATAGAGTCGTTGCGCAACTGCTACGCATGGTTTATATAGAGTATCGAGGATGCCACATGTCATGGGAGAATGGTGGAATGTGTTGTTTAGCTAGGATATTATTCATTGCCTAGTCACGAGCTAGATGTCTGCTAGTATGTGGAAAATCATGCCAACATGACATGCTACACAGCTGTTGCGCAACATAGATTTGGTAGCTGAGTGTTGTTTCCTATTTTTCTTGTTTCTAAAGGCATGGTTACGATGTTAGGATAATATTCTCATAGATTAGAATGTTATCTAGATAAGGTAACATGATAGAGTTAAGTTAGTTTTTGTCTTTTTCCACTGAAAAAACTGAATATATTTTAAGAACTTGCTACTTTTGTGATCAGTTCAATCCATCTCATGGATAACACATTCATTGTATCTGGTTATGGGATTTTTGAGGATGTAAGGCTATTTAATGCCAAATGATATAGGGTAGAAAGGGTTGATTGTGTGGTGAACCGATTTTTAATATACTCATGTGCATTGTGATTTATATTTTCAGTAATAAAATGCTTCATGCAAGGTTCTATGAGTGATTAGTCAAAGATTCTTGTGGTATATCTCTTTGAATTTGTTCCTCTCTAGTGTATTTGATACCTTATATATTTTTCCTCAGTTTTTCTTAAGGGTATTGTTGGGCCGCTAAAATGTCATCCACTTTCACCCTCAATTCCATCATTTTACCCTCATTCCGTAACTCTATAACTCCACAAACCCTACATTAGTAACCATTTTCATGACCATAGGGTTTATCATAGTTATTTTCCAAGTCACTTATTTTAAGTATTTTAAGATAATTTATGATTAAATATTAGGAAATTAGCATGTTTTCATATATCTCTAAAAGTGCTATGAGTTTTATGATATTGTAGGCCTACCCGAAGATTCTAAAAGTGTCCTATTTGGCCACCTAGCTACAAATTCGAATTTCAAATTCCAACTTGTGAGAATTTTGTAGAATATTTGAGGAAGATGTGGATCATTAAGCACATTCAAAAGAGAAGAATCATGGATGTTTTGATATGTGTCCTTATCAAAACTATGAGAGAATTTGGGGAGGATTTGTATCTTGTAGTTTTAGATGATTGGTTGTAACCACAAGAGATAAATGTGGATTTAGGAGAGATTTGAGGGATTTGTATTTATTGATCATTTATCCTCAATTTTTGTATAGATAGGGGTGCATCCTTCAAAGGATCCCAACTATCTATCTAATAATTCCATTCAACAATTATATTCTTCCAATCAATAAAATCAAATAGTCCAGTCCAAGATTCTCCAACATATTGTTACTTTGAAGATGTGATAGTTGTTCGGTGTGTTTACTGAGGAATGGAGGGCCCCCATCAACCACAATTTTCACATCTTTGTACATATTGCTAACACTGTGTAATTATGTTATTTCATTTCAGCAGGTGTGATTTCATTTATGCAAGTGTGGTGTGATTTCAATTTTGCATGTGCGATTCTCTTTTCAAGCAAGTGTGATTTCAATTTATTTATGTTTAGTTTGGATTGGATTGGATTGGATTGATTTAATTTCTTAATTTCAATTGCATTATATTAATCTATTCTGATAAATAATCACCTAGTACATATAGTACACGTATACCTCGCCAGTTCACGAACCCTAGGTTGACAGATTAAATGACATGGATTTAACTCGCAATTAAATCACCCAACATTTTTGCCTTTCCATGCAATATAATTAGAACTGCCCTCGAGTGCATGTTCCAATCTTAATCCATTGAAAGCCATCTTGATCTGCTTATCGCTACAAAGAAAGTATCTGCAAGTTTGAATATTGTTCAACACAAACTAAATTTCTTCTCCACTATTGTGATTCCTGGTGCTCTGATACCATGTAGAAATTATGCAAACAATATGTATACCAATGGGTTTAATCTGATCATGCAATATACTAGAGCAATATATTGAATCCTTCTACAATTAATTTGCGGAGATTAAACACAATCACGTAATCACTCCAAGTAAGAGAAAGAAGCAAATCAATCCACAACACAGATATTTTTCCTGGGGAAAGCTTCCTACTCAAAACTCCTCTATATCTATTATGTAATGAACCAAGGAATCATGAAACAATACAATGTGTTCTTCTCACAAGACTCTGATGCACTATCCTGATTGTCTTACACTGATCTGGACAAAATTGGGCTAGTACTTAGCCAATTCTCATCCTCTGCTCAGCCTGTCTTGCTTACGCAATCCCTAGGAAATTAATCCCTATTAAATAGGATAATTGGCCTTCCTTGACTGTGTAATACATCATGGGAAATCCTATGGTTGTATAACTGCATCTGTGCAGTTTTCTAAGAATACAACTGATAGTTAACATCCCTTTAACCTCTGTCTCAACTGGGTCTTCATCACAACTGACATGCATGCAGCTATTAATATTAAATCATCAGTCACTTGAAAGATAACTGCATGTGAATTAAATCTGATTTAATTTACTTGACCTCTCACTAGTGCAACAATCAGTTACAACTAGTTAGACTGACTTTAACTCACTTAATTGAGTTAACTAGTTTCTCATGCATTAAACTAATACACTAACTACAGCTTGGACTCTAAAATAAATAGAATCACTCTACATGCCTCACCAACCACCCTCAACTCGAATTTCATGAGCTAACTGAGTCTATCACACTTAGTTAACTATTACAAGTGATTATGAGATAAGATCACAATTTATCATCCAATTTATTTAAGGGATAAATAAATTTGACACATATTTCTTCTAATTTAATTAATAAATCATTTAATAAAAAGCCTCCATGGTAGCCATTTTTGGGTGCCATTTTATGGATGTTGTTTATGGATGCCAATTTCACCGTTTCTTGTTGCAAATTTCAACAATCCAAGATCCTCCAATATAGCAACTGAAACTAAATTATTTTTCAAGCCTAGTACATGCATGAAATATTTTAATACGAAAGGTTTACTTGACTGTCTCTGGAAAGTAACTGTACCAATCCTGGAAGCACTATACCTCCCGTCATCACCCATCTTGATGTGCATATGAAGATCCTTCTCCTCCAAGCTACTAAAGAGTTCTTTATTTCCTGTCACGTGGAAATATGCTCCACTATCCAAGTACCACATAGATCTCATCACAGTTGATGCCATGCATGCGATGAGAGAGAAGTCCAACTCAAACTGTGAGGCCAAAGCTTGACCCGCTCCAGCTCCTGAAGCCTTCTTGTTGTTGTTCTTCTTTTGTGGACAATTCATGGCATATTGTCCATGATCATGACAGTGACTTCTTCCCCTTCCCCTTCTTTGCTTTACCAACCAAAGCACAATTTTCCTCTTCATCTATCTTGGATGAGGATCCATCCCTTGTATTCCACCGAAACTCTTCTTGTACCAAATGTTCCATAGTCGCTCCCAGTCTGGTAACTTCTCCCTCCCATTCACATAGTCCTGGTAACTATGCCATCTCTTAGGAAGGCCTAGAAGTGTTAGGCTCAACAAGTCATCATCGACTACAGTAATCCCAACACTTCCAAGCTCATGTCGACGTTGAGTGAACTTGGTCAAGTATTTCTGGATTGTGTCACCCTTCTCCATTTTGATTTTCCTGAGCTTGTCCTTGAGTTCCAATGTTCTGTGGTCACTGCTGCTTTGAAATAGATATGTCAAGGCCTTCCACATAGCATATGGAGTTTCCCTTTCCATGGATACTCGATACAATATAATCTCGAACTCCCTCTAACAAGATCCTCCTCTCCTTTTCTACCTTCTGCCATGCATCAAGAAGTTGGGCATCTGCTGCTACGAGCTTGGGAATATCATTATCTATGAATTCCTTTAACCCATTGTCCTCCAACACTGCCTCCATCTAGTCCTTCCATGAAATATAATTTGAACTTCCCTCGAGTACATATTTGAGTCTCAATCCATTTAAAGACATCTTGATCCGCTTCTAGCTCCAAAGAAAGTATCTGCAGATTTGAATATTGTTTAACACAAACTCAATTTTTTCTCCATTATTGTGATTCCTGGTGCTCTGATACTATGTAGAAAATATCTAACACAGCTCCAATACCATGTAGAAAATATCTAACACATCTTTGATACCATGCAGAAATTACACCAATGGATTCAATCCGATCATGTAATGTACTAAAACAAGATATTGAATCCTTCTACCATATTTACAGAATATAAATCACGATCGCTCAATGACATGTAAATAAGAGAAAGAAGTAAATCAATCGCACAACGCAAGATTTTCCTAGAAAAAGCAACTGCTCGAAACCCATCTATCTTTATTGTATAATCAATCAAGGAATCATGAAACAATACAATGCTTGTGTGCTCACCACAACTTCATACACTCTACCAATTGCTTCACACTAATCTAGGCAAAATTGGACAAATACATAGCCAAATTCCTGCCCACCTTCAACCTGTCATGCTCACGCAATCCCTAGGCAAAATATTTCCTATTAAATAGTTATTCCAAACTTTCTTGACTACGCAATCCATCATGGGCTTCGTGTGGCTTTTGTTGAGGAGGTAAATCCCCTCTGCGGACAGAGGCGATCCCTACTAGCCCAGCAGGGGTATAGCAACAATCAAAAATGTTACGACGCAAGTTCCTAGTTACGAATGAAAAGACTAAAGATGGAAGCCTACCTGGAATCCAATGCTATGATCTGAAGAAGAGAGCGTTCCCGTTCCTCAACCTCGGCAGGTCACGATCCTCCACGATCTCCGTGGGTGGACACCTGCACATGCAAGAAACAAACAGATACAAGCATAAAATCCAGCATACGTAACTCAATATCAGTCAGAAAGGATATTACTCATATTAACATAATCGAAAACAGAGTGGAACCATAATCGTAATCATTCATTAAATATCAATCGAAGAGATTACAACCAAAGTTCTGACGTCGTGGTCTCCTTCAGATGGGTCTCCAGTCGTTCACGTCTCACAAAGCTCGCCAAGGAAAGGACAAACCTCTCCTGAGTCTCTCGACAATAGTCTCCTTACTTGAGTCGGCCTTAAGGGAAGAAAGAGGGCTCTTACAGCACAAAGGCTCTTGGGAATTTGGAGATTCAAAGCTTAGGCACTTCAAGACTAGCTTGCCATGGAATTGATTAGGCTTTTATAGATGGGGAAGGAGGGAGTTGGGATCCCTATTATTGTGGGATTGGCCCTATCAACAAGGAAGGTTCCATGGGAGGTGGCAAAACCACTTCCCTTCCATAGAACTCCCGCAGCCAAACCTCCCAACTCAAGATAGGCAATGGTTTCTGAGTTTGTTGAAACTCAACTTCCACCATATTTATTTAAAAAACACTCCTTAAATTGGCTGGCGCGACTACTGCTCTGGGACAGAGCGCCAGTTGGCGCGGCCTCTTTGCAGGATTTTCCCCATTGGCGCGAGTGCTGAACTGTCTGCCCGCGCCAATGCAAAAAGAGATGTTTTTCATGATTTTTGCAAGGAGATGTCTTTAGGGAAAATGAAGCTCATGCTTAGAGGAATGCATTGATGATGTTTTCAAGGCATGACAATGTTCACAGGTCACAAAATGGGTCCTCCATTGTGCGGGACGGGGAATGGTAGGCACGGTGACAAATTACTGTGTAACAGATGCCCCCTAAAGTATGAGGCCCGAGAGAGAGAGGGGTGAAATGCTTTACGAGAACATGTTCAACTGAAGGCCCGCCGTCGGAAAACCTGCGCAGAAAAATACAACTGATATCTCAAGTACATGATGTATGTGTGGTATGGACGCAGCCATCCGAAACAGAGTATACTATAATCTGGATCCATGGTATGGGCGCAACCATCCAATCAATAAGTCATACACATAATGATAATAATCCACAATCACAGCCTGGATTACAACAGACATAATCCAGGGTCTTGCGCTCCATCTCGACCCAAACAAAGTACAAGTTCGAGCACGTGAATATGTGAGCTGAAGTCGAACATGCAGGAACATCGCCTGATTACCAGCCAATGATGAAAGCTGTTAACAGACGCGAGAGGGACCACCAATAATGACAATGGCCCTCAAGGTACTACAGGTACAATCTACGGCGTGTGAATCAATGAGTTGGCGTCGAACACCCGCAGAATCACTCGATCGGAGACCAATGATGAAAACCTCACGTCGAATGCGACGAACCTGCCATTGAGGCATGCAGGCTCCAAGGTACCATAAAGGAGTCTCTAGATCAGCTTCCTGGATAATGAGCTGAAGTCGACAGGAACTGACCTTGATCGAAGGTGGGCCATAATGTTTCCCACATCATCGACACGAGACAGAGGAACATGATGTTTTGTTGTGAATCAAGATCGTATGAGAATCAGAGGAAGGTTGATATTTGCAAAAGCCAACTTCTCTTGAACATATAAACAGCACGACAGTGGACTTGGCAGTATTTGACATCAACAGATCAGGGGTCACGGTGACAAGGCAATGAGTAGAGGAGAGGTCAAAAAGGATTATCCAAACCCACAGAGGCAAAGTGAAGAAACGAGATGAGATGTCCCCAACCCGACACGAATGCAGACAAGTGCCATGTTCAAGAGCGACATACTGCCGACGACAATGACAATGGTTCCATTTTTCCCCCACCATTTCTGGCGAGTACCCCAATTATTTTTGATAACAAGCTTGAAGGGGATAGCAAATGCTTGTAATATAAGTCCGCCCTTCGGGCGAATCCATCCTAGTGCATTTAACGAGTCCTAGGAAGGAGGAACTCGGAGAACGTCATTTCGACTGGGTCCGATGTCATCAGGGTTTAACGAGTTTGACAAAGGAAGAACTCGGCGTCTTTTCATGTTTAGAGAGTTTGAAAAGACAACGGAAAAGTAAACTCCACAGATCCCTTTTCGTGAATAGTTCCTCAGATCCGAAAAGGTAGAAAACAATATCCGAGAAAACCTCCTAGTCGCGATAGGCTAGGGTATTCCTTTTTCGTAATCAATCCATCCCAGCCCAAAAAAGGGTTAAATGTATACTGGGTAGATGTCGATTCGTGTCCAATTTAACGAGATTGAAACGACAAGGGCCTCGGCAATCTTTTCATGTTTAGAGAGTCAGAAAAGAGCTGAAAGATGACTCCACATCGACTTTTTCGTGTATTTACCGAGTCCGAAAAAGTATAAAATACAACTTGTTTCCATCGTTAAAGTCGCAAAAACCTGCTGCTGCACATACCAAGCAAGCGTAAAATCCATTTTCGACATAACATATAAAAATATTCGATAAAAATGACTTTTTACAACTCATTTCATGTCAAAAAGTTATAAATATGTCAAATTGGTAAAAATAAAATTACATTTACTATTTACCTTGGTAAAAAGCAACAGTGGTCCATTTGGAGCAGAAACTTCTGACGGTGATTGCGACGAATCCAGTTAACCATTCAGCTTCTCGTCTGCTACAGGTAAGAGGCGCTCCCTTGCTCTTCATTTTCATCCAAATTTTAATAGTTTTACCCTGTAAATCAGTTCTCTAGAGCCACTTTTGAAAATTTAGGGCCGCGCTCATTGGCGCAGGTATCGGGCACGGACCCGCGCCAATGGGCTCTTTTAAACAAAGGGCCCGTGCCACATGGCGCGACTGTTCACAAAACAGCCGCGCCAGCGGCCGAACCTAAAAATCCGCCTAAAATTTCGACATTTATACCAAATTGCACGGAATTTGAGACTCATCAGAGATCTAACTAAGAGTTCATGTCCATATAAATGCAGGTAATCAAGCAAAATGGCAATTGAATGGAAAGAACGAGAGCATGGAGAAGAGGATGAACAAGCCATGCAAAGTCAAGCTTGTATGAATGCCCTTAGAAACTGTGGGCTGAAAAAGTTCTTCCTCACACCGTGTCTACGAGCTCAGCCCGAGCTCCTCCAGTATTTAATCAGTATCTGGGATGAACATGAACAGGTGTTCAGGTTACGAGACCAGGTATTAGAGCTGGAGGTTTCCGATGTTTATTTTATCACTTGATTGTCCCGCAGAGGTCCGATCCCTGTGTTGACTGGAAGCAGACCATCTGGGGAGAAGATGGAAGAAGTGATGGCACGAGTGTGCCAAGGAGCACAAATGGGATCAGGCAGCAAGAAAGTGGATATCCACACTATCCCTGATCTGGCATTGAGAGTGGTCCTACATACCATCACGCGGGCTGCAGGGTCGCAGGCACCGCACGAGGCCACAAAGGCCCAACTCCTGTTGGCCTCAGAATGCATGAGTCCCCTACTGTTCGACTGGGCAACAACAGTAACGATCAATATGAAAAGGCAGCTCACGAAATGCAAACAGGGTAAACTGAAACAATTCGGTTATGGTTCCATTCTGGTATCGTTCATTCTGGAACGCTTACCAATCTTCCAGGGCCAAGGGGCCGCAGTAGCAGATCCGATACCACGAGAGCCAAGAATGGCTCGCTGGGCGGCATTGATGCCCAGAGCTGGAGGTGGCCAACAGATGTCCTGGAGGCCGGAGTTCTTTAGGTGGTTACGGCGCCAGCTGATCGTCGTGGAAGACTGGCCCTATGCAGGAACTGACTTCACCGGAGACCCAGATCTCCCACTGCCAGAAGGAGATGACTGGGACGAGGAGTTGGGTAAGACCTCATATTTTTTATTTTTTATGTTTTATGTTTTTTTGTTAATGCACATTCATCTTAACACATTTTATATATGTATGCAGATGTGGGACCTGAGAGACCAGCTGGGATGTCTCCAATCTCACGGAGGACACAACTCGCCCCTGATCCCCAGGGAGAGGGCACCAGAGGAGAGGATTTGATCCAGAATCTTGAGGGCATTGCCCGATGGATTCCGGACTATGCTCGGCTGGCGGACGTACCGATGGCATACCAGTGCCACACGGTGGGAGTTCCGGGTCGGATCCACCGAATCCTGAGACGCTTAGTGCGTGCAATCACATGCTATCATGAGCACCATGCGGATTAGCTCTTAGGACTTATACCACACCTATTTTTTGAGAGACATATCGTCTCCGGATGTACTTAAGACGATTATGTATATTTTGACTTATGTGACGCACATTGTGCAAACATTTCAACACACACACACACACACACACATATATATATATACATATGACTATTTCGGATGGATCTTTTACATGTGATGATGTTTTTATATGTCATGCGAATGTCTAATACAAATGTAATCTAATGTATCAGTTACATAACAAACGACCCAATGCGAAATGTATTCACATAATGTATCTACTCACGCATTTCATTTTTATGGAAGCTTAAAAGCACACATGAACACACACACATATGCAAACTATGCTTGAAATGAGGAAGACGGGCACGCTCCCCAGCATGGTGTCTCAATTCGAGGTGCATGCCCCCCAAGCTTCAGTCCATTGAAAATGGAGTGAAGGTTCAAAACAAAAAGTCGAATTGAACAAGCTTGTGTTTCATTATTTTAACGAGGTTGACACACTTAAAGAACCATCCTCAAACAACTTGTTTCATTGTTTTTAGGAGCTCGACACAAGTGGAGGAACTATGCTCCGAGAACCTGGTTTCATTTTTTAAAGAGCTTGACACAGGGAAGAAACCGTGCTCTAACCGACTTACATCAAAATGAACAAGAAGGCGGTGCTTCCAAGATTTCCACTTCCGGTGGAAGGAAAACATCCTGGAAGTCAGGACCCAATGCCCCCAGCACATTATGTACGATGGCATCATCACTGAGCACAGGCACGGGGTAGGTAGCCACATAGTTGACCTGCGGTGGGGCAGATACAATGGGTGGATAAAAACCCGAAGGGGGTGATGGTGGACCAGTTGCCACATTAGGACCAAAGAACGAAAGCTGATCAATGGTCGCGATCCGTCCCTCATGCAGAAAACATACCACACGAAAGAGGGAGGAGACGAGCGCTCCCATGGCATAGGTGTAATCGCGCCCCAGGAGCAGATTGAAATCCAAGGGGCGTGGAACGACCATCACGTCCATATGGATGGTTTTACCTCCCAAAGTAACCGGTAACCTTGGAAGGATCCCCAACGGTTGACTCGTCCTTCTGTTAAAAGCCAACAGATTCTGCGTAACGGGCGCAAGCGGCGGCAAACCGAAAGCTTGCCAGGTAGTTGAGGATAGAATACTAACAGAGGCACCTTCGTCTATAATGGTGCTGGGTACAACCAGACCAAGAGCCTGTACTGTGATCTCGAAAGGCACATAAGACGGAAGGCAGAATCCTGCAAATCGACTCCAATCAAAGGAGGCGACCAGACTACTCGGAGGGGATACCATCGAACCGAGAAGGTCTTCCCCTAATGTTACGGAAGCAGAAGCCTCCTCCATGACCTCCATCTCGAAGGCGGGAGGAATATCCTCCGTAGCCTCCATCTTGGGAGGCGGAGGAGCAGCTTCTTGAAGTACAGGGACGGGAGAATCTTTCTCCAAGTCTGAAGAATCTGAAGAAATCAGAAGGACCTGGGGGGTGTGAGATCCACTCTCGACAGAAAAGACCCGGTGCACCGTGGCCGAGGCAAGTTCAACCGATCCTACGACCAATGGTTGGTCAGGGACGGATTCGTGAATTTGAATTTCTGGGGGAGTGGGATCGGCCAAGGGTGACTCTTGACCAAACGTCGGATCAGCTGGCGGAGGACTCAAAGAAAGCCGATTATAACCAGGTGGAAGGCGTGGTGTAGAACCGGTTGGGTTGTCCAACACTCGCTTGGCTTCATCCATATAAGGACAAACGTGAATGGCATGGTGCCCTTCACACAACTTACAGGGATTGGTGATCTTACCCTCCTTCTTAGGAGTTTTATCAGCACCAGCTGAATACGTGCCCCCAACTTGGCTCCCGGAAGTCAAAGGCAACGGCGGACGGCCGTCAGACCATGCTTCGAGCACCTTGGGGATGCCAGGGCAGTCTCGAAGAAGATGGTCTCCCGTGCACAACAGGCAAGGGAACTTGACTTTCCGTGGAGGGTTGGAAGGTTTATCAAGAGGAGATATCTCAGAGACAGTAGCTGTACATTTAGCCTCTTGCTTATTGGACTTCTTCTTCTTTGTCTTCTTCTTCTTCTTCTTAGCCACCTGGTTACTCGAATCCAGGGTTTCACCAGGCGAAGTAGAAGATGAGGACGTAGAAACAGGCGAAGAAGGGGAGAGGTCCACCTTGGAATCAACATGATGTTGTTCCGGCGGAGGAACTGATTGAACAGTAGTGGAGACATTCGGGGCTACAGAGGTTGAGAACAACCAAACAGGTAACCCGACAGTTAACCCAGGAAGGGACAACGTTGCCATGTAAGGAGCACCAACATTTCCAAAAGGAGGAAAATGACCAGGATTCCCTTCTGCGGGGATTCCTTGGTTGGTAAACTCTGAAAAAGTTGCCATCAACTCAAAACCACACACGAGCCGAAAAATAGTCAAGACACACGATCAAACGGTCAACAAGCAATATCTAACAGGGCGTATAATCGTGGGTGATTAATTTTTACCACATTGAAAAATAAGAAACTTCACCGTTTCATGTTTTAAGAGTCGAGAAACGATAAAAGATGACTCTATCTCTTTCAAATTTGACACAAGCGTGAAAGGACAAGCGCTTGACGGTATTTTCAAATTTAGGGAGTCAGAAAAGACCAAATGACTGCTCAGGAAAACTAGGCACAAAGGGTGTACCAAATAACCGTGAACTGCAATATACACCTTGGTTTTGATAATGAAGAAGAAATCAACCAAGGACTTTCCGTACGTGCAGTCAATCTCCCTGAATGCTGTGTTCGGTGTATCACGGGTATAGGGCAACAAACTCGGCTTCCTGTGGATAAAGGATTGAAAACCTAGAGGGGTTTCCCTTTATATACGCGATGGTACGGGGAGCACAAGTCCGTACTAGCGCTGTCTAAAGCCAAAAGGCGAACGACAGCTGCTAGGTTTAAAGACGCCGGAACACGTCTCTAGCCTAGACCTCTAAATATGTTTCGTTAGATTTCAATGCTGCCTTAGGTTAATTGGATATATTTTAAAGTTGATCTTCAATTAAGTTTCAATTTTCAGGCCCTATCATATGTAGTGTCTTAAAAGACTCCTAAATGCAAAGCTACATGCCACAGTCCAACATTTCGTTCGATGAAAACTAGTTACAGAAGAGTTGAGAGCTTTTACACAAACGAAATGATCGGAAGACAAACAATGAGATCTCTAATGCAACTAATGAAATTGAAAACTTTTCATTCAAATCACTAATTACTAGAAAAATTGAAAAGATTACAATTTGCACTAATTCAACCAAAAGCACAAGAGATTTTTTTTTATAATTTTCAACGTTTGATAGCTAATATGCACTAAACAAACTGAAAACAAACAGAACAACTTGAGAAACGATATTCGAGAGAGCAAACAAACAAATTTCACTCAACAACACAAGCAATCAGATCCCAAATCGACCAAAGTCTCTCAAAACCAATAAAAGACTCAAAGGCTCCAATGGGTTGTGTGATCTAGGCCCAATGCAAGACCAAACGAAATTTGAATGAAAGAATGAGCAATCACCCAAAAATCGCAACAAAACAATGAACAACTACTAAGAGGATGTGGAGAATCAATCAGGAAGTCGACTGGACAAACAAAACACCAAAACTCCCAAGGAGGGCTCGATACACTAAGCCACTAGATGCCCTAGGGCTCAAAACGTGAAATCGATAGATAAAAGCAAACAACCAAAGAACAGAGGTGAATTCCCAGTCAAACAGGACTCCAACACACTCAGGCAGTCGGAAAATCAAGAAGAAAAACACTGACCAAACCCAGAGAGCTCAAAAATGAGGAAACTCAAAAACCTTACAGGAGTGGCGCGACTGTAAGGCTGAAACTGGCGCCAGAAAGCAATTGGCGCGGGCTAAACAAAAGCAACATGCGCCAATTGGCGCGACTGTCGAGCTAAAAAGCACGCCAGTCGAGTTTCTCAGCCAAAAACAAAAAAGAACTACTCCAGAAGCAGATCAATGCATACTAAGCAAACCAAGAAGTAAAAAACAGCAAAAGAACCCAACCCAGAAGGCTCATCAAGCAAGGAAAAACATAAAATAATCAAAGCGAGACAATATAAACGAGACAGTGAAATCTAGACGATCCCCAGTGGAGTCGCCAAATTGTTGAGGAGGTAAATCCCCTCTGCGGACAGAGGCGATCCCTACTAGCCCAGCAGGGGTCTAGCAACAATAAAAAAATGTTACGACGCAAGTTCCTAGTTACGAATGAAAAGACTAAAGATGGAAGCCTACCTGGAATCCAATGCTATGATCTGACGAAGAGAGCGTTCCCGTTCCTCAGCCTCGGCAGGTCACGATCCTCCACGATCTCCGCGGGTGGACACCTGCACATGCAAGAAACAAACAGATACAAGCATAAAATCCAGCATACGTAACTCAATATCAGTCAGAAAGGATATTACTCATATTAACATAATCGAAAACAGAGTGGAACCATAATCGTAATCATTCATTAAATATCAATCGAAAGAGATTACAACCAAAGTTCTGACGTCGTGGTCTCCTTCGGATGGGTCTCCAGTCGTTCACGTCTCGCAAAGCTCGCCAGGGAAAGGGAAAACCTCTCCAGAGTCTCTCGACGATAGTCTCCTTACTTGAGTCGACCTTAAGGGAAGAAAGAGGGCTCTTACAGCACAAAGGCTCTTGGGAATTTGGAGATTCAAAGCTTAGGCACTTCAAGACTAGCTTGCCATGGAATTGAGCAGACTTTTATAGATGGGGAAGGAGGGAGTTGGGATCCCTATTATTGTGGGATTGGCCCTATCAACAAGGAAGGTTCCATGGGAGGTGGCAAAACCACTTCCCTTCCATAGAACTCCCGCAGCCAAACCTCCCAACTCAAGATAGGCAATGGTTTTTGAGTTTGTTGAAACTCAACTTCCGCCATCTTTATTTAAAAAACACTCCTTAAATTGGCTGGCGCGACTACTGCTCTGGGACAGAGCGCCAGTTGGCGTGGCCTCTTTGCAGGATTTTCCCCATTGGCGCGAGTGCTGAACTGTCTGCCCGCGCCAATGCAAAAAGAGATGTTTTTCATGATTTTTGCAAGGAGATGTCTATACGGAAAATGAAGCTCATGCTTAGAGGAATGCATTGATGATGTTTTCAAGGCATGACAATGTTCACAGGTCACAAAATGGGTCCTCCATTGTGCGGGACGGGGAATGGTAGGGACAGTGACAAATTACTGTGTAACAGCTTTGTAACTGCACCTGGGCAGTTTGCTAAAAATACAACAAATAGTTTACTTTCCTTTAACCTTTATCTCAACTGGGTTGTCATCATAATTGACATGCATGCAGCTATTAATAGTGAATCATTAGTTACTTGGTAGATCACTACTTGTGAATTAAATCTATTTAATTCACTTGACCCAGGACCCTATAAATAATAGAATCACTCCACATGCCTATCCTTTGACCCTCAACTCAAAATTCTCAAGCTAACTAAGTCTATCACACTTAGTTAACTATTACAACTTGTTATGAGATAAGATTACAATTTATTTTCCAATTTATTTAAAAATTGGTTGCCCACATTCTCACTAATGCGTCGCTATAATTCCTCACTCATGTGTGACCTAGAATCCCACACTAGTATGTGGTGCATTTTATTATTGAATTTCAATATTGAGCTCCTCCCATGGTTTTCGGACCATGGTATTGTAAAGGAAAATACTATATGAGGAGTCTAGGATATCTAGCGAAGTAATCAATCTAATAATCAAGTCATAAAATGCATGTGGATGTAAGGTTGTATTGCGTCTGTATTTTGTATTTTGTGAGAAGGGTAAGGCTCCTACAAGTGAGTGTGCGGAGACCTTAGGAAGTCTGCAGCTGAGTGTGCAGACCCCTCCAGCTGAGTGTGCAGGGCAGAAAGTGTTAAATTTGAAGTAATAAAAGCAGAATTTGAAGACAAATCTATGTTGTTTTATGTATTTGCTTTATCTATTCTTTTACTATTATCTATGTTGAGTTAGGGTTTTTAAATATAATTTCATCGCAAAGTCTTGTTTATGGTTGTTGAACAACAAGTGTGTAGTTAATATAATTGTTCTGTGAAGCAGTGATAGGTGATAAAGAGAAGATAAGCCCTAAAGCCACGCTCCATACTCCCTCTAGATGCATAAATCTGGTTCTAGCATCCCCTAATATTTCCTTCGGTGAGACTTCGGTCTGCGCAACCTAAAAGGGCCTGTAATAGTGGGTTTTGTTGGTTTGCGCAACTATATTTGAACCTGGGTCCAGGCCCCATTAAGCCAACATTGTCGCTCAAGCTATCCCACATTATCTATGTTATCATGCTCCATATTTTAACAGGCAGTTTTCATTTGTATCCACCCTTGAACTTTTAGAATTGACTCGGCTCACGAATGACCCCATTTCGCATTCTCCTTGTTGGCTGATAATTCCTACTAAATTTCCTTATGATATCCCAAAATTCAATGGGAATCCTGGAGAAGACACTTCCACGCATGTGATGAATTATCATTTGTGGTGTTGTTCGAACTCCCTTAATGATGATTCCATTCGATTATGTCTTTTCCAACGTACGCTTATAGGTTCCACAATTAAATGGTATATTGAATTACCTAGAGCTTCATTCCACGATTCCAGTTCCTTAGCCACAACATTCATAACACACTTCCAATTGCCCATGCAATATGACATTGGAATGAAACTTTTGACCAATTTCAAACAGAATAATGCTACTGACATTTTAGACCATTTTCATGAGTGGCAACATCGTCGTCGATTGGTTAAAATGTATGCTCTTGATCAATTGTTAGCGGAATGGTTCATTAAATAACTATTTCCATCGATCACAAAAGTTGTAGCTAAGGGTGGAGTAGTCACTGAAGAGAAAGTGATTGCTTGTGCCCAGTATTTGAATCTCATTTATACCCAATCTGGTATGCTTTAGGAGAGAATACCAAATGCTCTAAGACCCTCAAACAATGTTCCTTAGCCTCCTAGTAAAGAATCACATGCTGCTGATGGCGTTATTGGTTCTGCCAGTTCACTGTCTGAGAGTAAACCATCTGGTGTTTCTCTTATGACTACCCAAAACACTCCATCCAATCCTCTTGTGGCTTATACTTCCGAGATTAATGTCGTTAAGTCCAATAAATGCAAATCTCAATAGCAACAAGGAAGTAAGAATAAAGGTAAAGGCAATAAGAAGAAATATTATGATTCTCCTCCACAGGGTAAACAAACCAATTAGTCCTCTAATGAGAAACAGAAGCCTCGCTATCCATGTTTGATCTGCAACGAGGAGCACTTCACTCATGATTGTCCTCACTAGGCATAAATGAATCAAATTCTGAAATCTTCTACTTCACCTGTTGTGTTGACCGACCCATTTACCAATCATGAGACTTAGATGGTTGCTCGGGACCCTACTTCCTCTAACTCAATTTTAATGTTTTCATCCACAAACCCAAATATGATATTGTAGTGGCCACCCGAAGTAAATATTATGGTAATGTGAATGCTCTGAATGGTCAGGATATTGATCAACCTACTAGTTCGACATCATCTCCATCGGATCCTACTCCGCATACGATTCCTACAGAATTAACCATTAAGCCTATGAAGGGCGTTATCCATAAATTTGCTTTCAACCCTTGCGTGAAAGCTTCCCAAAATTATAATGTAATTGAAGACTTGCCTCAATATCCATGATCTATGTCCACTCTCAAGGTTTTGCGAAACTGTCCCACCCAGAAAACAGGATTTTCTCTCTACTATCGGATGTATAGATCCTTCAGATTCCAACCTAGTTGTTTTCAATCTTGAGAACTATTCACCTCAACTTCCACCTCAATTGTCTTTTATGATCCAAGTTGTCATCTGCAGTAAGAACATCCATCATTCTAACGTGGACGAGGGATCCTCAACCTATATTATGTATTTTTCCTATTGGAAGGCGATTGATTATCCTCAATTGAGTCAGTCACCGACCATCTTTAAAGATTTTGATGGGCAAACATATAAACCTTGTGGTATTTTAAACTCCTTACGAGTATAATTAGGAGGTAAATTTGTATTCGTATAAGTCGAAGTTATTGACATACCCCTTGACTATAGTATTCTATTGGGTCACACGTGGATTTATGCCATGGTTGCTATGGTTTCGAATTATTTTTGAATGATCGCCTTTCCCCATAAAGGTGGGATCTTAGCCATTGATCAACTCACCTTCCTTGCCTCTAATTCTCAAGTTATCAGAAGTTACCCTCTTGTAGGGGAAACTCTAGACCCTTACCACCATGTCAAGGTTGGACTGCTTAAAGATTCCCCTCTCGTGGGAACCTTTTTGCTTCCTCCTCCTCCTTTTCTCGACAACTCCCCTTTAGTTTCCTATATCAATATGATATCATCTTCTACTATTCCAAATG
The DNA here is from genome assembly GCA_034641835.2 of Pinus albicaulis. NCBI lineage: Eukaryota > Viridiplantae > Streptophyta > Pinopsida > Pinales > Pinaceae > Pinus > Pinus albicaulis. Next base: position 1,628,046,903 of record CM076581.1, read on the forward strand.
ATCCTTTGATTGTACTAGATGAAAATAAAATCCATAGTCTTACCGACCGAATGTCGCTTAGCCCCATCTAACTCGATTACGAAGCCATTTATTCGTCTTGTGCGGCTTGTTCTGATCTCTCCTCTTTGATTAATTGGGTCGATCATTCATTATATTATGGCACATACTTTGATATTTTTCTCTCGTACATTCCCTATCAGTGAGAGCATCATGGGGATCATGATGTAAGATGATGTGTTGTGGGATGATCATTGTTTGGTCTCAATCTAGTCTCCTAAATTGAGCTCATTTAATTGTCAACCAGGGTCAGTAAACTGCTGAAGTGTGGTGCACTATATGTGCCTAAGTAACCTCTTCCTACTTCGTTGTGTTTAGTGTTTTATGATGTTTTTGGTTTTATGGTTTTATTTTGAAAAGGAAAAGAACTAAGTGCTAATGAAGGGAAACTATTGGTCAAAACAGAGTGAAGCCTAAACTATGGATGACAAATGACAAATGCAAATACTGAAACAGAATCAAACCTAAACTATGACTAGCAAACAACAAATACAAAGCTTGATAATGACTCTATGACAAAGAAACAAATCACAACATGAACTTGAAATGAACTTGAGAAATGGAATGCTAAGTGTAAATGAAGTTCTCCTAACTAAACAATCAACTCATAATATTACAAAAATCTAAATTAACCTATCATGCTGAAGTTATTCTATTCTGCAACTTGATTTATCACCACTAAGCCTTATTCAGAAATTTAGAGATTTTCTAGAATAATGTTTGGGAAAAAGGCTATTGGTGAATTTATAAAAGATTTGCAGGATAATCAAAGCCTTAAACTAATATGACTGACCTCTGTTCATGTGATGATATATCAATATAGATTCAGAACAAAAGTAAGTTTTGTAAATAATGAATGCTGTGAGTTTTAATGTTAACAATTAATACTACTTAAAATGCAATGGATAACACTAGGTGAGAGTGCAATCTATCAATCTGAAAATACAGTGACTACAACTAAGCTAGGATGCTATTAATCTATCTTGAAACAAAATGAATTAAAACTAAACTAAAGAAAGTCATTATCAAACTGAAAATGAAATAACAGAACTGAACCACATGCATTCTAACTCCGGAGTATTCTATTGAAATTGACATGCCATTAATCTATGAAATTACACAGTTTGAAATGAAAACACAATTAAACTCCTAAAATACCACAGTTAATTCCCATTCATCATTACAGATATTTTGGAAGAATTCATTAGAATGAGACTAAACTGTAGATTTCAATACAAATGAACACAAAAAATGCAGAATTCAGAAAATTAACTAAGCTAAGAATGACACGAGAGTTACTTATCTAAATTAAAAAAAACACAGAGCTGCACAGGAGGCAGGGGCCCTCCGCCACCTGGTAGCACGTAATCACATTCAAAATCGACTCAGCTCATGCAGCAGAATGATGCTTCTTTCATTAAAGGAGAAAGTCTCCAAAAACAGCGTATTACAGTCTTAGACAGCTTAACAACCAAAACAGCCGCCAACTAACTGCATCTTGGTCTCTCAAGTTATTTTTATAATGAAATTACATAACTACTCTATGAGAAAAACATGGATAAGTGTCTTTCCCACTTCTAATCGAATTAAAACTCTTATTGGAGGTTGCGTAATTTGCTGCAGATAGCTGTAGAGTTTGTGTCCCGGTAGAACTCTACCTCTTAGTTTTGGTTTCCCACGTGCATAACCACATGTAGAATTGTGCTCAAACTTTGTAGGGAGCAAGGAATTATGTGGATGAAGATTGGAATTTTCCCATATGCGCCTTTCTTTGAGACGACACCTGTAACACACTCAAACTGTAAAACAACTGCGGAATGCGGGATCAGCTACGGAATGCGCGGTCAGCTACGGAATGCCTGTATTCTGTAGCTATTTTGCAGAAAATTGTTAAAATAGCAAAAATCATGAAAATACAATATGTTAATCAATTTCATGTAACCTTTAAGCAATCCTAATCATTCTTCATTGATTTTAGGCTTATGAAGTGATAAAAGAATGATGAAATGAGGTAAAGTGGAATGAAAGAAAGCACAATTTTGAGGCTCAACATACCCCCACTGCAAGACTATTGCATGTCCTCATGCAATTTCATCAAAACTTATTCCATATGCTTTGAAACCTCTGTTAAAACATCCAACTTTCTCTTTCTTCTTCTTTTGGCCCTAATCTATTTTCTAATTTCTGTTAACATTTCAGAAATTAGTTCTTCATCTTCCTCTTGTAGTGGAGTGTCAAGTTTATTTTCAATAACCATGTCAGTTTCTCTTCTTCTGCTCCATCAAAAGATTTGACAAAAGATTTTGTAATCTCCTTATGGAAGCCATCAAATTTCCCTATAAAGTTTAGCCTCCCTTCTTATTGTAGTAGCTCCTTGAATTATGGATATCCTTCCAAATACTTGACTTCAACTGATTCTGTCCTGACAATTAGCCACATTCCTCCTTTGTGCAGATTATCTTCCTTTCAGAATTACTTTTCTATGCTTGAAGCTAGATTGACTACAAAGTCTAATGCTTTATTTTGAAACTGTATCTCTGTGTCTGAAGATGGATTAGTTGAAGAATGATGCTTCACCCTTAGAATTACCTTTCTGCACTTAGAGATGGATTGGCTGCAAAGTGTAATGGAAGTGAATGGATGGAGGTAATTAAGCTGTAATGGAAGTGAATGGATGGAGGTAATTAAGCTATAAGGGAAAATGAAGTGGCTATGGATCTGATGGAGAATTTATGATGACCTTATGGTGAAATAAGTGAATGATAAAATCTTAAGGAGATGTGGAATAGTAGGTTGGAATGTTGGATAAGGGATATGGCCAAGATATGTTAATCAATTCGAATGATAGGTTGTTTTAGGAAACATATGATTATACACATTGTATCTATTTCATGTTTTAACTTTTTGCTATTAAAATAATTTTCACAATTTACCTCAGAATTTTGACCTTGCTAATTGTTGTGCTTGATGTTGTTCCTTTGGTCCTCTCTGAGCATGTTGATCTTCAAAACAGAATCCTTCAATTTCCTGTAATCATCATCTCTTTTATTAGGCTGTACAATTATGTCAGAACTGCTGAACAAGATGTGGCTGCAACATGCAATCTGTAAGAAGAAATGAAGTATGAATATGGAAGATGGATGTGAAATGTAATGGAGTGAAAGTGGAATAGGACTTGTGAAATGAAATGAAAATGGCGTGAGATGGAGTGAAAGTGGAATGGACTTGTGAAATGAAATGAAAATGGCGTGAGATGGAGTGAAAGTGGAATGGACTTGTGAAATGAAATGAAAATGGCGTGAGATGGAGTGAAAGTGGAGTGAAATGGAGTGGAATTGTAGAATGAAATGAATTTTGCAATTTCTCTCAAATGGTACATCAGACTTCCCTGAAATTTTCTGAGGTTGTTACCAATATTATTATGCATCTTCCGACGAAAAATCTCTGCCATTGGTTACACGGATCTCCCGGAAAATGAGAAATGGCTGTAGGTGAAAGTGGCCAATTTCTTGAAAAATACACACTGAAATTTTCTGAAATTTTCTGTGTTTATTCACCCTACCTCAATTCATTTACCATAAAAATTTCAGGGCCAACGGATGCACGGTTTGAAAGTTATGATAAAATCAATTTCTGCCCTGTTTCACCCTTCATTTTGCCCAATTTTGCAACAAAAAAGTACGCCACGGACTCATTTTAAGGCCAAATTGAGTGATTCCAATGGGAAACTATGTATTTTTACCTTCTCTACTGCCACATGCTTCCAGAATTTCATTTTGATGAAGAAAAGGTGATGCTGTGCAAAAACACTCAAATCTGTCCTAATCTGTCCAAAATGCTGAAAAGTGAGAATCTGCCTGAAAAACCCTTCTGAAATGCCCTTAAAAATTGCTTTTTTTCAAATTCTGTCCGCGTCTTACTCAATTTATCATATTCTGAGAAAACCTAGAAGCTCATAATTTTTTATTTCTGCTCCAATCTCTTGCAAAAATTGCACCAAAACTGCCTTCTGGAAAAAGTTGCAAAAAAAAAACAAGAACAGGCTGCTACAGCAATAGCTGCAGAAACTGCCACTTTCCGTAGCTGTTATTGAATTGACAAAAAGATGAACATGCTGCTACAAGAAACTAATAAAATTCACTGCTGCAATTTGTCGTTGATTCCATAAAACCATTAGTCTTCATCAAAGCCAACATTCATGGTACAATTCTTACCATGCGAATAGATGTGTCGAAGTCGAGCATGGGAAGAAATCATTGGATTACCGATCAATAATGAAAATCGTTAACCAATGCGAGACAACTCACCGATAATGTAAATGAGTGTCAAGGTACCTCAGTGCATCTTGACAGGGACGAATGAATGTGTCGAAGTCGAGTCGCCCGCAAGATTTGACAATCAAGAGACATTGTTGTATTCCCATTGTTATCAACGAGGAGGCTTGCCATTGATGAATGCAAGCTCCAAGGCACTTCAAATAATCTTTAATCTTGATCCCAGATAAAGTGTCGAGGTCGATGGGACAAGATCTGTTGGAAGGTGGACCTTAAGGAATTCCACATCATCCAACTCGAGCATAGAACCAAGAATGATTTGAAGAACCATGAAAGATTGAAACCATCATGAAATTGCAGAACTTTATTGTGAACTTTGCCCGCCAGTTGCCTGGTTTTCAGACAAAGCTCATGTCCAATTGCGCCAGCAAACTGGTTTTCACAATAGGACTTATTTTTCTCTTTACTCTTTTTTTCTTTTTTTTCTTTTTTTCCCTTTTTTTTTTTTTTATGTCCTACTCTACTTGAAAAAGAAAATCTTGTTCAAGTATATGAATACTTCCAGTGGAACCATGTCTGTAACAAGATGATAGATGAACTCATATGCAGGTTTGAAAGACACTCTTTGATATGTACCTGTATATGAGATGCCAACTGTCTTGATTTAGATGATGTCAAAAGATATTGAATAATTGAGCATTGGAATCCAATGACTGAATTGAACCAAGATTCAATGTAATCTTGTCTTCCTTGTCTTTCCTCTATCATGAAATGCAAGTCCTCGAAGATATGATCTTCATTCATAGAATCTAGTGATAGGCATGCATGAGACTTTTCAATCTCTGGTTCCAATATCTCCTCTTTATCAATAGACATCCATGATTCTTGGACCTCATCTGAGTCTTCTTCTGCTGGTTGTTGTTCTTCAATGACAGCTGGTGAATCATTTTGCAATACCTCAGAATTGTAAGTTGATTGAGGTGTTTTATTGTTGGGGATATGAAATGGTTGTGGAGGTAGTGGAGTGGGGAATCCTTGGGGTGTTTGTGTGGATGGTAATGGAAAAGGTTTAATTGAGGTAAAATAAGGGTGATATTGATGTTGTGGTGGAGGCAAATGGTATGAATAACATTGATGATGGTATTGAGGATAGAGAGGGAAAGATTGAGGATATGGTGGATTTCCTTTATAGGGCCTTTGCCAACTTTGTTGCCAAGTTTGGTTTTGAGGTTGGGATTGATATGGCCAAGGTTTCCAAGGTTGGTTTTGAAGTTGGGATTGAGATGGCAAAGGTTTCCAAGGTTGGTTTTGAGGTTGGGATTGAGATGGCCAAGGTTGCCAAGGCAAGGGTGTTCTCCAATTACCTTGAGGTTGTTGTGCATAACCTTGAAACTCTGCATAAGGATATTGCATCATATTGGGTTGATGAGGCTGCCATAGTCCTCTTGGAGCTACATAACAAAGTTGCTCTTGTGCTTGATTTGCTCCATTATCCTTCTGGTAAATTTCCTTCAACCCTGGTAATGATGGGCAATCTTCAGTAGTATGTGATCTTGCACAAATTTTACACATTTTAATGTTATCAAGTGGACATTCATGCAAAGTATGTTTCTTTCTACATTTAGGGCAAAATATAAATGAAGCAACTTTTTGCTTGTTTTGCATTCTTAGCATGTCAGTTTGTTCATTTAAATTACCAAGAATGTTTAGCAAATTGGTAGGTTCAGTTTGACTTACCAATCTTGATGCTGACTTACTTACTTTTGCCACAAATGGATCTTGAGGGGATCTTACACACTTTGCTTTTCCTCTTGATATGTTCTTGCATAGTTCACAAATTTCTTGAAATGGCAATTGATAGACATCTCCTTTTCCCACAATATTAAGAAGATCAATCCATTCATCCTTTATAGCATTTAGTAGGAGAGTTTTTAATGCATCTGATCCTAAATTATGCAATTTAGATCTTTTGATATTATAAATAAATCTCTCCACTAAATCTTCTAGGCTTTCATCCTCTTTTTGGTTCATCTTAAAGACTTCATTTCTAAGGTCATGGTGCATGCAATAACCTTTATATTTTTCCAAAAATACTCTTTTCATATCATCCCATGTCCTTATAGAATTTGTTCTTAAAGTCATGAACCATCTAAGAGCTCTATCCTTCAATGTTACCGGAAACAAATTCAATTTTTGCATGTGCAATGAGTAGCCATAAGATCTACAAATTATTTCAAATTCAAAAAGAAAAGTTTCCGGGTCTTCTGATCTCATACCTTTGAAGTTAGGAAGTACAGATGGATGGATGTTCTTCATTTGAATATTGATATCAGTTTCTTGAATAGGAAATCCAAAAGGATCTTCCTCATTGTCATCATCTCCATCCATTTCTTCAACCTGCTTTATCACCTCTTCTTCTACCTGCAAAAATATGAATTCATGATGTGGATGTGTGGCTCTTACTGCACCACATGATATAGTGGGTGTGGTAGGTGATTGAAGTTTTTGTTTTTGTTTTTGTGGATGTAGGAAATCAGGATACCTAGTTACACTTCCCCGGCAACGGCGCCAAAATGTTTGGTCTCAATCTAGTCTCCTAAATTGAACTCATTTAATTGTCAACCAGGGTCAGTAAACTGCTGAAGTGTGGTGCACTATATGTGCCTAAGTAACCTCTTCCTACTTCGTTGTGTTTAGTGTTTTTATGATGTTTTTGGTTTTGTGATTTTATTTTGAAAAGGAAAAGAACTGAGTGCTAATGAAGGGAAACTATTAGTCGAAACAGAGTGAAGCCTAAACTATGGATGACAAATGACAAATGCAAATACTGAAACAGAATCAAACCTAAACTATGACTAGCAAACAACAAATACAAAGTTTGATAATGACTATATGGCAAAGAAACAAATCACAACATGAACTTGAAATGAACTTGAGAAATGGAATGCTAAGTATAAATGAAGTTCTCCTAACTAAACAGTCAACTCATAATATTAAAAAAATCTAAATTAACCTATGATGCTGAAGTTATTCTATTCTGCAACTTGATTTATCACTACTAAGCCTTATTCAGAAATTTAGAGATTTTCTAGAATAATGTTTGGGAAAAAGGCTATTGGTGAATTCATAAAAGATTTGCAGGATAATCAAAGCCTTAAACTAATATGACCGACCTCTGTTCATGTGATGATATATCAATATAGATTCAGAACAAAAGTAAGTTTTGTAAATAATGAAGGCTGTGAATTTTAATGTTAACAGTTATTACTACTTAAAATGCAATGGATAACACTAGGTGAGAGTGCAATCTATCAATATGAAAATACAGTGACTACAACTAAGCTAGGATGCTATTAATCTATCTTCAAACAAAATGAATTAAACTAAATTCAAAGAAAGTCAATATCAAACCGAAAATGAAATAGCAAAGAATCGAACCATGCATTCTAACTCCTATATTCTATTGAAATGTGACATGCCATTAATTCATGAAATTACATGTATTGAAAATGAAAGACAATTTAACTCCTAAATACCACAGTTAATTCCTATTCATCATTACAAAGAGTATTTTGGAAGAATTCATTAGAATGAGTACCAACCGTAGATTTCAATACAAATGAACACAAAAAATGCATCTGTAAAATTAACTAAGCTAAGAATGACACGAGAGTTACTTATCTAAATTAAAAAAAACACAGAGCTGCACAGGAGGCAGGGGCCCTCCGCCACCTGGTAGCACGTAATCACATTCAAAATCGACTCAGCTCATGCAACAGAATGATGCTTTTTCATTAAAGGAGAAAAATAATTAAAACAGAGTATTCACGGTTGGCAGCAAAAGCCAAAAACTAACTAAAATCTAACCTTCTTCTCTCGGTTCCCCAAGCATATTAATAGCAAATTTACATAACAGAACTGGAGAAAATAAAGGGATAAGTGTCTTTCCTAATAGAAACCAAACTAGGACTCTGATCATGATCACGTAACAGAATCTGGACTATTCTTGTCCTGTTAGGAGTCTACTTCCTAGTTTGATTCCCACGTGCTTAACCACCTGTAGAATTGTGCTCAGACTTTGTAGGGAGCAAGGAATGATGTGGATGAAGTCTGGAATTTGCCCATATGCGCCTTTCTTTGAGACGACACCTGTAACCCACTCAAACTGTAAAACAGCTGCGGAATTCGGGATCAGCTACGGAATGCGCGGTTAGCTACGGAATGCCTGTATTTTGTAGCTAGTTTGCAGAAAATTGTTAAAATAGCAAAAATCATGAAAATACAATATGTTAATCAATTGCATGTAACCTTTAAGCAATCCTAATCATTCTTCATTGATTTTAGGCTTATGAAGTGATAAAAGAATGATGAAATGAGGTAAAGTGGAATGAAAGAAAGCACAATTTTGAGGCTCAACAATCATCACCATTGTTCCTTCTTACCATATTTCGTTGAGTATAATCTTAGTGACCTATATCTACCCAATATCGTCGATTTTTCTATGAATTTTTTTTCCATTCATGAAGCCTTTTCCGAAAATAACCTCTCGAATATTGAAGAGACAATACCTCTCGATATCTCAGTTAAACCGGGTATTGTCAAGAATCTATACATCGGTGCATCTTGCTCTCCAGATGAGATTAAGACCTATAAAGCCATATTCCAGAAGTTTCAAGATGTCTTCGCCTGGTCTTATGAGGAAATTTCAGGTATCAATCCAAATATAGTGGTGCATGAAATTAAAACTTCTCATAATGCTAAACCAGTCTGACAATGCCTCCATCCTGTCCATCCCAAAAAGGTTGTCACGATTAAAGGTGAAGTTGAAAAAATTATACGTGTTGGTTTCATCTACCCCGTTCCTTTAACTAATTAGGTGTCAAATATTGTTCCTGTCATGAAGAAAAAGGGACAATCCGTGTATGCGTTGATTATTGGGATACAAATAATGTTTGTCCCAATGACAGTTACTTGACCCCTTTCATCAACCAGATTGTTGATGATTGTGTCGGCTATGAGATATATTCGTTTATGGATGGTTTCTCTATCTATAGTAAAATAAACATTTTCTAGGCAGATCGACCTAAAACTGCATTCATCTGTCCCTGGGGTACTTTTGCTAACCTAAACTCCTTTTTTGCTTAAACAATGTTGAGGCTATGTTTCAAAGGGCGATGGATTACACCTTCAATGACATCAAACATATATTGTAGCCTTATTTGGACGATCTCCTTGTTCACTTTAAACACCGTGTTGATCACTCGATGCTTATTAGGGCCCTCTTCTTACAATTTAGACATTATAATATTCGAATTAATGCTCAAAAATGTGTATTTTTGCGTTATTTTTGGTCGACTTCTTGGTTTTTTCATTTCAAAACATGTAATTTGTATCAATCCCTTGAAATTTCAGACGATCATCGATTTGCCTGCACCTTCTTCCCTCGTTCAACTTCAACGACTCCAAGGGAATGCTAACTTTATGCGAAGTTTTGTCCCTAATTACGCTGAATTAACCAAAGGATTCACTCACCTACTTGAGAAAGGGTTCCCTTCCGTTGGGACAACGTTGTTCAACAAGCATTCTATGCCTTGAAATATCATCCTGATTACCAATGCGATTATTTATTGTATCTTGTTGTTGCAGTTACTACCATAGTAATGGTATTCGTCCAGGAAGATGATGTAGGGACTGAAAATCTGATATATTATTTGACTTGGAATCTTAATGATACAAAAATCAAGTACACCCATGTAGAAAATTTAGCTTTGGCGACCATTCAATCTGTCCAAAGATTCCCCCATTATATACTGCTCCGGAAAACTACAATTGTTTTAGATTTCAACCCTATAACATGTATTTTGTCACGTAAATTGATGGGGGGGGAATACTCCAAATGGATCATTACCATGCAAGAGTTTGATTTATAATTCATCAAATCCAAGTCCAAGAAATCCTTGGTTTTTTCTGAGCTAATATGCGATCTTCCCACTGTTGATTCTAAATCGATGTATGAAAATTCCATTCATGACGAGTTGTTGTTTCTGATTTCATCATCTGCCCATGGTATGGAGACATCATTATATATCTCCAGACCCAAACTTTTGGGTCTGATACTTCTCACTCCGAACAACGACTATTCGATACCATACCAAGAATTACATCATCATCGGTGACACCCTTTATCGTCGTGGTATCAATACAATTTTCCGAAGGTGCCTCACGCATGAGGAGGCCAAGAAAGTCCTTAATGAATGCCACTCGGGGGAAATGTGGAGGTAATTTGTCTGTTTATACCACCGCATAAAATATCCTATGTGTTGGTTACTTTTAGCACACCATATTTCACGATTGCATTCTCGTTGTCCAAAAGTGTCATTCATGCCATATTTATCATTGTAAGAGATGTGCTTCGCCCACTCCTTTGCATCATGTTATCATCGTAAGACCTTTTCCAAAATAGGATATAAATTTCATGACATGTAACCCTCACTCAGCCGAGGGGCATGACTATATCATTGTAGCGGTATATTATTTTACTAAATGGGGCGAGGCGATGCCTACATATAACAATATTGGCGAAACAACTACATATTTTTTCTTTAATCATGTCATCGCACGGTTTGGTGTTTCGCAAGCCATATTTACAGAACATGGGAAACATTTTCGCAATCACATGATGTCTGAACTAACTGCCAAGTTGGGACTCTACCATGAAAGTTCCACTCCCTACTACCCTCAGGCTGATGGGCGAGTTGAGGATATTAATAAAGTTCTCAAAATTATGCTTCAACGTATGATATGGGTCCATCGATTGGATTGGAGTTTGATTCTTTATGATACCTTATGCGCCTAACAAACCTCTATTAGGACAGATGCTGAATTTACACCTTTCCAATTGGTTCATGATCTGGAAGCAATCCTTCTAATTGAATGTGAGATTCTGTCACTAAAACTAGTTGCATAACTTCCTCCTACCACTTCGTAGAAACATGTCTTACATCTGACGCGCTTATATTAGACTCGGAGAGATGCCGCCATTGCTACTGAATCCCATAAGAAACATGTCAAGGTGCAATATGACAAAAGTTTCAAGCCTTGTCTCTTCTCAGGAGGAGACCATGTCCTTCTCTACGACCAAGAGTCTTATAAATTAGGACCGAGAAAGTTCCAACCTATGTGGCTAGGTCCATATATTTTCAAGCGTGTTTTTGCTAAAGGGGCCTACGAGGTAGTTGACTGTGATGGAGTTCCAATGGTGCAACCTAGAAATGGGTTGTACCTTAAGAATTAATATGTTTTATTTTTTTCATAGTAAATTGTGTAAATAATGTATATAGGTGTGTTTGTAGTGTGTCTCTTCAAAGTTTCCTACGAATTTTTTTATCCCATTTACATTTAGTTTGCAGATGTTAGTCTCCCTTGAACCATATGTTGAACCATATGTTGGTTATGCTGATGGTGCTAGTCGTAGTACTCAAAACCTATCCTCTGCAACATGGGCTATCGTTGCTCCAAATGGAAAGTTAGTGAGTCTATAAGGGATTTGTATCAACAACATCGCTGAGTATAGCACAATGGTCAAGCTATTGTCTAATGTTATTTCACATGGTATCCACTGTTTAGTCTTTAGACTTGACTCACAACTTGTAGTACTACAATTGAATATTGTTTATTCGGTTAGAAGTCCAACCATACTTCACATGTTCTTAAGGGTTTTCCTTCTACAAAGACACTTTGATTTCATCCAATATCAACATATTTCTAGAAATATAAATACATTGAGAGATGCATTAGCTAATCATGTTTTAGATAGACATCTGCAACATCTGTAAATAAATTTCAATACACATCATATCCATTGAAAGTGATAATAGGAACATTGGAAACATTGAAGATAGTCATATATATACAAGTTTGGTTTTACAAAAAATTTGCCCGAGACACATATGGCCACACGACCCATAATATAAAAAACTACATGCAATTACGACTATAAGCCTCCCTGTAGACTAATCATAGTATTCATGGTAACATGCCACTACATGAGCTATCTTGCGCAATAGCAAACATATACGACTTATCACTCTAATAGTGTGTTGTTGAATTCGCATAGGAAGCTGGTCAACCACGATTTCATCTATCCTATGCGTCAACCCCTCCATGTGGCACTCCACTTCTGCTAGGGTCTCAACTACATTGAGATCTTGTAGTATATCTCATCCTACTGCAACAAACTGTACTAGAGCTATTGCCTGTCGTGGATCTCCTGCACGTTGGAGATAAGAAGCACCTATCGGTTGAACGAGCCCAATATCTGCATGAACAAATCCATGGTTTAGTCTCGAATACATAAAACACACAAAAAAAATTTAAACTTAAAATAAAAAATGATTGAAATATCTTACTCATAGCACCCCATTTCTCACCCTCATGAAGCATGAGCTCTGGGTCATCACGAATGTCCATCCATGCATATGGATAATCATCTGTCATAATGAACTACTCGCATAACCATCTTAAAAAGGTTGGTGCGAAACTGATCGTCAACAGACCGACATGTCGAGACATAAGATCTATCCACCTCCTCATCCATGAAGCTCTCAAATCAATGGGCTTGAGTGTGATATGTTGAGGTTGTAGTAATGGAATTCGCTCTAAGGAAAAAGAGATCAAGATCAAACCATAACCAAAATTTTTCCATTTTCCTTCTCTTGCTTTAGTGAGCTGGTCTTTCATGTTGACCAACACTCCCTCACACCAGTTGAAAACTATTGGCTCCATACACTCTAGATAATACTGCATGTATGACCTACTAGCCACTTGAAGTGTATAGCTACCATCCAATCTCAAAATGATGAATACGATCATTCTTAAAGGCAATCAAATTACATATTTTATGTTGATTTTTCCATCCCTAGTTGGTTAGGCTCAAGGTTTGCAATGAGCGGTGATATAGACTTTAACTGTTTCTCCACCTCTTCTCCCACTTATAAAGGAGATGGGGGCACCTCTCATAGATAAACCAGTCATAAAGTATATGTACTCTACCTTTATCTCGAGCATATGTGCTCCTAGTCTGAAAGCCTTAGCTTGAACATCCCATGAATGTATAAGACATTCCAGCATATGTTTCCTCATACCAGGAAGCCAAAATAATTTCAATAACCCATAATTTTTCAGTGCCTAGATGGTAGAAGGGTAATTTGCTACAATCATATCTTTTTCTTCATGTTATATTTCTATCCATATTAAGGTGATTTTGTATCAATGAAGTCCTGGAACACAAAAGGAGTCTCATTAGGATTCATTCCATGCAAAAAAATTGACAAGTTTTGAAGGAAAATAGCATATAAAATTTGAGAATTGCACCCAATGCACCCCTAAAAGGAGATACAATGCATTGCATCTCTCCCTCCAGTGTATTTAGATCAAGATCAACGCTCAGTCAATATCTGCTACATTACTCTCAAGCCTTGATTCCATGTCTATCATTCCTCATATAGTTCCATATCGTCATCATTTTGTCTCAAATCATGATCCATGTTTCGTGTCGTTTATAAGGGATACATGAAGGCCCTCGTGCGATGGGTTGCTTCCTATTGAAATCAACTCATTATCCTAGAAGTTGGCTTAGAAATGACCTTTCAATACCTTGGTACTTGCATACATCAATGGAAATTTTCCTCGCTCTTGGCGACATGTTTACATCATTGGCTTTCGACCAAAAGATTTTGTGTGGTGTTCAACTTCAACTCATTCATTCACACCATACAAATTGTACCATCGTGCCTTGAGAGCCATTAACATCATTGATGGTTTCTCTCGCGTCTGTTAATGACTTACATCATTGGTTGATGATCAAACAATGTATACCATGTTTGACTCCAACTCATTGAATCACATAGTTATACTCATACATTGAATGGTCATGTGAGCAAGATAAAAGAATCCGACTCTAGTTTCATCCATCCGGGCTATGATTTCAGGATTAGTACAATATCACAAAGTATGATGGCTATGATCATACAAACAATCATCTAGTCATAGGCCCACCATTTTTCATCAGTGGACATGTCTTTTTTAGCATTGTACATGTAATATTAGCTTATGTTCTGAGTATGGGTATGCCTCCCTCAACAAATATGTCATGATGTAAATGTATTGTAACAAAATATGATCTTGCTAGTTGTTCTTGATCTTTAATTGTCACAAGATAAAGCACTTCAATCATCAATTGTCATTTCTCACTTTGCACTTTAGGGGGGAATTTGTTATATTCCATTTTGTCACATTTGGTCAATAGGCCTTCAAACGGGATCATTCACATCCTTTGAACACTTTGTTATCCTTCCTACACAAATCCATAAGCATGACTCTCCTGAAACCTTGAATTTCTGTTTTTAACTATTTCATTTAAGTGATTTTTAGGCCCAATGTACCCTGGCACTTTAAAGACCAACATTCACCAGCATGTTGGCCCTCTCTAGACCTGTGTTTATCACCAACAAGTTTCCCCTTGCTGGGGGTGTGTTGATTCTAGAAATTAGGGGAAAAAATAATTCTTGAAGCTTCGAAGAGCTGTTATAACTATTTACCATGGATGAACGTATCAAATCCTATCCTATCCTACCTTGGAGATTTCACCCCTTATTCCTTGAGCTAATCCTCCCATCAAGAGTGGATCTCAATCCTAGATTGGTAAATGGATAAGAACTCTTAACCTACTATACTCTTATGTATATTTGTGACCATCCACAAGCTAGGGTTTGGCTTTTGGAGATAGATTCTACCCTCATGTTGCTGCCGTGAGAGTCATTATTCCATGCATTAGGGTGACATAAAGGTACAATTTGTGGCAAGGAAGGACAATCCAACTTGGAGGATCTCTTCTACAAGATCAACTCCTATATTTGGTTGTAACTCTCTCCATTTATATTAATACAAAGAGTTCATTGTTTTCCTATATGTGATGTTATGATTTCATAAATTTCGATGCCATGTTGATCCATTGAATAAAGTGATTAGATTATGCTACATAGATTTCGTCAATCGTTGGCTTGTGTTGTTTTATTTTTCGGGTTCTAATTATAGCGATCAGAGCTAGGATTGTTACTTTTGTCTGCAGTCATAGATTCTGCATAACAGGTGGGAATCCGTTGAAGGATCTAGGAAAAGTTTTCCATAATCTCGTTCCTTTGCCACTCAAGGGCTTCTTCGAGCAACATTTTGATAGGATCTCCTGCTCCCTCGTCTTGCTTTTCTTCTGCCATGTGAGATCGTCAGTGTTGGCAGGGAAAATCTTGCAAAGGCTCAACCAGTTCAAGCCCCAACTCCTTATACCTCGACCTCGTTGGGGACATGCACATAAAAATAAAGAAAGAGTGGACCGCTCTCATACCACTAATCGAGATCCATGAAGGAACAAAATCAAATAAAAATATAAACAGAAAAAACATAGATATAAAGAAAACAAAACTTCAATTCATTAATAACAAAGTACTCAAAATTGTTCACATGCAAAATGGAACAAAATAAAATATAGATATAAATAGAAACACATGGATATAATGAAAACAGAACTCCAATTCATTAATAACCAAGTACTAAAAAATGTTCATCTGAGAAGAGATGTGGTGGCTGCATGCCTTCTGGATTGTGTTACAATGAGGCTAGAAGGCATATTTATCATTGACAAATAATGGAAAGCCCTAAACATCCAAAAACCTAACCCTAGGAGATGAAGTGCCAAAATTTTGTGGGCCCCATTAGGGTAAATTGGTACATCAACTTCCTTGGGTCGTGACTTTGGCATACAGTCTTCGTTTGACATGTATGATACCTCCTTAAAAATATCTATTAGAGGACTACAATTTTCGACTGCAAATCTTTGTAAAAAAATATGGGTTTTCTCATTTTCCAAAAAATCGTCGTTTAAGGCCTCAAAACGGCTCCGAAAGTTCATGACTCAAAAAACTGCCAAAAATAGCAAATTGTGGTACAATTAAGGAAACTAAAAGAAATAATAGTGGGAGTCTAAGTGGAATAGGCTGGTGGCCACCAATATCCACCTGGATCAGAATCCCTGTCGCTTTAATAATCATCTAAAAATTCTTAAGGACTTCTGCTCTAGGATGGTGTGACTGTGAGTAGACAAAAAAAGGTCATGATAATCAAATCCCAGATGATCACTTATGACACTTTCATATATGATAATAATAGTTTGAAGTGTATTCATATGACTATCTTGGATTTGGTATTCATCGTGAACTCAATTATAACTATAACATTGAAAAAAAGGATAAGTGGAGGATGGATAGCTTATTATGGGCTTAAAAACAAGTGTAAATTAACATAATTTCGTCTGTGAGATAAGAAAAAACTCCTATTCGATACTCTTGTCACTCTTTTTATCTTATACAAATGCAAAGTTTGGTGATGTAATATCTCCAAAGAATCTTGGAGAAGGATAGAGAAATATAAAAGAATTTTATAACATATCATTTCAATATTAAAAGCAAGACACCCTATCATATCCTCCTTATAGAAATGAACATCTCCCCTATTGAGTGCATCACCATGATTACGTACTTAATGTACAATAATAAGATAATCATATATAACAAGAGGCTTCCCAAAATTGCTTCCAACTCCAACCATAACCATTAGCAGCTAAATCAAGGATGACATCAAGATGCCAAGTCTCTACTAAATCATTGGGGAATACAAGAAGATGGCATCCTATAGGACATCAACAATATTAAAAATATTATTGCAATTAATTTTAAAGAGAATCTATGTTGTAATAAAGAATTAGAGAAGAAAATGAAGCTAAGATACTACTAGGAGGTGGTCAACCTTAATGTAAAAGATACAAAATATCTTTCAATTTTTTACTAGCACAAAGAAAAAAAATCAACATTGCTAAAATATGAACCAACTCCCATGAGCTATATAACGAAAATGGGTGTTGGATAGATCCCAAAACACCGTGAGATGCAAGAACATGTCATCTTTGTGACACTAAAAGGATTGGAAGATGAAAGTCACTTTCTCATGGGGTGCCTTGTATATACCCAAATTATAACTCAATTTCAAAATATTTGTTATAATATTGACCTTTATAACCTTCTTAGTCATCAAAATTATGGTAATCTTGAAACACTTCTTTTGCATTATTTTGATTGTAGAAATAAGATTACAAAGGAATCTAAATAATCTTTACCTTTTTTAATGTGGAGTGAATTAATTACAATCTCATTAAACATTAATCACCATCATCAAATTAATATGATTAAAACCACCCTAGATCCATCTTATTACAATCTCAATAAACATTAATCACCATCATCAAATTAATATGATTAAAACCACCCTAGATCCATCTTAACTCTAGATCTACCAAGCACTAAGAGGGATCTAATTTCCTTTCACTCTAAAAGAGGTTTACATCTCAAGAGATTTGAACCCTCTAGGCGCTTGGTAGATTAAAGTTAAGATGGATCTAGGTTAGTTTAATTATTAATTATAATTATAATATAATTATTAATTTTATCTTTTATTTTTTTTTAGTTTTAGTTTTATGTAATTTGACTAAGTCAAAATGTTTTATTGATAATTATCATTATTAATTATTTTTATTTTATTTCGAACCAGTCAAAATGGTTAGAGGACATTACAACATCTCTACATATTGGGTTGGAGAGTGCCTCTCCAGGCCATTACTTTTAACATTTTATTAATTTTTAATTGGTCCCACATGTAAATGTTTACAAACATTTACACCACTACATCATCTCCTCAATTGCTTTTAAATATTAATAAAATATCTTGATTTTGAAATGAGTTATGGTTGTTGGGCAAGTAGTATTGATAAGTCATGGTATTGTAATAAAGCCTATTTACAAGTTAATAATATCCATGGTAAAATGGGAGTGAATATCCGTGGTTAATAATTTTGTTCTATTGTATGTTTATTATAAGTATTAAATTTTAATTTAAAAAATGTTTTAAAATTAAATTATAAATTTTTTATTTTAAAATGAGTAATGGTTTTTGGGTACGTGGTCATGATAAGTCATGATATTGACCCATGGTATTGTAAGAAAGTTTATGTAGAAGTTAATAATATGCATGGTAAAGTGAGGTGAATATTCACCGTTAAGAATCAATCTTGATATATATATAAGGCGAAGGTGATTTTGTAACCATGTTTAAATTTAATTAATGGTTACAAAATCACTTTCTCCTGAAGTGCGGGTGGCATAAGGATGCCCAGTCTTGGCTCAACCATTGGAGAATAAAGGAGGAGCTCAGTACAAAAAGCAGAGATGATATAAAAAAGGAGTTGTCTTTAGTGCAACTTTTTGGAGTTTTAGGTGTCGGAATCTGATGAAAAAAATTGAGGTAAAATCTTGATTTCTGTTATTTAAATTGGTTTTTTTACTGTATATATGGATTCAACACCCTAAAAAACCACTAGGGCACTTCGATTGTGCAAGGTTACCCATCAAACTTCTATTTTCAATAAATTCCTGCCGGAATTTAGAGAAATTAAACTGGAAAAAACTACCGTAAAAGCCTTCAAAAAGTCGCATTATAGACTACTCCTATAAAAAATACTATTACCTCCAAGTTTAAGGACAAGCTGTGGGAGGATCAGGAAAGGGTAAAAGGAAGTTAAGATACTATAAGGAAGTGATCAACCCCACCCTTGATAATCATAATTATCTCTTTGTGTTGTCCAACAATAAGAAAAAATGAACATCGTTAAGATAAGAACTAATTCCCATGAGCTTCAGAGTGAGATCGGACTGTGGTCTATTCCCAAGACCCCTTGGAAGGATAAAATATGTCAGATTTGTGATTCTAAGCTGGTGGAAGATGAAAAGCACTTCATTTTAGATTGCTGGACTTTTACTCACATTCGCTCTCAATTCCCTACCATATGCCACACTTCCAATCTTCTTGACCTATTAAGCCAACCCACCTATAGTGATATTGGAGCACTTATTTCCTTTCACTTTGACCATAGAAACAAGATTTTGAAGAATCAAACTCAGATTCTTTCTCCTCCCTTAAAACAAGAGTTTGAATAATCAAACTTAGATTCTTTCTCCTCTTTTAAGGTCAGATAGACCGCATTGGTCACCATCATCATCATATTTGAGAGTGTAATTTTTTGTGATCCATATATAATTTATATGAAATTCTTTCAAAAAAATCACATTATCATTATATATTTTTATGTCCTGTGTATATTATGATTTTGTTGTAAATTTTCTTAATAAAGATTAAATTACAATATAATAAAAATGAATTTAAAATACATGCACAATAATTATTAATAATAATTCAATATTTCATTTTATGATTATAAATTTTTAAATTAAAAATAATATTCTTTAAAATTATACTAATAACTCATTTTTCAATTTTAAATTCAATATGCGTACAATAAAGTTTTGTAACATTATAAATTACTTTTATATTTAAGAATGCTAGAATAAACTCATTTTTACTTATCAATTTAATAATTATTTACTATGTTTGATTTTTTTTTGTTAATGATTTGAAATACATATTAACAATAAATAGATTACATAACATTTTTATTTGATATTAA
The DNA here is from genome assembly GCA_034641835.2 of Pinus albicaulis. NCBI lineage: Eukaryota > Viridiplantae > Streptophyta > Pinopsida > Pinales > Pinaceae > Pinus > Pinus albicaulis. The sequence goes on from CM076581.1 coordinate 1,628,066,859, forward strand.
AACCAATCTAGATCTATACTCTAGATCTACCAAGCACCGAGAAGGATCAAATCTCCTTTCACTATAAAAAATGTTTACAATCTCAAGAGATCCCTCTATAGATTGGTTTTATTACCAACTTAGTTCTATCTGACTCCAGATCTATCATATCTTTCGAAATGCAAACATTTCCTTAAATTATTAATCCAAACTTATTAAATCTAATAATATTAATATTAGATTTAATGATGTTTTTTCATGGTTTGATAACAAAATTTATAATAAAACAACATGAAATTAATATTTTCAAATATTACAATTTTGACATGTCTTTAAAGATTTTAGTATATCCATAGGTTATGTTTTTTTCCTTTTAGAAATTCACTTTACAAATATTTAATTAAAAGAAATATCAAAAGATTTTGGAGCACGATTTTCCATTATTTTTGTATTAAATGTATAAGATGTACTAGGATCTTACTGCAACTTTTGAATGAGTGTCCAGACTTCTTCGTCATTCTTCCATTCCTCCCTTGATTTGGTTATCCAATCTAGTTGGATAATAGAAATGACACAAAGCAATGCTTCCACCTCCTCATCCTTTCTTGAAAGTGCATCTGCAACAACATTTAGCTTCCTTTTTTGTAGATGATTTCAAAGTCATAACCCAACATTATTGTGACCCATTTTTGTTGCTCTTCTGAAGATAGTCTTTGTTTTAAAAGTATTTAAGACTAGCATGATCAGTTTTTACCTTGAAGTGTCTTCCCATTAGGTAAGGTCACCATTTCTTTAATTCATGTAGTATTGCCAACATTTCCTTCTCATAAATTGCTTTTTGTAAGTACTTTCCTTTGATTGGATGACTTTCAAAAGCAATGGGTCTTTCTTCTTGCATTAAAACAACACAAATTCCATTTCCCGAGGCATCACGTTCCACAATAATGGTTTTTGTGAAGTCTAGCGTAGCTAAGACCGGTGCTAGACACATTACCTCTTTAAGATGTTCAAAGGCCTTAATTGCTTCAGGAGTCCATGACAATGCATATTTCTTCAATAATGTTGTTAGAGGGCTGTTATTCTCCCATAATTCTTAACAAACTTGCGATAATACCCTTTTAACCCGAGAAATCCTCGCAACTTATTTATGGTTGTGGGAACTTTCCATTCCTTGATGGCTTTAATTTTGTTAGGGTCTACCTTAAAACCCTCCTAAGATACAATATGACCCAGATATTCCACCTCTTGTACTCCAAAGAAACATTTGGAGGTTTTTTCATATAGTTGTTTCTCCTCCAATAGTTTGAGCAACATGTCAACATGTTGAACATGATCCTTCCAAGACCCACTGTAGATTAGTATATCATAAAAAAACCACAGGAATGGGAAATTTATCTTTTAGTGAGCTTATTGAGCTCCCTATAATCCAGACACATGCGCCATGATCCATCCTTCTTGTGCATCAATACTACTCGAGCAGAGAAAGAACTTTGACTAGGTTGAATTATACCAACCTCTAACATTTCTACAATCATACGTTCAATTTCGCTCTTTTGGATATAAGGATGTCTGTAAGGCCTAATGTTTGGAGGAACACTTCCTGGAATCAAATGAATAGCATGATAATGATCATGAATAAGTGGGAGTCCTTTGGGAGTTTCAAACACCTTGGAGTGATTGTCCACAACTTATTGGAGATATGGAGAAATAGATGATATTGATGTTGGAACTTCTAGTGAGCATAATTGTGCAAATATGCCTCGTTGTTCTTTCTTTAGAAGCTTTGTCATGACATTAGAGCTTATTATCTTTCCTGGCTTCCCTGCGATACCCCGTAATTCAACTTCCTTTCCTTCCGAACAAAATTTCAGGAAAAGTTCTTGAAAATTAAAAGCTACCATCCCCAAAGATTGTAACCGTTGTACTCCTAGTACAACATCAACACCTCCCATTGGAATGGAAAGCATTGGACTATTCAATACATATTCCCCCATGGTTAGCTTGATATTATGACATTTTCCAGAGCAATTTATCGTCCCTCCATTTGCAACCATCACTTGACACTATGGTGTTGGGTATAGGAAGCAATTCAATTCCTTGGCTACCTTACAATGAATCAAATTATGGGTACTACCTCGATCAATCAACACTATTAACTTTTTCTTCTTGATATGTCCTTCTATCTTGAGAGTTTGAGGAGTGGTAATTCTTGCCAATGCATTACAGGATATGGTTGTACTCATTTCTTCTTTCTCTGAGGTTGGTTCTTGATGTATATCCTCTTCTTTTGAATTTTCTTGTTCATTTTCTTCCTCGTCTTCACAATCTGTGTAAAATAATTTATTCTCTGCACACTTATGGCCCTTAGTGTATTTGCTATCACAACTGTAGCAAATCCCTTTTGCTCTTTTTTCTTCCAATTGTTGTGGTGTCAACCTTGTAGGTTGTGGAAGTCTAGGAGTAGCAATACTTCCATCTTTGTAGATGTTACTGGTAGGCTTCCTTGTTGCCATAAATTTACTTTCAATTTTTCTTGCCAACTTGAATGCCTTCTCTAATGAATCATGTTCCCAAAGGCAAACCTCATGTTGGATGTTATCCTTTAAATTCCCTATGAAGACATCAATCCTGTGTTCCTATGGAATATCAGTTACCCTTATATTCAATTTTTGGAAGTCCTCAATGTGCTCCACCATTGAACCCTTTTGTTTGAGATTTATCAATTGGCTAAAGAAGGTGTTGCTCTTTGTATCCTCATACTGTGATATCATTTCCTCTATAAAAATTGACCAAGTGACAATTGTTTTACGAGAGCAAAGGAATCGATACCATACAAATGTATTTTGTTCTAAATGTAAAGTTGCAATGCATACCTTTTGTGTGTTTTGCACATTATGGAGATCAAAATTTGATCCATCTCAGTATCCATGTCACGAGATCCTTGCCATAAAACTTCCTCATATCCATCTTTGGAATGTGGTGGGTCTTCAATCCAACATTAGGGTTTATGAAATCACGATTAGCATTTAATTTTTTTTCTTATAATGAGTTTCTTGTACTACCTTTTCATCGTTAGGAATCATTTATTGTATCAACTTTGTCAAACCTTCCTTCAAACCTTCCATGTCTGCTTTTATATCATTCTTCACATCTTCCATGTTAGCTTCCATGCCATCCATCTTAACTTCCACGTCTTTCTTCAAACCATCCATCTCCTTTTTTGTTTCTCTTTGCGAGAGCGAAATTTGGTGCACTTGCTCTTGTAATTTTGATATATCACATTGTACTTCTTCCTCTTCATGAGTCATGGTAGAGCCTTCTGAGGGCTTAATGGGTGTTGAATTATTTTTAGGGGGAATTTTAGAACCCAATACTAATATCTATGCTTCAATATGCCCTTGGAATCACTTGAAACTGATTTTTCAAATAATACTTATGCAATTTGAAAAAAAAAATACACACCTTTTTCTTGATTTTGAGGAGCTCAATATTGAAACTAATGTATCTCTGTAATTTTGGATCCCCGAGATTTAAGCTTCGGTCCTGTAATAGCCCTTTGAGTCTTCTTTCCAATGCCACATGTCTGACATGATTTGGATTCTTCAAGACAAAGTTATTCCCAATCTCCCACATGACCTAATTATGGACTGGTTCAATAGTGTGAACTTGTACGGTGTGCCAAGTGTCGTTGTTTCCTTCTTCGACTCTAAAATTGATACACATAAAACTATAGTCCATGTAATTTCAGCCACTTTTTACATAATTCCAATCCAATGCTCGGAGAGAGAGTTATGACGATTTTCCCAAGGTCACCTCTTCGAGATGAAATTCGGGAGCTTGCAAAAACCCTAACTTCCACATATCATATCTCCGAAAATATTGTGAACCAAGATCTGAAATTTTTACACAAACTTCCTTAGGATTTCTTCGCAAATGGATATTTTTTTTTAGTGTCTGAACCTTCGTAGAAAACTTTTTATAGTGAAAATTTCACGATGATGTGTTTGAAGCAACGAAACCCTAGAATCCAAAGCTCTAATACCAAGTGTTATGAAGCTCCAAAAATAGAAGAAAAGAGAGATCAACGCCTTAGAAATCAACCACTTCGAGGGGGAAACCTCCTTTACATTACATAAATGAATAATTCTTGGATGATTCAAATGACAAAACCTCCTTTCTATACATAGGAGTCCATGGGGTCACAAAATAATCCTAGCCGACTTAATAATAATAATGTAAGGGCCAACAATAGCAATATTGGGGTTTTATGGGGCACTATAATAACAATATGGGGACTACAGGGATACAACAATAACAATAAGGGACTACACTAGTAACATAGGGACCTAACACAATCTTAGCCTAGTCGTGGAGAGTTTGAGCACCTTGAACTCCTTCCTTAATCAACTACACTTGACGTTGCTAAATTGGTGAGGTGGAGTGGAGTGACAAAATGCTTGCTCTGCAACCATTATGTTTGTTTAAGCCTCAGTCCATCGAGGAGGGGGATTACAGAGGAATTTTTCTTTGCACCATGGAACTAAATTGATGGTCTTCTACCTCAATTTGGAAGATGTTAGCTATGGTTGGCATGGCAAATGCAGGAAGGCAAGTGAATGCAGTTGAATGTAGGTGACATTCCTTGTGGGTCTCCCTAAATCCCTCCACTAGAGCTTTAATGAACCACATAATCATCAAGGGTGGGTAATATTTCATCCTCATCCATTGTACTACTCTACTTCACTTGCCAATCCTTTCCACGATGTTGAGTAGTGCCATTAGCTCTCACTTGTTCCTACATTAAATCACCTTGTATTTCATTGTTCCCAAGCTTGCACGTCATATACTCCCCTTGCATGTTAATATGAAATGTCGTTTATGGTGTGCATGGATGTAGGAGGGGAGCTTGAGGTCCTATATGTGGAGCATGCATCAACCCATGTTGAGGGCCTATCACTAGCTATTGTGTTTGGCATGTATCCACTAGGCACTTTCCATGATGTTGAGTAGTGTCATTAGTTCCCAGTTGTTCCTACATTAAATCACCTTGTACTTCATTATTCCCAAGCTTGCACGTCATCTACTCCCATGCATGTTAATATGAAATGTCGTTTATGGTGTGTAGGGATGTAGGATGGGAGCTTGAGGTCCTATATGTGGAGCATGCATCAACCCATGTTGAGGGCCTATCTCTAGCTATGGCGTTTGCCATGTATCCACTAGGCACTCAACTTGAGAGGCCGGGGCATATATATATATATATATATATATATATATATATAAGCAAGACTACACACACATTTTGATAATCTTAACAGTAACAAATGTCTTAATAATACACCAAATCACCATTTATTTAAGTTACATAAACTCAATATTTATTATAATTAATTGAATGAATTATAAATTTTATAATTATTTTATGTTAGACTTTTATTTTTAAAATAGCTATATATTAAGTCTACAAAGTCTTACATAAATAATGATCAAGTGTTCTATTAACGCACTCCTTGATGTGAAGTCATCGATTCAATTCCCCACCCAAAATGATATATTAAACATGTAATCTTACCAAACTTCAAGAAAAAAATAAGAAATATATATATTAAAAAAAACCTACTGATTTTGCCACCAAGTTACCCTTTACTATTAACTAGTCACCGCCCTTACTTTTTAAGTGCCACCAAGTTACACTTTACTATTAAGTTGCCACCACCCTTACTTTTAATTGCCATCAAGTTAAAAATCTATTTGGAAGGCATAGATAAATTAATGGACTCCTCCCGATTTACATTCTCTTTCCGCTTCAGCAAGTATAGTGTATATTATGGATACAATTTCTAAATGATTCCAAAACAATTTACCCAGAATCCAATTCTAAACACAGCATAAACGCTTTCTAAATAAAATTTCACACCGAAAGCTGCAGCCCTTTGATCGGAAGCTAAAGCCCAGTGAGACGCCAGAACGGACCACACGACAGTCTGACAGTATTCGTCCGATAAATTAACATCAAAACTCGCTTATTCGAAGCAAAATCTTAACACAACCACCACATTCAATGCGGGCAGACATGAATTCAATGCAATCTACCACAGTCAACATCATCAGAGGCCTCTGTAGCAGAACCCTCGAATACCAACAGCTGCCTCGCCTCATGGACATTCCCTCTGTTATGATCTTCCCTTCACTTACTCCGCATTGGACTGGCTCTGTTGTTCCGCTTGGATCTCGAGTGTTCTGCCAGCCTACTGCATACATACTTCAAAGCAGCATCTTCTGAATAATATTTGGATTTGTTTTGTGGGTAGGCTTAAAATGCATGCCATGAGGTCGCCTCTGCTTGCATTGGCTTGCATCCTCACCGGAGGTTGGATGTTCAATGGGATCACATTCAACTGCACTGCGGCCCACACCGACGTTCTTTCAAAGGTGCGTGGGTAGCATTCAGACATATAGAATATTTGTTCCCTGGTCTTTTGTGGGTGCTTTCATTTTAATTCATGAGTAGAGTTACTCAATTAATGAGAAGTTGCGAACTAATCATTTATTTCCTGCGAATAGCCGGCCGTTCTTCCTGTTGTGTTGGATTCAGTGGGATGGAGCCGGTTAGGTTTCTGATTACATTTTTCCCGTTTAGATTACTAGAATTTTGCAAGGGACAGAGTGAAAGTCAAATGATGATCTAGTGGAATCGGAGTAAAATCCTTATGGGGATTAAGTGGCAATTGACTTAGAGATCAAGAACATTCATTGTCAGAACCAGTGGGTGATCATGAAACCCACTTCGTTGACGTGTGTAGAATCCTCACCCCCATTTTTTTCTCAACTTCAGATGGTAAAGGGACAGGTGCGTTAATGCAGCATTGGATTTGGGTAGATATTGTCATGCGACGGTGAGAGTAGAACATATCCTTAGCGAATGCACTTGCCATCTTGCGTTTGGCCACCATATCAAACCCACAATCTTGAATTGCAAATTGTATGGTTTCTGGGATGGATTGATTGTCCGGGGATGACTATTTCTACACTATTGATAATGGCCATATTTGTCAAGTAGACTTGGTGGGCAGATCTTGGCAGAGCTTACCGGTCACATATTCTTTGATGGCATCTTTCATTCGTTGCCGAGTCAAACTTGTGCCATATGGATGCAGCTATCCCTGATTTTGCAAGAGCATGCTATGACTGTCTTTGGGATGGCTAGTTCTATGAATAGGTAAAAAATAGCTATAGTTGCCAGACTTATGGTTTAATACACGGTTTATTAGGGTCATATTTTCATGGCACAAATATCTCTCTATTCTTTTTTTATAAGGTTGGGAAAACCTGCATCTGTTTTGCTATTAATATAAGAAAAATAATATGAACAGTTTTTCAGGTAAAAAATAGCTATAGTTGCCAGACTTATGGCTTAGTACACGGTTTATTAGGGTCATATTTTCATGGCACACATATCTCTCTATTCTTTTTTAGAAGGTTGGGAAAACCTGCATCTGTTTTGCTATTAATATAAGAAAAATAATATGAACAGTTTTTTCTCCAAGAAAAATTTAGTGGGGAAAGCCAAGGAATGCTTCCCACATTCATGGATGGCATCCCTAGTAAACCCATTGGTATATACTAGAGGCCTCACCAAAGGGGATTTGAAGTGGGCACTTGCTGGGATGGAGCCAGATGCCCAAAAGCATTGGCCACAACCGGTTGAGCTAACTTCCTGGGCTTCCATTAATATTTATTATTAACAGCCATTTATATTTAAGGCATTGAAAATAAAAAAAGGATCACAAGGGTGGGCCAACACAAGCGCAAGCACAAACAAAATGGCAACAAAGGCCACTAATTTGACTGAATTCAACCAGTTTGATTGAAGTGTAGCCAACTTGGTCTTGCTAGTTCTAACTTTTAGATGAGTCGTGAGTTTGATTACTTTTGATTTGAAATGACACTTATCCATTTTGGCCAAGTCATGCCATGTAGGATAAGTTTCATGGCAAGCCAGTGAATCAAGTCAATTTGGTGAGTTTTCTGAGTAATCGACAAACAACTAGATTATTTCCTCCAAGTTTACATGTATGGCATAAATTTTTATTTATTTTTCTTTCTCCAAAGAAAAAAAAATCCTTATATTTGATATTTCAGAGGTCGAAATTTGAAATCAAGATATACATTTGATTGTCCTGTACGGACTCCAAAAACTAAAATCAAGAACTATCTTGGCCCTGTCTACACAAAAAATACTGAGTCTACATATCACAGATGATAGCCTTCCTGTAGCACCTTGAATGTACTAAAGATCATCATCACAGAGAAACATATACTTGTCAAATTAGATCAAATCATGATACAATCCATAGATCTGTATCACTTCTTCGACAGGTGACTTGCTATCACAAGATAACTAGTACAATTGTTTTTTCGAGGTCGAAAGGAGAGTGCCTCCTCTGAATTCATGTTCAGTTAAGGGGACCCTCCTGCAAGAGCAAAGCTTCTTTAGACAATTTATCAGCTCGAGTGTTGAATTCTCGGCAAACATATGAAAAAAGAATAACTTCAAAAGTATTTTTTACCTCCAGAACTTGTGTCATAATGGGTAACAAGCCCAAGTTTCCAATGCTATACTGGTTATTAGTCCATGCCATCAAGAGCTTTGAATCTCCAAACACTTGGAGATGTTTTAGCCCTTTGTCCTTTGTTGATTTTTTATTTTAATTTTTTAAAGGGACAGTTATATTGTATTTAATCAACTGGTTTACAGGCAACACCTTTACATCTCGAGCAAGTTCTTCATCTACTAAGTTCCACAATTTCAAAACAAAACACCCTTTTCTACGCTGCCTTCTACCATCTATATCTCTTACAGAGCTTATTTTATAAAGTTTCCAAAAGACTCCTAGATACACTACATATTTACAAAACATATATTAAACTACTTAAACAGTGCTAACCAGTGCTAGTCATTCCTGCTTCAAAGCTGCCTGCATGTTCAACCTGATCATTTTCTGCTTGAGAGAGAGTAGCTGTATCCAAGCTTCACACCACAATCCCTTCAATCTCTGGTTGAGCTGTCGTTTCGCCTAGAGATTCGTCCACGATTCCATAGCTTTCTTTAAGGATTCCAATTGTCGCCATTTCAGCAGTCAACTCAATACTTTCCATTTTGACAATTAAGCTATCCACCATGGCCTGCAACCGATCCACCTTATCTTGCAACATCTCAAACTTTTGGTTCAATGAAGAAAAACGTGCTCTCGCCTCAGTGACCACCAATTCACCTTGCTTGGATATGAGGGAGGTGATGAAGGCCATATTTGTGTCCAATTGTGCCGATAGGTGATTCTTGCCAGTTTTCTCCATGCTATTAGGTCGCTCCATTGAACTATAAGTGGCCTTTGTTATAGTGCAATACACTAGTGAATAAACCATCACGAGGGACCTCCGTTTATAGCCACCGATTCGAACCTCACTCCATCCATCAGGACTTGAGAGCATTCACTGCTCAGGGCACTTCTCAGCAACTGCTAGACTAGATGAGCCATTGATAGATCGTCCCTTCTTCTGCGAAGTTCGTGTGTATTTAACGACCTTTGAGCTTGAAAATTGCTGTTAGGCTCCTTTGTAGGATTGCCAATTAAGATAGAGAGAAATACCCTCCATCTGTCCCGAGATAAGGTGTGATTCACCATGATAAGCTAGTTGTCAGATCCACTAATGTTGCACGACTTGTACTCATATAAGATTTGTTTGGCTATTGACTCGGGAATGACTCGTATAAGACTCGGGAATGACCCACATAAGTCTCATCAAAATACAAAAAAAAACTTAAAAATATGGTAAATTTTAAGCACAAAAAGGAAACTAATGACAATCCCAATCCTTATAAGCTATAAAAACCACAATATATGCAATAATTCATAACATCCTCTCATATTTATAAAAGTGCAACATAACATATTCGATTTTTGTAAGCAAAACGTTTAGATACTGAATAAGAAAAGGAATCACGATTCCATAATTAAAATAAAAAATGGCAGCAAGTTCAAAATTCAAATACATATGTCATAAATGATAAATTATTGTCTCATAACAATCTTGAGTCTCATCACTCGTGGACGAGTGCGCTTACCATAAGCCCTCGTGGAGCTAGTGCTAACATTGGAAGGTTGAATTAATTGTAAGGCAGGTGTATTTGGAGTCTCCATTTGAGATGGCAAACTAGAGAGATCCTCAGCCTCTTAATCAAGCCAACTCAAATCAGGGGACTCCTCCACCACAACTTAATCAATCTCTAAATCAATAGTATCCAATAAAATTGGATCTATCCTTTGGTTGCACTTGTTTTGTGAGCATTCGAAGGTTGTAGTAGATGAAAACCAACTTCTCCTACCTCTCATGCTCCAACTTGTTTCTCTTTTTGCCGTGGATGTGCTGAAAAGTTGACCAATTGCGCTGACAAGAAGAGGCACTGCAAGGTTGATTCAGAACTCTGATAACGAATTCTTGTAATTGTGGTGCCTTAGTGCCACAATATGTCCACCAATGAGCTATAGAAAAATAACAACAAAGATTATCAATTTGCAATGCGAAACATATAAAGCAAAATAACAAGCTAAGTTCTAACAATTTGCACTTACAAGGCATTTTCTTGTCCTTGAGACGTTGGCTTGAGCTGAATCCAAACATGATAGATGCTTCCTTGTACATATCTCGTTGTATGTTGATTTTGTCTTGAATGTCTTGATTCAGGCGCATCTTCTCAATGCATATCATGACACCTCTCATCACCTTGGGATCTCTTTGAATGTTAGACCATCATTATAGAATAAGCTTTGATTGAGATATGCTTCTGCTGCATGCAATGGTGAATGTAGTTGCATGTCCCACCTGGAATCAATAATTTTCCATAAAGGGAGATATTTAGATTCATTTCCCTTATAGAAAGTCTTGATGGCCTCTTTGGGCTTGTCCATGCCCTCATAAATATATCCCATTGCAGGTTTCTCTCCATCCATTAATCTCAAGACTTTCACAAGGGGCTCAGTGAAGCTGACAATCTTAGTGACTTTGTCCCACAAAGTATCACCAAAAACAAATGCTTTCATAGACAATGCTTATGGTTTTGTGTTATCTTTCCAAAATACCCATTGCTGGCTACAAAACATTATTCTCAAAGCTTGGTACTCATACAAAAGGCTTTGGAGGGAAAGAAAGTTTGTAGCAAACTGTGTGACAGTTGGGCGACTAAGCTCACCCTGTGTGAATTCCCTCATAAGGTTCAACCCCCAAGCATGATTATAAATATACTTGGTAATTTGCTGCATTCTTGCACAACATCTTGCGCCCACTCCAACTCTTGCACCCACTCCAACTTCCCAATGTCCTCTAGTATCAAGTCTTTGCAATGGGCAGCTCATGGAGTCCAAAAAATGGTGGAATATTTGGCACAAAGCAACCTTCTAGCTGCCACATAATTTGCTGCATTGTCCATGGTTACTTGGACAACATTTGCAACCCCAACTTCCTCCACCACATCAGCCAACAATGTAAAAATCAAATGTGCATCTTTTACATGTGCAGATGCGTCAATGGATTTTAGGAACAAGGTTCCTTTAGGGCAAGCTACAACAAAATTTATTATTGTTCTACTCCTCTGATCTGTCCACCCATCAGACATAATTGTACAACCTGTAAATTTCTATGAGCTTTTAATGCTCTCCAATTGTTCCTTGACACACTCAAGCTCCTCATCTAGCTCTTTCTCCCTAAGTGCATTATAAGATGGGGCTTTGTATCCAGGGCCAATACTTGCAATGGCATCCACCATGGGTTGATAAAAATAGGACTTTGCATAGTTGAATGGAAGATTGTTATGGTACCAAAACCTCCTCACTGCCATATCTGCCTCCTTCCTCTTCTTTTCATTAAAACCGTCCAAGGTTGGTTGAGATCCTGGAGTTGTACGAGGATTGAAGAAAGAAGAGGTTATACTCTTGTTTGCCACAACACTTGAAGAGGAGTTACCAATACCTGGACTTTGAATTTGTGTTTCACTCTGAGATGAAGATCTACCTATCCCAACAATCTCATCCTTCCTTTTTTCCCTCTTAGAACTTTCTTCTTTAATGGCTTCCAAAGCAACTGCCATTTTAGTGGTGACTTCATTAGGGAAATTTTGACAACATCCCACACCATTCCTAGGAATTCTAGCTAGGTGGTATTTTAGCGTATTTATGCTTGCATGCATTTTGGCATTACAATAATTTCACTTGACGTGGTGGTCATTACCGACAATGATTCGTTGACCATGTGCCCATGCCGGATCATGAGACTTTCTAGTACCCTTTGGTGGCATAGAGATGGAATTTGGAAGAAAAAAATTAATTTTTTTTAAAATTTAATTGATATTTTTTTGTTTTTTAATTTTTTTTGGTTTTAATTTTTTTTTGAATTTACAATTTTTTTTGGGCCTTATGGCTAAGTTTCTCAGCCACACAGGGCCACAAGGCCCAAAAAAATTTGTAAATTCAAAAAAAAAATAAAAAACAAAAAAATATCAATTAAATTTAAAAAAAATTAATTTTCCCCCGTGTGGCTGAGAAACTTAGCCACAAGGCCCAAAAACAATTGTAAATTAAAAAAAATTTGAAAACCAATTTTTAAAAAAAATTGAATACAAAAAAAATTTACATGGAAAACATTCAAACAAGGTTCATGAAGCCTACCTGTCTGTGATGAAGCTGAGTCTGATTTGATGAAGCCTCCTTTAGCCTCCTCCAAGAGCTCCTTCATTGTGCAATGGAGTCACTCAACACTCATAGAAATGAGTCAAACACTCAAATGACAAGTGAATGAAAAACGAAAGGGAGAGAGGTGCTTATAAAGCATTTTCTTGCCTCCAATTTCCCTTTCCCTCCACCTCATTTCCAAGAAAAAAGAAATGCAATTTGAGGGTCGACGGGTATTATAAGGGTCCGATACGGGTATTATGCCAGACCCGTGGGTCTTATGCGGGTAGCCGGGCTCAATTTGGGTTTACCCGAGTATGGGTCTTAAGCGTGGGTTTTATGCGAGTGACCTGTTTTGTTATAGAACTCGCCATGAACCGCGGGTACTCGCGGGTCTTATGCGGGTGGTGCTACATTGAGATCCACTATTACCTTTCATCTTAGATGAGAGCCGTCGAATTCTTTGCATAAGGATTTTTTGAGAAATATTACCATTAATGGGCCTGATGCACCTGTCTTTACTACCGCATGGGCTCCGTATTCGAGAGGTTTAGATTATGTGAGACTCAAAACTTATAAATTTTTAAATATGAAATTATGGTATAAACTTTAAAATTGGAGTTCCTTTGTCCTGGATGAACAAACCTTGTCAAGGGTAGCTTCTTGGTTAGCCAATGAGTACACCACTTGGTTATGCTGTCTCTTAATATGATAAAATTCCATGCTTTCAAATTTATGGATTTGCAAGCTGATTCTGAATATCAACAGAGTTAGATCATGATCTAATTTATTTTTAATTTGGTGTATTTGTTGGATGATGATCACAGAATCACCAAACACCACCAAATGTTGAATTTGCCTTGCTATAGCAGTCTCCAAACCTTGCCGTAATGCTAAGAATTTGGCTTGGTTATTAGTTGACTTTCCTAAACCCCAAGCAAATTGAGTCTTTGTGTCTTCATAGGGGCGAAGGATAACCCCTCCCGCTCCTGACTCCCCATGTCCTCTGCTGATTTTAACAACCAAAGAACATAAAATTTAGCATGATTGTTGGTCCTTTGTCCAACAACATACTTTAGGTAAATGAAATATGATTAGTTAAGCAAAAGTATAACCCATGCACCATAAATACTTGGAGTTCCTTATGATACTCCATTGAAGAAACACCATGGCTTCTCTTGGTCTATAATTGGTATTAATTAACATCTAATGTTTTTCTTTTTGCAGGGGCTTCTATTACCTTCCTTTCCTAATATAACCTGGTTAGCTATCCATGCAGGAGAGAAATTCAAGTCCTGGAAAACTATATGTTTTCCAATCCACCAAATCCCATACGTAAATAGACAAGGAAGTGCCTTACATGTTGCTATACCCTTGTTAGTTAGCTAATCTAAAGAACAACCTATCAAGGTCAACTTTGTTGGACATTGGATAAACAAACACTCCCCGTGTGTTTCATGACATGAACTGACCGTCTCTCGTGGATCCTTATCTCTGGCGATGCGATTGTTGACTAACGCCTGCAAGTTTTGGTTTAACAACTATCGTGATTCCCAACAAGTGGTATCAGAGCGTAGGTCACGAGCTCGATACACACCCGACTCGCGTTAGGTGGGAGATTGTTGGACATTGGATAAACCAACACTCCTCGTGTGTTTCGTGACATGGACTAACCGCCTCCAATGGATCCTTATCTCTGGCGATGCGATTGTTGACGAACACTTGCGGGTTTTGGTCTAACGACAATTGTGATTCCCAACACGGTCAGGGAACTATGATTATGTTCTACTCCAAAGTTAATGGACTGGGGTTTATGAATTCAACATGTATATATATGTGTTGTAAAATTGGAAGGAATATAATGAAAAATCAAGCTGGTAGTCTCGATTTTGGGATCCAGGGGAAAATCTCTATGTATATCTGTTTTTATGTTTTATGCTCTCGCTATTGTTTATTTTTTGTTTTAAGAGTTCGTTTGCAGATAATTTCTGTACAGGGTTAAAAGCTACATTTGGTATCAGAGCCAGGTTTATGTCAAATCTAGGGAAGGAGCATTGGACAACAGTGAAGCGGGTTTTCAGATATTTGCGTGGCACTAGTGGCTAGGGTCTGTGCTACCAAGGAAGACTAGGATTGGACAGAGTTTTGGACATCCATGGCTTTGTTGATGCAGACTGGGCAGGAGATCGGGATAAAAGAAGATCTACCAGTGGATATGTGTTTAGCCTATTTGAAGGTGCAGTCAGTTGGATGAGCAAAAGACAGTCTGTAGTGGCTCTTTCAACTACAGAGGCAGAATACATGACAACCATTCATGCAAGCAAGGAAATAGTTTGGTTGCATAGATTGTGTTCAGGTATGAGGTTGGTGCAACGAGATATAAGGATAGACTGTAGTAGCCAAAGTGAAATTTTCTTGGCTAAGAACCCTGCTTATCATTCAAAGACAAAACACATTGATGTTCAGTATCACTTTGTGAGGGATATGGTTGAGGACAAAAAGGTGTTGCTGGTAAAGCTGGACACTTTGAAGAATGTTGCAGATGCATTGACGAAGTCTGTGAGCACGGAAAAGTTCTCTTGGTGTAGAGAAACAATGGGCGTTGCAGGATTGAACCAATGACTAAGTTCTCCTGTGGCCCCTTGTGAAAAGAAAACAAGTGGGAGAATGTTGGGTGTGTGTTATATTCTTTCCACGACTAGCATCAGGTGAGAAGCGGGGGGTGACCAACCGCCCCTATGCTTGCGCTGGGCGCAGCAGGGGGGTCACAGGGGGGGCGCAACCCCCCCATATAGGGGGGTTTTGGGAAGTGCCCCGTTTTTTCTTTTTTAGGTGGGCGGACCCACCTATGGTTTTGTGCATGGTTTTGCACACAGTTTGGGCATGATGGTTTTCTGCCTATGGTATTTTGTAGATCCGGTCAAGGGAAGTATGGTTATGTTCTACTATAGGGTTAATGGATTGGGGTTTATGAATGTTTCGGCATGTATATATATGTGTTGTAAGATTGAAAGGAATATAATGAAAAATCAAGTTGGTAGCCCCGGTTTTGGGATCCAGGGGAAAATCTCTATGTATATCTGTTTTTATGTTTTATGCTCTCGCTATTGTTTATTTTCTGTTTTAAGAGTTCACTTGCAGATAATTTCTTTATAAGGTTAAAAGTTACAGATCGGATCTACAAAATACCATGGGAAGAAAACCATCGTGCCCAAAGCCGTGTGCAAACCCATGCACAAAACCATAGGTGGGTCTGCCCACCTAATATAGGGTCCAATTTTTTTTTTCTTTTTCGAGGCGCTGCCCCGAACCCCATGCAGGGGGGCCCCTCGATAGGGGGGTTGTGCCCCTGTGACCCCCCTGCTACGCCCAACGCAATCATAGGGTGGCTGGCCGCCCCCCTCTTACCCCCCCGCTTCTCGTCTGATGCTAGTCATGGAAAGAATATAACACACACCCAACAAGCTTATCCCATTTAATCTTGCTGACTGTGGTTGGTGTAACTTCAAGCCAAACAGTTCTCAAAAAAGGTTAGGACACAAACAAATGATTCACAATTTCCTTATTACTTTTACATAGAACGCATCTACCTGGCCCAATCCATATTCTCTTTACCCATTATCCTAGGTTAGAATACTATATATTGAAGCCAATGAAAGGAGTTTTTTTGATTGTAATGGACAAGTCAGCTTCCAAACCAATCTCTATCTCCAAATTCTTTCCACATTCAGATCTTCTTCTATTCTTGCTGCGTAACCTAGCTGGATAGTGTATTCCCCTAAGCCCAAGTTATTGGACCAATTTAATTGATCCTTCTCTTTAATCAATTTGTTAGCACCGTGGGTTAGGAGACTGACATATTGACCCCATTCCTTCACCAAATCGCCCTGCAGATTTAAACTATTTGCTGTCATCCATCCTTGTAACCAAGTATTCCTTACAATTCGAGATGCTGACTCTCTTAGGTTAGAAATCCCTTGATCATGAGATTCAAGTAAGTCCTTAGATAATCTAAAATTGCCTTTTACACCTATTCAAGGATTCTTCCCTATCCGAACCTCCTTTCTACCATTCCCAATTTGCGAAGTAGCTCAATTCCCTACTTCTCTTTTGGTTGTAGCAAGGTCTTTTAAAATGAGAGTTGAGACCTTTTATTTGGTAGTTCATTGGGTAAACAACTACCCTTAACTTCTGTGGAATTGTATAAATAATGTGAAAGGGAATCTAATGGTTAAATCTCCTTGTGCCTATGTGATGCATTGGTAGTGAAGTTCCTACTTTATTCCTATTTATTTAGAATTGTATGTCTAAATATTGTTGTTGTACGTCTCTACTTTGAATGTTTGGGTGTTGGTGGTATTTTTCTATTGTTATTCTAGCCAATGAATGCAAAAATTTACGGTGCTTCACCTTTGTGGGTGGGTGATAGCAGATTCGACAAAAAAAGCTCATGTTCAAAGAAGGAAATTGCAATGTAGGATAAAATCTTTAAACATTTTATGATTTGTATATTTTCCTTCTACATATTAGTGAACTGTTTCAACCTATTTGTTAATTATTATTTAGCACTTGATCATGTGAAGAAGATGGAGGAGCAATTAGCATGCTTTCAAGGTTGGTTCTCTTTTGTTGGTACATGGTAGATAAGAGAAGAGACTTAGAGCATTAGCTACTTTTCCAGAGGCTATGGAACAAGTATAACATTTATACTCCTAGCCGTAAATTGAGAAGTTGTATCTACTCCCCCTATATCAACTTGCATGAATCGAAACTAAGGAATTGTAGTATAAAAAAGCTATAGTTATGCTAGACATCACAATTACATCATACTATTGGTCCAAAAATTGTAAGCAAGCTAAATAGTTCCTTGCTTACGAAATACAAAATTTTCATATATTAGCTTACAAAATTTGCTAGTACTTGTTACAACCGTAGATTCTAAAGTAAATGCCTAGGAGTCTAACAACTTTAGAAAACATGAATTTGATTAAAAATATGATGGCTTGTAGTCTCTTCGAGGCCTATGTTGGTTGGGACACAGTACTGGTTCCCAATCCCCTTGTCGTCAATCAAGTGGTGCACATTAACCTCTTCCTTTAACTCTCCTTGTCCTAAATTCACTGACATCCATTGGTTGCATGCCCTTGATTGTGCATCTTTGGACAAGTTGACTACCACATTCCTTAACAAGTTGCATTGAGTGGCAATTTGTTGTTTCTATTGTAGCAGGGTACCAATAATATGCAAATCGAGAATTGGACTAATGTTTGTTGTCATGGACTTTTGAGGTGGCTGGAAATATGAGAGTTCTATTACATTAAATCTATTCTTTGTGGGATTGAAGAATTCTCCTAATTTCTTGCAGCTCCCTAAAATCCATAAGTAAACCTAGAGTACTAGACCAATGCTAGAAACAAATTGAGAATTTGAAGCCAAACAAACCTACAAGCCCATAAAACTTCCCCCAGAACTTCCCCAAATTGACAAGCACAGAGCTAAGAATGAAACACCAGACCAACCAAGAAAATACAACACCATGGAAGAAGAACAAATTCATTACCTAGAACAAGGTGAACCATCAAAATGACAAAACTAAGAAACTTCCACCAAAGTTCACCAACATGATTTACAACAAAATCCTTAGCAACAAATGTTAGAGCAATTTAAACCATACACAAGAGGGCCAATTTGTACTTGGGCCTTTAGATGATGTAAAAATGGCACAAATCCCAAGATTTCAACCTTAGAAGATGAAAATTTTGATATTTTTATTTTTTTTGACTTTTTTGTATTTTTGTGTTTCGTATTTTTATGGATTTTGGAAAAAAACAACTTAAATTGTGTAAAAAATGTGGTTGGTGGTTTGATTTAGGGCTAATGCCTTATCTCCACCAGAGCTTAAAGGGGTCAAGATGAATGTCCCTCTTAAGTTGGTTATTTAATGCTTGTGGTTTAGGGCAAGATGGTAGAACCCTAGAAGTTAAATTAATCTCTTGTTTAATCTCAAGACAAATAATGAAACTAAGTCTCACTAGAATGGATCCCCCCAGGGGGAAAGCCATCAACTACATGATCAATTATGGAATGAAATAAAATCAAAACCCTTGTTGAGGAACCTCTTGAGTGTGGCCCAACAGGGTGATTCAATGCTTACCTCACACCAAGGATAAGTGATATGTTTACACTAGATGTCTCCCTTTCATCTTGCTTATGCATCATCTTTGGCGGGTCATGCTTTCATATGCTTCTCTGACTCCTACGGGTGGACCACACAATCCACCTCTTCATTGACTTAGAGAAAAAGGCTCTAGCTATTTGAGTCGTCCTAGTGATTTTAGTCTTAGTTACTGCTTCTTACATTGCACTAGTTAATTGGGAGACTGCTTCTTGAACCTTATTTATAAACGTGGTCAACTATGGCTTTAATGGGCGGTTTCACCAAAATATACAATGATTCTAAGTGACAAAGTTGCCCTTCAAATGGATTGATCTTGGTAGTCTTGAATTAGCACAATATTATTTTTAGAATTATGAATTAACCAAGAAAGAGAGACTTCAAATTTGACACCAAAGCTCCATAAAAATACTGCATTATGGGATAACGATTTAAATAATTCCAACAATTTTGGGAGAGGGAGTTCTCGTATTTATAGATGAGGCTTCTAACAACTCTCCTCCTTTAGCTCTTTGGTTTATGCTAGGAAACTTCATGAATTCTTGATTTGTCACCCACAATATACTTGGAGACTATGTCATTACATTAAAATTCGTCATTACATCTCTTAAAACCTCAAAAGAGGAAGTCATCTTTCTTGAAGGAGGTAATGATTTGCTTTACTTGGCCAACATTTTGCTTGAAAATGGCTTGGATTGATGCTTAGAAATCTCCCAAAGTCAAGAAAGGTCCAATGTTCCCCTTATCTTTCTCAACGTTCCATGGAGGAGGCTCACCATTCCGATATTAGATGGATGGCCCATTGATTTTGCTTGACTTTCCTCTGACTTTGCTTCATTTGATGTGCTAAGGCTTGTATTCCTTTCTTCTTAGCTTGAGAATGGTCCATAGATGCTTTATTGACTTGCTTTGATCCTTATTTCACTTGTAGAATGTACCATGCTGCCACATTTAACTCCCCAACTTCCTAGAAGTCGCCCTTTCCAAAGGGGATAAAATCAGCTAGAAAAAGACATATTGTGGAGGGCGTTTTGGATGCTTTGACTTGGAGTTGACTTGGCATGCCATGAAGAGTGCAATGGGTCTCTTTCTTGTCTTGGGAGAATGAAATTATTGTGAATTGTGAGATTGCCATGCAAAATGAGGAACATGGCCTAAGCGGTGTGCATACAAAAGATAAATGGTCCAGTGAGGAATAAGAAGTAGGTGTGCTGAGATAATGATGAATGGCCTTACATAGTGTGATCACCTTTACAAGGCCAATAATAATAAGTGTTCTTGTAAGCCATGTGTCAGCAGAAGTGGCAACACCGACAACCCACTTCCCTTTCCTCTTCTCGTCACCTCCCTTCTTCTTTATCGGACATCTCGACGAAAAAGGACCCATCTCGCCATAGTTGAAACACTTGACTTTAATCAAGTCCTTCTTCTGCTTACCCTTCATTCGTGCTGCAAGTGCCACGTCCTCATCTGCTGCCCTTTTTGTTGGATGAAGATCCTCGTCTTGCAACTCTTCCTGAATGAAGTCGTCCCACAACCTGATCCAGTCTGACAACTTCTCTCTGGCAACGATCCCTTTGAAGAAGGGCTTCCATTCCTAGGCGAACCCTTTCAAGGCAACCTTACCATATCACTATCTGAAATAGTTACACCGACGACAACGAGCTTATCTCTGACTTGAGACAACTTCGTTAGATACGAAGTCACTCCTTCACCCTTTATCATCTTAGTGGACTTCAACTTATCTTCTAATGCTAGTACTTGATTCACGTTCTTATTCTGGAACAAATTTTGAAGAGCCATCCACATCTCACGTGGAGTGTTCTTCCCAGACAAATGAGGTATTAGGGGATCCTTCACACCATCTAAGATGATCAATCTCGCCCTCGTATCCAAATCTTCGTACACTTCCAGCGCCTTAGGGCCAGTTGGCTTCTTAATGGCTTTCTCGACAAACTCCTAGATGTTGTTGACCTGCAAGACCAACTTGATCCTTTCCTTCCATGGACTATAGTTGAAAAACCCTTCCAACCTGTCCTCATACCAGAGACTTGTCTGCAACTTGGACATTGTCACCTACAATGTGACCAACTTCCTCTTAAGTTGTACTTCGCTGTGCACAACTCTGATTTACTGACTTGCAAAGTAGCTCAGACACGCTCTGATACCATGTTGAATTTCCACGATCTTGTGTCTAGGTTAGAATCTTGGAATCTCTGACGCTACCAAACCAAGAATCTCAACAAGAATTACTTTGCACAACGGAAAATATAAAGCTATAAATCACACATGCACAAGTATACAAAATTTTTAACTAATATTGTACAGTAATGTTCAACCCAATCTTCGTTATATTAACCCAATCTGAATAATACAACAGGTTATGGAATACAAGATACAATGACAATCTTCGCTGCAGCTTCTATATCGTATCTTGTCCTGCTGGTCCTTCGCTTCCGTTCTGCTCTCTAGTTGCCCCTTATTCCTTTAAAGAACAACACATAGACTCCAAGAGGGCTGCCACCTAACACCGTTGCAAGTCACTTCTGCTGCATGTACACGGGCTGATCCAATCTGCTCTTTAGGCTAGCCAATCCTTGAGCTCCATTCTTCCAATCTAGCAGTCACTTTTGTCCATCAAAGTGCTGCACATTAGGCACCAAACTTCACCCAACCTTCAACTCCTCTTTGTAACCAATGGAAGAAATCATAGACCCTTCCTCAATTTTTAGACGGTTAGACAACAACAACCTATGGAACAACATAACGGAATGGACTCTTTAATGAATACTTTCGAGAGCATGCAGCGTTAGGGAAAAATGCACGAGTAGCCATGACTTTTCAAGAGTACAACAACATCAATTAAACTAATAGACCCAGTGGACAAGATAATCATGATCAAATGCACAAAGTAGGTAAACTATCCATTCCCTCGTTTGTTGGATCATCTAAGTGTTTAACAAGGGCTTGGGTACAAAAGTTGGACACCTATTTCCAACTTAATCCCATGCTGAAAGTAGACGCTATCAAATTTTCCTCATTACGCTTGGAAGGGGAAGCACTTGAATGGTGGTACCTGTTGAAAAGTGTGACTCGGTCGATCCTCATGTTGACTATGTAGTTATGTATTTATGTAAAGAAGAAATCAAAGATAATAAAATGTATTTTTGGTGTGCTTGCTTCATGGGTTTCATGAGCAAGATTTTAGTATGTAGATAGACTTCTTCTTGATGTCTATTAGGTTGAATCAAGAGTCTCTCACATGAAGGATCTAGTCTAGGTATTTATGCTCCAAGACCTCATGGAAGAAGCTCTCTACAACCCTCAATGCAACGATGAAAGACAAGTTTTAAACGCAGCAAAGAGGTACCTCTCCAATGCTGGAATTCACCATGATCTAGTCTGCCTAAATTCACAGCCTGTATGGTCGGCTTAATTAAAGGAATGTGCTCTATATATATATGTGATCTGCGGTCATCATGGAGTCAATCAAGTCGGACATCTGAAATCATAATGCGAATTTCTCTGAGTAATTGCGGACAAGCATGGATGCAATTGTGCGGATTGTTTTGAAAAAGATTTGCGGATCAACCTGAAGACATAAGCGCTGATGAATATATGAAACATAAGTGAGCATACCACTAAAGTTTACGGACAAGATTAGAAGAAGGAAGATTGTGGATCTTCTCTGAAAAGAGCATATAACAATTACGTATCTCTCTGAAATAAGATGCGGATAACATAATGAAGAAATATGGAGTACATTGAAGTAGATTGCGGATAATATAGTGTGAAGCAGATTGCGTATAATATGAAGAAGATAGCGGATGGTCTAGGGAAGATTGTGAATGCCTGAAACAAGTCTGCAGACTGTTATGAAGAAGATGCGGATATCTATGCTCTCAGCAAGGTATAAAGTTCGGAATATAGGTCTGTATGAATATATAACAGAAGGATCAATTCAGTTTGAATGCAGACTACAAAGTCTGAAACAGTGCAGGGTTAATGAAGTGTGCCATATACCACTGCATATCTCGGTATGATATATTCTGAAAAATAGGCGAAGTCAAGGCAGTGGATGACTGTATAAGTATCTGTATAAAGGAATACACAGAGTAGTCTGAAATATAAAGTTGTGTAGGTGACCTCTTTTGGTCTATACTATTAAGTTGTGTAGGTGATTTACCTTCCTGATCTCAATACATAAAAGAGGCAGTATATCTCAGTGAAGAAGTTTTTCTCATGTATTTTTATAATTGACTTGATGAAAGATTAACTAAGTTAAATAAGAGAGGACACAGGTAAACCAAGTAAGCTCACAAGTAATTATCAAGAAAGAGAATTTTGTATTAATCTCCAGCCCTACAAATTCTCAACTGGACTGGTCTCCTTGGGGCACTCGAGCATAACCTCATATGTGGACTTACCCTAATATTGGTAGATCGTTTCAACTAGAAAGATCTTGGTATACACTTCAGAGAGCTAACAAAACTCAAGCAGACCAGAACACCGAAGTCCTACATCTCATAATTCCAGTAGCTATCAATCATGGTGATAGATATTTCTGAGTAGTGGTTGGTTATGCTCTTCATAGAGGGTTTAGTTGAACCACTGTGTGGGTGGGTCAAGGATTCCAAACCCACCACATTGCATGATGCCATCATCAAGACATGGGATGTCAGAGATGCAACACCAAAGATGAAGTCTCCACCCAAACCGCTAATCCCTTCGAAGAAGAAGGACAAGAAGTCATTTCAGAATGATGGAACTAGGAAGGATCAGTTGGATAAGGAGACTTGAAACAAGTTGAGGAGGAAGAAACTCTTTTTCACTTGCAAGGAACCATGGAAACCTGGTCATGGATGTTTGGGAAAGAGAAAGATTCACTACATTGCAATGGTGTCCAACAACGACAATGAAGATGATACAACATCGGCACCAAGCAAGAAGCCTAACAGTTTTGGAGCTGAATTATACATTGAGGATGTGAAAATTTCTAAATACAATAATGCATAAATCCTACTATAGTATCTTGGTTTACTTCTCCTACTTGTGATTAAATTATACAAGTTATTTCTAGAAAATATTCAGAAAATACCGAAGTAAACACAACTAACAACCTACACACATACAAATCATTTACTGAATATTACGCTCATTCAACAAAGTGACACAAAGATCTTTTGGACAATTGTCCCCGACAAAACCCAATGCGAGAAAACCGGTGCAGTAGATATGAGGGTTTATTATTATTATTATTATGTGGAATCTGAGTACAACAAATCTGGGTACCCAATTGGTTAACCCGACAGATAAAATAATAGATCTGCAGCAATACCTGTTGTTCTGAGACCAAAAATTTCACTGATCCACACCCTGAAACGAGCTTTACAAGAATCAGCCAATTTTTGGCCCTAGAAACCCTAGCGTTGCCCCTGAAGCCCCAACGTCAGCCCTGCTAGGCTCTGCGTGCCCTTGCGCTGCTCAGAAGGGGACTGCGTCACCCCAGACTGGGTAACGCAGTCCTTACGCTGCCTTGGAAGGCCTTTGCGTAACCTTGGTGGCCTCCTAAAGTTGCAGCGTTGCCCCTCCTGGGCTTGGGTAGCACCTGAAGCCCTTTGCGTTGCACAATTGCTACTGCTGCCCTTGCTCCTTTGCGCTGCTCCTCTGCCTCTTGCTGACTCTTGGCTCCGGGATTAGATCATCCGCTCAGCCAATACTACCCCTTGCTGCAGAAAACTCTTCCGGAAATTCTTAGCAAACCCTGCCCTAGAATTCCATCTCAGTTTCTCAGCTCTGCCTCCGTGTGTTTGTCTCCAACTGACCCTCAAGCCTTTCTCTTATACTTTTTCGTTGACACATCAACGACCGTGATTTAATCTCTTATCGACGACTGAGATTAAAAGACTGCTTGATCGGCGTTACTTAGAACATTTCATCACATGTGTTTGATTAATTCACTTTAATTTTTCTAATTCCCAGTTAGACTTAGGGTCCTCATTAAAAAAATTTAATTATTTTAATTTCTCACACATAAGATGAAATTTCTCCAAACGCTTTCTGGGTTTTGGAGGTGATGTGTTTCTTAGCCCCTCCACAAAGTTTCAGGGCTAGAGCACATCCGATGCTACCCTAATACACAAAATCTCAACACTCCCTCTTAGCACAGAGTGTGCTCTAGTAATACATCCACACCATGTATCACAAGATCTTGTCATTGGTCTTTGCGCTGCTGATGCTTGGCCTGCTGCCCTCCATCCACTGCGCTGCTGCCCATGTCATTGCCACTGACACTGCCACTGCCGCTTCCACATCTATACTGCAACTCCCTCTCAATTCGCTGCATCATGCTGCCCATAGCACTGCCACTGCTAATTGCTGCACTGCAACACAGTGGCTGAGAAGTAAGCAACTGAAAGACTCCTGCCCAATCGTTGACAAACAAGTCAGGTTGCATCCCATCACTGAAACTCCCTTGGTTGCTGCTTTACGCTGTCCTCTGGAAGCCACTGCGCTGCTATAGCTCTGCACTGCCTCTCTGCGCTGCTGAAGTCCCATCAGCCTTTGCGCTGCTACTGCCTCTGCACTGTGCTTCTCCCTCTATAGCATCTCAGCACTGCCCTCTACTTCACTGTGAACTTTTGCATCCGTCTCCTACTTGTCTTGCTACCGTCTTAAGGCTCCCGTAGTTCGTATGTGATCCAAGAGTAGGGCTGACTCAAGGATCTTGCCAACTTGATTTGTAGCTGCTATAGAGATCCATATCACCCCACTTACGTGGCTCATGAGCACTCATGGCTACGTCATCATCACTCCCATCGTCCTTTGCTACTGCAGCCTTGGAATAAGAAGCTCCTTTGTCCTTCTTAGGACAAGTGTTGGCGAAGTGTCCAAGTTTGCCACAGTTAAAGCACCAGACCTTGGATAGGTCCCTCTTCTTCTTCCCTTGCTGCCTTCGTTCCTTCGATGCAAGGGCTGCATCGTCTTCCTCCTCTTTCTTCACCCTGACAGTTCCGCTTTGTTGTTATGCCTCTTAGTGATTCTCCTGATCTCCTCTTGACAGAGGATTGCCCACATGTCCGCCCTGGATGGTAACATTGCCCTGCCCAATATGCTTTGGACAAACGTTTCCCACTCCTCGGTGACTACATTCAGGGTAGTCCTTACCAAGAGTCCTTCATTCGGAGTCGCACCCATGGCAATCAGTTGATCCCGGATAGTCTGAAGTCGGAAAAGGAAGGGATTTATCTGCTCACACTTCTGCATCTAGAACAACCTCATCGGATTCTCTAGAAGCATCTTTCTTTGAACAAAGCTTCCTTGATACATCGTCTCCAAAGCGGTCCACATCTCATTTGCCTTCTTCTTTCCGGCAATGTGTAGCAAGACGTGATCCTTTACTCTGTCCATGATCAAACGCTTAGCACGTGCTTGATTTTCATTGAATTTCTTTAGAGGATTAGGATCTTCAGGCTCAGCTAGGACATTCTTCGCATGGTTCTTGATGCTGTACTCATCCAAGACTGATAGGATCCTGGCCCTCTAGATGACGAAGTTGGACACACCGTCCAACCTGTCCTAATCTCTCAGCCCTGAGAAGCCATCCAACTCAAATCTGACAGAAACAATACTCTTCTCCCTTTTTCCGTGGCAACGCAGAAACGCTGGATCTGGGTTTCTTGGTGACTAGAAACCCTCTAGTAACTGCTCCTTCTGAAAAACCGATTTCCTTCCTGGAAATCTTCAGCCAAAACAATCAGACAGTTCTCTCTGATCCTCCTGATCGTATCTCAGATCTGTTGAGGGACTGTCTTCCTTCCACTCTTTGTTGACGTAGTTAGGCACAATTCTGCACTGGCAGAATCTCCACCACACCAGCACTGCTAAAGATCTGAAGCACTGCTTCTGGATCTTGGCAATATTGCTTCGCAACAGGAAAAATAACTGGACTGCGTCCCTCTAAATGGCCTCTGCGTGAGCAGACTGACCTAGCACAGCCTTTGCGCAGCGCAGGCTGTTTCTGCGTCCCTCTGGAAGCTGCTGCGCTGTCTCTGCGTCACCCAGATGGGACTGTGTAGCCCTTGCATAGCCTTTTCTGGAACTGCGTCCTCCTACTGTTGGGTTTCCCTTTCCGGATTTGTTGGTTCAACTGCTACCCTGCAGAAAATATGTCTTTAGCTAATTTGCTGGAGATTCAACTTGATCTGCAATCGCTTTGATACCACGTGAAAATTTCTGAATACAATAATGTAGAAATCCTACTGTAGTATCTTGATTTACTTCTCCTACTTGTGATTAAATTATACAAGTTATTTCTAGAAAATATTCAGAAAATACCGAAGTAAACACAACTAACAACCTACACACATACAGATCATTTAATGAATATTACGCTCATTCAACAAGGTGACACATATTTTTTGAACAATTGTCCCCGAAAAACCCAATGCGGGAAAACCGGTGCAACATATATGAGGGTTTATTATTATTATGGAGAATTTGAGTATAGCAAATCTGGGCACCCAACTGGTTAACTAGACAGAGAAAATAATAGATCTGCAGCAATACCTGTTGTTTCGAGACTAAAAACTTGATTGATCCACACCCTCAAACGAGATTTACAAGATTCAGCCAATTTCTGGCCCTAAAAACCCCAGCGTTGCCCCTGAAGCCCCAGCGTTAGCCCTGCTAGGCTCTGTGTGCCCCTGCGCTGCTCAGAAGGGGATTGTGTAACCCCAAACTGGGTAACGTAGTCCTTACGCTGCCTTGGAAGGCCTTTGCGTAACCTTGGTGGCCTCCTGAAGCTGCAGCGCTACCCCTTCTGGGCCTGCGTAGCGGCTGAAGCCCTCTGCGCTGCACAGCTGCTGCAGCCCTTGCTCCTCTGCGCTGCTTCTGATTACTGCTCCTTTGCCTCTTGTTGACTCTTGGCTCCGGGATCAGATCATCCCCTTAGCCAGTACTACCCCTCGCTGTAGAAAACTCTTCTAGATATTCTTAGCAAACACTGCCCTAGGATTCCAGCTCAGTTTCTCAGCGCTGCCTCCGTGTGTTTGTCTCCAACTGACCCTCAAGCCTTTCTCTTATACTTTTTCATTGACACATCAACGACCGTGATTTAATCACTTATCGACAGTTGAGATTAAAATATTGCTTGATCTGCGTCACTTAGAACATTTCATCACGTGTTTAATTAATTTACTTCAATTTTTCTAATTCCCTAAGTTAGACTTAGGGTCCTCATTAAAAAAAAATAATTATTTTAATATCTCACACATAAGATGAAATTTCTCCAAACGCTTTCTGGGTTTTGGAGGTGACGTGTTTCTTAGCCCCTCCACAAAGTTTCAAGGCTAGAGCACATCCGATGCTACCCCAATACACAAAATCTCAACAAAGGAGGCTAAGGGAGACGAGAAGCCACATACAAGAATTGAAGGAGGTACTATCACCTCTCTCTCTGGAGTTCCCAAATATTACACCTTCAAGATCAAAGGTGTTATACACAAGGGCAACGAATCACAGCTTTAGTTGACGATTGAGTGACGTACAATTTCATTGATGGAACTGTGGTGACGAGGAGAGGCATCCCTACAAAGGAATTTGGAGGCTTCAAAGTTAGGGATGTTGATGGGTATATCATGACATGCACACAAGTGGTTCCATGTTTGAGCGTAACATTGGGTAATTATATGTTCAACGATGATTTTTATGTGATAGAACTTGCAGATACGAATGTCATGCTAGGATTACAATGGTTGTACTCAATAGGAAGATTCGTCATGAACTTTTAAGTGATGGAAATGGAGTTCCAAGACTATAATGTGTTGAAATTTGGTTACCGGAGGACAGGTGGTTCCCTAAGGCTTTGATTTTTGATCTTTGGCCTAGTGAAAAGTGTCTAAAAGAATTTAATTTTTCTCCTAAAGTGACTTTATAAAGTTATAAAGTCAAATCTAATTTAAAAGTGACTTTAAGTGATAAAGTTACTAAGTCTAATTTTAAAGTGACTTTAATAAAGTCAATGTGAAATTAGAAAGTGAAAAGTGACTTTGGAAATAAATGACTAAGTGGGTCTTTATTAAGTGGGGTGAATTAAAAAATAGAAAGTGAGATTTAAATGAGCATTTAATCTCAGCCCTAGATATAAAGCTATCTCAGCCATTAGATTTAGGGATTCTCCAAAAGTCACTTAGGGTTAGGTTAAAGGAGGAAAATGAGAGAAAAGATCATTCATTCTTTCATGAGCAGATTGAGAGAAGAGAAGAAAAAGCAAGGGAGAAATTTCTGAGCAATGAGAAGGAGGGTAGCAGCTAGAGACTCCAGCAAATCCGTACAACAATAAAGATGCATAGTTCCCATGGCAGAAATCCGTACAACAAGAGTGGCACATTTTTTGTGGAAGGAGGCTCAGTTTTTAAGGAATCCGTACA
This sequence comes from Pinus albicaulis, assembly GCA_034641835.2. Taxonomy (NCBI): domain Eukaryota; kingdom Viridiplantae; phylum Streptophyta; class Pinopsida; order Pinales; family Pinaceae; genus Pinus; species Pinus albicaulis. The sequence goes on from CM076581.1 coordinate 1,628,096,168, forward strand.
AGAGCTTCAACACAGTTTTCTGGGCAAATTCTGGGCACAAAAATCGAGGAGAAGTACTGCTTTTTGGTGGCACAGATTTCGAGGAAATCTGTACAGCAGCCGTACAACAGCTCATCACATTTTTCGAGGTAGAGGGAGGCACAAAAAACGAGGAGGAGGCAGTGCTGTACATTTCGTACAACAATATGGCCATACAGCTGGGCATCGAAATCGAAAAGTACAGTCAGCATTTAATGCTGAAATTAATGCTGTAAAATTTCTATTTTGTTAGTTTATTGTTCGGCATGTTTTCCAAGGCAGTGTATAAGCACGAAAATCGAGATAAGTACATTTGTTAAGTTGTTGGAATTTTTGCTGTAATTTCTGTCTCAATGTAAAAGCTATTTATCAGAAATAAGAAGAGCTTTCGAGCTGGTTTTCCCCAAGAGTTGTAGGGGGTTTTTCCAGGGTCAAGTTGACCAAAAATCAGCGTATCTATTTTTTGTGTGTGGCTGATTTATTTTTTCTGAGTTTTATTTTTGCATTTCAGCATTGTGAAATTTCCAGAATTTGTGTTTTCAAAAAATATTTATTTTTCCAGCTTGTTGAATGTATGGCTATGGGAATGGGCATTTAACTTTATGGGAGAAATAAGGAGAAACTGAAAATCGGGGTTGGGAACAAAAATTTCTACATAATGCAATAAGGTAGTATTAAGAGGCATGACCAATGGTGGCCCTCGAGTTGTGACAACTAAGCAAATGAAGGTCATACATAAGCATGATGAGGTAACTTGCATAATAACTTATATGAGTGCAAACCATAGGTTTTCAAGTAGCAACCTACAAGCTTGTGAGTTGTGTATAAAATGCAAGAAAAACATTGGATTTGACATATGCACGCTCACAAAAGATTGGAGAGCCCATCTCTTAGTAGAGTAATCCAAAAATAAGTTTGTTTGCGAATTAATAGATGGTCTCATCCAAGATGATAGGTACAAGGTGTTGAAATATGTAACTAGGTTTGGTCTTCATAATGTCTCATGTAATCGTGATTTTATGTATTTGATGTAAGAGAAAAATAAAATTTATCATTGTTATTTTGTAGTACGGGTTTCGTGCTGAAGGTCATTTTATTTATAGATCAAGCACCCATTGATGCTTCTAGGGATTTGTCATAAAATCTAGGAGTCAAAGAGTCATTATAATATGTAAAAGACCCCATTTGGCATCATGTATCAAGTCAAAGGAATTTATGTAAGTTAATTTGTGTCATAAAGACCCTCCAAGATCAAGTTCGCCTAATAGTCATCAAGTCGGCCTAACAGTCAACAAGTCAGCGTAATCAGGGCTCCCAAGAAGCCTATATATAAGAGGCATGTTGTAACTTTTTCTTACCTATGCAATTGTAGAAGAAAGTTGTATAATTTAAAAATAAATATATAAATAATAATGCTAAAATATATATTTTTAGTTTATTGCACTTTGTAATAAAAATCTTGGCACTTCCTTATAAATGTCGCTTTCAATTTAAGTTTTCGGCAAATAATTATATGATTTTATTTTAAAGTTTCAATTGTCTCCATCGCACTTATTTTCAGCGCACGTTTCAGCGGGGCTAATTGCTTTCGCCGAAATCAACGGTTTACAATAGATCGTGGGACCCCTCAGACTCCCAATGTTTAACACACAAGGGGGGGTTCACAATCCTGATTCTTGAAACCACTCCTGGCTTACGTGTCGAGCGCTCGCTCATTGCATACCCCCCCCGCTCCGATACCACTTACCCACCGACACCCACCCGCCCTCCCTGCAAACTACTTTCTTGCCTAGCCATTACTCCTGTTAATTTATCCCCTTCGCCAACTCACTCTCACTAATGCTTAAAATTAATTAAACTTTCCAATTATTAAATGCCAATGGATAATTTTATCCCCCGCTAAAACCTAATTTGCTTGGCAGTTACCACAATCATTTGCTCGATATTATAGTGTTGGAGGGCTCAAAGGATAATTCAAATTCACAGAGCCAATTGTTCATCAACTGCACTTTCTCCAGGTATTCTAATTTTCTCGTTCCCCATTTGATTTTAGAATGAGTTCTTCTAAAGGTAGAAGTAAAATGGAAATTGAGAACCCTATACTTCCCCCAATTCCAAATTTAGACAAATTGCCACTGGTAGATACTGATTTTAAGATAATAGAAACTACATGTGAATTTGACTTGTACAAATTACACAATTGGGGATTCAAGAAATTTGAGGATGCAAGCGATGAATTTAATCTTTGGGAATGCTTATTGCCCCAGTTTGTTTTTCCTCAGACCTACCATTTCCCCAAGTTTATTTCCTGGTGTGAAAACCGATATTTATTGAGTCAAAGAGCCATGGTAGCCAGAAAATAGCGAAATCCTGTTCTATGTCACTCCAGAGCCCATTTTCCAAGCCTTGCAGGTTTTTTTTTTGGTAAGTTGGGCTATTCTATTAATTCAAAAACATAAAGTTACATATGCTATAGGCTGGGTGGGCAAGTTGCGCTTAGCCTATCCCAGCCTTTGTTACGAAAATTCCTGGGGGAGGAGACCTGCCCAGACAAAACTTATAACAAAGAAAAACATTATGTGCAGAAGCGCTGACATATCTAAGTAACATGACGTAAACGGTAGCAGAAAGGCATTGATGGCGATCATGACAAAAAATGTAGGAGAACTGTGCGGCTGCGCAGACTTCACTTTCCATCTTCATCATCACTGTAGGGGTCCTCCTTCACAATGGGGCAAGCAGGAGCCTGCGCAGCAGCTGCCTTCGCATCAGCCACTGTTCGCCTAGGAGTGTAGACTGGTGCGTAGAGAATGGGGGAGTCCGGATCAACGCCGTAGGGGACCCACATCCAGATGTCCTCGGAGTCCATCACCCAGATGTCCGTATCCTCATCATCCTTCTTTGGGCTCAGCGTCAAGTTGGTTTCGCTATACTGGGGGTGCGTTTGTGGAGGAGTGGTGGACTTCCTCTGATTGCGTCTGCCTCTCTGCACTGAGTGCCCAGAGGCTTCTGCATGCTGCTCGGGTTCAGGATTATGACGCTCAAAGGTGCTGGAAGAGGAGCCATCTATCGACTCGAGACGATTATCCTCGCCATGGTGATAACGGGCAGGGAGAGCCCCTCTCTGTCCTCCGCGGATAGTTCGTTGGCGAAGTCTGGGAGCCATTGCGCACCGGGGCAGGGGGGAGCAATTCAGAAAAAAAAGGAGGCACAGAAGGGCGAGTCACGCAGGGGCTCAGGGGAAAGGAGTAGCTGGGGGGCGAATGCATAGGAAGGGGTGCGGCAGCCCAACGGGGACTACGCAGAGCTACACAGAGAGTAGAGCTTCGTAGCCTATGGAAGTCAGAGAGAAGCCCGAGCAGAGAAAGAGAGGCAAAAGACCAAGATGACATACAGAGTATGGAAGGGCGCTGAGAGTTCATCTCTCTAAAGGGGCGGGGATGAGTGCAATGAGGATACCAATGATTAGGCTTCACATGCATCTGCGTGCGATGATTGAGAACCTAAGCAGGCTCGAGGGAAGGGGTATGGCTACAATGCAGGTTAATCATAGAGGTCATTAATGATGGTGGCTGCGAGGTGATGCTTAGGACAAGATGACGTAGTTCCCATCCTTTCGTTATCATTGGTGATCTTGTGAGTTTCGTGCGAGTGACTAACAGAATGAGGATCCGCAGCAGATGAAGCTCTACGTAGGGGATCTCCATTTCTCGTGGAGTGTGGGATGTGATTGGCAGGCGTGTCAATTCTGTCACCCGCATCCGCGGTCCAAGCCTTGCAGGTTAATCTTTCAAGCTCTTTTCATTTTTTTTAGTTGATGCATTGATAAAAATCTACCAAAAGCTTACTTTCAAGCAGAGAGCCCATATCTTTGAGTCATTTTTGCCAAAAGGTTCCAAATTGCCTCGTAATAATTCTCCTTATTCCTCACCAACATTTCCAGAAATGTCCAGGCAAATAATCTCTATGGTTTGTTGTCTCCTAGGGTATCAAAGTGACGAATGGGTGGATGAGGGCATTCGAGGATTTTTTTTTCTGTCTTTTCTTCCCACAAAAACCTGCTGTCTTTTTTAATTTTGACCAATTCCTTTCAGATATTATTCATGAACAATTTCTGAAGTTTAATGCAGAAAGGGCTTTCAAGCATCAATTTGTATTAATGTATTTGTTTTTATATCGCAAGTAAAGAGATTCAAAATGCCATTGCAGAAGTTAGATTCAGAGGGGAGACCACAATTTATTATTCACTGGACCTCACTAGTAAGAAAGAGTTCAAAAGATTATTCTTTCAGTGACTTTGTAGATTAGTTCCTGTACTTGTCATTTTGTCTTCTCAGTTGTGATGCAGTGCCAAGAATTTCCTCTGAAATTAAAAGAGTCATGCATTTGAGTGAACAAACAAAGGTTGGAGATTGGTATCTATATCAGAGTTTTACATAAATTAGGGTGTATGGTTGTGAATTTTCACCCTACAAGTTACCAATTTTTGTTCCTATGAGAGTTTTTGCTTTGGAATTTATAAGACAACGTTTGAATGTAGATGAGATTCATTTTGTATCAAGAAAGCAGAAAGATCAATTGAAACTGAAAGCTCAGGTGGGCCCTTTCATAGTCAATACCAGTGCAACAAATAAAGAAGTCGAGAGTTTGCTTTTGCATATGAAGTTTAAGATGAATTTCACTTGGCCTTATGATCCTTTGGGGAAAATCTCAACTATCAGACTCGAGCAAAAGTGTGCTCGCTACAGTCATGTTGCAAAACCAGAGATTGAAAAATATGCAAATCAAGAAGTATGGGAGGAGAATACTCTATAGGAATGGAAGAACAAATATCAAGTTAGACATAATTGGAAACACCTACCCCAAAAGAAAAAGCACTGAAAAGGACTATAGAAAGTGTTTCTCCTAGTGTTTCAAGCGCTAAATCAACAAAATTCCAAGTTTTTAAAAGGAGGAAAACCAAAGAAGCAGAAGAAGAAACATTTGAGGTCAGAAACACAGAGTTTTCAACTACAGTTTTGCAATCAAGCGAGCCTGTGTTCACTTGAGCCAACATCTGATTCTCCTTCATGTAATGACCAAAATATTTTTCCTAAATTCAAAGAAATGAAGAAGAAAATGAACTCCTAAAGGCTGCCACATACTCTTAGTTCTGGAAACAAACTTCTTCTACTCAAAACAGATTATTATTTGCAATAGATCCTAATAAATGGACGTTTCAATTAGCCTTTCTTGAGCCAAAGGTCCCACTCCCGAAGAATGCACAAGATTAGAAAACCTCTGATTTATCTTTTGATACGAAACAGGTTCATCCCATAGATTAAGTAGATCTACATAAATAGACTAGTGAAATGATTTTGTCTTCTCTGACAAACTCTGCCATGGTTGTTTCAAAGTTGAAGGCTTCTCTAAATAACATGCATTCACAACTCAAATTGGAAAGGATGTCATCATTACCAAAATATACTAGAATAAAGTATCCGGAAGATTTAATTATCAAATTACGCATAGATCCTAATGATGTTGATGCAGCATAAGAAATTATCAAAAATAGAAATGTTGATATACAGAGCCTGACGAAAAAACTAAAGCTACCAACAAGAGAACATCCCCAAGCACAAGAAGTAGGAGAAATTGAGAAGGAAAAATTGGTCATGTTGCATATGGTTGTAGATCAGAGTCTACAAATACAGAAATGGAAGCAGAGATGGAAAAATTGTTAACGAAAAAGGAGCAGAATGTTGCAACAGGGATTCCAGTAATACAAGCAGAATCGACAAGCCAAGATTCAGCAGAACAATTATCCAATGCTATGGTTAATTTATCCTTAAGGAATGTAGAAATTGAAAAGCTACAAGGATATTTGCTTAAAATGGAAGAAAATAAGATTAAGGCAAACAATGCATACATTTTAGAGGTACAAAAAAAATTCAAGCTCACAAAACAACTTGAAAAGTAAATGGATGAATCAGTCATTGCTCAAAATCTATCGAAAGCGAAAGAGAAGATTTGGGCATATATCAATTCATCTATCTCAGATTTCTGGCCTTACATACAAATTATTTTTGAACAGGAACAATTGTTGCAGAAAGCAACCACAACCATTCAAGAAATTAAAGAAGAATTAGGCTATAAACTTTGGGAAGCCAATAAGATCATTAAAGTTCTTAATTCAAAAACTAGAGATGAATTAGAGGACGTAGAAAATGAAGAGAGGACAAATGCAGTCCTTGAGGTAAGAAAGGTATTAACCAAGAAAATATGATGCTACCGTTAGAAAACAAATGTGAAAACTTAGAAAGTCAGATTAAGAAATTTCATAAGAAGTTCTTGGTACTTCCGGAAAAAGGGCTTCTTTCACTGAAAAACTCTTATGGAGGATTAATTCAACAGGAAAGTTATCAAAGAATGTTACATGACATAAGAATGGATAAATAAAAAATTTCCATAGTCAAAGGAATCATCAATGGTCATAGTTTCATTCAAGGAATAGCAAATGATTATTTATTTGACATGAAATTCATCACCTATTTATCAATAAGCCTACTTTTGAAAAGTATACTAATGTAGATGAAGCTTACAGGAGGGTAGTTAAATTTTCATCCCAAATGATGATCAGTGGGATAAGTTCGTTGGACTTATCAATTGACCAAGTTTTCTGGGAATTTTGCAACAAGAAGTAGGGAATTTTGGAGCACAATAAAAAAATTACAGATTTCATGCTAGCAGTTGAAAAAAACATCCTTGAATAGTGTTCAGTTCCACTAATTCTGTTCGAGGATTTTATTTTGAGTTATTTAGATTAGGATTATCCAAATGAATTTGGATAAAGTTTTGATTTAACTGTAATTAAATTATGTATTGTTTTTTGAAAGACTCTATATATACTTTGTAATTCGAAGTAAGAAGGGTTGTTACTTTGACAATACCAAGAAACATTATTGTATTCTGGAAATTTTGAAGATAATTAAAGGCTTCTGACTTCAATTTTTAGCAGCATTTGTGTTATTGTGAGTTTTCCTATGTAATCATTTCTGTTATTCTTCATATATTTGAGGTAACTTAGGAGTATTGGGTATGGCTAGGTCGAGTTTTGATCTCGCTGATAGCCCTTGCAAAGTTATTATCATTACTGAGAATAGCTAATTGAATAGTTTGTTTAAATTAGTACCTCTGCATCAAAAAATTATTGCCTTCTGTCATCTCTCAAATATATATGTGTTAGCTATAGAAATATTTCCATACCCCTTTGCTATGTTTGATAATTAAATATTCAGGAAGCATATTTCATTATCAAGTATTTTCATCTTTCTTCTCTCACAAGCATTTAAAGAATTGTATGCTATTAATATTGGAGTCAACACTTCGAGAAATCTTTGAAATCTCGGGATAATGAGCATGTGAATGGTTCGAGTCATTGTTCATCCATTTAAAATAAATTCTCATTTAGATGCTCTGGCATAGTTCCCAAGCCTAGAGCTGTCTACAAAGAAACAACATCAGATTGGCGTCGTTTCTGGGGAACAAAGTTTTGAAGTTCATTTCCTTGGGACAATGATAAGACTTACCTCTTAATGGTGAATTAGAGGCTAGCAGGGTAAAATCTTTCACCTGGCGACTTCATAGATTAAATTTGGCTTCACGCAGGAATGTCGAATCTCGTTATGATCCTGAGCTCTTCACTCCATTATCAGATCCAGAGAGACTTGTACAAATTGCTTCTCTCATACGTAAACTTGAAGCTTCTACTTCTACTTCTTTTCCACCAGAATCAATTTCACAATCAAAGCAACCAGAACAAATCCCAATACCTTCTGATTTATCTGACTTATCTCCTAAAGTCTTATTACTTCTTTCTTAGGGAATAGATCTTCAATCTGTCTGACTGGTCCATCAACTTGAATTCTTTGAACTTTATGTATCCCTTTCAAAATTATCTGATATAGAAGCAAAACTTGAATCAAAATTACTGGAGCTTAAACTTGGAGATTTTATATCCTTTGTTATTCATACTTATCCTTCTACTTCTGATCAACCTGAAGGAGAGATTTGAATTTATACAAATCCTTTAGCTTTTGAAGATCAAGGGGAGATTGTTCCTGAAGTTGAAAAGTTAATTATCCACCCTCAATTTCCAAAAAAACCTATTTTTTCAGGGCGACCATCTCCCAAGAAACCCTTGTCTCCTAAACAGTTAGTTTCACAACAACAACACATGGCTTGGATAAGACCAATTGTGGCTGCTAGATATGCAACATTAGTGTTACCACCACCAACCCAAATTCATGATTTTCCTGAAGGTTATCTAAAACGTTTGCCTAGATACAATGGGGAAACAAGACCAAATGTAGAAGATCATTTATCTGCATTTTTGGATTTTGTAGATAATGTGAATATAGAACATGAAGATGTTTATATGAGGTTGTTTGTCAATCATTAGAAGGGATTTGGTTTAGACAATTACAACTAAATTCTATTCATACATGGGCAAAGGTAACCAATATTTTCATAAATCAGTGGGGAATAAAGAAAGATCCTGTTTATTATTTAGCTGAATTTGAGGACCTCAAAATGAATCCTAATGAACCCGTGGCAGATTTCATTAAGAGATTTAATAAAATTGACAACAAGATGCCAGTGGTTTGTAAACCTCTAGTCATTGCAACAAAGGTTAGATTTTCTAAGGCATTTGATGATGATTTTGCTTTAATGTTTAGGGAAAGAAAGTCTAGAACTTTGGTAGACATGCAAACTGATGCAATTGAGGTTGAGGCTTCTTACCCACCATTTTGTGGGTTATATCCCTAGGAGAAATTTTTCTCCAAGATGGTCCTCAGCTGTTAGCCAAAAACCCCTTGCAGCCACCAACTAGCTCGTTGTGCCATTTCTCCGCCACCTGAGCTAGCCATGTGGTCTCTCACCCATTTGTCATGATTGTATGTTTGAAGGTGGGCTACCCGAACCTAAAGGCATGCCTTATCATTTAGTAATTGAGTATTGTAATTTGCTTATCATGGACACTTCCAGGCATGGATTAATGGAGGGATTCGGCGGAAAGAGTGGGCTAGGTCTGTGCTCTTGTCCCCTAGACCTCTTTTGGATGTTACCCTTGGATCCTAGTCCCATGGGATCTGTTTTATTGACCTTTGGGCTTTAGGGATGGTATTACATGGGAAACCCTAATTTTGGTTTCGTGGTCCCGCTTCCCCATCCACATACATCACTCCCCTTCTGTTCATTATAACCCCATTCATCATATTTCCCACCTGGGTCCAGATTTCTCCACTGGGTCCACATAGGGTTAACCTCTCCTTCCCCTTTCCCACACCTTGGGTCGAGCCTGAAACGATGCCCTAGAGGTTGATGCAGCTAAAAGAAAAGGTAAAAGCACAATTGGCCACATTCAATAGGAAAATGTAACACAAAATGCAAAAGATGGCCGAGACAAAAACATTTAGCATGATGGCAAAAGCCAAATGCATGAGCTCTACTCCATACCCATGGCCATCACCCTGGTTTCATAGGCCCTAGATGAGCCTCCTCTATCATTTTGGAACCCATGATTGTCCCAACCCCTGGTGGGCAATGAACCACCCCACCTTAAGGGGGTATCCATTGTAATACCTTACACATCATGCTCTTATATTTCAGCCCCGAGCGGTTAATCAAAGAAAATTCATAAAAGGCAGAAGGCATATCAAGAAGGGTGGAAAAATCAAGGCTGGGGTATCTCATGCACCACGATTGCTCCCTCCTATACATTATATACCCATGTATGGGCTTATTTTATTAGCTACCCTTGTACCCTGACATGTGGCCCAAGATTGCCCCTCTCATTCCTTTTCCATTCATCTCTTTATCACATGCCACCACCATTTGAAGGATGTACCTTGGATATACTATCTCCTCTAAAGGAAGAAACCACCTAGTAGTGTACTTGGTTAACCTCCTTTGGAGCTTGGAGACATTAGCACATGCCAAAGCCCACTATAGAAGGGCATGCCATTATGAAGTGCCCACCTATTGTCCATGGTTTGTAAGCTCCTTAACTCGATTTCCTAAATGACTTGTTGGAAGGCTAGGGGACACATTGGATCTTATGGCAGATTGCAGATGGTCTCCATTTTGGGTTTGGTTTCCCTATACGGGGTCCTAAGCCTCCAGAGGGATACATTGGCACATGTAGGGTGTGTAGAGAGCCATGGGCCTCCACATCAATAAACAACATTCCATGGATCCCCAGAGATGTTCAGAGATTGCTCAAGATTCACCTATTGGACGAGGAAGATGCACCTGGTTCACCATGCCCAACCGACCCCACAGTTGTACCATGCACTTGGCAGATGACCCAAGACTTGTATGTTGATGTGGCATCACTTACACCATCATCTGAGCCCTTACAAATGGTCGACAGGCATCTTCGATCTACTTGGAGACCCATGAGGTTACTTGTGTGCCCCCATGCCCATTTGGAGGCACCACAGGTTTATCATTTGGAGAACAAGGGGTTGGCCCCTTGTCCACTACTTTTGGGGGTCCTATTCATCATTATGGTACTTATGGACTTCATCAAGCTTCTTAGAAGGCCCAACGACATGTATTATTCGTTACACGACCTCTTGAGAGGCTTATTCTTTTGTTTATGAGCTAGTTTGGTGGGTTTGTCACCAAAAGTTAGTTGTGCTGCACATTATTTTATCCTAGGGGCTAATGTAGGCCTAATTAGCTAAATCAAACTTATTAGAAGTGTATAAATACAAGTGATGAAAATTTATTTTAGCATCATCACTTGGTTTGACTTGTATCACTTTAGAGAACTTCGCTATCCTTCTTGGAAGACGAATTTTGGAGCATGGAATTATTTTTGATGTTTGGATTATTTTCTCTTGTCTTGGAGCTTCTTGAATGGCAAAGTTTTGATGGTTGGATATACTCTTAAAACATGTAAGTACAATTTAATGCTATTTTCTCTTTATATTTTGTCACATACATTGTTGCTGTGATTTCGCTATACTAGGGCTAATTTACTACATCCATTTATGCGAAGTTGTGGAAATTCAGTTTCTGGATAGTAATGCTTCATGTATGGACCATGTATTATGAAATAATGTTCCTTGAGATGCTTCTTCTTTGAAATTCATCTTGATAAGCTATATATTTTTTAAAATGAAGTATAAAGTTCTTGAAGCTGCTTTTGTTGCTGTCGTAATGTTATGCGAAGTTGTCTTTATGGCCTCCTTGACATAGAAAATTGAATGTTCATAGTCACAATTACTCTTCACTCCAAATCTCCCCAAAGGACTAGGCACTGGTCCACCATAAAGGTGATCACCTCAAATTATTTTCCTTCTCTCACCTTATCTTTTCTAGATCTAGCCCTCTAGGTCACCTAGGGCATCATTTATCTTTGAAACCACCCATTGTAAAAATTTGATCTCTTGGCATCCTCTGCCGCGGGGTTTCTCCTAGGCACCCTCCAATTTTGAAGCAATTCCAACTATGGGATTTGAGATACCTCAAGCCCTAGCCTCAAGATCAATCGTGCGCTTGGTTTCCTTAGGCTAAAGACCTCATTGAGATCTTCACCTTGTCTTGCATTGAAAATTCATTCTTTGGTCCCTTTTCCTGCGGAATAGGTGAGGTACATCATTGGTTGCTAAATACTACCCCCTTGATCTACCCCTCAGGTCCACTTGGTCCTGTGTGGTCCCACAAGCCATTAAGAGTAATTCTTCAAATACCACTTGGAATCCAAGCCTTTACAAGAATTTTAGGGTTCAAGGGCCTCCATTGTAAGATACATTCCCTAAACTTTAACCTTGAAATTACCCTTGAGCCCTTCCTTGAGAGTCTTCAACCTTGCCTTCCAAAGCAAGCACGTTATATATCCGAGCCTCTCTCGTGAATAGGCCCATAGGATGACCCCTCACGCCCATAGGATCACCCCTCACCCTATCAATGTCTACTTATTTTGTTGTCCTTATCATATCGGGTCTCCTCCCGTCGGTGAAAGTCCATAAAGAGTAGGGTGCCTTAGCCGAGGTGATAGTGGGCTATTGCTCTATTTGTTGCCATTAATCTGGTAGTAGCCCAACAAGGACCCCCTTCAGGAGCCCCATCTAGTTTGAGCGGTAATAAGGCTAACCGCGCAACATCAAGTAAATTGAGAGCTAAGGTAGAGAAAACAAAAAGGAAATTGAAGGCAAGAACAAAAACTAGTTCATCATCGAAAATTAAGGAAGAGGAACATAAAATTGATGAAATCACTTCAATGCTGAGAAACCTGTCTAATAGAATTTCAAGGATGGAAACACAAACTAGAAAAGTGCAACAAAATGTGAATAGACCATCAAGAACCTACAAAAGACCTTTTCAACCACAAATTTTATAGATGGAAAGACAAAATAATGACCAGCAGATTAAACCTCCGTTGATGATAGATGATCAGGATGTAGAAGAAATAACACCAGTGGTAGATGACATAAATTATTTTGGTGATCAACATCTTGAAAGTGCTATTGTTCCTGTGAATCAGGTTCAGACTCTAGCTCAGAATATAGAATCTTCTGAAGTTTCTAAATATCAAGCCTTTTCTGAATTTCTAATTGCTGAGCTAAACAAAAGATATGATCCAAGACCAAGACAAGGTCCAGGGAGATCTGTAAAGAAAGTTACCTTTGATTTATTACAAGATAAAACTGTCGAAATTTTATCTTCACAATGTCAAAGTCATTCCCCAGATCAATTGACAACATAAACTTGTTTCTCTTGCTTTTAATGTAGAAAAGGAACTAGAAAAAGTCAACATTCCAATTCCTTTATTAGAACTCAAAAGAAACCCTGGTTATTATTAACAGGTATGTAAATGGATTGAATCTTCAAGTATGGATGTTGAAGGAGATGTAATTAGTTTGCAAGATGAAAAACCTTCTGTTATTTTTTGACCAAGTCTGGATGTTCAAGATGAAAGTGTTTCTCCTTTCTATTTGTCTCTAAAGATTCATGATTTCTCCTCTATAATTGCATGCTAGATTCTGGAGCATCCCATAATTTAATGCCAAAAATGATTGTGGATCAACTTCAGTGGCAAGTGACAAGGCCTTGTTACATTTGAATCAAAAAAGGTACAGTGTTTGGGACTAATCAAAGACCTGGTACTGATTTTCGCACAAGTTCCTGTAAAAAGTGTCGTAATAGATATATTGGTTACAAATATCCTTCCAAAATTTGGTATGTTGTTATCAAGACCCTGGTGTGCTAAACTTGGAGGAATTTTACAAATGGATATGTCATATGCTACCATTCCAGTCTATGGAGGAGAACATTTAAGATTGTATATGGAAGTAAGGTTTATAAACATTGCGTGTAATGCTAATCAAGCTGTAGACCACCCTATCTATGCTGTGAACCAAGATTTAGGGTGTTTCATTTTAGCTGTAAATGATGAGTGCAATGTACAAAACTGAGTTGAAGACACCGTAAATATTCCTCAGTGTTCAGAAAATGATATTTGGAAGATGCATTTTGACGAAGCTTCTTCTAGAGATGGATCTACAGTTAGAATTGTTTTAATTTCACTCGAACATAAAATCATCACTCAATCTTTTAAACTAGATCTTGAGGTCACTAACAATGTGGAAAAATATGAAGCTTTAATTTTAGGATTGGATCTGCCCAAGAGAATGAAGGTTAAAAGATTGTCAGTATTTGGTGATTCATAATTAGTGGTGAAACAAGTTAAATCTTTGTCAAACAAAACATCCCAGATTAAAAGCTTACAAAAATGAGACATGGGATTGTATAGAGAAATATTTTCAAGCTTTTAACATTGAAGCTATACTAAAAGAAGATAACATGCATACAGATTCGTTAGTAGTTTCTGCAATTACCTTGAAAGTCCCAGTTTCCTTGCAATTGCAATATCAGATTGAAGTTAGGTACAAACCTTCCATCCCTGATAATCTGAAACATTGACAAGTATTTGAAGATGATGAGCAATTGAAAATTTTTATGCAAACTATTGAGGATTTTTCTTGCCTCCATATTGATGAAGAGAATAATGAAACAATCACAAAAAGTATCGCTGATTTAGACATAAACTTCAAGCATAAGATAGCTGACCATGATATTATTCGGTTATCCAACAATCACATTCCTAAAGGACTAGTTCCCCTTGAGAGATTGTTTGACCAGAATGATGTTATAAAATCTTCGGAGCTAAATTCACAGCAAAATGATGTACAAGACTGTAATATTGGTACAACAGAAGAGATTAGAAACATCAAGCTTTCAAAAACACTACCATAAGATATCAGAGATAAATATGTCCAGTTGTTCAAAGAATATAAATATGTTTTTTCATGGAGATATGAAGATTTAAAGACTTACGATACATCTATCATTGAATACCAAATTCCTTTAAAACCAAGGGCTAAACCATTTCAGTAGAAATTGAGGAGGATAAATCCAATCCTATTGCCAATAATTGAAAATGAAGTAAAGAAATTGCTCGATGCAAAAATGTAAATTTATGCAGATGTTCTGTGCTTGATGCAACTTTACCTTCTCTTCAATTTCAGACAACAATCACATAAACAATAAAGTAAAATGCTGATAAAACATACCAGTAGATCGACAGAAGACAAGCCAGAACTATATATTTGTGTTGGTGCGTTACGACGATCAGCAGGATGCTTCAACCAGCAAAGTCTTATCAGTCAGCTAGCCCAATATGTGTCACATCACCCTCATCAGATAATCCAAGTCAATCAAAGTCAACACAGCCGACAAAGTCAATGCTGTCCAAAAAGTCAATGCAAAACAACAAGTCGAAGTCAACACAGCACGGTCAACGGTCAACCTTTTGGCCTCGGTTCTTGTGCCAAATAGTAAGGACTGTAGAAATCGAAGTTTGTGCCAAAATTAAGCTCTGTTTGACTATGCATTAACCAAAGTCAACGCTGGTCAAACCTACGGTGGAAGCCCTAGTTGCAGCAAAAAAGTCAACATCCTTCTCCCACATGTGAATAGAAAATTGCCTCCAAGTAGCTTGAACCAATCAGAAAAGGAGAGAGAATGTGTGAGAATGAGATGAGTGAGTGAAATGTCCTCCAACGTTGACCTTATTTATATCCATCAGTGAGGGTGTGTGACACATTTGCTGGGGGTGTAAAACCTTAAGGCCGACCTGCACATATTTTGAATAGATTAAGAATAAATTCAAAATAAATGTTCTGCTCATCGGATCAAGATGATCTTTAGATCGATCTTGCACATCTCCGAAAGAGGAACCCAATAAAAATATTGGTATCTTCATCAGAGCATCACAACATGGAGTTTGGACATAGTTGTCCAAAATTAACACTCCCTCTCAACTAGGGAGAACTCCATCCACCTGTGCAATCCGAACATCGTGCGTCATCTCGCCGTAACTTGCTTTGCTGGCTTCTTTATTTCAGAACAGAAGTAGGTCAGTCACAAAGACATCATTCCCGGTTGACAAATTCAGCCCAGAGGTCCGAAATCTCTATAGGACTCACAAAGAGTCTTCTACCAACCCGAAGTTGGTTTATCTCAGAGGAAGTCAGTAGGAGGTCAAAACCTCACTAAACTTGATCCCAGATCAAGTGGTTGGACTGTGCCGTCCTAGATAGAGAGTACGGAAACCTTTGATGCATCCATCAGTCTTTGCTACTAGTCTCTAGCTTTTCCCACCTCAATGGCCAAATGAGAGGTACTTCCCATGAGCCCTGAACTCAATGGGTAGGATGCATATGGGGCACAGATAATGAGAGGTGAACCAACTCAATCATCACAACGGTGGGGCAGAAGCACACCAACAAGGTTCGGCAAGCCTAGCCTTGTGGTTGCTTATAGCTCCGAGAAGCTATCCCCAAAGCCCCCCAGAGCTCCCAGAGCTCATCGTCCAACAGGACCCACATCATAGGGTCGTTCCACGACACCAAGACTCTCACAGAAGGTTAGGAACTTGACCTTCCCCAGGGGCTTAGTGAGAATATCCGCGACCTGCTCATCAGTTCCTATATGATCGAGCCTTACGGCGCCTCGCTGTACCATATCCCGGATAAAGTGGTACCTGATATCAATATGCTTGGATCGATCGTGGAACACAAGATTGTCGGACAAGCGAATCCCACTCTGGTTATCACAGAGTATCACGGTGGTATCTAGCACATGCCTGAAGAACTCACTGAAGAGCTTTCGCAACCAAACTGCTTCACAACAGGCCATACTCGCTGCAATGTATTCGGCCTCCACGGTGCTCAAAGCCACGACTTCTGCTTCCTACTCATCCATGATATCAAAGCAGAACCAAGTGTGAAGCAGCGTCCCGATGTGCTCTTACGATCCACCACATTGCCAACCCAATCGACATCAGTATATCGAGGGAGTGTCAGGCTCTCGGCAGTGTATCTCAGCCCATGGTTTATTGTGCCCCGAAGATATCTCAGAAGATTCTTGGCACCAACCCAGTGAGTGTGATGAGGCTCAACCATCTGTTGACTCAAAGTGTTCACTGCAAAACATATATCTGGACGGGTGTTCACTAAGAACATCAGGGCCCCTACGAGTTGACGATACTCAGTAGGATTTGCTAATACGGGCACGACGGCCTTTCCTCCAACTTCTTAAAGTTGAGCTCCATCGGTGTTGACACGGACTTACAGTCCACCATACCAAATCTTTCCAGAAGCTTCACAATGTATTTTCCTTGAGAAAGGAAAATCTTGCCAGGTCTCTGCCAGATCTCCAGGCCTAGGAATTAGTGCATCAGTCCTATGTCCTTCATCTCGAACTTTGCAGCGAGCTCCCTCTTGCACTGGTGAATCAGAGGGTCAACACCTGTCAGGAAGAGGCCGTCCACATACAGCACCAGAATGAGAGGCTTCTCTCTATCAACCTTGAAGTAAAGGTTTGGGTCAGCATTACTACGAGTGAAGCCCAACTTCATCAGGTAGCTATCTATCCTCTCGTACCAAGCTCTGGGTGCTTGCTTCAGCCCATAGAGGGCTTTCTTCAACTTGCAGACATGGGTGTCGTGATCCTCGACTTCGAACCCTCTACATATACCTCTTTCTTTATCGCACCATGCAGAAATGTGGTCTTCACATCCATCTGATGAAGACTCCATCCTTGCGTAGTAGCAAGGGCTATGATAGATCGAATGGTGGTATATCGGGCCACAGGTGCAAATATGTCATCATAGTCTATGCCTTCCTTTTGAGAGAAGCCACGGGCAACGAATCTTGCCTTGAACTTTTCAACACTTCCATTAGATCCATGCTTGATCTTGTAGAGCCATTTCAAGGTGACAACTGCTTTGTCCTCCGGTCTTGGAACCACATCCTAGACATCATTCTTCATTATTGACTCATACTCTTCGTGCATAGCATCCTTCCAGACTTGATGCTTTACAACTCCCTCAAAAGATCTGGGCTCAGATTGTACAATAGTACTCATGGCTGTTAGATACCCTTGGTATCTACTCGGCTTCTTGCTTTCACGAAATGTCCCCGTTGGGGCCATATGTCCCTCGGCATCCTCGAGAGTGTCCTTGAGCCATGATGGTCTCTTCCCCAGTGAAGGAGGTGGATCAATCGGGTCCATCGGTCCTTCAGCATCAGGCATCGTCTCATCCTTCGATTCTTCTTGATTTCCAGGCCTTGCTTCATGATCTTCCTCAGATCTCGGAAGATTGACTACTTTCCTCAGGGAAGCATCTTCGTCAAAAGTGACATTGTGGCATATCTCCACTTCCCTTTGACCAGGCACATAGACTCTATAGGCCTTCGAAGTTTCGCTGTAGCCCAAAAACATTCCCTTCTTCCCAGAAGCATCCAGCTTGCTCCTCTTCTCTTTCAGCACATGAAAATAAACAGGGCATCCAAAAACTCTAAAATGTGAGACGTCGGGTTTCTTACCAGTGAAAACCTCTTCGGGAGTTTTGGAGTCCAAGGCAGAATGTGGGCATCAGTTTTGTATGTACACAACAGTGTTCGCAGCTTCTCCCCATAGAAACTTCAGTAGACCCTGGTCACATAGCATGGCACGGGCAGCTTCCACAATGGTCCTGTTCTTTCGTTCAGCAAGGCCATTCTACTCAGGAGTGTAGACAGTTGTGGTCTCCATCTTAATGCCAACTTCTCTACAAAAGTTCTTGAACTCGTTCGTCTCATATTCAGTGCCATTATCGGTCCTCAAAATTTTGATCTTCTTCCTTGTCAGATTTTCCACTAGGGCTTTGAAGGTACAAAACCACATGAAAGCCTCATCCTTCTTCTTCAAGAAGTATATCCAGGTTTTGCGAGAGAAGTCATCTATAAACGTCATATAATAAGAACATTCTCCCAAGGATGTCACAGGCAGCATACCAGACAGATCAAAATGTACTAATTGCAAGACATCGGATGTCTTTGTGACGCTTGAGGGGAAATGTCCTCTTGTATGCTTTCCTTCGGCACAACCCTGTCATACACCTTCATGAATATTTGAGAACTCGGGCATCCCTGTCACCACCTTCGTTCCTTCGAGAAGGGCTTTGTAGTGAAGGTGCCCAAACCTCCGGTGCCATAGTTTAGTCTGTCGGATAGTATCACATGTCATTGCTCCCAGTGGACTTCCTCCAACCTGGTAGAGTGTATCAACTCTAAACCCAATCGTGATAGCTTCCTTGAAGGTCTTCTTCCATATGTGCACCTTTCCATCAATGAATGCCACATTGAAACCTTTGTCTTCCATGGCCGATATAGACACAAGGTTCTTCTTCAAATGAGGTACATAGAGTACAACCTACAAGCGGAGGACTTGACCTTGAGACAAGTGGAGGGTCACAATCCCTGTCCCTTTCACGGGATATGTGGCATTATCTCCAAGGATAATTTCCAGATTAGTATCCTTCTCAACCATATCAAAGAGTGCATCCTTGAATCCAGTGATGTGCCTTGAGGCACCACTATCTATTAACCAGACATCCATAGTGTCGGGTGGAGATGCAACAGAGAGGGCAGATACAAGAATGAATTCATTTCTTTTATCAACAACATTTGATTCCTCATACTTGGAATTTCTCGACCTTTTGAAAGGTTGACTATTTCTGCCGGAGGGAGCCTTCTTCTTTCCCTTGAACCTGTTGTTCCTTTGATTGCCATTCCTCCGGTTGTTGTTGTTGTCATCACCATTAGGAGTATCCTTCTTGAAAGGGCATTCTCTAGTATAATGACCTGGCCTATGGCAAGTGTAACACTTGCCCTTCTTTCCTTGGGCCCTTGCTCTTCCTTTGTTCTTTGGATCACCAAAGTTCTTCTTTTTAGAATGAGCAGCGTAGGCAGCATTTCCTTCATTTTCATACTCCTTCATCCTTGTCTCTTCTTGTACGCATCTCGATAGTACTTCGTCAAAGTCAGGTATCACATTATTATTGAGAATGGTAGTGTTGAACACATGCCATTCGGATGGGAGCCCTCCAAGTGCGGTGAGTACCATCTCCTGAGTTATTGTCTCCCCAATAGCCAGCAGATTGTTCCTGATCTCGGTCAGCTTCGGAAAATATGATTGAATAGACTCATCCCCACCTTTCTTCAGATTCTTCAATTGATTCTTGAAGAATAGGACTTGATTCGCATTGTTGGCCTTGAACATGTGGACCAACTTATAATACATCTCTTTGGATGTGCCCAACTAAGAGATGTAGGCACCCAGACTCTTGTGAACTGAGTCCCTGATCATCAACTTTGCTTTGATCTCTCCCTTTTTATACTTTGTTTTGGCAGCAGCAGTTGGAGTGGATGGAGGCTCTTGGATTTTATCCTGCACATAGTCCATGACATCTTGGTCTTCCAACATAAGATCCAATGTCATCTTCCAAGCATGGAGTCATCCTTCCCAGTCAATTTGTCATCAGTCTTGAAGCCATTGTAGTTTGAGGAACCCATCCTCTTCTTCGATGATTACTACAAATTAGGGCTTTGTCTTCACCTCATCTCTGATACCATGTAAATTTATGCAGATGTTCTATGCTTGATGCAACTTTACTTTCTCTTCAATTTCAGACAACAATCACATAAACAATAAAGTAAAATGCTGATAGAACATACCAGTAGATCGACAAAAGACAAGCCAGAAATATATATTTGTGTTGGTGCGTTATGGCGATCAGCAGGATGCTTCAACCAGCAAAGTCTTATAAGTCAGCCAGCCCAGTATGTGTCACATCACCCTCATCAGATAATCCAAGTCAACCAAAGTCAACACAGCCCACAAAGTCAACGTTGTCCAGAAAATCAACGCAGAACAACATCAAGTCAAAGTGAACACAGCATGGTCAACGGTCAACCTTTTGACCTCGGTTCTTGTGCCAAATAGTAAGGACTGCAGAAATCGAAGTTTGTGCCAAAATTCAGCTCCGTTTGACTATGCGTTGACCAAAGTCAACGCTGGTCAAACTTGCGGTGGAAGCCCTAGCTGCAACAGAAAAGTCAACGTCCTTCTCCCATGTGTGAACATAAAATTGCCTCCAAGTAGCTTGAACCAATCAGAAGAGGAGAGAGAATGTGTGAGGATGAGATGAGTGAAATGTCCTTCAACGTTGAGCTTATTTATATTAATCAATGAGGGTGTGTGACACATTCGCTGGGGGTGTAAAACCTTAAAGCCGACCTGCACATATTTTGAATAGATTAAAAATAAATTCAAAATAAATGTTCTGCTCATCGGATCAAGATGATCTTTAGATCGATCTTGCACATCTCCGAAAGAGGAACCCAATAAAAATATTGGTATCTTCATCTGAGCATCACAACATGGAGTTTGGACCAAGTTGTCCAAAATTAACAAAAAATCATAGTTTCTTTAAGATATTCTGATTGGGTAGCTAATTTTGTCCCTGTAGGAAAAAGAATGGAGAAATCAGACTGTGTTGACTTCAAGAATCTTAACAAATTGTCATTGAAGGATAATTATCCACTTCCAAAGATGGCCCATATGCTTAAAACGGTAATAGGGTCAAATATAATTTCAATGTTAGACGGTTTCTCAGGTTATAACCATGTATTGGTTAGTAAAGAAGACATGGAAAAACAACTTTTACCACACTATGGGGTACATTCATGTATGTTAAGATGCCTTTTGGCCTAATAAATGCGGGGGCAACCTTTCAAAGGGCCACATACTTAGCATTTGTTGGAAAAGTAAAGAAGTTTAAACTTTATAGTCATTTACCTTGATGATTTAACTATCTTTTCAGAATTTGATGCAAAGCATATCAAACATTTGAAGAAAATTTTTGAGAGATGCAGGAAATTTGGGATTTCTCTTAATCCCATGAAATCAATATTTGCTTTGAAGGAAGGAAAATTGCTAGGCCATATCATTTTCAAGGGAAGGAGTCACAATAGATCCCAAAAGAGTATCAACTATTTAGTTAATCAGTTTGCCAAGAACGAAGAAAGAAATTCAATCATTTTTTTGGGAAAATCAATTTCTTGAGAAGGTTTATACATAACTATGCAGAGATTGTAAAGGATATCGCTGATATGCTTAAGAAAAATCACGAGGTTAAATGGAATGTACAAGCAAGATTTTCCTTTTCACAAATAAAAAAGGAACTCACAGAAGCACTAGTGCTGGCTAGTCCAGATTATTCAAAGCCTTTCAGTATTTTCTCTTTTCCATCGACAATACAATAGCAACAATTTTATTATAGAAAAATGAAGATCATTATGAGCAACTAATTCCTTTCTTTAGTAAAGTTATGAGGGATGCAAAATTGAAGTATGATATAATTGAAAAACAAGCTTATGCTTTAGTTCAAACCTAAAAAGCATTCAAAATTTATGCGCTGTAGTCTCCAATAGTAGCTTTTGTACCCAATAATGCAGTAAAAACAATGCTAACTCAACTTGATACAGAGGGAAAAAGAGGGAGGTGGATAGCCAAAATCTTGGAGTTTGATTTGGATATCAGACCAACAAAGCTAGTTAAAGGACAAGGATTGGCTAAGTTATTAGCATAATCAAAATGTAAAGTTCTAGGCATAAATTCAATTATGCAGGTTTCAGGTACACTAGAGGAGAAGAATCCACAAGAACCTTCTTCTGTTCCATAGGAGAAGAACCTTCTTCTAGTTCAATACCTCTCCAACTTTTTATTATCAGATTGGTATAAGGATATTGTAAATTTTTTGTGAGATTTTGAATATCCTCTTGAGTTCACTAGAAATCAATGTAGATCTCTTAAGCTTAAAGCAATGAAATACTATATTCTTAATGCAAATCTGTATTGGAAAGATCCATTGAATATCCTTTTATTATGTTTGACTGAAAGTGAAACAGAGGGTGTAATTAAGCAGTTTCATGAAGGAGTATGTGGAGGCCACTATGCTTGGAAAGAAATTGCACACAAGATAGTGAGAGCAAGATTTTATTGGCCTAAACTGCTTGCCCAAGTTGGTTTGAATGTACGGAGTTGTATTTGTTGCCAAATATTTGCAAGTAGACAAAAATTAGCTGCCCTTCTTCTCATTCCAGTATTGGTAGAAACTCTTTTCCTACAATGGGGTTTGGATTTTATTGGTGAAATAATTTTTTCTTCCAGTAATCAACATAGTTGGATCCTAATAACAACAAATTATTTGATAAAATGGGTAGAGGCTATTCTCGTGAGAAATGCAACTGATTCTGTTGTCATGAAGTTTATTGAAGAAAACCTTTTGTCCATGTTTCGCTGTCCAAGACAAATAATTACAGATAATGCTTTCAGTTCCATTAAAATGATTGAGTTTTGTCAAAAATACCAAATTTCTTTGCATCACTCTACACTGTACTATCCACAAGGGAATGGACTAGCAGAGTGATAAAAAAAATCTCGATTAAAGTTATTAAGAAGGTGTCAACAGATCACAAAATAAATTGGGACAGTCATTTGAAGTATGCAGTTTGAGAAAACCGAGTTTCACCTAAAAGATGTACTGCTAAATCTCCATTTCAACTAGTCTATGGTACCTATTACCACTCAAACTAGCAGGGGACCTAAAAGAGTTTACTAAGAGGGCAACTGCTAGATCAAGGGAAACGGTGGAGGCTTAGCCCACTGTCACCAAAGCTAAGGCTCCCTGCTCTTTACAGAGTTTCACCGATGGGAGGAGTCTCGATGCTTTTGGGAAGCCACTTATAATGGGTACATCAATGAATAAATGGGAAGTGACCCCTTAAACCCTTTCCCTAGGAGGAGGTGAAGAATGGAGATTGTTTGTTCTTTAAGCAAGGGCCTTGACTTCTAGGGAGAGGGGGTGAGGATTGGAGGGGTGAAGTAGAAGAGTATGACTTCTAGAGGTACTTCCCAATCCCTAAAATCTTATAAGAACTTGGATTCCCAAATAGTCCTTGATGAAAACAAATGGGACCACACGGGGTCAAGTGGACCCAGCCTAGGTTCGGGGATGGAATTTAGCAACCAATGATGTTCCTATCCTGGCTAAGGTGAGAGGAAAGGATCAAACAAGAATTTTTACTTTAAAATGTCAAATGGACCCTGTCAGGTGCTAGCCTTGGGAAATACAGGGAAAAACTTGATCCTAGAGCTAGGGCTTGGGATATCCCGAGATTCCACTGTCGGAATATCTTCAAAATTTGAGGAGACTCGGGATACCCGCCAACATAGTTGACCCTAGGAATCAAATTTTTCCTATGGTCAGATTTATGGGAAAGTGATGTCGTAGGTGGCGTAATGGGGCTAAACCTGGGAAAAGTGGAGAAAATGTAAAAATAAGGGTTAAAATGATTACCCTGAGAAGGATCAGTGCCTAATTTCACTTGGGAATATGGAGTCAAGGATAATTAAGAAGATGGTATGTATTTCTATCGTTCAAGGAGACTTCAAAGTCAACTTCATCCAATGTTAGAGGCTAGAGAAGAAAAGTGACTTTAAAAACATTAATACTTATTTCAAATGGTGAAGGCTTATCGAGATAACACGATCTCTAGAAAATTTCATTCATATAACATGGCCCATACACATATATACGCTAAAATAGACACATAATTCCGCATTTAACATATGCAACGATTAGCCCTAATCACAATGAAGTTCAAATGTATGCAGCAACAAGAAAAATGACATCAAATTCGCACTTATACGCTATAGAATATATCCAACTGTATCCAACCAACATCATATTCGCATTATAAGAAGCTCCAAGATAGAGAGAACCCAAATCCATACATCAAAATTCATCCATCATCCAAAAATCTCCACCAAGAAAAAAATGTGAAATTCTTTTAAGAGAGAGAGATCCCAATCCAAGTGATGATACAATGGAATGTAGCTAACATCAATATATACCCCTCTTAGGAGTTCGAATTAGCCTATGGGCCTACATTAGCCCCTAATGATGAAATAATGTGCAAATAAAACTCCTATTGGTGACAATCCCACCAAACTAGCTCATAAATGGAAAAATAAGACTCACGGAGGGCCAAATAATAATATATACATGTCATGGGGCCCTCCAAAGGCCTAATAATATCATGGAGTGCCAAACTGAGGAATGAAATCCTCAGAATATGATGGACAAGGGGGTGGCCCCTTGTTCTCCAAGTAGTAGACCTGTGGTGCTCCTAGTGGGTGTGGGGGCACACAATTGACCCCATGTGTCTCCATATGAATCAGAGATGCCTGTAAATCCTCTGCAAGGGCTCGAGTGATGGAATGAACGCTGCCATGACATAGTACAAGTCCTGGGACACCTTCCAAGAGTGTGGGGCTCCTGTGGGGCCTGTTGGGCATAGTGTACCAAGCACATCACCATCATCCCAAAAGTGGATCGCTAGTAGTCTTTGCACATCGTTGAGGATCCATGGAGTGCTATTTGCTGCTGTGGAGGCCCATTGCTCTCTACGCACACCCTATGTGTGCCAATGTAGCTCTTTGGGGTTTAGGATCCCGTATAGGGACTCCAAACCCGAATGGAAGCCACCTACAATCCTGTATAAGATCCAATGCGTCCCATAGGCTTCCAATACAGCTAGTCATTAGAAAAATCGTGTAAAAGAGCTTACAAATCATGGATAACAATGTGGGCACTTCATAATGGCATGCCCTTCCGTAGTGGGCTTTGACATGTGCTAGTGTCTTCATACTCCAAAGGGGGTTAGCCATGCACCTTATTATGTGGTTTCAACCATTAAAGGGGTAGTAGGTCCAAGGTACATCCTTTGAATGGGGGTGGTAAGTGATAAATAAGTGAAACAAAGTAGGGAATGAGAGGGGCAATCCTGGGCCACATATCGGGGCATAGGGGTAGCTAGATAAGGGGAAGCCCACACCAGGCTATATCATGTGTAGGAGGGAGCAATTGTGGTACATGAGGTTGTTGAGATTTTGTGTATTTGGGGTAGCATCAGTTGTGCTCTAGCTCCCAAATTTTGTGGAGGGACTAGAATACACTTGATCTACAAGACCTAAAAAGGGATTTGGGAAATTTCATCTGGTTTGGGAGATATTTAATTAATTAATTATTTTAATGTATTTCCTGAGTCTAAACTTAGAAAAATGAAATAATTAAAGTTAATTAAATTAAACATGTGATGAAATTGTCTCAAGTCACACAGATCAAGCTTTCTTTTAATCTTAGCCATTGATTCAAGATCTGATCATGGCCATTGGTTTCCCAACGAGAAAAGTATTAAGGAAAGGCTTAGGGTCATTTGTAAAGACACATAGAGGCAGAGCACTAAAGCTAAGCTGAGATTTTAGGGCGGGTTTGCTAAGAATTCTCAGAAGTGTTTCAGCTGCAGAGAGGGGAATTTAGGCCAAGGGGATGATCTGCTCCCAGGGTCTAGAATCAGTAAGAGGCAGAGATCAACTTAGAGAGGCAACACAGAGAAGCAGGAGAGCAACAACAGAGAGGGCAGCAACTGTGATACGTAGTCCCTCCTAGGGCAGTGTGATTCAGTTGGTAACCTTCACGGGTTACACAGAGACCCTAAGGGGCAGCGTAAGGATTGCGTCACCCAGTCTGGGGTAACGCAACCCTTTCCAGGTTAGCGCAGAGGGATGCAGGGGCTTCAGAGGCTGACGCAGGGGCTTTAGGGGCAGCGCTGGGGTTTCTAGGGCCTAATTTTGGCTGAGTCTTGTAAATCCTATTTGAGGGTGTGTATCAATCATTATTTTGGCTTCATAACAACAATGAGCTGTAGATCTAATTTTTCTCTGTCGGGTTTTCTAGATCTAGAACCCAGGTTTGCTGTATTCAGAAAGTTCTTAATAATAAAACCCTCCAACAGCGTGCAGACTGATTTTCCCGCATTGGGTTTTTCCGGGGACTATTTGTCCAGAAAATCACTGTGTCACTTTGTCTATGTGTGCATGTACTTTTTCTGTATCTGAATTGGTGAAAGTTTGTTGTGTGTTTTGTTTCGATATTAATCTAAATTTTCAGCTTAATAACTTAATTAAGTAGGAGGAGTATGACTAGATCTAACAGTAAGATTTCTGCATAAATGTAATATTCAGAAATTTTCACAGAGATGTCCTGACCTTGATTTTTCCACCATTCTTTTTATGCCTTTTGCCTTTTATGAATTTTCTTTAATTAACTGCTCAGGGCTCAAGGATAAGAGCATGATGTGTCAGATATAGCAGTGATTACCCCTTTTAAGGTAGGGCGGTTCATTGCACTCCAAGATCTGTATTAGTGTATTTGTTTTTATATCACCAAGCAGAGAGATTCAAAATGCCACTGCAGAAGTTAGATTCACAGGGGAGGCCACAATATGTTATTCACAAGATCTCACTAGTAAGAAAGAGTTCATAAGATTATTTTTTTAGTGACTTTGTAGATTAGTTCTTGTACTTGTCACTTTGTTTTCTCAGTAGTGATGCAATGCCAAGAATTTCACCTGAAATTAAATGAATCTTGCATTTGAGTGAACAAACAAAGGTTGGAGACTGGTATCTATATTAGAGTTTTACAAAAAATTAGGGTGTATGGTTGTGAATTGCCACCCTACAAGTTACTAGTTTTTGTTCCTATGAGAGTTTTTGCTTTGGAATTTATAAGACAAAGTTTGAATGTAAACGAGATTCATTTTGTATCAAGAAAGTGGAAAGCTCAATTCAAATTGAAAGCTCAGGTGGGTCTTTTCATAGTCAATACCAGAGCAACAAATAAAGAAGTTGAGAGTTTTCTTTTGAATATGAAGTTTAAGATGAGTTTCACTTGGCCTTATGATCCTTTGGGGAAAATTTTAGCTATCAGACTCGAGCAAAATTCTACTGCCTACAGTGATGCTACAAAACCAGAGGTTGAAAAATATACAAATCAAGAAGTACGGGAAGAGAACACTCTACAGGAGATGGAAGAACAAATATCAAGTTAGACAAAATTTGAAACACCCACCCCAAAAGAAAAAGCGCTGAAAAGGACTATAGAAAGTGTTTCTCATAGTGTTTCAGGCTCTAAGTCAACAGAATGCCGAGTTTTTAAAAGGAGGAAAACCAGAGAAGCAGAAGAAGAAACATCTGAGGTCAGAGACACAGGTTTCAAATACAGTTTTGCAATCAAGCGAGCCTATGTTTACTTTACAACATATCAAAGTGCAAACATCTGATTCTCCTTCATCTAATGACCAAAACATTTTTACAAATTCAAAGAAATGAAGAAGATAAAGTAACTCCTAAAGTCTGCCACATACTCTCAATTCTGGAAACATACTTCTTCTACTCAAAAGAAATTATTATCTGTATAAGATCTTGATAAAGGGCAGTTTCAATTAGCCTTTCTTGAGCTAAAGGTCCCACTTCCAAAGATTGCACAAGATTATAAAAGCTTTGTTTTCTCTTTTGATACAAAACAGATTCATCCCATAGATTAAATAGATCTACATCAACAGACTGGTGAAATGATTTTTTCTTCTCTGACAAACTTTGCCATAGCTGTTTTAAAGTTGAAGGCTTCTCTAAATAACATAGATTCACAACTCAAATTGGAAATGATGTCATCATTAGCCAAAGATACTATAATAAAGTATCTAGAAGATTTAAGTATTAAATTAGGCATATTTCGTAATGATGTTGATGAAGCACAAGAAATTATCAAAAACAGAAATGTTGATAAACGGGGCCCTGAGGAAAAATTAAAGCTACCAACAATAGAACATCCCCAAGCGCAAGAAGTAGGAGAAATTGAGAAGGTAAAAGAGGTCATGCTGCATATGGTTGTAGATCAAACTTTCAAAGTTTACAAATGTAGAAAATGGAAGCAAAGATGGAAAAATTGTTAAAGGAAAAGGAGAAAAATGTTGCAACAGGGATTCCAGTAATACAAGAAAAATCAACAAGCCAAGATTCAACAAAACAATTATCCAAAGCAATGGTTGATTTATCCTTAAGGAATGTAGAATTGAGAAGCTACAATCATCTTTGCTTAATATGGAAGAAAAGAAGATTAAGGCAGACAATGCATACATTTCAGAGGTACACAAATATTTGATGCTCACAAAACAACTTGAAAAGTATATGGATGAATTAGTCAGTGGTCAAAATATATTTGAATCCAAAGAGAAGATTTGGGTAGATATCAATTCAGTTATCCCAAATGTCTGGCCTTCCATGGAAATTATTTTTGAATAGGAACAAGTTGCAGAAAGTAAAGGCAACCATTCAAGAAATTGAAGAAGAATTAGGCTATAAACCTGGGAAGTCAATAAGATCATTAAAGTTTTTAATTTAAAAACCAGAGATGAACTAGAGGACATGGGAATTGAAGACAAGAGATATGTAGTCCTTGAGGTAAGAAAGGTATTAACCAAAAAAATCTGATGCTACAGCTAGAAAACAAATGTGAAAACTTGGAAGGTCAGATTAAGAAATTTCATAAGAAGTTTTTGGTACTTCAGCAAAAAGGGCTTCCTTCACTGAGAGACTCTTATGGAGTTTTAATGCAATTGGAAAGTTATCAAAGAATGTCACATGACATAATTGTTGAGATTTTGTGTATTTGGGGTAGCATCAATTGTGCTCTAGGTCCCAAATTTTGAGGAAGGACTAGAGTACACTTGATCTACAAGACCCAGAAATTGATTTGGGAAAATTCATCTGGTTTAGGAGATATTAAATTAATTAATTATTTTAATTTATTTCCTAAGTTAAAACCTAGGGAACTTAAATAATTAAAGTGAATTTAATTAAACATGTGATGAAATTGTCTTAAGTCACAGAGATCAAGCTTTCTTTTAATCTTAGCCATTGATTCAAGATCTGATCATGGCCGTTGGTTTCCCAATGAAAAAAGTATAAAGGAAAGGCTTGGGGTCATTTGTAAAGACACACAGAGACAGAGCACTGAAGCTAAGCTAAGATTCTAGGGCGGGTTTGCTAAGAATTCTCAGAAGTCTTTCAATTGCAGGGAGGGGAATTTAGGCCAAGGGGATGATCTGATCCCAGGGTCTAGAATCAGCAAGAAGCAGAGATCAGCTCAGAGAGGCAGCCCAGAGAAGCAGGAGAGCAGCAGCAGGAAGCGCAACAACTATGCTACCGAGGTGCTGCGCAGTCCCTCAAGGACAACGTGATTTTCTGCAGGAAGCCCTCAGGGGTTACGCAGAGACTCTAAGGGGCAGCGTAAGGACTGCGGCACCCAGTCTGGGGTAACGCAACCCTTTCCGGAGCAGCACTGAGGGACCCAGAGGCTTTCTAGGGCAGCGCTGGGGTTTCTAGGCCCTAATCTTGGTTGAGTTCTGTAAATCTCATTTGATGGTGTGAATCAGTCATTATTTTGGCCCTAGATTAGCCAGTGAGCTGTAGATCTATTATTTCTTTGTCGGGTTTTCCAGATCTGGAATCCAGGCTTGTTGTATTCAGAAAATTCTTAATAATAAAACCCTCCAGAAGCCAGAAGACCAATTTTCCCGCATTGGGATTTTCCGGGGACTATTTGTCCAGAAATAACTATGTCACTTTGTCTAAGTGTGCATGAACTTGTTCTAGATCTGGATTGGTGGAGATCTGTTATGTGTTTTGCTTCGATTTTAACTTGAATTATATTCAGTTAATAACTTGTCCAAGTAGGAGGAGCATAACCAGATTAACAGTAATAATTTCTGCATTAAGTGTAAAGATTCGGAAATTCCCAGAATAACAATGGATAAATCAAAATTTGCCAAAGTTAAAGGAATCATCAGTGGTCATAGTTTCATTCAAGGAATAGCAGATGATTTATTTATTTCACATGAAATTCATCACCTCTTTATCAGTAAGCTGACTTTTGAAAAGTATACTGAAGTAGATGAAGCTTACAGGAGGGTAGTAAAATTTTCATGCCCAGATGATGATCAGTGGGATAAGTTTGTTGAAATTATCAGTTGAGTAGGTTTTTAGGGAAGTTTGCACTAACAAGCAGGGAAGTTTTGAGCACAATAAACAAATTACAAATTTTAAGCTAGTAGTTGCAAACAACATCCTCGGATTATATTCAATTCCACTAATTCAGTTCGAGGATTTTATTTTGAGTTATTTAGATTAGGATTATCCAAATGAATTTGGATAAAATTTTGATTTAATTGTAAAAGTTGTAATTAAATTAGATATTGTTTTTTAAAGACTCTATATATACTTTGTAATTTGAAGTAAGAAGGGTTGATACTTTGACAAGACCAAGAAACATTATTGTATTATGGAAATTTTAGAGATAATCAAAGGCCTTTGGTGTCAATTTTTAGCCGTATTTGTGAAAATTCCTAGATATGACAATGTTAGGAATCCTACTGCAACTATCTAAGTTTACTTCTCCTATTATGTAAATTACATTTACAGAATTAATTCAGAATGCATCATGAATTATTGAAGTAAAATTCTGAAGCAGCCTACACTTAATTAAATATGATTCCGAAACAAGGAAACTGAGCAAGAAATCAATCACACATAAGACACCTTTATTTTGGATTAAGTCCCCGGAAAAACCCAATGTGGGAAAACCAATGCAATAGATCTGAGGGTTTGTATTATTAAGCAGAAGCAATTTTTGAATATATCGCTGAATACCTCAAGGGTTATTCAATTAAAAAGAGAGAAATATTGGCAGAAAGAATTGTGAGTTTTATCTCACGCAATCACTAGAAAATTCGACTGATCCGGACACTGGAAAAGTTTCCCCTGGAGGTCTTTGTGCAGTCACTCCATAGCCCTTGCATCACCTCCTCTAAGCACTGCGTCGCCCCAGCAAAGAATCGATCTGACTCCTGTAATCTCAGATCTTGGCCTGCCAGTCTCACACCCCGGCTCTCGGCTTTTGGATCTGATCCAACAGCTGAATCTCAGAAACCCTCTCAGCCACTGCGCAACCTTTGCGTAGCCCTGCTTGGCTTTGAGCTGGCTGTGCTGGACGTCTCTCTGCCTCTCTTTGCTGATATTTCTCAGGCAGAGAAAATCTCTCTCCGGAAGCTACTTTTCCCCTCAGTGCATTGAATCAATTAGATCTGATCTTCGTCTGAGCAGTTGCTTCGTCAAAAGAATTTGATCATTTGATTCACTTGGTATGTCTTTCCAAATTACCCTCAAGCCTTCTTTTATAGTCTTCTTGTTGATATATCAATGACCGAGATTAGATCTCTAATCAACGGCTAAGATTAGAACATGACTTGATCTTTGTTTTCTAGATCATTCTCACTCTGTTTTATTAATACCTTTTAATTATTTAATTTCACTAAGTTAGACTTAGGGTCGCCATTAAAATAATTAATTTTTTCAATAAAACATGAACCAAGTGGAATTTTCACAAACAGTTTCTGGGTTCTTGTGAATACTAGTGTCTCAGCCTCTCCACAAAATTTGGGGCTTAGAGCACTTCTGATGCTACCAAAAATCAACACTCCCTCTTAGCGAGGAAAGTGCTCTAACAATATGCTTGCTGCGTAATGCTCTGACCCTAAAGCATCCTCTGCACCGTTGATGTCTGACAAGTTGTCCACCAACCTATGTGCTGCTATTGCAACTGTACTATTGCCCATGACACTGCCACTGCTGCATCTGTACTACGACTCCCTCTGAAGTGCTACATCTACTATGCTGCTAACACTGCCACTGTTAACACTGCATTTGCACTACAACCTAGCGGCTAAAATTACCGTGGCTGCACCTCGGTGCTGAAGACTCTGACTGCTGATAACTACTGCGCGGTCCCTTTGATGCACTGCGCTACTGTTGCTCTGCACTCCGCAGCATTCTTGTGCACTATGCTATTGCTGCTTTGCAGCAGAAATAGTCGCTACTACCTACTGCAACTATCGCTCCATCTCTCCTCGGCTCCCACTGAAGACTCCTCAATCCCGCTACTACAAATATGGGCTTCCATAGCAAGTTAATGATCCATGAGGTGGAATCGTCAAGGATCCCACCCTACTGACGTTCAGAGTGAACTATAGTTCAATATCACCCCACTTCTCACCTGGAGAAGCATGTGCACACATGGCCAACTCATCCTGCTCGATCTTTGCAGCTGTAACTTTTGGATCGTGCTTCGCATCCTTGTCATTTTTCTTCAAAGGACACTGTGATGCAAAGTGGCCCATCTCACCACATCTGAAGCATTTCACCTTCGAGACATCTCTCTTTTGTCTCCGTTGCCCTTGCTGCCATTTTGATGCGAGGGCTGCATTCTCCTCCTCCTTCGGATTCTTAGATCCGCTCTCGTTTTCGCCATCAAGCTTGCACTTGACTAGATCTCTCCTTAGCTTTTCCTCCTGAAGCGCTAACCACATTTGCTCCCAACTAGGAAGCGTAGCCCTGCCCAAAATGCTTTGGACAAAAACTTGCCACTCCTTTGTGAATGCGTTAAGTGCTAGCCTCACCAGAGTTGGCGAAGACGGGGTGGATCCCACGGCTGCCAACTGGTCTCGAATTTCCTGAAGTCTTGTAAGGAACAAAGCAATGCGCTCCCCATTTTGTATCTCCGGAGCTTCTGCTCCAAGTACATCTTCCGCTGCTCAGAAGTTCCTTTGTATAGAAAGGACAAGGCCTCCCAGATCTCCCTGGCGGTGTTCTTGCTAGCTACATGAGAGACTATGTGAAGGATCATCCTCTTGGCCTTTGCCATATCAGACTGATACTTCTTAAGTTGATCTGGATTTGAAGGTACAACAACCACATTCACCACGAACGTCTTGAGATCGTATTCATCCAGAAGGAATTGGATCCTTTCCTTCCAGATTACGTAGTTGGAGGAACCCTCCAACTGGTCCTGATCTCTCAGACCATGAGATGCCATCTCAGCCGAAAAACTGTGGAACTGCTTCCTCTTCTTCCCCCTCTGTGCAACACTAGGGAGGCTTACACACTCCTTGTGGAGCTCGTAGATCTGTGGCCCAGATCTGCTGCTTTGATCCTGGAAAAATGCTGAATTCCTCGACTAAGAACTCATTGAGGAAGAATTCCCCGCTATGTGCTCTTTTCTTTATTCTAACGCTTGTCTGCTCACCTACTGCCTGCAGAAAAACTACGTCCCTCTGGCTCTGCATGAACTCTCTGCGTTGCTCCCTCTGCCTCGGCAAAATCTCGAACTTGAAGTCCTACCTCTTTGTCGATTGACTCAGAGAGAGACAACCTCGAAACTTCAGCCTTTCTGGCTAGAACCGCGCAATCCCTCTGGGGATTCGATTTGCTGCTGCTGCAACAATTCGGCCTTCTCTTCAATGCTCATATCTGCTCTTCCTGTTTCACATCAAATGCTCTAATACCATGTGAAAATTCCCAGATCTGACAATCTGAGGAATCGTATTGCAACTATTTGAGTTTACTTCTCCTATTATGTAAATTACATTTACAAAATTAATTTAGAATGCATCATGAATTATTGAAGTAAAATTATGAAGCAGCCACACTTTATTAAATATGATTCCGAAACTAGGAAATTGAATAAGAAATCAATCACACATAGGACACCTTTATTTTGGACTAAGTCCCCAGAAAAACCCAATGCTGGAAAACTGGTGCAGTAGATCTAAGGGTTTGTATTATTAAGTAGTAGAAATTTTTGAATACATCGCTGAATACCTCAAGGGTTATTCAGTTACAAAGAAAGAAATACTTGCACACAGAATTGTGTGTTTTACCTCACTCAATCACTGGAAAATCTGGCTGATTCGGACACTGGAAAAGTTTCCCCTGGAGGTCTCTGTGCAGCCTCTATACAGTCACTGCGTAGGCCCTGCGTCACCTCCTCTAAGCACTGCGTCACCCCAACAAAGGATTGATCTAACTCCTGGAATCTCAGATCTTGACCTCTCGGTCTCACACGCTGGCTCTCGGCTTCTGGATCTGGTACGACAGCTGAATCTTGGAAACCCTCTCAGACACTGCGCAACCTCTGCGCAGCCCTGCATGGCTCTGCGCTGGCTGTGTTGGAAGTCTGTCTACCTCTCTCTGTTGATGATTCTCCGGCTGAGAAAATCTCTCTCCGGAAGTTATTCTGCCCCTCACTACACTAAGTCACTTAGTTATGATCTTCGTTCGAGCACTTGCTCCGTCAAAAGAATTTGATCACTTGATTGAGTCGATGTGTCTCTCCAAATGACCCTCAAGCCTTCCTTTATAGTCTTCTCGTTGAGAAATCAACGACCGAGATTAGATATCTAATCAATGACTAAGATTATAACATGACTTGATCTTTGTTTTCTTGATGATTCTCACTCTGTTTTATTAATACCTTTTAATTATTTAATTGCCCTAAGTTAGACTTAGGGTCCCCATTAAAATAATTAATTTTTTCAATAAAACATGAACCGAGTGGAATTTTCACAAATGATTTTTGGGTTCTTTGGAATACCAGTGTCTAAGCCTCTCCAGAAAATTTGGGGCTTAGGGTTCATTTGATTTTTCCCGTGTAATCATTTTTGTTATTCTTGATATATTTGAGGTAGCATAGGAGAACTAGATAAGGCTAGGTTGAGTTTTGATCTCCCTTATAGCCCCCAAAGTTATTATCATTATCGAGAATAACTAATTGAATAGTTTGTTTAAATTAATACCTTTGCATCAAAAAATTATTGCCTTCTATCATCTCTTAAATATATATGTGTTAGCTATAGAAATCTTTCTATACCCTCTTCTATGTTTGATAATTGAATATTCAGGAAGGATATTTCATTATCAAGTATTTTCATCTTTCTTCTCTCACAAGCATCTACAGAATTGTATGCTGTTAATTTTGGTTTCAACACTTTGAGAAATCTTTGAAATCTCTGGATAATGTGCGTGTGAATGGTTTGAGTCATTTATCATCCATTTAAAATAAATCCTCATTTAGATGCTTTGGCACAGTTCTCGAGCTTAAAACTATCTACAAAGAATCAACAAGGCACTCGACCTCATTTGAGGGATAAACATCAAGCAAGAAGAAGATTGATCAAGGGTAAGTAGAAGACCTAAAAGAAGAACGAAGAAGAGGAGAGATAAGGAAAGAGAAAGTGAAGTATAGAGGACTGTGTTATGCTACCTATCCTCAAACATGCGAAAGGTCTAAGGGCATCACTTGTTGCAGAAAATTACAGTCATCAAAGGAGTTGAAATAAGGTGTCAAGAAGATCAGTTTGAAAGTCGAGTTATTAAGGGAAGAGGATCAAGTCAAGCGAAGAAGAAAAGGAACGTAATTCTGCCCTAAACCACTCACATGTGAGAAATTACAGAGATTGCGGGAGGGTCAAAAAGTGCAGACCTGAAGTAGAAGCCGAAATCTGAAGAGTGGAAGCTAGTTTGACTTGGGTTGACTTTGGGAAGGACAAGCTGATCAAAGGAGAGGTTGACTTGGTCTTGGAGGGGTCTTTGTCAAGTGTCTTAGGTCTTGGAATTCGTCATTTGAAGGTTCTATAAGAAGAGAATAATTCTTGTGGGTTTTCCTCTCAAGAGGAGAGGTTTTGGCCCTCGCTAGGAGCCTATATATTGTGTCCTCTTATTCTTTTAATCTTCATAGTTTAGGAGCTGTTTGATTATAAGAACACTATATTAATCAAGTAAAGAAGAAACTAACTACAAAGTACATCAAGTTAAGTAAAAAAACATCACAAGCAATTAGCAAAGTAAGGGAAATCACCCTAATCTAGTTGCCCTTGATTTCTCAAGACAAGCTGCCCTTGATTTCTCAAGACAAGGTAGAAGACGATCTTTTTCTATAAAGACCATATAGTTTGTCCCTAAATCTACACTCAGGGAGAGATTCTTTAGGACCACACATGATGGATCAATTGAAGTCACATTGGAGTCCTGCCTTCAATTCAAGGAATGTACAACATTGAATATGGAACAAGAATTTTGTGGAAGTAGGTTGGATACTGATAATAAGGACCATAAAGAAATCAGTTTGTAGAAGCATAGTTTCTTGAAGATCATGGCAAACCTATAAAAGGAGGAAGCACAAGACATATTGGCTGTAAGAAACATCATGAAGCATGTCGATGAGCAGTTCATTGATCTTGTAACAAATGTGATCGCAATCAATGAGAAGTTTCTTGGACCCTTGGTCAATTTGTCAATAAATTGCAAATTTGTAGTAAATGTTATGAATTTTAAAGATGTAGAGCGCAAAAGGATGCTTATGGATGACTGTGTGGGGAACCAACCATCCGCTTCACTCAAAACTCATGATACAGTGTCCACGCGAGTCCTATGCATCATATTCATGATAAAAGTCACTTGCCAAAATGGAAGTCGACAACCACACATTGTTTAAATTTTCTAATTCTTGCCAGGTAGAAAAACATGAGAAGACTATGTGTGTCCATACAAGCATGCAACATGTGTCATTCCCTTAGTCTGGTATAAGGGTATTCAATTTCAACTGTCAGCCTTCAATGAAGCTATAGATCATCAGGATGAGATAATTGCTGAGCTTAAATTATTTCATAGAATTAATTCTGCAAATCATGACCGCCTTGCAGAAGTGGTTAGGAGGAAGGCCTTGACGGAATTACATATAAGGCAGACAAGCCAGGGGACTAGAAAGATGACTAGAACAAGAGAGGCTGAAGTAGATGAACAATTTTTAAAACATTTACTTGCTTATATTTCTTGGGATGCTCTAGCAACTGATAAACTATGAAAGCGTGTTGTTAATATAGTATTTTTGACACAAATTTGATCGACATTAACGTTGGTAATCTGAAGTGCTTGGCTACAAAAGTCTTAGTAAGGCCGCAATCTAAGGGAAATCATAATCAACAGGTGAAAAATACAATCTGCTCCAACAATAACTATCATTTAGTCCCAAAGGAAGGAAGTTCTATAAAGGCTGATAAAAAATATGAACCCTAGTAGACTATTGAAGAATATGATAATGATAAAACTGTTGGGACAAGTGAATTAGAGGTTGAAAGGGCATGGCCAAAAGCATAATTTGCTTCAGAACTAGCACATATTTGTACTCTTGACCCATAATTGATCTATAAATCGGTGAATGAAGGCAGTGACTATTTCATGGTGGCACCTCCAATTGGTATGATGGTTATTGGGTTGCAAGAACTGAAGAAGGGTGCCGATGTTCTCGCTATTGCAGCTGCAAAGAAAATAGTACAGATTGAAGAGAGTTTCTCATTCCTGAAAATAGGAGGACAATTTGTGTAATACCCGAACTTGCAATTGGTTGAGGATGAACAATGTCGGGAAGTGGGGATTGTAATGTTCCCTCCTAGTCAATTGCCCTAGGGAGTGTTAGTTTTTGTAGCTCAGACAAGTGTTCTAGTCTCAGATGGTGTCTATGTGGCTAAGAATACAAATGGATTAATTATCTCCAATACCCATAATTTTTTTAAAGCGAAATGTCTTAATTAGATTTAATTAACCAATTTTAATTATTTTCCTAAGTCTACCTTTAGGGAAATGGGTCAATTAATTGGGATTAATTGAGAAAAATCTATTTTTTCTCTAGAGACTTCTAGAAAAGTGATTTTTAGAAGTCAGGATGATCTTAACCATCGATTGGAGTTAGATCGTGGCCGTTGATTCGTCAACGAGAGATTATAAGAGGAATTTGATGGGGCCTTTGGAGATCATTTAAACAAGTAGATTTACAGTGATAGCGTGGGAGACACCTGCATCGGGGTTTCAACAAGAGAAATTGAGGAGAGAATTTTTGTAGAAATTCTTTAAAGTGATTCCAGTTTTCCGAGAGCAAGGAAAAGTCCAAATTATTCTACAGGAGGAAGGTCGAATTAGGCAGTTCAAGTAGCTAGTTTATCCAATGCGAGTTGCTAGAGACTCATTTTAGTTGCTAGTTGCTGGAACAATTTCCTAGAGGAAGTGCGAATTGGTTAATCGAGTTACTGGAAGCAACATTACTCACGAGATTGATTTCCTAGAGGCAGTGCACATTGTAGGAGGAAGTGCGAATAGCCTAAGAGAGGCCAAGTTGGTTTACAAAAGGAGGTTCTTGATTTCCTAGTTCGATTTGGTCAATGTAAGTGGAGAAAATAATTGTCAGAGCTTTGCCAGTGTCAGGCAAGCAGTTTATGTAATCCTTGTTGTTGAAGAAATAAAATAAACCCTTATCTGCAGAGCTGGTCGTCCCTATACTGGGGTTTTTCCAGGGGCTATTTTGTCCAAAAATATTGGTGTCCAATTTTTGTGTGTGTGTTATTTTCTCAGTTCTTGTGATTAATTTTTGGAGAAATTGTAGTTGTGTTTTTATTGAATATTTGCTATAAGTTTTTTTACAAAAGACAAATAATATGTGAAGATAGAAGAATAATAACTAGAAACTGCAATAGAATTTTCACATGGTATTAGAGGAACTCAAGGAAATGTAGTTTTGAGGGCAGAAGAGGCTCAATGCAGGGCACACAAAGATAAATTGAGGGTTTATAAAACCAATTCAATTTCTTCAGATTTATTTGGGTTTTGTCTATTTTCCAAGGGTTTTCAAAATGGCTTCAACTGAATTGAAAGATTAGGATAGATTGGATGGAGCTTCTAACTTTGGTGTCTAGTGTTAGGTTTTGTAGCATCGGATAGGTGTTCTAGTCCCGATTTGTGTGAGAGAGGCTAAGAACATGAGATCTTTGAAACCCAGAAAAGA
Source organism: Pinus albicaulis (assembly GCA_034641835.2). Taxonomy (NCBI): domain Eukaryota; kingdom Viridiplantae; phylum Streptophyta; class Pinopsida; order Pinales; family Pinaceae; genus Pinus; species Pinus albicaulis. Next base: position 1,628,135,256 of record CM076581.1, read on the forward strand.
TTTCGTGAGATAAACTTGCAAAGCAACTTAATTAAATTAATTAACCATCATTTAAATTTTTCCTAGAAAACTGGTTAATTAATAGCGATTAACCAAGGAAAAGTGAGAATGCTCTAGAAACTCACACAGATTGAGTTTGATATGATCTTAGCCGCTGATGGAGATCTAATCATGGTCGTTGGTTAACCAACGAGAGATTATAAGAGCAAGATGATGGGGATGAATATAAAAGCATTAAAGAAGAGGGGGATCTAAGCAGATTGAATTTCCCAAAGACCAGAGATTCCACACATGGAAGAATTCGAGCCAAAGATTGAGTGGCAAAGGCCGAGGAGGAGTAGTAGAGAGATTTCAGAGTATCTTTCCAGTTCCGGAGAGGCAGCAGCAAAGAGGTCGAGTTATTCCATTGGATGCTGCGCAGACTTCTCAAGGAGGCAGTTCGATTGAACTGAGGAGAGGGTTGATTCAGGTGTTGGAGGCTAGGATATTTTTCCAGGAGGCCAAGCAAGTCACTTCTAGAGGTAGAGAGAAACAAAGTTGTAGGATTCAACGAGTTTTGGAGGTGGAGCGAGTAGAGCCTGCACAAGCACTGCGCAAAGGCTCACGCAGGGGTAGTTCGAGTACCAATTTTGCCAAATTTCAAAGTCGGGATCAGTTGTGGAGTTGAGGCATTTGCTTCATAGATATTTTGGCAAGGTAAATTGGATTGCCAATTTAGGCATCTAGATATTGTACTCAAAATTTGTAATATCCCGAATGGAATATTATGCCTAAATTTTCCGGAAATAACTTAACCCAACTTTTTTCCATAAAATCAACATTTATTTAACAGAGGATTGCCATGTAAAATAAGACATATAAGTTCATGCAATTCCATAACACAATGATGCAGTAAATAATATCAGCTTTATTATAACGTAAATTGGGGTTACATGCAGGAAAGATAAATAGCTGACATAGCTGAGGTATAATCTGGCCTCAAGGATATGTTGCATTGCTTCACTATGCTAGCCTCCAAAACTGAACTACTGCACTCTCCCTCCGACAATCACTGCTACTGAATCCACTGAAAGACAATGAAGCACCAATTGAAGATCTGAATGATCCTCACTCCAATATCCCTGAAGCTTTATGAAATTCCTGAATGAAGTATCCTCAAGAGAGTTGGGTTTCCGTCCAGCACTCGACAACACACCCAAGGGTTTCCGTCCTGTGGCTATCAATGAAGTAGAGAACCAAGTTCTCAAACCTCTCACACAAGAAAATGATCAAATCCAAGATATTCCTCAGTGGCCTCCTCCTCTTCTTTTATAGATCTCATGGATCCTTCTATAGTCTTATATTATTATTATTTTAATCATGGAATCCTTCTAGAGCCTTATTTTATTATTATTGTAGAAATTTCTTGTTTCCCACCCCGGTTTTCAGTTTCACCTTATTTCTCCAAATAGTTAAATGTCCTTTCCCATATCCTTACATTCAACAAACTGGAAAATAAATTTTTGCTGAAAACACAAATTCTGGAAAATTTACAGAATGCTGGAAAATGCAGAAATAAAAATCAGCAAGCTTAAAACAGTCATTCACACATTTTAACATAGATATTTTTGGTCAACATGACCCTGGAAAAACCCCCTACAACTCTTGGGGAAAACCAGTCTGAAAGCTTCTCTTTATTTTTCTGAAAAATGCTTTTTACAGTGAAACAGGAAAAACTCAGAAAAAATTCCAGCAACCAATTTACAGACTTATCTCGATTTCCGTGCTTGCACACTGCCTCGGAAATTGTGCCAAATCAGCAACAACAGAAAACAGAAAATTTACAGCACCTTAGGACAACATTAAATGTTGTACGGCCACCTCGGGAAGCGTGCCAGAATAGTCGTACTTTGTTATACGGACTGTACAGATTTTGTACAGCAACCTCTCTCGAAATCTGTGCCAAAAAACAGAGTTATAGCTGTTGTCCTCTTCCTCGATTTTTGTGCCGAAAATGACAAACACCCTCTTCCTTGAAAAACATGTCTGATTTTTGTGCCCTGGAGTGCGTGCTTGTTGTTGTACCCTCTTCCTCGATTTCTGTTCCTCCTCACTTGGCAACATTGCCTCTCCTTTGCTGTACGGATTTTCTTCCTCGGTATGTGTGCCAATAAATGTTGTTGTACCTTTGCTGAAATCTTTTCACTGTTGCCCTCCTTCTTCTCACTGCTCAGAAAAATCTCTAGCTCTCCTTCTCTCCTTCTCCCAATCTGCTCATGAAAGAGTGAATGACCTTTTCCTCCTTTTCCTCCTTTAACCTAACCCTAAGTGACTTTTGGGGAATCCCTAAATCCAATGGCTGAAATAGATTGAGATCTAGGGCTGAGATTAAATACTCATTTAAATCTCACTTTCTATTTTTTAATTCACCCCACTTTAATAAAGACCCACCTAGTCATTTATTTCCAAAGTCACTTTTTCTTTCTAATTTTACATTGACTTTATTAAAATCACTTTAAAATTAGACTTTAGTAACTTTATCATTTAAAGTCACTTTTAAATTAGACTTTAGTAACTTTATCACTTAAAGTCACTTTTAAATTAGATTTGACTTTATAAAAATTATAAAGTCACTTTAGGAGAAAAATTAAATTCTTTTGGACACTTTTCCCTAAGCCAAAGATCAAAGCCTTAGGGAACCACCTGTCCTCCGGTAACCAAATTTCAACAATAATTTTAATCATGGAGCACTTTTCCCTCTTATTTTCCAATTAAAATATTCCTTTTTAATGAGGAAAGAGCAAATCGGCTACCATGTCTTCTCAGGTTACTGAAACTCATGTCCAACCATCCCATCATGTAGGTATTCTCGTCCCGGTTCCCACGAGCTATTGCACTAAGGTGTTCTATCATATATTCCTCCTGGAATGCCACCTTGAGCGTAATTAATTGAGTTAAGCCCAAAAATAACTCTGTTTTTTGAAAGTTGTCGGAATGCACCGGAATGAAAGGCAAACTGTGCGGATGATGGAATATATCAAGCGAATGCCATCAGTCCTCATAGAAACTCCTCAAAACTCCTCCAAAAAGCCCCTGGGTCCGCTGATGACACCAACCTGTACTTGTGACTTGTCTGCTCCCAACTCTGAAAGTCTATCCTAATCCTGTCATAGGTGATGCCAAAAAAAGGAATATTACAGACCTTTCGCCCCAAGATTGCTTGCCCTCAAGCAATCCAAATATGTGGACCACCTTGTTGGCTCGATGCAACTGAGACCCAATGCCCGAATCCCATACAAACCCTTGGGTGCTGCTACGTTCCTATGTTAAGTCACCTGGAACAGACCCCTCGATGTCGGGATCCCAAACTGATCTCCCACTGCACCTATCATTAATCAATCCTCCTGGATCCCAACGTCACCATGGCCAATCATTTGCTCGAATCCCATGGCTTGGACTGCGCAATCTCTCTAGCTGTAGCTGCCGCCCCATGTTGTTAAGGAACAACTTAGCCACTCTCTCCAATCCAACCTCCAGTCTAGGCCAAGGTTAATCCTGATCTGCGGATGTCGAGCTAGTGCTGCTAAATACTGATGGACTGTCAGTCCACAATCCATGGCCCAATGGAATATGTAACATCTCTCTCGTCCAAGTGCTCCTATCGAAATGTACTCGAGACTAAGAATGATACTCTGTTAATAGGATACCACCTCATCACCTCTCTCCAGTCCAACTCCAGACTTGATCTCATGCTAATCCTGCTCTCCTGAAGTCGAGAGGAATGCTGAAGAGCTGTTGACCTGTGCCCCATTGCCAACTGGAAGCTGCCGCATCTGTCATGTCTAAGGGTCCCTGCTCCGCTATGCTCCCTACACAGAAGATCGTACCATCAGTAGGATACCAACTCATGATCTCCCACCAATCTACCCCGGGAGAAGAATCAAATGCAGTGACACCTGCATAGAGAACAACTCTGGTGTGAGGTCGCCAATCCATACTCAACTCGTGCTGCCCCGTCCCGTCTGCCGATGAGATCTGCCTGCAGAAGAAGGGCCCTCTCTCTATAATAAACCAAAGTGGGCAAGATATGCTGCAATCCCCATCGATGTACTCCTGGAGAGCGCTGCCCCCTGAAAGTACTGCAACGCTGTTGATTGCATGTGAATCTATCTGCACCTTATCAATGGGTCGGCCCAAAGATGGATGCTCCACCATCCCCAATAGCTCCTCCCTCTCTCCTGACCAGGAGTGTCATACTCCTGTTGTCTACTAGCCTCCCGCAAAACTACCCTATTGACCTCCAACATCTCCTGAGGATAAGTATCTGCAACTACTGTCACCTTGCTAGATTCCCGTACATCCATCTGCTCCTCACCAATCGCTGACCCTAAGGGTAGCCGTACATCCACCACAGACTCAATGTGAGCCTCCATCTGGATCTCCCCCAAAGGACTATCATGCATGATACGCATAGCCTCCTCCTCAGCTGACTCATGCTTCGCCATATGCTGCTTCGGTTGAATCATCACAAGTGACTCATCATCCTGAATATCTCCCATAGAGTCCTCTGACTGCTCATCACACATTGGAATACAAATCCGACCAATTGTCATTAACTCCATATGACTGCTCATGCTCCCCAGTAGTGTCCTCATATGACCTCATGGGCTCATCCAAAGAAGAGTCCACCTCCTGATATACAGAAGGAATGTCCTCCTTCTCTATCTCTTCCCCCTCATCGACATCTCTCAAGCATGAGGGACCCGACTCTTAAGGTTCTTTGCAGATGAAGCAACGCCCCTTCCTCCTCAACTCATTTTTGCTTCCTGATCCACCAAACTGGAGCATCTCCTCCCTGGTCATCTATCTCCTGAATAGCCCAATGTTTTGCTCAACCAGCCCTTGGGCTAGCTTATAAGCAGCAGGTGAGACCAACTGCTCTCTCCTCCAAATGGTCAACAGTCTAGCCCGCAACTCCCTACAAATGGCATCGTGATCTCTCATACATGATGACAAGATGGACTGAACGTGTGTTATGACTGTGTCAGGATAATGCCTCCTAATGCTAAAGAAGCATTGGAACATCTGCAGAATCAAGCCATCACGCTCAAGATCAAGCATGATCTCACAAGTCTTGGTCATGGCCATGACTTTTAAAACCACAAGAGTCTGCCTAAAGGTAGAGCCTACACTGTTGTCCAAATCCTGAAAGGTCCCTACCATCAGTCTGAAAACTTTCCTCGTCATGTCATCATTGTAAGGGGCTGTAGGGGCGGTTAGTCTCATGATGTTGCTGAGTCAAGCTGCAATTGGAAATGTGACCCCTCCACAAGTTTCCTGTAAGAACTTGGGTTGTATGAGAGCAATCATACATGGTTTTAAGGCCCAAATTAATTTTCTCCCATCTGACTGTTTTACTTTGGAAATGAGTTCATCAAGTTCCTCAAGTTTGGAAATTACTCTCCATGTGATCTTCGTGTGTTTCAAATTTGTCCCAAGCACAAGGAATTTGTGCCTTATTTCTGGTTCTTTCTGTTGGTCCCTGGATTTCCCCTTTTGAAGAATGGATTTCCCCTTCGAGAAAGGTCTATTGTTCTGCTTGGTTTCTTGGTCCATAGAAACATTGTGGTTCAAGGCTTCAACGACTGTGCTGCCATGTGAGTTTAGGAGGTATTTTAAGAACCCCATGTTTATGGCAACAATACAAAGTTATGATGACAATGAAAGGTACCACAAAAACACCCTACATACATTAATACATTGTCCAACCATCAATCGGAAATGAAACTAATGCAACAAAAATGATGCATTATTGGCATGCTGTTACATATGATACATTGCTTATTACAATAACCTGTCCCAACAGATCAATCCAGCTCCGGCAAATAATTTAGGCTCTGGAAAATAAATTGGGCTCTAGCAAAATAATTTCAACAAGATGAATTCAGCCTAGCAAAGCAAGATAAACAATCTCAGGCGAGAAAAATGTAACCCCGAATGCAAGGAAATGATCTCTCCTCAAGCTTTGCACTGGCTCTGGAAATTCTACAACTGCTGGCTGGAAGGGACCTTTGTTTGAGCCTCCAAAGGTGCTCAAAAAATTCTGCCAAATTAATCTTTGGCTCTCCACCACAGACCCAGAAAAACCGAGAAATTATTTTGGCAAATTCCCCAGTCACTCGAGACCCAAAATTTAAGCTTACTCCTTCCCTACTAGCTGCCAAATAATTTTGTATATTTGGGGCACCAAAACTCCCCCCAAAATTCTAAAAAATTAGGAGCCAACTCCTTGACCCGTGGCCGACAAAACCCAAAATTTTCTTGGGCTAATTATGATTGACCCAAAATGTTCAAATAGTGTGAAATCCTAGCTAAACCAACAATTCGCCGTGCTATAAGAATGACGATTTCAGACCAAAATATTGCCCGAAAAATTGTAATTTTTTTACCACAAACTCCTTTCACAAAACCCAGAAAAACCCATAAATGGTTTGTCCAAATCACAATTGACCCCAATAGCAAGCTGCTCCAAACACTGCACTGCTTTTTGACTTCAGCCTCTGATTTACCCACTGAAAACTGCTCAAAAAATTCTAAGTATTTGGGAAGGTGATCCTTGCCCAAAACCCAAAAAAAACCAGAAAGGGTTCCTCTAATTCTAATCTTCAAAATATGACCCTTTATAGTTTGGCCCTCTTCCAATTTCGTTTGTGGCACTGCCGCTGCTACTGTCAATCACTGCTGCCGCTGCTACTATCAATCACTGCTCTCCAAAATCCCAGCGAACCTCCTCCAATGGCTCTCCTATCAATCTCCCAACACCCCAGCTCTAAAATCCGACCAATGCAGCTCCCACAAATGAGCCTCCTCCAATGATTGCGTAGGCCCTTCTAACCAAAATAGCTACAACCGAAAATGGAAAACACACAGGCTGAGGCAAGATCGAGGCTCTGATACCACCGTAATATCTCGAATGGAATATTATGCCTAAATTTGCTGGAAATAACTTAATCCAACATTTTCCGTAAAATCCACATTTATTTAACAGAGGATTGTCATGTAAAATAAGACATATAAGTTCATGCAATTCCATAATACAATGATTCAATAAATAATCTCAGCTTTATTATAACATAAACTGGGATTACATGCGAGAAAGATAAATAGCTATCATAGATGAGGTATAATTTGGCCTCAAGGATTTGTTGCACTGCGCTGGCCTCCAAAACTGAACTACTGCACTCACCCTCCGGCAACAGCTGTCACTGAATCCACTGAAAGACAATGAAACACCAATTGAAGATCTGAATGATCCTCACTCCAATATCCCTGAAGCTTTATGAAACTCCTGAATGAAGTCTCCTCAAGAGAGTTGGGTTTCCGTCCAACACTCGACAACACACCTGAGGGTTTTCGTCCCTGGGGCTACCAATGAAGCAGAGAACCAAGTTCTCAAACCTCTCACACAAGAAAATGATCAAATCCAAGATATTCCTCAATGGCGTCCTCTTCTTTTATAGATCTCATGGATCCTTCTAGAGTCTTATATTATTATTATTTTAATCATGGAATCCTTCTAGAGCCTTATTTTATTATTATTTTAATCATGAAGCACTTTTCCCTCTTATTTTCCAATTAAAATATTCCTTTTTAATGCAGGAAAGAGTAAATCGGCTACCATGTGTCCTCAGGTCACTGAAATTCATGTCTAGCCATCCCATCATGTAGGTATTCTCGTCCCGGTTCCAACGAGCTATTACCTTAAGGGGTTCTATCATGTATTCCTCCTAGAATGCCACCTTGAGTGTAATTAATTGAGTTAAGCCCCAAAATAACTCAGTTTTCTAAAAGTTGTCGGAATGCACTGGAACGAAATGCAAACTGTGCGGATGATGGAATATATCAAGCGAATGCCATCGGTCCTCATAAAAACTCCTCAAAACTCCTCCAAAAAGCCCCTGGGTCCGCTGATGACACCAACCTGTACTTGTGACCTGTCTGCTCCCTACTTTGGAAGTCCATCCTAACCTTGTCATAGGTGACGCCAAAAAAAGGAATATTACAAAATTTTGCTGCATAATAATAATAAAACCCTCACCTGGTGCACTGGTTTACGCACATTGGGTTTTTCTGGGGACTTTTGTCCAAAAATAAGTGTGTCATTTTTATTGTGTGTGTGCTCTATTTTCTCAATTCCAGTTTTGCTTCCGCAGTACATTTTATTTTTTGGTGAAAATTGGAGTAGTGATTTTATTCGTTGTTTGCTGTAACATCAAATAAATTGCACATAATAATATTCAATTAGAAGAATAATTTCCAGTGGTTGCAATAGTGAAAATTTCACATCTGGAAAGCCAAAATTTCATTTTGCTGGCAGAGAATGGTCTTAAAGAATGTGACCAGTGTTGTAGCCATACTGACAGATCCAACACAACTCATAGCATACAAGAACGAAGCTTCCAAGGCGAGGAGTAGTCCTTCACCTTAGTAGGGTTATGGATCATATTGTTCCACATATTGCAGATTTGGATACAATGAAGAAGATGTGGGATGCCATTCTGAAGTTGTTCCAAGATGCTACCATAAACGTGAAGTTGATTCTCAGAGAGAAGTTGAGAAATACATGGATGGATAAGGGAAAAAACATTGTTAGTTACCTCACTAGAGTTGGACTTGTCAAGGATGAGTTTGTAACTATCAGAGATCAATTAACTGATGATGAACTCATGAGAACGACCTTGAATGGGTTCTCAAAGCAGTGGGATGTGTTCGTTCAGGTGATCAATTGATGAGATACACTTTTGAGTTGGGATCGTTTGTGGAGCGATTTCGCTCAGGAGGAGCTTAGATTGAGTCTTGTTAGTGGCGACAGTAGTAGTAAAACCTAGAAATGTGAGGATGATGAGAATGTAGCCCTAGCAGGAAACGACAAGACCAAGAAGGGCTCTAGCGAAGGGTCCAAGGGAGAGAAGAAGAAAAAGGACTTTAGTAAAATCAAGTGTTTTGGTTGCGGTCAACAAGGACATTATGTCAGTGAATGTCTGAATAGGAAGAAGGGCAAGAAGAAGAAAGGGAAGCAACAAAGTATAGCTTCAACAGATGTTGACAAGCTAACTTTGAGATTTGAGGATGAGTTAGCTCTCATAACTTACTTATCTAGCTCTAACTCCACAGGGGTTTGGTATATTAACAGTGGGGCGTCATGTGACATGACAGGGTTTAGAGAATACTTTTCTAGTTACCAGGAAGAGGAGATAGGATTCCAGATTCAGATGGGAAATGTTACCACACAATCTAGTAGGGCCCTAAGGAGGGAAACCTATGGGACAACTACTAGACCAAGTGACAACAATAGGACAAAGACCCAATGTCACCTAAGTCAGATTCCCTTGCTCTTTACGAAATTTCATCAATGGGAGGAGTCCCGGTGAGAAGGGAGTCACTTAGAACGAGTAGATTGATGATTTAGGTGTTATTGTCCCCCAGATTGTACAGACACTGCGACAACGCTCAGGGAAGGGGTTGACACTCTGATCTCCGCCCACTCCGTTCTAGCTATCTCCCAACAACATGCTATGGGGGGTAGTCCCTGTGGAATAAGGTGAAGGAGAGCAAGTCGAGAACCGACTTACTTGGGAGACACAGATGAGTGGCCTGGCCAGTTGGTTGAATTTGAGCAAGATTATCGATTAGATTAAATTTTTAAGTATGAGACAAGTGCCTTAGTGGAGTCACAAATTCTTGCTTATAGTAAATTGGAACCAAATGACCAGATGGACACCCGCTGCTTGCTATGCTTGACTAATTTATATTATCTGCAAGTTCTATAACCTATGTGGGATGCAGTGATCTTGGTAAATTTTAATTAGATGCCTAGTCTAAGTGGAGTCTTTTCTCTAATTAATTTGAGAAACAATCCTCAAAGTTGTGAAATGGAAGCCAACGGGAAGCAGGCAACGACCTGATTAACGATACCTCCGCCTGTGTTCCATTCACCCAGTGCCTCCGGCGCTGCAGAGACTGTGGCTCTGATGACTGTAAGGTTACTGTGTTAACTACTAGGAGAAGTTGGATCTCTCAAGCTAGTTTGAAAAAGGTTGCCCTAAATCTCTATCAACCTAGCTTATGCTAAGAGGTGAATTATTAATGTAGTCTAGACTTAGTATGCTTGTGCAAGAGATTATGAGTGAAATTTATCTTGAGTTAAGATTGTTTAAGAAATTTATCTTGAGTTAGGATTGTTTAAGTTACTTAAGTACTTAACAATATTGAGATGACAATCTTAAACGAGATAGATGCTAATGAATACAAGTGCAAAATTCAACTATAGGTCAATCCACGAGATGCTTAAGTAATAAATTTATCCACTAATAATTATCGACACAAGATATTAAGCGAGTTCAAACTTATTTCGGTACATGACAAAGGACACGCAATATTTTTTGGACAATTTCCCTGGAAAAACCCAATGCGGGAAAACCGATGCAATAACTCTTAAAGGGTTTTATTATTATGCAGAATATCTGAATACAATCAAGGGCACCAGTAGTGGTTTGCGCAACAGATAAATCACGTCAGATGTACCTCTATCACTTGGAGACAGAAAATATGGCTGATTTAGCCGAGGCCTCACACCTTATGAATCTGCTTAATACGAGCCCTTTTTGGCCCATTGGAAATCCCAATGCTGCCTCTCTCGGCACTGCTTCAGCTATGCGTCCTTCCTAGAGCCTTTGCGCAACACAGGATGCTCCCTCGTCACCCCTCTGGGCTCAATGCTGCCTCTGCGTCACCCTAAAGGGCCTGTGTTAGCCTCATCGCTGCCTTTGCGTGAGCTTCGCTGGGCTGCGTCCCTCCTGCTGGGTCTCTGCGCTACCTGGTATGGATCTGCCTCTCTGCCTATGTATTCTTGGCCTCGGATCTGAATATCCCTCTCCAATCTACCCCTCACCAGCGCTGCAAGCTTACTAAAAAATTCTCAGCAAACCGTGCCCCAGAATTTCGACTTAGCTCAATTGCTACCGCTCTGTGTGTGTTCTTCAACTGACCCCGAGCCTTCCTTTAATACTTTTCTCGTTGAACATTCAACGATTGTGATCTAATCTCTAATCGACGACTAAGATTAGAAAAGACTTGATCCACGTCACTTAGAACATTCTCACCCACATGTCTAAATTAATTCACTTTAATTATTTAATTTCCCTAAGTTAGACTTAGGGTCTCTATTAAAATAATTAATATTTTGAATAACTTAGGTTCTAGGTGGAATTTCTCCAAACGATTTCTGGGTCTTGGAGATCTCATGTGTTCTAGCACCTCCACAAAGTTTCGGAGCTAAAGCACATTCGATGCTACCCAAAATATCAACATTCCCTCGTAGCGAGGAATGTGCTCTAGCACCACTTCACTTCAGAAGCGTTACTCTGATCCATGGCATTGGTCCCTTGTGGTGTTGATGCTCGGCTGCTGCCCCTCATCCACTGATCTGCTGCCTTCTGCACTACTTCCCATGACTCTGCCATAGTCACTACCTCATCTGTACTGCAGCTCCCTCTCAAATGCTGCATCATGCTGCCCATAGCACTGCCACTGTTAACTACTGCAATGCAACTCAGTTGCTGAGAAGTAAGCAACTGAAGGACATCACCCAAATACTAACAGACACGTCAGTTTGATTGCATCTCGATACTGAAGCACCCTCTGCTGCTCCTCTGAAGCTTTGCGCTGTCTGCTGCTCTGCATTGCGTAAGCACTGCCTTTGTGTTGCTGAAATCCCGTGAACCTTTGCGCTGCTGCTTCCACGCTGCTGCTGCCTCTCCTTTGCACTGCTCCAGTCTTCAACGTCCCAACACTGCTAAAGGGCCTCCATGATCTTCTGCACCAACTAACTCCAGTCATCCTGCGACTGTCTTTAAGGGCTCTCGTAGCTTGTATGTGATCCAAGAGTTTGGGCACCTCAAGGATCTTGCACTGCATGTGCAATTCAAGAGAACTACAGATCAATGTCTCCCCACCTCTTCTCTTGAGGTACATCAGCACTCATGGCCACATCGTAATCACTGCTATCATCCCTTTTGGCTGTCGCAGCGTTGGAATCTTAATCTTCCTTGCCCTTAGTCTTTTGAGAACAAGTATTGGTGAAGTGTCCTAATTCGGCACATCTGAAGCACCTGACCTTTGAGAGGTCCTTCTTTTTCTTCCCATGCTACTTCCTCTATCCCTTTGATGCTAGAGCTGTATCTTCCTCCTCCTATTTCTTGATTTTGGCTCCTCCGCCTTGCTACCCCTCTTGGTTATTCTCCTGATTTCTTCCTGACGAAGGATTGCCCACATGTCCTCCTAGTTTGGAAGTTGTGCTCTACCCAAAATACTTGGACAAGGTCTCCCAATCATCGGTGACTGCATTCACGGTAGTCCATACCATGAGACCGTCATCAGGAGTTGCCCCCTTTGCAACTAGTTGATCTCGAATAACCTTCAATCTAAAGAGGAAAGGATCGATCTTCTCTCCCTTCTGCATCTCAAACAACCGCATCTGATTCTCCAAAAGCATCTTTCTCTAGATGGAGCTACCTTAATACATCGTTTCTAGTGCTTGCCACATTTCATTTGCCGTCTTCTTCTCGGCAATATGTGGGACCACGTGATCTTTCACCTCGTCCATGATCAAGCACTTAGCCCGCACCTGATTTTCCTCATACTTCTTTAGAGGATCAACATCGATCGAAACGACCACAACCTTCTCGACATGGTCTCTGATACGATACTCGTCAAGGACTGACAGAATCCTGGCTTTCAAGATGACAAAGTTAGACACACTGTCCAACATCTCCTGATCTCTCAATCCGTGCGAGGTCATCTCTGCTAAAAAATGTCAAAGCAAAAAGCTCTTCTCCCTTCTACTGCTGCTGCTCTCAACAAGTGACCGGATCTGGGTTTCTTGGTGATAGAAACCCTCTAGAGACTACGCTCCCTCTGACTAGTGATTTCCCTCTCGGAAATCCTCCACCAACTCTGCTGAATCAACCCTCTACAATCACTTCACCGATCGAATCTCAGATTTATTGGCTAGAAAATTTGCTAAGGCACTGTTTCCCCTTACTTTGTCAACCCTACTAGACACTGTTCTGCACTGGCAGAAACAATGCCCTACCAGCAACTTCGAAGATCAAATTGCACTTCCAGCCATGGCAACCGGCACAACATCACTCCCTCTTGGACTGTGTCACCCTCTTGGGCTTGCGTCAACTCTTCGTGAGCTTGACAGGCTCTGCGTCACCCTTGCAGGGTCTGCACTGTCCCTCTGGTGCTGCGCTGCCTTTTTCTTGATCTGTGCAGCTTCGGCCGCCTTCTTGCAGGAAAAAAAACTTCATCACCTCGTTGATGGCTTCAACTCCCCTTGATCTGCAATAGCTCTGAAACCATTTGAAAAATTATGAAACTACTTAATAGAAATCTCTACTACAGAAATCTGGTTTACTTCTCCCACTTGAGTTTTTAATTGTACAAGTTATTTTCAGAATTATTCAGAAAATAGCGAAGTAAACACACTACAGATCTACACATACATATAGAACAAGTACTGAAGAATAAAGCATACATGACAAAGGACACACAATATTTTTCGGACAATGTCCTAGAAAAACCCAATGCGGGAAAATCTGTGCAACAACTCTTAGAGGGTTTTATTATTATGTAAAATATTTGAATACAATCAAGGGCACTAGTAGTGGTTTGCCCAACAGAGAAATCATGGCAAATGTACGTCTATCACTCGGAGATAGAAAATATGGCCAATTCAGCTGAGGCTTCACACTTTCTGAATCTGCTGAATACGAGCCCTTTCTGGCCCACTGGAAACCCTAGTGCTGCCTCTCCCGACACTGCGTTAGCTCTGCATCCCTCCTAGAGCCTCTGCGCAACACAAACTGCTCCTGCATCACCCCTCAGGGTTCAGCGTTGCCTCTGTGTCACCTTGAAGGGCCTGCGTTAGCCTCATCGCTGCCTTTTCATGAGCCTGGCTAGGCTGCGTCCCTCCTGCTGGGTCTTTGCATTGCCTGGTATGGATCTGCCTCTCTGCCTATGTATTCTCGGCCTCAGATCTGAATATCCCTCGTCGATCTACCCCTTACCAGCATTGCAAGCTTACTCAAAAATTCTCAGCAAACCGTGCTCTAGAATTTCGACTTAGCTCAAGTGCTACCGCTATGTGTGTTTTCTTCAACTGACCCCAAGCCTTCCTTTAATACTTTTCTCGTTGAACATTCAACGACTGTGATCTAATCTCTAATCGACGACTAAGATTAGAAAAGACTTGATCCACATCACTTAGAACATTCTCACCCACATGTCTAAATTAATTCACTTTAATTATTTAATTTCCCTAAGTTAGACTCACCTAAGTTAGACTCAGTGTCTCCATTAAAATAATTAATATTTTGAATAACTTAGGTTCCAGGTGGAATTTCTCAAAACGATTTCTGCGTCTTGGAGATCTCATGTGTTCTAGCGCTCCACAAAGTTTTGGAGCTAGAGCACATTCGATGCTACCCAAAATCTCAACAATGTCAACCTCCCTGTCTCCCACCCCAGCTTTTGGCTTTTGGATTTGATTCGACAACTGAATCTCGGAAACCCTCTGAACCTCTGCGCAACCTTTGCGTAGCACTGAGTGGCTCTGCGTCAGCTTGACTGGCTCTACGTTGCCTCTGTGTCAGTTTGAGTGGCTCTGCCTTGCCTCTGGTGGACGTCTTCTTGCCTTTCTCTGCTGATGATTCTTCGACGAAGAAAATATTTCTCTCCAGAAGCTACTTTGCCCCTCACTGCACTGAATCACTTAGATTTGATATTCGTCCGAGCACTGCTCCGTCAGAAGGATTCGATCTCAAGATTCACTCCATATGTGTCTTTCCAAATGACCCTCAAGCCTTCCTTTATGGTCTTCTCGTTGAGAAATCAACAACCAAGGTTAGATCTCTAATCAACTGCTAAGATTATAACATGACTTGATCTTTGCTTTCCAGATCATTCTCACTTTGTTTTATTAATGTCCTCTAATTATTTAATTTCCCTAAGTTTAGACTTAAGGTCTTCATTAAAATAATTAATTAGTTTAATAAAACATTTACCTAGTGGAATTTTCACAAACGGTTTTTGGGTTCTTTGGAATAGAGTGTCTAAGCCTCTCCACAAAATTTGGGGCTTAGAGCACTTTCCGACGCTACAAAAATCAACACTCCCTCTTAGTGAGGAAGGTGCTCTAACAATATGCCTGCTGCATACTGATCTGTCCCTGAAGCATCCTCTGCACTGCTGATGTCCATCAACCATTGCGCTGCTGTTGCCACTATACTACTGCTCATGTCATTGCCATCGTCACCCCTGCATCCGTACTACAACTCCCTCTCAAGTGCTGCATCTGCTATGCTGCTATCACTGCCACTGCCAACACTACATATGCACTCCAACTCAGTTGCTGAGAGAAACAACTGAACTCACTTATATTTGAACAAGTGTTCAGTGGATGCACCTAGGTGCTGAAGACTCTGACTCCTAGTAACTACTGCGCTATCCCTCTGATGCAGTATGCTGTTGTTACTCTGCACTACGCAACACTGATCTGCAATGCGCTGCACTCCTGTGCACTGCGCTGCTACTGCTACATCGTTGTTGCTCTACTTTGCGCTACTCAGAATCTGGCGCTGCTACCTACTGCACTGTTGTCTCCATCACTCCTCGACTCTCACTGAAGACTTCTCCATCCCGATACTACTGATATGGGCTCCCGTAGCAAGGTAATGATCCCTGAGGTGGGCTCCTCAAGGATCCTGCCCAATTGAAGTTCAAGGTGAACTACATTTGTATGTCACCCCACTTCTTACCAGGAGAAGCATGGGTACTCATAGCAAACTCATCCTGCTCGGTCTTTGTTGCTGCGACTGTTGGATCAAGCTTCTCATACTTGTGCTTTTTCTTCAAAGGACACTGTGATGCAAAGTGGCCCATCTTACCACATCTGAAGCATTTCACCTTCGAGACATCTCTCTTTTGTTTCTGTTGCCATTCCTGCCCTTTCGATGCGAGGGCTGCATTCTCCTCCTCCTCCGGACCCTTAGATCAGCTCCCACTGTGGCTGTTAAGCTTGCACTTGACTAGATCTCACCTCAACTCTTCTTCCTGAAGTGCTCGCCACATTTTCTCCCAACTAGGAAGCGTAGCCTTGGTCAAAATGATTTGGACAAAAACCTGCCACTCCTTCGTGACTGCGTTAAAGGCCAACCTCACCATCGGTGCTGCAGTTGGGGTGGATCCCATGGCTGCTAACTGGTCTCGAATCTCCTGAAGCCTCGTAATGGACGAAGCAATGCACTCCCCCTTCTGCATCTGGATCATGCAGGGCCTCTGCTCCAAGCACATCTTCCGCTACTCGAAAGTTCATTCGCACCACAAAGACAAAGCTTCCCACATCTCGCTGGCGGTGTTCTTGCTAGCTAAGTGAGAGACTATATGATCCTTGACTCTGTCAAGGAATAACCTCTTGCACTTTTCCATATCAGACTTGTACTTCTTAAGTTGATTTGGATCTGTAGGTACAACAACCGCATTCGCCACAAACTTCTTGAGATCGAATTCATCTAGAAGGAACTTAATCCTTTCCTTCCAGAGTACATAGTTGGAGGAATCCTCCAACCGGCCCTGATCTCTAAGACCATGAGCTTCCATCTCAGCCGAAAACTATCGAACTGCTTCCTCTTTCTCCCCCTCTACGTAGCCTAGGCAGGCTTATGCACTACTTCTTGAGTTCGTAGATCTGTTGCTCAGATCCTGGAAAAAATCTGAATTCCTTGGCCAGGAACTCATTGAGGAAGAACTCCCCGCTATGTGCTCTTTTTCTTTCGACGCTTTTCTGCTCAAAAACTACCTGCAGAAAAACTACGTCCCTCTGGCTCTAGGTTAAGGCTCTGTGCTGCTCCCTCTACCTCGGCCAAAGCTCAAATGCGAAGTCCTACCTCTTTGTCGACTCACTAAGAGAGAGACAACCTCGAAATATTAGCCTTCTTGGCTAGAATTGTGTAATCCCCTTGGGAAGTCGATGTGCTGCTACTGCAACAATTTGGCCTTCTCTTCAGAGTCAGATCTGCTCTTCCTGTTTCACATCAACTGCTCTGACACCACATATGAAAATTCCTAGATCTGACAATCTTAGGAATACTACTGCAACAACTAAGTGTACCTCTCCTATTATGTAAATTACTTTTACAGAAATAATTTAGATATGAATTATTGAAGTAACTACTGAAACAACCTACACTGAATAAAAATATGACTCCGAAACAAGGAAACTGAGCAAGAAATCAATCACACATAGGACACCTTTATTTTGGACTATGTCCCTGGAATAACTCAATGCAGGAAAGTCGGTGCAACAGATCTGAGGGTTTGTATATTAAGCAATAGCAAATCGTGAATACATCTCTGAATACCTCAAGGGTTATTCACTTACAGAGAAAAATACTAGTAGAAATAAATTGTGAGTTTTACCTCACACAATCACTGGAAAATCTGGCTGATCCGGTCACTAGAAAAGCTGCGTCTGGAGGTCTTTGCGTAGCCTTTACGCAGTGACTGCGTAGGCCCTGTGTCACCTCCTCTAGGCACTATGTCACCCCAACTGTGGATTGATTTGATTCCTGGAATCACAAATCTTAGCCTCTCGGTCTTACACCTCGACTTTCGGCTTCTGGATCTGACCCGACAACTGAATCTCAGAAACCCTCTGAACCTCTGCGTAGCCCTGACTGGCTCTACTGGACGTCTTCCTTCCTCTCTTTGCTGATGATTCTCCGACTGAGAAAATCTCTCTGCAGAAGCTACTTTGCTGTAATATCCCAAATGCGATATTTTATGAATTTTGTCGGAAATTAATTCAACCATAAAATTACCATGTAAAAATACCTTTAGAAATTCAAGCCGTCAACATTTTAAACAATCAACCACAATATTTATGACAAATGGAAAATAAAACATGCATCTGAATAATAGACATTATAATCATGCAGAAGATCTCGGCCTTATTTTATTAATATGCACTGCTAGTACAAAAACTAGAGATGGCTGAAGCAATGGCCACAAATAGATCTACAACAATGCCGCAACTGGCCTCTAAAACAAACTGGAAATAACTACAACCTGTGAATCCTGAATGGATCCACCAAGGGAAGAGATGGGTGCTCACCCACTCTGACTAAATCACTCGAGGGTTTTCGTCCTAGGGCTATTATTGAAGTAGAGAATCCAAGTTCTCAAACTTCTCACACAAACAATGATTGAATCCAAGATATCTCCAAATGACCTTCACTTCTCCTTTTATAGATTTGATGGATAGATCTCCAATCCTCTAGAAGCATCTTTTTTTATTATTTTATTATTATTCTAGAAGATCCACCATTGACTTTATTAAAGTGACTTTAATTTTATTACATTTCACTTAAGTCACTTTTGGCCCCTTTTCCTCTAAATATTATTTTTCCTTTAATTAAATGACTAATTAAAGTCATTTTTAATTAAGGAAAATAGTATATCGCCCATGGTACTATCTTTGGACACTATAAGTCACTTTCAGCATCCCATCCTGAAGATCTCTTCATTCCAGTTCTTACGAGCTATTACACTAAGGTGTTCTATCATGTATTCCTCCCGGAATGCCACCTTGAGCGTAATTAATTGAGTTAAGCCCAAAAATAACTCAGTTTTCTGAAAGTTGTCGGAATGCGCCGGAATGAAAGGCAAATTGTGCGGATGATGGAATATATCAAGCGAATGACATCGGTCCTCATAGAAACTCCTCAAAACTCCTCCAAAAAGCCCTTGGGCTCGCTGATGACACCAACCTGTACCTTTGACCTGTCTGCTTCCAACTCTAGAAGTCCATCCTAACCCTGTCATAGGTGATACAAAAAAAGGAATATTACAGAACTTCCTCCCCAAGATTGCTTGCCCTCAAGAAATCCAAATATGTGGGCCACCCTGTTGGTCCAGTGCAACTGCGACCCAATGCTCGGATCCCATACAAACCCCTGGGTGCTGCTATGCACCTGTGTCAAGCCACCCGGAATAGACCCCTCAATGCCGGGATCCCAAACTGATCTCTCATTGTACTTGTCATCAAACAATCCTTCCAGTTCCCAGCGATACCATGGCTAATCATTGCCCAAGTCCCACGTCTCGAATTGCGTACTGCCTCTGGCTAGAATTGCTACCCCATGAAGTGAAGTCTGCGAGCGAGCATCAATGCTCCAGGGCTCCTGATGTGCTGTAAATCTAACTGTATAAGCTGCCCCACCAATTGCGTACCAACTAATCACATCTCTCCAGTCCAACTCCTGGTCTAGGTCGAGGTCAATCCTGATCTATGGATGTCGAGCTAGTGCTACTGAAATACTGATGGATTGTCGGTCCATAATCCATGGTCCAATGGAACATGTAACATCTCTCCCGTCCAAGTGATCTCGTCGAAATGTACCCGAGACTAAGAATGATACTCTATCAATAAAATACCAACTCATCAGCTCTCTCCAATCTAACTGCGGACTCGATCTGATGCTAACCTTGCTCTCCTGAAGTTGGGATGGAATGCTGAAGAACTGTCGGCCTGTGCCCTAATCCCAACAGGAATTTGTAGCATCTGTCATGTCTAAGGGCCCTTGTCGTCCTCTGAATTCAATTGCTCTCTAACAATTCTAGGATCATCATCAATGATAGCCAAAGAAAATTTGGAATGAAAATATGTGGAGTATACCTATCTTTCTACCTTGTTTCCTAAACTAGTCTATTATTTTTCTTATTATATTTCTTTATAGAGTCTAATTCATCATCTTTTAACACAAACTCCATCTCCTCTAGCTCTTTCTCCCATGGTAGGACTTCCTATTTGACAACATATTTTATTTCTCAAATACCACATATCTGTTGGACACCTAATCCTCTATGGGTAGGTGTGGTAGCCGAACAATCATAGAGGAGTCCAAGTGACCTTGGAATGTGGAATCCAAGAGTCACGCCATTGTATTATAAATATGCATCATATTAATGGTAATAGCAACAAATGCTTATCTTTCTCCTTGTGTGTGTTTCTACCGTGCATTGTTTAACATGGTATCAGAGCGGGCGAATTTTGGCCCTGCTCCAATTTGAGCCATTTGTTTTGTGGCCTCTCTACATGTCAGTTATGCCTTCCTTGTTTTTCAGGCTGCAGACTTGCACCAAATCATTTCTAAATTTGTGGGATTCTACACCTACTCCACTCTGAAAAGCTAAATCGATTCTGAGATGCTCAGTGAACGTTTTAGTTTTCCCAAAATGTTATTGTAGGCGTTTCTTTGCAACTGACATTCTCTGCTCCCATCGTATGCGTTTTGTTGTTGCCTGCGCTTCTGTTGACCTCACGCTGCCTCTCGACTTCACCTCCCTTACGCTGCGATCCTCCCACAACATTGTCCATTTCTTGTATTCTCACATCGATATTAGCTATTGTGGTTGTGTTTCTTTAATGTTTGTATGGGCTGACTCTTGGGCTTCCGCCCCCTTCGACGGGTTCCCTACAGAAGACCAAGCTCTGCGTGAGGTTTGAGGCCGGGACGTGCACCTTCAGTGACAATTGTAGCTTTGCCCACTGTGCGGCGGAGCTCCGAAGGCCGACTGCGTTTGGGGGTCGGGGGTCCAACATCGCCGGATCGGTGAATTTGTAGAGATTTCACAAGACCTGGCTGTGTAAGTTCTTTTTGGGGGGAAATTGTCCTTACAAAGAGAGGTGCAATTTTCTGCATGATACAGAACAGGGTCAGTTCAATAATGCGACTGTGGTGAGAGGAGCTTCTTCTACAAGGCCTCCTAACTGGAAGACTAAGATTTGCATGAACTAGGAGAATTCTCGGAAGTGTAATTTTGGCGACATGTGCCATTTTGCAGATGGCTTTGCATAACTGCTAACATGGGGGTGGAATGCTAACATGGTATTCCCCATTTAGGCTCTCAGATTTTGGTTGTCGTTAGGAAAATGGTTCCTCAGCCGACAATAAAAACCTGGGTTCTATTACTATCCAGAATGTGGAAATCTCTACCACCAAAACAAATCAATTTCCTTTGTACCAGTGCCATCCAAACCTCATTTGCATGCATTTATATATGTTGAAGCCATAGATGTATATATATATATATATATATGCATTGTGATGGACATTGGTTTATACTGAAAGTTATATGTTGTATTCCTTTTATGCGTTGGTGAATGGAGCACATGGAGGTTTGAAAGGAGGGTCGTTGGTGTAAGCAGAGAAGGAGGTGTGAAGGGAGCTGTCGGTGAAGGAGAGTCACTGTGCGTAGGATTCAACTGCATTGGCGTTATTGCAGCGAGGGCACATCAACCCACATTGCAGTGAGGGCAAGTGTATTGTGAAAATTGCTTTTCACATACTCGACATATAAATCGTTGTTCAAGTGGTGCATGTGCTGTCGATGCTCTTGCTGATTATGACTCGGACTCTAACTGCATCAGCGACGTCCTTCCACACAACGTCGACACTCTGGTATTGTTATGAATACATTGTCTATTTTAGCTGCTTGTCCATGATAACTTCGCATATTGGAACTTGCTAACGAATTGTTCGAGATTCTTGCGGTTATTTAACGAAGGTTGAGAGATACCTTTGGTCAGCAGAGATTATCACAGTCGACGAGACACTGTTTGGTCAACGTATATTGTCAAATATATGGTGCTCAATGTCTAACATCTATGCTTGCCTTCTTCCAGGGCTTTAACCTCAACGCATGCCTACAGGAAAGAAACTGTATTATCCTCACTGTACTGAATTCAAGTTTATTGAGCTTTGAATTCGAGCCATTTTTATGCAAAGAATACAACTCTTTTAGAAACTCGATCTTCAACAAAGCTACAACAAGTTTCTCGTTATCCATTGAATTTTTTTGTTATATTTGGGGAATTTAGACCGTGAAAAGTGTAGTAGGGAGATTAGGTCCTGTTGGTAGAAAAAAATCACCATAAGGAAGCAGTGTTAGTGTTGTAGTATAGTAAAAAGGGCAGGGGCGAACTGTATGAATATGAGATCCCTTTCTAAAAACAAATCAAAAGAAATTTTCTTTGCTGAGAGTGTCAAAGTCCATAGGACTTAAATTTGATACTATTGAGCTCAATTTTCTGGTCTTGATTTAAGAACCACATTTCTATTAGGTGTCTGCATTGCTTCTATAACAAGTTTTTGAAGGAAAGATTTTTCTCAAGGAAAGGCATTTATTTTTGTCAACACAATGAGCAAAGTTCGTGAAGCATTAGAGTTACTGAATACTTTGATCAACAAATCCTACTCTTTTCGACATTAAATTCTGTCTACAAAATGCACATGAAAAGATTGATTTTCTGCAACTTGAATCTAAGCTTTAGCAAGCAGAATTACAACAGTGGAGTCATCATTCTGAACTTGTTTCTGTTCAGAAATTTGAAACAGACTCCTATAAGAAGCAAGTCAATAATGATGCAGTTGATTCAGATCTAGTGCTCAATGAAGGAGCAAATTTGTATGCAGATGCAGAAGCTCACGCTTCACCTCCCAATCCCATCATTAGACCTTGGGAATAGCTTGTACACAACAAGCACATAACTGGCCTTGGATATGACAGGGATGCGTCCTTTCATATTCCAAACTATTCCAAGCCCATTCAGTTTCAGAGTGCGGGACTTCTTTATGACAGTTCACCTTCAACTGTTCCAGATTTTGCTCCTCTTCCACAGCAACAACAACAGATTGTAAAATGCCAACACTGTGATCGAGTTGGCCATATGAAAGATCACTGTTTCGATCTTCACCCATGCAAGCACTGTGGTCGGCACACCCATTCTTCACACAGATGCTTCAGAAACAAGCCTCCTGCAAGAACAAAGATTCATCTTGGATGGATCGGTTCTTGGCAATGAGCATCAATAGCCAAGAAGATGTTTAAGTCATATGTCATAACTTGTTCTAGAATATTGAACAATCTTGCAGTTGAGTTTTCGCCATCATCTCACCTTGTACCTGACAGGGTGGAAAATGGTGGTCAACTACAAGCGTCGAAGCCACATCAAGCGAGTCTGAGCAACAATCTCTCATTCCAGATTCAGAGTTGTAGCCAGAAACATAGCAGTTCAAGCAAGCCTAAGCCACAATTTGTCATTCCAGATTCAGAGTTGTAGCCAGAGACACGGATGCCCATGAGCATGCCTTTGGTTGGTGGTCAGACTTAAACCATTTATGCGAGGTTGATATTCTTCATCTTTAAAGAATACGGGACACTTCCTTTAGCAGAAGACTTCAAATTCTTGCATTTTTGGAAGAGTTTCAGGAAATGCATCAAGCATTCCAGAGTTGGTGGTCATCCTTAAACCATCACAAGTTGTAGACCTCCCTTCTTCTAGGTTGAAGGTCTCCCTCTTCAAATATGAGGGACACTTCCTCTAGCAAAAGACCTCAGATTCTTGCCAGATTTGGAAGAGTTCTGGGAACTGCACTAAGCGTTCCAGTGTTGGTGGTCATCCTTAAACCACCTCTTTATGCCAACATTTCAGAGAGCTCATTCAACCTAAGTGCTGCCATGCATACTTTGCAGATTTGTATTACAGCTCTCTTCTTGGACTCACACATACCCCTTCGGATTAAGGGGGGGAATGTTGGACACCTAATCCTCTATGGGTAGGTGTCGAAGTCGAACAGTGATAAAGGAGTCCAACTGACCTTGGAATGTGGAATCCAAGAGTCACACCATTGTATTATAAATATACATCATATTAATGGTAATAGCAGCAAATGCTTATCTTTCTCCTTGTGTGTGTTTCTACCGTGCATTGTTTAACAATATCGAATATTCAAAACCTTCTTAGATTATGGGTTTTGAAGCTAATAATATGTCAAACCATCTTTATAGCTAGTAAAGATAAACTTCTTAGCTTTGTTATCTAGCTTACTCTTATTTCCCTAGGGAACATGTACATAAGCATCACAACCAAATACTCTGAAATGTTTAAAATTTGGTTTCTTACCAATAACTAATGTGTATTATTATCAATTAATGTCGAGGAGGGTGATTGATTTACCAGGTAACAAGCAATATCAATTGCCTTTGCCTATAATTCCTATACTAACGTGACACCACTAAGCATGCTCATTTCTCTTTCCATCAACAACATGTTAATTCTTTCTACAACTCCATTCCATTAAGGAATGTATGGACTAGTCTTCCACTCGCGCTATATCATACTTCTTATAGAATTCCTTGAAATAATTCCCATAGAATTCTACATCATTATCTGCCCTCGACACCTTAATGTTCTTCTCTGTTTGATTTTCCATGAGAACCCTAAATTTTTCAAATTTGTATTTCTTCGCGAAAAACTAAATCCATGTATTCCTCAAGAGTCATATATAAATGAGGCACAATACATAGATTTACCCAGTGATGGAACTAACATAGATCTAAACACGATACAACAATTGTAATATTCCCTCTACCCTTGTAGCACTACAAGAGAATCTTACCAAATTTTGCTACCCATACAAGCAACGTTTACAAAAATCAAAATCCAAAGAGAAATTATGCATACCTTCTACCACATCTTTACTATAGAGTACTTAAAGACCCTTCTCTCTGATATGTCACAGCGTTTGATGCCATAGCATAGTCTTCTATTTGGAGACTGTAGGAGTCTTTCCTTCTTCATACCCCCTCCTATAAATAATGGAACTATTGCACCTATCACGTATAGTGTTTCCTAGTAGCTTATACAAAGTTCCAATCCGAACTCCCCTTGGTAATACCCTTTCTCCTCAAACCATGTTTCAGGTTTCCTTCTCAAAAACAATTTTTACACTTGCATCGCTCTTCTTACTCAAAAAATCAATTATTGGCCAATCCTCAAATGTGCAAAACACCAGGGAATGTTATAATCCTTCCATCCATGAGCTTCAACTTGAGTATTCTTGAAATAATTCCCTACCATCAGTCTGAAAACTCTCCTCATAATGTCATCATTGTAAGGGGTTGTAGGGGCGGTTAGTTTCGTGATGTTGCTGAGACAAGCTACAACTGGAAGTGTGACCCCTCCACAAGTTTCCTCCAAGAACTTGGGTTGTATGAGAGCAAGCATACATGGTTTTAAGTCCCAAATTAATTTTCTCCCATTTGACTCTTTTACTTTGGAAAGGAGTTCATCAAGTTCTTCAAGTTTGGAAAGAATTCTCCATGTGATCTTCATGTGTTTCAGATATGTCCCAAGCGCAAGGATTTTGTTCTCTATTTCTGGTTCTTTCTGTAGGTCCTTGCATTGCCCCTTTTGAAGAATGGCATAACCCCCCTTTGAGAAAGGTCTATTGTTCTACTTGGGTTCTTGGTCCATACAAACATTATGATTCAAGGCTTCAACGGCTGTGCTGCCGTGTGGGTTTAGGAGGTATTTTAAGAACTCCATGTTTATGGCAACAATACAAAGTTATGATAACAATGAAAGGTAACACAAAAACACCCCACATACATTAATACACTGTCCAACAATCAATCGGAAATGAAACTAATGCCAACAACAATGATGCATTATTGGCATGTTGTTACATTGCTAATTTCAATACCCTGCCCCAACAGATAAATCTAGCTCCAGCAACAACAAATAATTTAGGCTCTAGAAAATAAATTGGGCTCTAGTAAAATCATTTTTGCTCAACAAGATGAATTCATCCTAGCAAAGCAAGATAAAAAAATGTTACCCCAGATTCAAGGAAATGATCTCTCCTCAACTCTACGCTGACTCTGGAAATTATGCAACTGTTGGAAATGTTGTTGCTGGCTGACTTCAGACTGTTGATTGGGCTGCTTCTACTTCTTAGAAAATTCTAGGAATTGGGGAACGTGATCCTTGCCCAAAACCCAGAAATGGTTTCCTTGAATTCCAACCTTCAAAATCTGACCCTTTTTCTCCTAGCTTCTGTAGTTGCTGGCTGAGTAGGGCCTGCGTAAATGAGTTGATCTACTACTTAGAAAATTGCAGGATTTTAATCACAGACTCTACTCACAAAACCCAGAAAAACCCAGAAATGGTTTTCTCTAATTCCAACTTTCAAAATTTTCCCTTTTTGCCTAGCGCCTATAACTGCTGGCTGAGTAGGAACCGCATAAATGGGTTGATCTGCTGCTTAGAAAATGCCGGGATTTTAACCACAGACTCTACTAGAAAAACCCAGAAAAATATTGGGCAAATTCTAACTGAATAATTTTGGCCCTCCAATATAAATTTGGCCCAGCAAAATGCTCTCCGGCAACAATTATGCACTAGTTGTTGCGATGGATTGGCCAAAACACCTACATTCGATGCTCATAAAATTCTCAAAAATTACTCCCGGACTCCTCACCGACCAAAACCCAGAAATGGTTGGGCCAAATCGCGAACCTCCAAAATTGACGCCAATAAGCCCTACGCTCTCCTAGTAGTTGCTAGATACACTGTCTACAAAATGATCAACGAAATACTCAACAACACTCCAAATGTGTAACAAATAACCGCTCTTGCACTTCCTCTATCTCCCAGCTCAAATGGTTGAGACCTTCCTCCACAACTAGGATCAACTCTCTTCCTTTGCGTTGGCCTAGAGACTGCCACACTGCTCCAAAGATAGAATATCAATCTCAGCTCTTGGAGGTTTGCCTATAGCTGAAAAGCTAATGAGCCTTACAACCAATAATAGACACAAGAACCCATCTGCGTTCTCCAGAAATACGCACTCCAAACTGAAGGCAACAAAATGTAGAAGCTGAAGATAAACAGCGCATACAATTGAGATTAGAATCAATGGTGCAGTAATGCATGTAAAAGTAATAGATCTTCGATCTTATTCCGAAGTTGATGTGTAGTAAAACCATTGAACTTGGCTTTTCGAGTAATTTGGAAAGTAAACCCTCAGGCTGGCAAGATCACCAACTTTGATACCAGTGTAATATCCCAAATGGGATATTTTATGAATTTTGCCGGAAATTAATTCAACCATAAAATTACCAGAAGATTGCCCTGTAAAAATACCTTCAAAAATTCAAGCCGTCAACATTATAAACAATCAACCACAATATTTACGGCAAATGGAAAATAGAACATGCATCTGAATAATAGACATTATAATCATGCAGAAGATCTCAGCCTGATTTTATTAATATGAACTGCTAGTACAAAAACTAGAGATGGCTGAAGCAATGGCCGCAAATAGATCTACAACAATGCCGCAACTGGCCTCCAAAACAAATTGGAAATAACTACAACCTGTGAATCTTGAATGGATCCACCAAGGGAAGAGATGGGTGCTCACCCACTCTCACTAAATCACCCGAGTGTTTTCGTCCTGGGGCTACTACTGAAGTAGAGAATCCAAGTTCTCAAACCTTTCACACAAACAATGATCCAATCCAAGATATCTCCAAATGACCTTCACTTCTCCTTTTATAGATCTGATGGATAGATCTCCAATCCTCTAGAAGCATCTTATTTTACTATTTTATTATTATTCTAAAAGATTCACCATTGACTTTACCAAGCTGACTTTAATTTAATTACATTTCACTTAAGTCACTTTTGGCTGCTTTTCCTCTAATATTATTTTTCCTTTAATTAAATGACTAATTAAAGACATTTTTAATGAAGGAAAATAGTATATCGCCCATGGTACTATATGTGGACACTATAAGTCACTTCTTAGCATCCCATCCTGAAGATCTCCTCATTCCGGTTCCAACGAGCTATTACACTAAGGTGTTATATCATGTATTCCCTCCCGGAATGCCACCTTGAGCGTAATTAATTGAGTTAAGCCCAAAAATAACTCAGTTTTCTGAAAGTTGTTGGAATGTGCCGGAACGAAAGGTAAACTGTGCGGATGATGGAATATATCAAGCGAATGCCATCGGTCCTCATAGTAACTCCTCAAAACTCCTCCAAAAAGCCCCTTTGCTTGCTGATGACACCAAGCTGTATCTGTGACCTGTCTGCTCCCAACGGTGTAAGTCCATCCTAACCCTGTCATAGTTGATACCAAAAAAATGAATATTACATCTGCCCCTCATTGCACTGAATCACTTAGATCTGATCTTCGTCCGAGCACTGCTCCGTCAGAAGAATTCGATCTCAAGATTCACTCTGTGTGTGTCTTTCCAAATGACCCTCAAGCCTTCCTTTATAGTCTTCTCGTTGAGAAATCAATGACCGAGATTAGATTTCTAATCAACAGCTAAGATTATAGCATGACTTGATCTTCGCTTTCAAGATTATTCCCACTCTGTTTTATTAATGTCCTTTAATTATTTAATTTCTCTAAGTTTAGACTTAGGGTCTCCATTAAAATAGTTAATTATTAAAAAAAAACATTAACCGAGTGAAATTTTCACAAACGATTTCTAGGTTCTTTGGAATACTAGTGTCTAAGCCTCTCTACAAAATTTGGGGCTTAGAGCATTTTTTGATGCTACAAAAATCAACACCTCAAAGACTGGACGCAAGGGTAACTGGGGCTCGAAAGGGAGGATGCTGAGGGTTTTGGGCCTTAGAAGGCCATGAGAAACCCTCAAGGGTAGCTGTCTAGATTTCCAGAGGGAGGCCGAGGCCCCAAAAGGCTACGACTAGCCTTGAGAAGGGCTAAAACTCTCTGCACGGGGAAGGAGGGAGAAGGAGAGGCCTTTAGGCCTTACGGCTAGCCCTAAAAATGCTGGCGCAGGGGGTCACTGGGCTGACGCAGGGCTGAGGAGGCCAGATCTAGGCCCGAGAGGCCCGAAAAATGAAAACCCTTGTCTCAAATTATTTTTTCTTCCTTGGATCTGAATTTTGCCGTGAAATCTTCAGTGAATAGTCCTGCAAAATTGTCTAGAGACTAGATCTTACTCTCAAGGGCCTATATCTAGCTCTTCCTTCACTTAATCCCTTGATCCAACCTGCAAAAAATAAAAATACAACATCCAAACCCCAAATATATACAAAATAAATCTAAAAAACCCCAACCCAAGTTAGAAAAAGTAATTTACAATTGAAATTACAAAATTACTTTACAAATTATACAAGGGTTTGTAAATGAATTTTGAGAAAAATAATATTTTATAATAATTTTCCTCTGATGAATGGTTAAAAATGCTTCAGAAAATTTATGCTCACTATGGCCTTAGCAAAGATTTAATCTACCATATAAAAAGTAAGGATCCAAGCAAAGTGATCTTTGCCCACAGTTTGTGAACTTGGAGACGAAGGATTGAGTACCTGCAAACACTATGTATTATCTCAAAATAATTATATAAAGCACCACATAGGAAGCTTGTAGTTAATACATACCACAGATCAACGAACAAGAACACCTCAAGTTGCACCCCAAAGTATTTTATTATGGCAAAAAAAGTAGTTACCAACGAGACAATAGTTTACAAAAATGCTTCAGCAGCAATATTCTCTCCAAAGATCAAGATGACTAGAGACTCAACTGACTCTCTAATTTGTAGATAAATCCTCCAAGTGGAAAAATAATGGCTAGTTTCTTTGATCCTTGTCAAAATAATCTTGGCCGTTGATAAATACTTCAAGATCTTTTAATCTCAGCCCTTGGTTTTTTATTTTTGAAGAATTTTCGAATTTAACATTTAATGCCATTTTAATTAGCTCAAAAATAGTTATTTTGAGCTAATTCCTTCGAAAATTTGATTTTGGCTTAACCACCAAGGGGCAAGGGTCCAAATTTTCTTGAAATATACAATATTCCTTCGGTGGAAGACCTTTAAAAATTGATTCCTTTAAGACCCACGAATTTTTCCACTTGGAGAATTAATTTTCCTAAGACAATTGAACTGGACTATAATTAATTTATTTTCTAGCTTAGAATTTAATTTAATTTTGCCTGAAAATTAATTAATTTACACATGAGGGGATTTAATTATTTTTCCACCCTTTAATACATAAGATTGTACATTTACAACCCTCAAAAGGGGAATACTCATTTGGATAAACTCTCAAGACACACAACCCATCTGGAACACAATATGATCTAGTAGACCAGGTGATTTTTAATAAAATAATTAAGACAACTAGCTTAAATTATTCGCACAACACTTTTACATCAGACTCGTTAAAAACATTAGGACTCATCTAAGACTTTGACAATAAATTTCACCCTAGCTTTGGGGCTTAAGTTGGAGGGGAAAAAAATCTTCTAATTAGTTGTGTTTAGAAATACAGGTAATCAGTGAGGTAAAAAAACCTCCTAGGATGAAATTCGTCACCAAAATCATAGACTTACTTAGGTTGTTACATATGCTCAAGGTCTTACTAGGATCATTTCTATCATACAACTTGCAGAATGGGTTGATCATGACACATGGACTATTGATAGGTGATCTGATTCTTGTTGAAAAAATTGGCACTTCCGCTTCCTTGGAACTTTGACAATTTGAGTGCAACATGCGTGAAGTGATTCCACAAAGCCCATTGAAGGAGAGACACAATAATGGTTTGATTCTTCAAAGAAGCTAAAAGCTCTCCAAGAAAAGAATTAAGATGAAGAGATCAAGACCTGGAGTTTTAGATATGATGATGGTAATAGGTATTCCTACGGTCAAGATTCTAGGAGATGAGGCAAGACCTTTCAAAAAAGCTCTATGTGATGATTTAACTCTTCCAAAGGGGTCTTCGCTCTCTTTGAGAGACCTATGAAAGATTTGTGCTAGACCTAGGGTTTTATGAATAATCATGGGAATAAATACTTCCAAGTTACTTGCTAGATCAAGGCAAGGTAGGAGAAAGGAATTCTTATGATTTATTCCAATGAATTTTAAGCTCATACAACCCTCAAAAAAGTCCCCAAGGTGAGAGAGAAAGACCTAGGTTTTCTCTCTTGGAGTGGCACCTAGGGCAAGATATTTTATGAATGAAACTCAGGGGGATGACCACCAAACTTGGAGCATAAGTAGCCTAGACCTTAAGCTTGATGTGTGGAACCTCAGATTCTCGAAAAATCACCTCTAATATTTCACTGCAAGTCCTCAATTTATGCCCTACCTTTAGGTGACCGAAATTTAGGAAGAGAAAATATGGAGAAAAGAAGAGTTGATTACCAAGCCTCTTGGACTAGTGCCTCGTCCTTCGAGCTACGGAGTCTCAGATGATTTAAAATTGGCCAAAAATGTCCTTAAGGAGGCTAAAGATTGATGCCCTAGCAACCAACCTTTAACATTTACCCACTCAAGATTTATGGAGTTTCATGGAAGAAAGACAAAATCTCATCCAATAGGAACATTCATCATCTATCATGCAATGAGTAACATATGAAACTTCCAACCAAATAACTTTCCAAAGTGATATTCAACAAATTAGGGCATAAGAGCACTAACTAGTTGCAACAATTCCATACATTAGACATTATTCGAAGAAAAATATTCAACAAGAAGCACTTCCAAGATGAAAATATGATATATCCAACCACAAATCATGAAGTAGCTCCAAAGAAGATCGAAAATTTCAGCTCCAAATGTCAAAATGCATCTAAGAATCCCCAATAGTGTCCAAAGAAAAAGTGTGGATTTGTTTACAAGAGAAAGATCCAAGTGATGATGATGAGTTCACACAAATGAGACTCATCGCTATTTATATGATCCTTTTCCTAATTCAAATTAGCTTGACAACCCCTACAATTATAAAATAATGTGCAAATAAGAAGTCCTTGGTGGCAAGCCCACCAAGTAGCTCATAAAGTGATGAAGAAGCCATTCATAAGGGAGCCAAAATGATGAAATTGTGGTGTAGAAGGGCCGTTGGAAGGTTGAGTTGAGTCCTCAAGGTGCCATAATGAGGGAGATGGCTCCATGAATGATGGACAATGGGTTGGCTCCTTAGTCTCCATGTAAATAATCATGTGGTGCTCCAAAGTGGCTTTGGGGCATACGTAATGGTCTCATGGGTCTCCTGATGAAAAATAAGCCCGTAGACTACTCCAAATGAGGGAATAGAAGATGGTGCTTTCCCTCCCATGTCTCAATAATGAGACAAACCTCCGCTTGGCCTCAGATCAGCTGCCAAACCCTGCAAACATTATTAAGCCAACTGAGGGCACTGCTGGTCCAAGTGCATTATCTCACATATAATGTGGGGCAATGAACATGCTGCTGAAGGTGTTGAGGCTGCCCATGGCATGAGATAATGCTCTGTCACATGATGGAAACCCATGACTCTCAACACCTCCCCTACAAGTGTCAATATGACTGTTAATTTTGGACAACTAGGTCCAAACTCCATGTTGTGATGCTGAGATGAAGATGTCAATATTTTTATTGGACTCCTCTTTCGGAGAGGTGCAAGATCGATCTAAAGATCATCTTAATTTGATGAGCAGAACGTTTTTTTGGAATTAATTCCACTTATGTGCAAGGTCAGCCAAAATTGAAATGTAGGCTTGAAGCCCCAACAAATGTGTCACACACCCTCACTGATGGATATATATAGGTCAACGTTGGAGATCATTTGATCCATCACTCATCACACATTCTCTCTTATTATCTGATTGGTTCGATCACCTTAGAGGGTCTTCTTCTCTCACACGTGGGAAATTGCAGTGAAGGAAATTTCTATTTTTGACCTAGGGTTTCAATGCAGATTTGACCAGCGTTGACTTTGGTTAACGCATGGTCAAACTGACCCAAAACTCTCCCAAAATTTCGATTTTTGCAGTCCGTATTTTTTGGCACAAAAATCGAGGTTGGCGGTTGACTTTGATCACGCTGCGTTGACTTTTGCTGCTACTGTTTTTGCATTGACCATTGACTGGGACAACGTTGACTTTTGTTGACTTTGGGTTGACTGATATAGAGCTGTCTGAGAGGGTTGTGTGACACATTCTGGTTGGCTGACCGTATTGAGACTTTGCTGGTTGAAGCATCCTGTTGACCGCCGTAACGCACCACAACACATATATTTTGCTGATCGAGTTAAGTGTATTTTTGGCTTGTCTTCTGTTGATCTATTGTTATGTTCTATCAGCGTTTTACTTTCTTTTTTATGTGATTGCTGTTTGATAGTGGGGATAAAAGTAAAGTTGCATCAAGCATAGAACATCTACGAAAATTTACAATGACCCTCTGGTGGGCTTGGGCCCCAGTTAAGTTGCCCAACCCATGATAAAACCACTTGCCAATCCTCTAGAATATCCAATGCGTCTCCTCACCTTCAGATACAATAATTCATTAGTGTAATTGAGTGAACAAACTTGTTAATCAAGGGCATAAATGAGGCTTCATAGTGGGCATCCCTTCCAAATTTGGGGCTTTGATCATGTGATGGTGTTACCTCCATAGGTGGGAGTAGTTAATGAACAATCTTATTAGTTGTTCCTAGCCCCTAAAGGGAAGGACATGTCCAAGGTACATCCTTCAAGAGGTAGGTGTCATGTGAATAATGATGAGGTGGATTGGGATATAGGGGTCTCAAGGCCAAATGCCAGGGGCACAAAGGTGGTAATGATGAGGGATGTCCACATATTTGGGTGTATGAATGTAGGAGGGAGCAATCGTGGTACATGAGTTACCCCAACTTTTGTTTTCATGCCCTTCTTCATTTTCCTTTTGCCTTTTCTTGATTTTTCTTTTATTATACTACTTGAGGCTCCACGAGATGAGAGCATGATGTGCATGATATAGCAGTGATTACCCCTTTAAGGTGGGGCAGTTCATCGCCTACTTGGGGTTGGGACATACATGGGTTCCTTAATGATGCAAGGGGCACTGATAGGGGTCCTAGGAACTAGGGTGATAGCCATAATGATAAGGATAGAGCTCATGTTTGGCTTTTGCCCACGTGCTAAATTTTATTGTCTCAACCATCTTTTGCATTTTGTGGTATCATTTTCTTTTTTATGTGGCCATGATATTCTTTTACCTTTTTTTACCTGCATCAACCTTTGGGGCATTGTTCCAGGCTCGACCCAGACATGTGGACAAGGGGAGGGGGAGTATCAAAATCTTGTGTACCAATGGTCATGTATGTGAGAATTCCTAGATTTGGAATCCTATTGCAGCAATTGGAAAATATTCAGCTAATTGTTAACATTTACTTAACAATTTGTTTGCAGTTATCTACGACAAACACTGAATACATCACACTGCAACCTTCACTAAATAAACTACGGAAAATAAATACAGAAACAAGATCTGAGCAAGAAGAAACAATAAACACACGACATCGTTGTTTTTGGACTAAGTCCCCGGAAAAACCCAATGCGGGAAAATCGGTGCAAAAATTGAGGGTTTGTATTATTATGCAGTAATTTTTTAGTACAATTCTTCGGATGCCCAGATTGGCAATCCTATACAGAGATCTAATGAACAAAAATCTGGTGAGATTATCTCACCCCGTCACTGGAAGATCCGACGCTGGTTTGCGCCGGAGATGAGCCTCTACGTTGTCTCTGCACAGTCTCTACATTCTACTGCGTCACACCTACGCAATCACTGCGTCACTGCTGTTGGGACTGCGCTGCACCTCCTCTGATCTCTCTGCTAGCTGGAAACTTCAGCCCTCTGGCCTCTTAGTCTCACACCCCTGCTTCGACACTGGATCTTGACTGTTCCCTAGCATATAGACAGACTCGCTCTGAAGCTCTACGCAACCTCTATGTGGCTGGCTCTGCGCTGCCTCTCCGGATTGCTCTCTGCCCTCTCTGCCTTTTACTCTTCAGATCAGGAAAGATCTCCAACTGGAGAAATTGTCTTTGCCCCTCTCGGCAAGAATCAACTTGATCGATCTTCTCCCTGAGCACTGCTCACTAAAGAATTTCAATCTCTCTACTTTGCTGGTGTAATTTCCAAATGCCCCATCAAGGTCTTCTTATAATCTTCTTGTTGAGTCTTCAACGACCGAGATTAAATCGCTAATCAATGACTAAAATTAACTTGACTTGATCTCCATCTTTTTCTAGAAGTTTCACGCCTTGTTTTATTAATACTCTTTTAATTAATTTAATTTCCTAAGTTTAAACTTAGGGTCCCATTAAAAATAATCAATTATTTTAATAAAACACAATCCGTGTGGAATTTCCCAAAACATTTTATGGGTTGTTTGGAATACATGTGCCTAAGCCTCCTTGCAAATTTTGAGACTTAGAGCACATCCGATGCTCCCTGAAATCAACACTCCCTCTTAGCGAGGAATGTGCTCTAACAATACATCCAGCTGAAGTAGCAGAGACATGGAAGAATTAAGGGATAGGAGGATGAGACATATCCATCATGGAGCACTCAAATTGCTTAGGAATATTTGTGAAAATTCCTAGATCTGACAATCTAAGGAATCCTACTGCATCAACTGGGTGAACTTCTCCTATTATGTAAATTACTTTTACAGAATTAATTCAGATTTGAATTATTGAAGTAAACACTGAAGCAGCCTACACGGAATGAAATATGATTCTGAAAAACGAAACTGAGAAAGAAATCAATCACACATAGGACACAATTATTTTTGGACACAACTCCTCGGAAAAACCAAACGCGAGAAAACCGGTGTAACAGATTTGAGGGTTTGTATTATTAAGCAGTAGTTGTTTCTGAATACATCGTTGAATACCTCCAAGGGTAAGTCAATTACAGAGAGAAATACTGGCAGAAAGAAATTGTGAGTTTTACCTCACACAATCACTGGAATATCCTGCTGATCCGGTCACTGGAAAAGTTGCCTCTGGAGGTCTCGCGCAGTCACTACGTAGGCCCTGTGTCACGTCCTCTAGGCACTGCGTCACCCGAGAAAAAGATCGATTTGACTCTCGAAATCACAGATCTGGGCCTCTCGGTCTCACACCCCGACTTCTGGCTTTTGGATCTGATTCGACAACTGAATCTCGGAAACCCTTTGAACCTCTGCACAGCGTCTGTGTAGCCCTGATTGGCTCTGCACAATCTTTGCGGCACCTTGTCTGGCTCTGTGATGGCTCTGTGTCAGCCTCGGTGGCTCTGCTGGACGTCTTCCTACCTCTCTCTGCTGATGATTATCCGACTGAGAAAATCTTTCTCTCCGGAAGCTACTCTGCCCCTCACTGCATTGAATCACTTAGATCTGATCTTCGTTCGAGCACTGCTCCCTCAGAAGAATTCGATCTCAAGATTCACTCCGTGTGTCACTTTCCAAATGACCCTCAAGTCTTCCATTATAGTCTTCTCGTTGAGAAATAAACGACCAAGATTAGATTTCTAATCAACAGCTAATATTATAACATAACTTGATCTCTGCCTTTTCTAGATTATTCTCACTCTGTTTTATTAATGTCCTTTAATTATTTAATTTCCCTAAATTTAAACTTAGGGTCTCCATTAAAATAATTAATTATTTTAATAAAACATTAACCGAGTAGAATTTTCACAAGCAGTTTATGGATTCTTTGGAATACCCATGTCTAAGCCTCTCCACCAAATTTGGGGCTTAGAGCACTTTCCAATGCTACAAAAATCAACACTCCCTCTTAGTGAGGAAGGTGCTCTAACAATATGCTTGCTGCATACTGCTCTGTCGCTAAAGCATCCTTCGCGCTGCTGAAGTCCATCAACCGTTGCGCTGTTGCTGCTACTACTGCTTCCCATGACACTGCCACTGCTGCATCTGTACTACAACTCCCTTTGAAGTGCTGCATCAACTATGCTGCTAACACTGCTAACTCTACATCTGCACTACTACTCAGCTGTTGATTGAAACAACCGAACTCACCCAAAACTGAACAAGTGTTCAGCGGATGCACCTCGACGCTGAAGACTTTGACTGTTGGTAATTACTACGCTGTCCCTCTGATGCACCGCACTGCTGGTGCTCTGCACTGCGCAACACTGATCTGCAATGCGCAACACTAATCTGCTCTGCACTGCATTGCTACTGCTACGCTGCTGTTGTTGTTGCTGCTCTGCGCTGCTCCAGAAATGAGTGCTGATACCCATTGCACTGTCGTCTCTATCACTCCTTAGTTATCACCGAAACTCCATCCCGCTACCGTTGATTATGGGCTCCCTTAGCAAGGTACCCATGAGGTTGGCTCGTCAAGTTTCCTGCCCAACTGAAGTTCAAGGTGAACTACAGTTCTATGTCACCCCAGTTCTTACTAGGAGAAGCATTGGCACTCATAACAAACTCATCCTGCTCGATCTTTGCGGCTGCAACTGTCGAATCATGCTTCTCATCCTTGTTCTTTTTCTTCAAAGGACACTGTGACGCAAAGTGGCCCATCTCACCACATCTGAAGCATTTCACCTTTGAGACATCTCTCTTTTGTCTTCGTTGCCCTTGTTTCCCTTTTGATGCGAGGGTTGCATTCTCCTCCTCCTCCTCCAAAGTCTTCGATCCGCTACCGCTGCTGTCGTCAAGCTTGCACTTGACTTGATCTCTCGTCAACTCTTCCTCTTGAAGTGCTGCCCACATCTGCTCCCAACTAGGAAGTGTAGCCCTGCCCAGAATGCTTTGGACAAAAAATTTCCACTCCTCCGTGATTGTGTTAAATGCTAGCCTCACCATAGTTTTTTCAATTGTGGTGGATCCCACGGCTGCCAACTGGTCTCGAATCTCCTGAAGCCTTGTAAGGAACGAAGCAATGCGCTCCCCCTTTCGCATTTGGATCATGCAAAACTTCTTCTCCAAGTACATCTTCCGCTACTAGGAAGTTCCTTTGTACAACAAGGACAAAGCTTCCCATTTCTCCCTGGCGGTGATCTTGCCAGTTAAATGTGAGACTATGTGATCCTTGACGCCATTAAGGATTAGCCTCTTGCACTTTGCCATATCGGTCTTGTTCTTCTTAAGTTGATTCGGATCTGTAGGTACAACAACCACATTTGCCACGAACGTCATGATATTGAATTCATCTAGAAGGAACTGAATCCTTTCCTTCCAAATTACATAGTTGGAGGAGCCCTCCAACCAGTCCTGATCTCTAAGACCAGGAGTTGCCATCTTAACTGAAAACTGTCGAACTGTTTCCTCTTTCTCCCCTCTGCGCAGCCTAGGCAGGCTTACACACTCCCTTTGGAGCTTGTAGACCTGCTGCGCTGATCTGTTGCTCAGATCCTGGAAAAATGCTGAATTCCTCGGCTAGGAACTCACTGAGGAAGAATTCCCTACTATGTGCTTTTTCTTTATTCTAATGCTTCTCTGCTTCGGCAACCACCTGCAGAAAACTGTGTCCCTCTGGCTCTGCACAACTCCCTCTACCTTAGCAAGATCTCGAACCAGAAGTCCTACCTTTTTGTCGACTCACTTAGAGAGAGATAACCTCGAAACTTCAGCCCTCTTGGCTAGATCTGCGCAATCCCTCTAGGTATTGGATCTGCTGCTACTGTAGCAATTTGGCCTTCACTTCGGATTCAGATCTGCTCTTCCCGTTTCACATCAAACTCTCTGATACCATGTGAAAATTCCTAGATCTGACAATCTAAGCAATCCTATTGCATCAACTCAGTGTACTTCTCTTATTATGTAAATTAATTTTACAAAATTATTTCAGATCTGAATTATTGAAGTAACTACTAAAGCAGCCTACATTGAATAAAATATGATTCAGAAACAAGGAAATTGAGCAAGAAATCAATCACACATAGGGCACAATTATTTTTGGACACAAGTCCTCAGAAAAACCCAATGCGGGAAAGCTGGTGCAGCAGATCTGAGGGTTTGTATTATTAAGCAGTTGTTGTTTCTGAATACATCGCTGAATGTCTCCAAGGGTTATTCAGTTACAGAGAGAAATACTGGCATAAAGAAATTGTGAGTTTT
Source organism: Pinus albicaulis (assembly GCA_034641835.2). Lineage (NCBI taxonomy): Eukaryota > Viridiplantae > Streptophyta > Pinopsida > Pinales > Pinaceae > Pinus > Pinus albicaulis. The sequence continues at coordinate 1,628,174,077 of CM076581.1, forward strand.
ACCTCACACAATAACTGGAAAATCATGTTGATTCGGTCACTGGAAAAGCTACCTTTGGAGGTCTCTGTGCAGTGACTACATAGGCCCTGCGTCACCTCCTCTAGGCATTGCGTCACCCCAGCAACATATCGATCTGATTCCCAGAATCACAGATCTGGGCCTCCCAGTCTCATACCGCGACTTCTGGCTTTTGGATCTGATTCGACAACTGAATCTCAGAAACCCTCTAAACCTTTGCGTAGCCCTGACTGACTTTGCGCAACCTCTGCATCACCCTGTCTGGCTCTACACTGGCTCTGCATCAACCTGGATGGCTCTGCTGGACGTCTTCCTCCTTCTCTTTGCTGATGATTCTCCGACTGAGAAAATATCTCTCCGGAAGCTACTTTGTCCCCGCTGAATTGAATTACTTAGATCTGATGTTCATTTGAGCACTGCTCCGTCAAAAGAATTCGATCTCAAGATTCACTCCGTGTGTCGCTTTCCAAATGACCCTCAAGCCTTCCTTTATAGTCTTCTCGTTGAGAAATCAACAACTGAGATTAGATCTATAATCAACCGCTATGATTATAACATGACTTGATCTCTGCCTTTTCTAGATTATTCTCACTCTGTTTTATTAATGTCCTTTAATTATTTAATTTCCCTAAGTTTAAACTTTCGGTCTCCATTAAAATAATTAGTTATTTTAATAAAACATTAGTCGAGAGGAATTTTCACAAACGGTTTCTGGGTTCTTTGGAATGCCCGTGTCCAAGCCTCTCCACCAAATCTCAGGCTTAGAGCACTTTTCGATGCTTCAAAAATCATAAATATCGTGATAGGAGTTCCATAAGCACTAAACACGATGATGTGTGCAAAGGGTGCGTGCTTGGGAGACATTTATGAAAGTAGTATTTCCTAGGAGTGACTGCAGAGCTAAAGGTATGCTTGAGTTGATATATTCTGATGTATGTGGCCCATTGTTTATGAAATCTCTTAGGGGTTATGAAAATTTCGTGACCTTGATTGATGACTTCTCTAGGAAGACCTGGATATACTTCATGACGATAAGGGATGAAGTCTTTAGTTGCTTCCAAGAGTTTAAGGCTCTTGTGGAGAATTTGATAGGAAGGAAGATAAAGGTTCTTCAGACATATAATGGAGGCGAGTTCATAGAGAAAGCCTTCAAGGAGTTCTGTGCGAAAGAGGGCATCAAGAGAGAGTGGACAACTCCATACAACCGATAACAAAATGGGGTTGTTGAGAGGAAGAACAGGTCAATAGTTGGAGCAACGAGAGTGATCCTATATGACCAGGACATGCCTACACATCTTTGGGCAAAGACATGTAGTACAAATGTATATATTCAAAACAGGGTTCCTCACAAGGCGTTGGGGAAGATGATACCTAAGGAGGCGTTTACAGGAAAGAAGCTAGAAGTTAAGAGCTTCAGGATTTTTGGCAGCATAACTTATTGTCACATTCTAGATGACAAACACACCAATTGGATTCGATTATAGAAAATGGATATTTTGTTGGCTACAACAAAACGTCCAAGGCATACATGATCTACATTCTAGGTAGCGGGAAGATTGTCGTGAGACGAGATGTGAAGTTCCAGGAGGAGAAAGCCTTCAAGAGATCTTGCGAGTTGCCGACAGTTGATTAGAGTGAGCCAACAAAAGCTCCAAGGGATGAATTGGGATCTCAGGCTATGGGCACCAGTACGAGTACAGTGAATAATACAGGTGCAGGGGAGAGTTCACAATAAGTGGAGCAACAACAATTGGATGAGGAGCATGAAGCTCCACCCACCACTAGTGGCAGAAGAAACAAATAGGTGCTTTAGACGTTGAGAGATGCGCATGAGTTTGTGGGAGCTCCTAGATCGAACACTAGGGATAGGAGACGACCAGAAAGGTATTCAAGGTATAAGGCGTTGATGAGCGAGCTCATTGACAGTGAGCCTTTGAGTTATCAGGAGGCTTCACGACATCAGGTGTGGCAGGATGTGATGGTGGAGTACAACTCCATCGTGTTGAATGATGTGTGGGAGGTCAAGCCTAAAGCATTGGACATGGTAGTGGTTGGTTCTCATTGGATCTACAAGATCAAACACGCTGCAAGTGGCGGTGTGGAGAAGTACAGAGCTAGGTTCATGGCCAAGGGATTTTCTCAGAAGGAAGGTATAGGCTATGAGGAGACATTCACTCTAGTCGGCAGATACATTTCTATCAGGGTTGTGATCTCTCTAGCAACACAAATGTGATGGCAGATCCATCAAATGGATGTCAAGAAAACTTTTTTGAACAAAGTGATAGAAGAAGAGGTATATATCGAACAACAAAAGGGATTTGAGACGCATGAGATAGACACCCACGTATGCAGGTTGAAGAGAGGGCTATATGGACTCAAGCAAGCTCCCAGAGCATGGTATGGGAGAATTTCCAATTACTTGCTGCAGATGGGCTTCATGAAGAGTGAAGGGACTCGAACCTATACTATTTGATGGTAGGAGGTGAACCTCTCATTCTCGTGTAATATGTGGATGATACATTTTTGACAGGGTCACTAGGGCTTATAGAGGACTACAAGAGGGACTTGGCAGTAGAGTTCGACATGAAGGATTTGGGGTTGATGCATTATTTTATAGGTCTAGAGGTATGGCAGACAAATGGGGAGATATTCCTTGGTAAAGGGAGATATGCTATGGAGATCTTGAAGAAATTCAGGATGTTGGAATGTAGACCCATGCCTACTCCTATGATTACCAATTAGACGAAGATTGATGCGTCAGAGTAGGAAGTAGTGAACTCTACCTTGTATAGACAACTTATTGGCTCTCTTATATATCTAGTCAACAAAAGGCCTAACATTTGCTTTGTGGTCAACACTCTCAGTCAGTTTATGGTTGAACCAAAGAGGATACATTGGACTGTTGAGAAATCTAGGGCAGTACATGTTTAGAGTTTTATTAAAAATTTATTTTATACTTTGACAAGCTTGTGATTCTTATTACATTAGTTCATTATCGTTATTATGTTTTGTATATCATCAAGACAAATGCCAAACAATAGAGACACCAAAGATAGGCTCCAAGCCAGGGCAAAACCCCTCTTGGAGGGGAAAAACATAGTCAAACTTCTTCTTCAATAGAATCAAGTCAAGTTGAGACATATCCAAGACCCTTTTGACGTAGACTAAGACCACCCTCCATCATTAGTTCATTATTGTTATTATGTTCTGTATATCATCAAGACAAATGCCAAACAATAGAGACACCAAAGATAGGCTCCAAGCCAGGGCAAAACCCCTCTTTGAGGGGAAAAACCCAGTCAAACTTCTTCTTCAATAGAATCAAGTCAAGTTGAGACATATCCAAGACCCTTTTGACATAGACTAAGACCACCCTCCATCCATCAAGTCAACCTTTCAAGAGATAAATCAAGACAAATGCCAAACAATAGAGACACTAGTGATAGGCTCCAAGCTAGGGAAAGACCTCTCTTTGAGGCGAAAATCCTAGTCAAACTCCTTCTTCAATAGAATCAAGTCAAGTTGAGACATATCCAAGACCCTTTTGACTTAGACTGAGACCACCCTCCATCCATCAAGTCAGCCTTTCAAGAGATAAATCATCTTCTGGTTCATTTCTTCATAAATCAACATCAAATAGCTGTTCAAGATACTCAACCCTCTCTATCCTCTTGTACCTTCGGCTTCTGTAATCATACTAGCATAGAACTTCGATCCTGCAATCCTTTTGACAAACTTCGGTCCTATAATTCATCTTGGCAAATTTCGGTCCTGCAATGCTTATAAAACTTTCGACATAACTCTTCCTTTAATATCTCCTACGAACTTCCCTCTTCTATTGAATTTGCAGATCAAATATGAATGACAGTTTGGTGCTTCTTCACAAGGTCGAATTCTTGTATATATATATGGTCTTTGCAAAGTGGACATGCCCTTTCATAAGGCCGACTTGACTGTTAAAGAGGCCGAATTGGAGGAGGAATAAGACTTAGTTTTTTACATTAAAATATTTTTCTTTCTTTGAAACAATGAGCCCCAAGAAGGGTCTTTTTCATAATGATTTTTACTTTGACTTAATACAAGAATCCTAGAGCATACAATGGATGCTTTGACCTATTGACCAATGACCCAAGCATGAAACCCATGCTTTACTAAATCAATTTCTTTTACAATAAAATATTCCTTCTTATTTTTTTCTTTATTTCTGACAAATACAATTATGAAGAGCGACACTAGTTACATTCTTAAACATGGATAACAACGAAGCATGTGTTGTGATATCTGTGTTGTACAATCGAGTATGGGTTGTGATTTACTCGAGGTGATGGTGTCAAGTTGATTGGGGGAAACAAAGATGTATCAATTTCATGGATCATGCTTTGAAAAGTTATCAGATAACCCAAGCAATTATGTACTATCATTTTTAGATCCTTTACTATAGTCACAACCCAAACATCAATGAAAATTGATTTTCCAGTTGGGGACCTTGCAAAAATTTGAAAGGGCGTGGTCAAAGTTTTCTCTGGCTTCGATTCAGATGAGAAACTTGTTGGATTTGGTTTTCTAGTCTATTCCTCATCTCAAACTGCAAGAAGAAAAGGGTTTGAGAGCAGTGGGGATGAGATAGGCCTCACATCCCTTATCACGTGCAATTTGGAGGTAAAGCAAAGGGCAATGACTCCTAAGGATATCTTTTTATCAAGCCTTTGATTCAGAATTGACGAAAGATCCATGTAAGTGCCTTGTAACCGAGGATTCTTGAGGCTAACTCCCGATTCAAAAGGAGATAGAACAAATCTTCATCGGATGTGGGTAAAAAGACTTGTTTGAGTCTTTGCATATGAAGATCTGATAGTGCGATAGCAAGAACTAGATTCAGCGTGATAGGAACCCTTCCTCCGATGTAAAATCTTAACAACAAAGCTACATTCTGGGCAGCGGGATGACAACCCTAACTTTTTCCAGAAACCTTCAGAAACTACAAAGAGCACCTCAATCACAAGATGGGGACTTCGATCTCGAATATTGCAAGTTTGATGCTTGACGATGACGACGACGACGACATGACTGAATGCATAAGAAAAAACCCTATCCATCTTCGTCTTTGAACTCAAAGCAGTCCTATCCAATCTTTGTGAAATTTACTATCTATTGTTGAGTATTCTATATTATCTCTGTCTGAAGTTTAAAGGAATACTACGAAGAACACAATTTATCTTGTGAACCAATAACCCTAAGGGCAAAACTTTCCTAGGGACATTACATTTTAGTTGAAACCCTAATCTCCTATTGTGATCTATTTTTGAGGTTAATCCTAGTCTATGTCATAAATATGTGAAATACATTTTATTAGATGCAACAACTAAATATTAGGACTTTTCACTCCTTTTTTTATTTTACTAGAGTGAATTACAAAATAGAATTACCTTTCAAAAAAAACTTGAACTACTTCTAGCACAGTCAAACTGAACCTATTCAAAAGTTCTAGTTTGAGGTTTATTTCTCCACATGAACTTCATCAAAGTGTTGAAAAGTGTAACTAGGTTCAGTCTTCATAATGACGTGTAAATGATTTTATGTAGTTGATGTAAAGAAGGAAAATACAATTATTATTGTAATGCTTGTCTCATGGGTTTCATGAGCAAGGAATTTTATTTTTAATAATGGCTCCCATTGTGAGCCTTTAGGTTTTTTCATCAAGTCATAAAAGTCTATTGAGTTAATGTCATGTATGGAAGACCTTTCTTGGGGATGTTAAATTTTTGTATGAGTCATTAAATGTGTAAGAAATCCCTCCAAGACCAAGCAAAAGTATCACTCTCAATTCGGCTACAAAATGGAATAAAAGATCTTCACTAAAGGACATGTCGGCTCACCCTCTCTCAAGTCGGCTACGAAATCGAATAAAAGATCTTCACTAAAGGACATGTCGGCTCACCCTCTCTCAAGTCGGCTACGAAATCGAATAAAAGATCTTCACTAAAGGACATGTCGGCTCACCCTCTCTCAAGTCGGCTTATTATGGAGGCTCCAACGATTATTAATAGGGTAGCTTGACCTAATTTCAAAGCAAGCAATTCGGTCAGAACAAGTATGCAACAAGAAGTTCGAAGATAACTTGGGAAGGAACCTAATCATCAATGAGAAGAAGGAAGGAAGAGCGAAGCTATTTGGATTTGTTTTTAGGGTTGTTTTACTATCACATGTGTGAAGGAGAGAGGGATCATTTTGTTGCAGGAAAGGCCGAAAATATTGTAGACCTCTATCTAAGGTAACCAAATTCGAGAAGAAATCAAGCCAAAATAGTAGCTGAGTTGAAGAGAAGAAAGTCTCCTTCTGGAGCAAGGAAGATCAAGGGTCAAATTTGGTCAAACACAATGTCTAGGGTTTCTGAAATAGAATCAAGGAGTGCAGTGTTGAACTAAGGACCGAAAATCTGAAGTATAACCAAAGGCAAGCAGTTGGATCAAGTTTTGACTAGGGCATGAAAGAGAAGCAGTGAAAGGGAACTTGTGTCTTGGTCTTGGAGTGGCAAATAGGTCAAGGGTCTTGGTCTTGGTATTCGTCAATTGAATTCTCTATAAGAAGAATTCGTTTGGGTTTTCCTCTCAAGTGGGAGAGGTTTTGGCCTTGACTGATTTCCTACATCTTGTTTCTCTTGCCTCCTTGTTGTTTATGGATTTGTAGCTGTTTGATGAAGAAGAACACTATAATAATCTCAAAGAGAAGATCCTAGTCTAAATAAGTAAAAAGAATTCACAAACAATTATCATTAATAGAGAAAATCACCATATATTGATGCCCTAGATTTCTCAACATGGAATCAGAGCTAAGGTATCAAAGTCAAGGAAAGGAATCTTATCAAGGGACACTCAAGGATCAAATATCGAGAAAGACACCAAAGCAAATTGGAGAATATTGAAGTGAAGTCAAGATATACAACGAAGTATCAAAACCCTAGATCAAAGAAGAAGTCTACACCAACAAAAGTCTTGGGTTCCTCTAGTCATCACCAAAATATCTCTAAAACCCTCATCAAGTTAAAGAGTCTACAAATCAAGGTAGCTTGAAGTCTACACATCTAAGAAGCACTTCAAGAACAAAGATCACATCATCTTGGGGAAAGTCAAAACCCTAGAAGCATTTTCTGGGATCTGCACTCAATTATCACCAAAGGAGTCGAAGTATCTTGAAGGCTAGATCAAGGGGCATTGCCATCATCTTCAAAAGGTTATAAGGAAATCTCCTTTTATTGAAGCAAGGACTTCATCTGGAAGAATATAATCCAAGAAGCATTAAGACATCTTCATCAGTCATCATCAACAAGGGGATCAAGTTGGAGATTCTATCTTCACTTGACAAGTAAGTACCTTTTCTTCTATAATCAAATCTAGTAAAACAACTTCATTTTGCTAGGAGATCTATAAGTTGGTTGGGTCATCTAACTTCCTTGCATGGAAAAGGAGCATAGACATAGTCCTCGTAGAAAATGAAGTTATTGATCATGTCAATGGAAAACTCCCCCTACCATCCGAAGGATAAGCACTATTTGAATACATGGAAAGGGTTCTAAGGGCTCAAGAAATTCTTATGGAGTCTGTCAAAGATCCCCTCATTCCCTATATTGGAGACATCAAAAGAGATATATGATAAGCTAGTAGAACTATTCTCTGAAAGTGCGATAAGAAGGATCATATCACATAGATTTGATCTATACAAATTGAAGGTATGAAAGGATGAAGAGATATTTACGTGTTTCTCAAAAGCATGTCAAATAAGATTTCAATTGCAAGATCTAGGAAAGATGATAACTGACAAAAAAATTGTCTCCATTGTTCTAAATGCATTAACTGATGAACATGGTAACCTCGTATCAAATGCCCGTAAGGAGAAGAAAGCTGTCCCATTCAATGACTTGTGGTTTCTATGCAAGATAAAAGAAGACAAGTTGAAGGCAAAAAGTGATGAAGGACCAAGTGATAGGGGTCAAACATTTACTAAAAGGAAAGGAAGTTCGAGAAGCATAGTTCTCAAGAAAACATGGCTAAGATTCAATGCTATGGATGTTAAGAATATGAGCATTAGAAGAGAGATTGTCCTAAGATCAAGAAGGACAATATCAAAAGAGGAAGAGAAGAAGGCCATATCATCGAAAAAGTGGAGGAAGTTGAAAAGAAGAATTCCAAGAAAGAGGAAGTAAGAGATCTCTACTATGGTTGAGATAGTCTTCCTCGCCTAAGTTCTTTTCAAGTTTTTGTTCTCAAGTCTTTTGTTGCAAGATATGGCTATCATGATTTACTAAGAAAAATAATGGGATGCATCATGGCTTCATAGAAGAATTGAAAGCAAGAGCTCGTGACATTATGGTTGACATTGAAGTCCATGGTAGTCATTTAGTCCATGGCAATCATCTATGGAAAGATATAGCTCTTTGTGACCTTGTTAAAAGCATTATGAGAAAAAGGGAAAAAGTCATCCAGGACAAGGTTCATCATACATCAAAAGGAAACATTTGTTGAATGGGGATACTCAAGATCCCAAAAATTTGATGAAATCTTCATCGGAAGGTTCACCGATCTAGAGGGGAAGCAAGTGTTTCATTAGGAATTCCACATGGGATGATGGTATTGTGAAAATTTGGATACCCTGAATACTACTACAACAACTGATGTAGTTTCTTCTATTTGTTAAATTAATCAAACAAATTATATACTGTTTGCTATGGTAAATATCGAAACTAATACACTGTAACCTTCACAAATAAATAATGCGGAAGAAAAATAACGTTGGAGGAATAGATGCACACACACACAAATACACAATTATTTTTGGTTTAAGACCCCGAAAAAACCCAACTCAGGAAAACCGGTGCAACAACTGAGGGTTTGATTATTATGCAGTAGTAAATTTGAGTACAAAACTATGGATGCTTAAATCTAGCAATCCATACAGAGAAATGACCGACAGTAAATCTGGTGAGAAAAATCTCACTCCGACAGACAATCCAACACTGACCTTAGCTCAAGTTGAGTTGCTCTTTGCTGCCTCTGCGTAGTCACTGCATCATCCTACGCAGTACTTCGTCCCCACAACTCAGAATTGCTTCTCCTCTTGCTATTTGATCAACTTCCGTCTGGGAAATGGATCCTCCTGGCCTCCAGACTCTCTCTCCACTTTCTGGCACTGAATCAACTCTTCTCCCCAGCAAAATACAAAATCTCCTCTGAAGCACTGTGTTGCTACTCTGTGGCACTCACTGCCTCTTTGCACTGCACTCAACATATCTGGAAAATCTTCCTCCGACCTTCCTATCCCTGGCCCTCTCTCATTGCTTCGAGCTCACAAGCTCTCTCTCAGGCAACTCAATGCTGCTACTCTGGAAATCGATTTGCCAGTGAAATCGAATTGCTGAAGTGTGTTCTCCAAGCGCCATCGAGTTTTTTCTTATGATCTCTCGTTGACACATCAACGACCATGATTAAAACTCAATCGATGGCTAAGATTAACTAGAACGCGATCCAAGTATTTTTCTAGAAGATTCGCACCATGACTTAATTAATACCTTTTAATTAGACTCAGGAAATATTAAAAACTGATTGGCTAAGATTAACTAGAACTCGATCCAAGTCTTTTTGTAGAAGATTCGCACCATGACTTAATTAATACCTTTTAATTAATTATATTTCCTAAGCTTAAACTTAGGAAATATAAAAAACTAATTAATTATTTTAATTAAGTCATCTCTAGGTGGAATTTCCAAAAACTATTTCTAGGTATTGGAGAATACATGTATTTTAACCTCTCTACCAAATCTTGAGGCTAGAACACATTCGATGCTACAAAAACGAACACCCCCTCTTAGCGAGGAAAGTGTTCTAAACTCTAGTACTGCAACTGCAACCGCTGCCACAATACACTGCTTCTGCACCATCTCATGTCACGCTGCTGATGTCTGGCTACTGTTGCCCACCAACTACTATGCAACTCTGATAAGCGCTGCATTTGTGCTGCTGCTGACCCTGCTAAATTGCTGCCAACTAGTGCATTTGTGCTGCTGCTGACCCTACTGAACTGCTACCAACTACTGCATCTGTGCTACTGCTGACCTTGCTGAACTGCTGCCAACTACAGCATCTGCATTGCAACTTTGTGTTGCTCCTACTGCAACATCTACAACTCCCTCTCATCTGCTGCTGTTGCAACCACAACATCTGCAACTGAGAACTATCCAACACACTGAACCAACTGTGGTCAGTGTGACGCATTTGTCCCCGAGTCTTGACTGCTGCTAGTCTCTGCGTTGTCATTGAAGCCTCTGCGCTGCTGCTGACTTTGCACTGTGCCAATTGCTCTACTGCCAACTTTGCACAGTGCTGCTTAGTCTCTGACCGCTACTAGCCACTGCATCTGTCACTTTGGCACCTGTCTGCACCAACTGCCACTGGTCCATCTTGCTACTGTTGACTGTGGGCTCCCGTAGCAAGGTATTGATTCATGAGGTGGACCAGCTCAAGAATCCTGCCCATCTGTAGTTCTCTGGGGCTACAAAACCATATCACCCGACCTCACTCCTTGAGGGATGTCTGCTATCATGGCAAAGTCTCCCACCAACATGGAGTACAACCTATCAATCTTCGCGGATGTAGTTGGCTGGTCCTGTTTCTCCTCGTTGTCCTTCTTTCTGAGAGGACATTGAGTGTTGTAGTGACCAAGTTCACCAGATCTGAAGCATTTGACCTTGGAAAGGTCCTTCTTCCTCATGTGCTGCTCTTGCTGCCCCTTTGATGCGAGGGCCACATTCTACTCTTACTTCACTTGCTTCGTCCCACTGACAATGCTCTTCTCGAAATCTCGCCTCATCTTCTGCTGCCGCAGATTAGCCCACATCCAGCCCCGCTCTGCCAACTTGTCTCTGCCCAGGATGTGAAAATTCCACTACTTGGAATCCTACTGCAACAATTGATGAGGATTCTTCTATTTGTTAATTTCTTGAACAAATTATTTACTATGTTCTACGGTGAATATTGAAAACCCATACACTACAACCTTCACAAAATTAAATTGCGGAGATATAAAGTGCGGAAACAAGATATGAGCAAGAATAAACAATAGAGACATGACACCGTTATTTTTGGACCAATATCCTCGGAAAAACCCAATGTGGGAAAACCGGTGAAACAACTGAGGGTTTGTTTATTATGCAGTAATTCTTAATACAATCTGGGATGCCTTACTGGCTATCCACATAAAGAATCTGATTGACAAAGATCTAGTGAGGATTACCTCACAGTAACACTGGAAAATCCTGAATGACCAAACACTGAGCTGATGAGCCCTATGCTGCCTCTGCATAGTTCTGCGTCACTCTGCATGGGAATTGTGGCACCTCTGCTTACTCGCTCTTCTGCTGGCTAGATACTGATCTCTGGCCCCTCCGGTCTCACACCCCGGCACTCCGGCACTAGATCTGACTGATCCTCAGCTGAATCTCGGATCTCCTCAAGGCTGCAGGCTGCCTCTACTGTCTCTGCGCTAACTCTGTGTAGTTTCTATGCTGCCTCTCTAAGTACTGCCCTATGTCTTCTTTGCAATGTATTCCCGTCTCAAGAAAATCTCCAACTGACAATTATCTCTGCCCCTCTTTGCAAGAATCTTTTCGATCGATCTTCTCCTTGAGCACTACTCACTAAAGACTTTCGATCTCTAGACTCTTTTTATCTCTCGGTGTAATTTCCAAATGCCCCATCAAGTCATTGTTATAATTTTCTCATTGAGTCTTCAACGACCGAGATTAAATTGTTAATCAACGACTCTAAGATTAACTTGACTTGATCTTCGTCTTTTCTAGAAGATTCACACCCTGTTTTAATTAATATCCTTTAATTATTTTAATATCCTAAGTTTAGACTTAGGGTCTCGTAATAAATAATTAATTATTTTCATAAAACACAATTTGGGTGGAATTTCCCAAAACGTGTTCTGGGTTCTTTGGAATACATGTGCCTAAACCTCCCTGCAAAATTTGAGACTTAGAGCACATCCAATGCTACGAAAAATTTAACACTCCCGCTTAGCGAGGAATGTGCTCTAGCAATACATCAAGTTGAAGTACTGCTTTGATTTTGCAGCATCTCCCTCTGCGTTGTTGATGTCTGACACGGCCGCCCACCAACACTGTGCTGCTGCTGACCCTGTTGCCCACCAACACTGCGCTGCTACATTCGTGCTATTGCTGACCCTACGTACTGCTACCAACTGCAACTGCACTGCAACTTTGTTGCTCATTGCAACAGAAAAACATCCAAAATCTGAACTAAGCGTTGAGTAGAATGCATCCTATACTGAAGATCTGACTGGTGTTAGTCTCTGCGTTGTCCCTCTGAAGCTGCTGCTGACTCTGCATCGTGCCTCCCTACATTGTTGCCAACTCTGCTTTGCGCTGCTCATATTTTGGCGCTCACTAGCCATTGTGCTGTCACTTCTCCACTCCTCTATACCAACTGATACCTGTCCATCCTACTACTTTTGATTTGGGCTCCCGTAACAAGGTGCTGATTCGAGAGGTGGACTCCTCAAGGATTGTGCCCAACTGCAGTTCTACTGAACTACAGCTCTAGATCACCCCAATTCTCCCCTGGAGATATGTGGGCAATCATCGCGAATTCCTCCTCGATCTTCACAGTTGCAGCTTGTGGATCATGCTTCTCATCTTTGTCCTTCCTCTTAAGAGGACACTGTGTGGCGTAATGTCCCATATCGCCACATCGGAAGTAGTTAATCTTTGAGACGTCCTTCTTTCGTCTGCGCTGCTCGTGTTGCCCCTTTGATGCAAGGGCTGCATTCTCCTCCTCCTACTTGGGCTTTGTCCTACTGCTGCTAGTGACATCAAGTTTACACTTGAGTAAGTCTCTCCTCATGTCTTCCTGTTGAAGAGCTTCCACATTCCTTCCCAGTTAGACAACTTCTCTCTGCCCAAGATGCTCTAGACAAAGACCTGGTACTCTTCGGACACAGAATTCAAGGCAAATCTGACCATCTCTGTGGCCTGAGGAGATGCTCCCACAACTACTAGCTGATCTCGGACCTTCTGAAGTTTTGCAAGGAATGGATCAATGTGTTCTCCCTTCTGTATCTTGGTAGACCACAACTTTTCCTCCAATAACATCTTTCGCTGCTCGGAAGACCCCTCATACAACGTAGCCAATGCTTCCCACATTTCCCTGGTTGTCCCTTTGCCAGAAATGTGTGAGACAATATGATCCTTCACTCCGTTGAGGATCAACCGTTTGGCTTTTGCCTTGCCCTTGTTGAAGGCTCTCAATGTGATTTGATTTTGGGGTAGCATCGGGTGTGCTCTAGCTCCGAAACTTTGTGGAGGGGTTGGAACACATGAGATCTCCAAGACCTAGAAAGCATTTGGAGAAATTCCATCTCGTGTAAAAATTATTCAAATAATTAAATTTTTTAATGGGGACCCAAGTCTAACTTAGGGAAATTAAAAAATTAAAGTGAATTAATTTACACATGTGATGAGAATGTTCTAAGTGGCGTGGATCAAGCATTCTTTTAATCTTAGCCATCGATTAGAGATTAGATCACGATCGTTGGTTTGCCAAAGAGAAAAGTATAAAGGAAAGGCTTGGGGTCAATTGGAGGAAACACACATAGTGGATGCACTGAAGCTATGTTGAAATTCTGGGGCGGGTTTTGCTGAGGATTTCGAAGTGAGTTTGCAGTGCAGTGAGGGGCAAAGATCGGCAAGAGATGAGCTGATCCAAGGCTGAGAATACAACAGTAGAGAGGCAACATCGTACTAGGCAGCGCAGAGGCCAACCATAGGGACGCAGTCCAGCCATGACCATGCAGAGGATTGCGCAAAGGCAGCGTAGGCCCAGTAAGGGCATCAGAGACCCAACCAGGGCACCGCAAGGGCATCAGAGACCCAACCAGGGTGACATAGGCCCAACTAGGGCAACGTAGACCCAACAGGGTGACGAAGTGGGTACGCTGGCCAGTAGAGGCTGATGCAGGGGTCGGAGGAGCAACGCTGGGGTTGCAGTGGGCCAGAAAGGGCTCGTTATCTGTAATTCCTGATTGAGGGTGTGATTCAACCATATTTTTTGTCTCCGAGTGATAAGGTACAATTGCCGTGTAATTTCTCTGTATGGTTTCACAAATGGTGCTGCATCTACAGGTTTTAATGCTGCACTGTCGATGACGAATTTGAGCTCATGCTTATCTAGAAGGAAGGAGATCCTTGCCTTCCAGATTACGTAGTTGGAGGCACCCTCCAACCGATCCTGGTCACGCAACTCACTGGCTGCCATCTCACCGAATCAACTATCGAACTGTTGCCTCTAACCCTCTGCGCAGGTGGCTCTACGCACTCCCTGTTGGAGCAAGCCAAATAAGTCATGAACTCGCTGCTTCTGCGCGGGAAATCAAAGTTTCTTGGGCAAGAAACTGTCTGAGGTCAGAATTCCCCAAATGTCTTCTGCTACTCTCTCCTGACGCTTTCTGCACCAACAACTACTGCTACAAGAAAATTGCGTTCCACCAGCTGTTGATATTCACTGAATCTGCTGCGTTGCTCCCCCTGCCTCTGACAAACTGGGAAATCCTACCTCTCTGTCGGCTCACTTAGAGTGAGATTTCCTCGCAGATCTAGCCCTCCTGGCTTGGACTGCGCAATCACTGGGGAAATCGATCTGCTGCTTATGCATCTCTTTGATCTCCTTCTTCTTCTTCAACGTTGGATTCTTTTGGTCTGCTCTCTTGGTCCTCCTACACTGCTAAACAAGCTCTGATATCATGTGAAAATTCCGCTAGCTAGAATCTTACTGCAACAACTCATGAGAATTCTTATATTTGTTAATTTCTTGAACAAATTATTTACTGTGTTCTACAGTAAGAAAACCCATACACTCCAACCTTCACAAAATTAAACTGCGGAAATATAAGGTGTGGAAACAAGATCTGAGCAAGAATAAGCAATAAACACACGACATCGTTATTTTTGGATCAATGTCCCCGGAAAACACAATGTGGGAAAACCGGTGTAGCAGCTAAGGGTTTGTTTATTATGCAGTAATTCTAAATACAATCTGGGATGCTTTACGGCTATCCACTCAAAGAATCTGACTAACAAAGAGCTAGTGAAGATTACCTCACACTTACACTGGAAAATCCTGACTGGCCAAACACTGAGTTGATGAGCCCTACGCTGCCTTTGCATAGTTCCGCGTCACTTTGCGTGGGGACTACATCACCTCTGCTTGCTGGATACTGATCTCTGGACCCTCCGGTCTCACACCCCGACACTCCAGCACTAGATCTGACTGATCCTTAGTTGAATCTCGGATCTCCTCAATCCTGCAGCGTTCCCTGCACTAACTATGCATAGCTGCTACGTTGCCTCTCTGAGTACTGCCCTGTGTCTTCTCTGCAATGTATTCCTGGCTCAGGAAATCTCCAATCGATAATTATCTTTGCCCCTCTCTGCAAGAATCTTCCCAATCGATTTCCTCCCTGAGCAGTGCTCACTAAAGAATTTCGATCTCTTGACTCTTTCTATCTCTCGGTGTAATTTCCAAATGACCCATCAAGTCTTTATAATATTCTCGTTGAGTCTTCAACGACTGAGATTAAATCGTTAATCAACGATTAAGATTAACCTGACTTGATCTTCGTCTTTTCTAGAAGATTCACACCCTGTTTTAATTAATATTCTTTAATTATTTTGATTTCATAAGTTTGGACTTAGGGTCCCATTAAAAATTATTAATTTTTTTCGTAAAACACAATCCAGGTGGAATTTCCCAAAACGCTTTCTGGGTTCTTTGGAATACATGTACCTAAGCCTCCCTGCAAAATTTGAGAGTTAGAACATCCGATGCTACCAGAAATCAACACAGGATACTCTGGACAATGACTTGCGAGTCTTCAGAAATGTTGGTCAGAGCTAACCACACCAATTCTGTAGGTTGGAGCGCTAACCGTATAACTGAGAACTGGTCTTGGACATCCTGAAGCTTAGTGATTAAGGGGTCTATGCGCTCCCCCTTCTGCATAGGGGTACATCTCAACTTCTCCCCAAGATACATCATTCGTTGCTCGGAAGATCCTTGGTATAGCATAGCAAGAGGATCGCACTGCTGCTTAGTAGTATCTTTGCCAGCTATGTGAGACACCACATGATATCGAACCCCATTGAGAATCAGTCTCTTCGCTTTTGCTATCTGCTTCTTCTAGGTCTTCAGCTGATTTGGATCCGTGGGTACAACTACCATATTATCAATTTAGGCCTTCAGATTGTATTCATCTAGAAGACAAGAAATTCTTGCCTTCTAGATCACGTAGTTGGAGGCTCTGTCCAACCGATCCTGATCTCTCAGCCTTGCTAATATCATCTCTGCAAAAATGTCGAACTCCTCTTCTCCTCTACACAACTGCTGCTAGGCTTTACGCTCTCCGTGCTGGGGCGAGCTAATATGCTCACCACTACTGCTACTCTGCAGTGGGAAATCAAACTTATGGGCTAGAAGTTTTATGAGGAAGGAATTCCCTCAATGTGTGCTCTTCCTTCCTTCTGATGCTATTCTGCTCTAGCTAACTGCTGCATAATAATTTCTTCCAGCTAGAGATCCGCTCTACAAGGAAAATAATGGCTGCTCCTTCTGCCTCTGGTACTCCTCGAACTTAAGAAATTTGACTTCTCTGTCGCTCTCTCAGAGAAATCAAATTTTCCTCAAGATACTGACCCTCCTGGCCAAAGCACTGTGTTGCCTCTGAGGGTTTCGAATCGCTGCTTACGCAGAGCTACGAAATTCATCTTCCCTTCTGTTACTGAGTTGTCCGACTTACTATCGGTGCTTCGATACCATGTGAAAATTTGGATTCTGCAACAACTAATGTAGTTACTTCTATTTGTTAAATTAATCAATAAATTATTTACTGTTTGCTATGGTAAATATCGAAACTAATACACTGCAGCCTTCACAAATAAAATACCGCGGAAGAAAAATAATGCTGGAAAAATAGATGCACACACACACACACAAACACACAATTATTTTTGGACTAAGTCTCCGGAAAACTCGGGAAAACCGATGCAAAGACTGAGGGTTTGATTATTATGCAGTAGTAAATCTGAGTACAAAACTATGGATGCTTAAATCTAGCAATCCATACAAAGAAATGACTGACAGTAAATCTAGTGAGAAAAATCTCACTCCCATAGGCGATTCGACACTGACCTTAGCTCAAGTTGAGCTGCTCTTTGTTTCCTTTGTGCAGTCACCGCGTCAGCCTATGCAGAACTACGTCCTCACAACTTGGAACTGCTTCTCCTCTCACTATCGCTCAGCTGTTGTCTGGGAAATGGATCCTACTGGCCTTCGGACTCTCTCCGGCTTCTGGCACTGAATCAACTCTTATCCCCAACAAAATACATAATCTCCTCTTAAGCACTGCGCTGCCTCTTTGTGGTACTCACTGCCTCTTTGCAATGCACTAACCGGATCTGGAAAATCTTCCTCTGACCTTACTATCCTTTCCCCTCTCTCACTGCTTCGAGCTCGCTAGCTCTCTCTCCGGCAACTTAGCGCTGCTACTCTAGAAATCGATCTGCCAGTGAAATCGAATTGCGATAGTGTGTTTCCCAAGCCCCATTGAGTTTCTCTTATAATCTCTTGTTGAGACATCAATGATCACGATTAAAACTTAATCGATGGCTAAGATTAACTAGAACTCTATCCAAGTCTTTTCTAGAAGATTCACACTATGACTTATTTAATACCTTTTAACTAATCATATTTCCTAAGCTTAGACTTAGGAAATATTAAAAGTTGATAAATTATTTTAATTAAGTAGTCTTTAGGTGGAATCTCCAGAAACGATTTCTGTGTGTTGGAGAATACATGTATTCTAACCTCTCTACCAAATCTGAAGGCTAGAACACATCTGATGCTACAAAAACTAATAGGTATGATAGCAAAATAGGTGAAGTAGATCAAGCGATTGAAGTTCTTTTAATCAAGGAAACTATTGAAGGGAAGTCTAAGATGACCTGAAGAAAATTGAGGTATGTATGCTTGTATTCGATATTTTAGAGTCATCTGATATGGTTGCAGGTAACATAGATAAATGATAAATGCTCTAGCTCGAGAGCATGATCAAATGAAAGGATCTCCTCCTTTGAAAAGGATGCAGGAAGGCACGAGTCGCACATTGTCTAGATGAAATCAACATAATATGTCCTCATCTGACTAATGAGGTGGTTGACAATAATTAAAGGAACTATGATCGAAAGTTCCTGCAAGAAAATGTGTGAAGAAAGAAAGGAAGGAATTGTGGAATATGCAACCATAAAGGTTATCAACATCCGAGGACTGAAAGATTTGACTATGATATCTCAATGAATGATATGAAGACTCTGATGGAAGTCTGAAAAAGGAGACCCTTGACATTGGATATATTTTGGAGATGTGTCAATATGTATGCAGGGCACCGATGCAATCAGAAGATGTCATGATGAAAGACCATCACAGAGGTAATTTTGATTTAGTGTTTATTTCTTGTTTGTGAACAAATATCTGGATAGGCTTATGTAGGGCTGCCAAGGGAAGAGTTGTGGATGTCTTCCACCGTTGATGACCATGTAGTACGATAAACGATCCTTAAGGAAACATGGCATGAAGAAGGCAGCATGGCATGAAGAAAGGCCAAATATGGACTGATGAATCACTTTTTGATGAAAGGAATGATGACATGGCTCAAGGATGAAAGTGATGGATGGTTTGTGCCCTACGAAGAAGTCCAAATAAATGTAGACTCCATGACAAAGAAGAAACTCATGACATCGAAGGAAGGAGTTGTACAAGCAACTAGTTGTCCTATGATCTCCATCTGATGAGCTGCTGGAAGCAAGTCCCTGGTCACGAGGGAGCTTGGTCAAGTCCCTATTTAAGAGGGAGCTTGGGTACATTCCTTTATAGGAACGGGTACATTCCTTCAATGGAATGGTTTTGTCCTCCCTAATTTGAGAGGGAGAGATACACACATCATTATTGTCTTCACTTTGGAAGACAAAAAGGAGGATTTGATAAAAATTTGGCATTCGATAGTCTTTGAGGATGATTTAGGGCATCCAAGATAAGAGTAGTCGTAGAGGACTGATATTCTTTATGGACTGGGAATCCAAGATAAGAATAGGCCTGGTGGAACACACTCTGAGAACCCGGGTGGAGTATGTTCCGAGAGAGACAATGATGAGGGCGTTTATACTTCATTAGTCTCGCCAGCGTTGTGCTATGATCTTGTGGAGAAATAGAGCTGTTAGTCAAGGCCTTGTTATGTGACAATGCTGATTCATATGATGCTAAGCAGATCAGTTACCAATCTAATTCTTCTTATGAGAATTCTTCAGATTGAGAATGACCAAGTACCATTATGAATACCTCCCTAGTTAAGAGAGAGTATTGAAAAGTGTAACTAGGTTCAATCTTCATAATGACGTGTACATATGATTTTATGTAATTGATGTAAAGAAGGAAAATAAAATAATTATTGTAATGCTTGTCTCATGGGTTTCATGAGCAAGGAATTTTATTTTTAGTAATGGCTCCTATTGTGAGCCTTTAGGTTTTGTCATCTAGTCATAAAATTCTATTGAGTCAATGTTATGTATGGAAATCCCTTCTTGGGCATGTTACATTTTTGTATCACTCTCAAGTCGGCTACAAAATGGATTAAAAGATCTTTGCTAAATGACATGTCGGTTCACCCTCTCTCAAGTCGGCCATTTTATGGAGGCTCCAACGACTATAAATAGGGCAGCTCGG
The DNA here is from genome assembly GCA_034641835.2 of Pinus albicaulis. Taxonomy (NCBI): domain Eukaryota; kingdom Viridiplantae; phylum Streptophyta; class Pinopsida; order Pinales; family Pinaceae; genus Pinus; species Pinus albicaulis. The sequence continues at coordinate 1,628,193,936 of CM076581.1, forward strand.
CCTCATTTCAAAGCAAGCAATTCGGTTAGAACAAGTCTGCAACAAGAAGTGCGAAGATCACTTGGGAAGGAGCCTAATCATTAGCGAGAAGAAGGAAGGAAGAGCGAAGCTATTTGGATCTGTTTTAAGGGCTGTTTTACCGTCACACGTGTGAAGGAGAGAGGGATCATCTGTTGCAAAAGGCTGAAAATATTGCAGACCTCTAAGGTAACCAAATTCGAGAAGAAATCAAGCCAAAAGAGTAGCCGAGTTGAAGAGAAGAAAGTCTCCTTCTGGAGCGAGGAAGATCAAGGGTCAAAGTTGGTCAAACACATGTGCTAGGGTTTCTGAAATAGAGCCGAGGAGTGCATTGCTGAGCCAAGGACCGAAAATCTAAAGTATAACCGAAGGCAAGCAATTGGATCAAGTGTTGACTTGGGCACGAAAGAGAAGCAGTGAAAGGGAACTTGTTTCTTGGTCTTGGAGTGGCAATTAGGTCAAGGGCCTTGGTCTTGGTATTCATCAATTGAAGTCTCTATAAGAAGAAGAATTCGTTTGGGTTTACCTCTCAAGTGGGAGAGTTTTTGGGCCCTGGCTGATCGCCTACATCTTGTGTCTCTTATCTCTTTATTGTTTATGCATTGGTAGCTGTTTGATGAAGAAAAACACTATAATAATCTCAAAGAGAAGATCCTAATCTAAAGAAGTAAAAAGCATTCACAAACAGTTATCATTAATAGAGAAATCACATAATCTTGATGCCCTAGATTTCTCAACACAAAGTAGGCGAGGAGGTACTTAGCTCCCTTAAGACAATGAGTGGTAATAGGTCCACAAATGTCATCATGAACCAATTCAAGAGGCTAAGAAGCATGCCTCTCATCACAATAATCCGAGGCAACCATGTTAAACCCATCATCTGTCTTTTATAACCAATCGGTCTGGCATATTCCTGATAGCTCTAGAGTCATCAATCCATTCATGTGAAGTGTGGAGTGCATCCATATTTGCTTTGTACAGATGTGTGCAGCTAGATTGTCCCCGTCTGAATGTTTTTCTTTTTTTCTACATTTCAGAATTTCATTTAAGAATCTAAATTATTTTCTTTGCATAGTTACAATTGGGATTGTACAGTGTCGAGGCTGAAGCTGCTCTGATAGGAGAGGGGTCTCGTTGTGTGTTTCCTCACACAGTCGTTGGAGTTTAGTAGTTTCATCAACTTTGAAATCTTATAAGTTAGGTGTGCATCAAGTGTATGTTAAACATTATATCAACTCTGAGTGCCTTGATCTAATCTATAATTGAGAATGGCTAAAATTCCATTCTGATGTCTTTGTAGGATGTGCCAGTTCTTTTGCAAGAACTTTGAAAGTAGATGATATATTAGAAAATTCTTTTATATCTTTTAGTATCTATACAGTGCACTGGTCTGTATAATGCTGCATTTTTGGATCTAATTTGATTTCCAAAGGGTTCATGAGAAAATACTGAAGTTAGAAGGATATTTAGTCATTGTCCTTTAGGACCCTATTTTATCAAGGGATTGATTTGTGAGCTTCTTTGGCCATGAGTGGAGTTACAGCTAAATTTTTTTCTTCTTTTGTATGGCTGAAATAACAAGGAATTAAAATTGTATGGTCCTACTATGTGGTATTCAAAGGAGATTTTTAGGCACGTACATTGTAATTGTTAGGTTATTTAGTCAATAGAGATATCTGTGATTTCTCAATTCATGTTTATCCAAAGAGTTACGTTTTTGTGCCTCGCATTGTGCTGCTGATTTGCTGATCAGGTGGCAGTTCATTGTTTGCAAGTTGGTTTGAAACATAGAATGCTTTCAGTATTTTCGATTTCTCAAGCTAGGTTTGCATTTCTTTTATTAGACAGTACACTTAGTGTCGAAGGGGCACTTGACAGGCCACTTTTATATCATGTGATTGGAATAGTATAACGCTGATGAGTGCTCAAGAGAACATTTCCAAATTAAATTGTTTATCATTGAATTCCAACAACTTTGCAAGGGTTGCAGATTTGGAAAATCAATCTGTCATGATTGGCTGAAATTGAGACGTTAGACATGTTTCATATTTTATTGTTCAGTACATGTCTGAAGTTTCCAGATCACAAAGTAGTGTGTTTTTGACATTTTGTTACTGAAATACTCGAGCAGCATCTTTTCTGATGTGATTGTGTTGTTACCAGAATGATTGCTGTTTTGGGTCAGGTAACAGTGCTGAATTGACAGCTGATTTAAGGAAGCAAGATGGAGAAACAGTAGCTAACTATGATTACTCGGATTATGATCCTTCTCCTATTGATTCCCATGTCCATGGAGCACCTATACAGAACAGTGCACAGGCCCCTTCACCGGCACCGTCATCATCTCAAAGTCCTGAAAACTTAACAGAGTATCAGTTGTTGCCTTCCCCGGCTGGACGTTGAAGTTCATGTCTCTTCCATTATCTTCATAACAAATAGTCCCCTTTTGCCATTAAAAATCAGGAATAGCATTCCTACAACAATCAGGGATGCCAATAATTTGTGTACGTATTAAACCTCCCTAATCGTGTGGATATAGAAACATATGAAAGTAGTGGGGTTAAAAAACTGCATCATTCTAAAGGAAGATGACTGTAAATATTGGATGAAGGAAACTTGTCCTAAAATTGGTGGATTTGTTAAACACTGAAGGTAAGTGCATACATATAGGAATGTTGTAAGAGAAGCAAGTAATTCATGATTAAAACATGTTAAGTTAAACTTGTAATGATTCTCATTTAAAACGGCATATTTAGAGTTAATGGTAGACATGACCACGTTGTCAAATGACAGATGTTGAAAGTGCATGAATTATCTTGCAAGTTCCATTCCTGCGTGTTTATAAATTGTTGGGAGGCACTGGTACAAGTTGGGTGTGCCTAGTCCACTACTAAGCTACTCAGTGCACCATGCAGTGCCATAGATGACAATAAAATTACTGTTGTTGTGCTTACCATAAACTCTGACTATATAATTTAAAAAGAAACTCATGTGGCAGTTGACCATAGATGGCAATTTGTAAAAGACTAGGCTTTCATGGATTGTGCATTACTCTATTGACCATACATATGTACACGAGCATCAAATAGTAGTGGAAGGTTCTGTCAAATAAAATCGCAATGTAATGAAAGTTTTCATCTGTATCGTTTGGGTTCAAATTAGCCAAAAGGAGTTTATATAGGCATTAGAGTTTCTAAATTGAAAAAACATTTTTGGGTTACCTATATCAGACATGTATCTGGATGTTCATAATTATTATTTAATAGTTAGACACTCAGCATCATGCTTTGTGGGCCTTACTTTGGCTTGTGGTTGCTATCTGTGTTACACTTGGTGTATCCCTATATTAGGATTTAGTAGATTTGATGATGTACTATAAAAATAGACTCATGTGGAATGGCAGTGTGCTGAACGAAACATATTCAGAGGTTGTGAATCACTCCATTAACTATACTTATGTATATCTATATCAAATAAATGATGAATATTCGATCAAATGAAATTGTTGCTGCGCATTGACAATTAGAATGCCCTTCTTGTGGTTACCATAAAATCTGACCACATAATTTAGAAAGCAATTCAAGCAACACTTGACTATAGATTACAATGTTTAGAAGACAAGGTTTCAATAGATTGTGACTTCCTCCATTGACTATACATTTGTACGAGTACCAAATAGTGGTGGAAGGTTCTGTCAAATAAAATTGCAATGTATTGTTGTTTTCATGTGTATCGTTTGGTTTCAACTTAGCTTATATAGGCATTAGAGTTAATGAAAACACATTTTGGAGTTACATATATCAGACATGTATCTGGCTGTTCATAACTATTATTTAATGATTAGACATGTGGTTAGTATCATGTTTTTGTGGGCCGTTTTTCATTTTGGAGTTACATATATCAGACATGTATCTGGATGTTCATAATTATTATTTAATGATTAGACATTTGGTTACTATCATGTTTTTGTGGGCCTTTGAATTGTGGTTGCTATCTATATTTATGCTTGGTGTATCCCTATAAAAGATTTAATAGATTTGAAAACGTATTATAAAAATAAAGTCATGTGGAATGGCAATTTGCTGAACGCTGAACGTATCATGTTCATAGATTGTGAATTACTCTATTAATTATACATATGCACATGTATATCAAATAAATGGTGAAGGTTCTATGAAATAAAATTGGTGTGCATTGAATTTTCCATGTCTATCATTTGGGTTAAACTTGGCTAAAGGGAGTCCGAGTCTGTGCATCTATTAAAGTGGAAAAAATTATTTGGTTCATATAGATTAGATATCTATATAGTTAAATCTTTATAGTTGTTATCTATGTTATTAGACATATAACTAGTGTTATGCCTTGTGGGTTGTTTTAGGTTTGTGGTAGATGGCCATCTGGTTGTTGGCTATGTGATACCTATAATAATTATAAGTTTAGTTATATAATGACATTATTATCATTTATGTTATGATTTCATTTTGCATTTATATTTTTCTTATTTCATTATTTAAATAATTTACTTTGACAAAATATGTGCGGTTTCTAATAATTATGCAAGTTTCAAGTACTATCTTTTAAAACTTTGTATTATATAAATAAATTTTTTGTCCAAACTTTTATTAGATCCAAGGAGTGCATTTTCATCGAGAAAAGTTAGAAAATGTTTTTGCTTCAGATTCAATGTTCGCGTTTAAATATAATTGTCGAGATAGATGGAAAAATTATTATTTTTTGTAAATGCATTCTCTTGGTGCAAGTTATATTATTATCACTTAAATATTAATGGTAGTCAACTTGGTCTTAATTGTTGCATCCCAAATGTTTGAAGCATTACTAAGATAGAACTTACAACATTGTGTGTTGTGTTTTGTTTATTATCACTTTATTTAGGTTATCAATTAGTTTATTCAAAATATTTGGAAATTGAGATAGGATTAATATTTAATTGAATTGTTTCATCGCTGATAAATGAATTTTAGGAAAGGAAAGTAAATTAAGGTACAATGTTTTTTCGAAAAATTCTACAACATATATACTAATTATGTTACTATAATAATATAATATAATAGTTGAGGATTGTATTTGAAGTGTGAAAAAAAATCACTGTTAAGGATCATTTATTTATGTTTTAGGAGATAACACATAATGCTACATTAAATTTTAGAGCTTATGTATGTGTAGGACTGGAGGTTATCTTTTTTGAGGGTGTCAAATCAGTTACATCGTCCTTTGTGGAGTTAGTGGTTAACTTGGTTGCTGATTGTGTTGTAACTTTACATCCCCATGATACACTTACGCATTTAAAGAATTTTCTACAGCTAAAAATTTAACTCTAGAAACACCAATCAAAACTTTAGATATGCATTCACAAATATATTTTGAATAGAAAAATTGGGAATGTAGCTATAACATATTGGTGAAAGGAATTGGCTTTGAAAACAATATAATCGAATCTAGGAAATTTGCAACATTAATGTAGTGAACATCAAAATATAGAATTGGAACAAGAAATACAATCTTTTCATTGACACAATAGAAAAATTACGGTATTCTCCAAAATGGACTACAATAGCTTTTCAGAAGCTTTGACTTTGTCTTTTGCACTACTTGTGCATACACTAATTAAACCATAATTAATCTACCATCTTTCACTTAGTCAAACTTGTCAAGATAGAAACATTTACAAAACTATTGGCTAAACATAGCTTTACGAGTGCCCAATAATATGCAAGAGAATCTTGCCTAAGCAATGCATCTTACTTTTCTCAAAATAGCTCTTATACATCTCTTACCTAAAATGAATAATTATCTGATGTAGACGAACTGCAACTTTATACAAAACCGCAAACTTGTGGGTTATGGGCCCACATAAACACTGAAGCATGCAACAACGGAATCACATTATTGTAATTATAAACAAATCGCAATCGCACCCAAAACAATATCTCAGATTTCAACATTTACGATATCACATGTCGGCAAATATAACAAATAACTTTTAACATCAAACATATAATTCTGCCGATGCGAAATTGCGATGACGATGTCGCATCACAACATCGCAACTTCCCTAGCTTATCGCAAATCGGCTTCCCGCAAGTTTAAGTCTACACTGATGACTCTTAAACCATAAGACATACGATGTGCGATATGCGCTTGATTGCTATGCCGACACGTGGCTCCCCTTCATTGCATCGCAAGATATATCGTTTAACTTGCAATGTCTTACATGTAAATAAAACCATCGCCGATTGCGATGTGCGCTACCCATCTTCTACTAATGCGATGTGATTCGGTCCATTCATTTCTCGTTGTCGACTGGATCATGACGTCTGTTCACTTGCACGCGACTCTTCTTCGAATCTCCCACTCTGTTGGTCAATCCCTTCTGAAATCTTAACAACAATTTTACTCAAACAATATGGTACACCATAGTTCTGCCGAGCTTCTCGTTAGCTCATAAAACGATTGCGATTTTTAGACAAATGCACACAGAACACTGGAATCAAAACATTCATGAAACACAGATTCCATTCAACTCGAATTACACAAAAATCATCCAACACTGAAATTCATACTCTATTTCAAATAAATCAGGAATTACACAATCACATATGGCGCCATGGTTGGGCCAATTCTCACACAGTTGGCCACCCCCACTCTAAGCATTCATACTTCAATTTAAATAGAATAATACAATATGGATCAGATCAAGTGAGATATGATCAGTCCCTAACTTCGCTTACAATCGCTTAAAATAACAATTTCATTAATGCACAATTAACAAACTCAACCAAATGTAAGTAAATCTCGTTCTCAAGCCACACTTGCTTTCTGGAAGGTTCACGAATTTCAACTTTGACTTTGAATTTCTGGAAGGTTCACGAATTTCAGACCCCCAAGGTACAAAATTTTATGACCTCCTGGTCATATGCCTTTTTGATCTCTGTAACAAGTCTGCGACTTGCTATCAGTACCAAGTCTTTTTCTTTCTCTTAACAATTCTATCCACATTCTCTGTGGAATTGCCTTTGTGATCTTTCCGTAACAACATTCGCGAGTTGCAACAAAACCTCCACAGTAGCAATTCCTCTCCGCTACACGATACCTCACTAAGCTTCTCTCCTTTGAGCTCAGTCTTTCGACATCTATCTGGTTCTCTCCTCTAGAACCATTTGAGCACTCCTTGCTCTAGGCTACTGCAAATCTTCTCACCTTCTTCTGTCGCTACCTGCACCAAAATTTAAAGACCACAAGCTTTACCAATCTTCAACATATTTGTACCTCCTACCTTGCACGCAAAACTCGCTCTGCAGGAAATCTTTCCCTGCTCTGATACCACCTGATGGAGACGAATTGCAACTTTATACAAAACCGCGAACTTGTGGGTTATGGGCCCACATAAACAATGAAGCACACAACAACAGAATCACATTACTGCAATTATAAATAGATCACAATCGCACCCAAAACAATATCGCAGATTTCAGCATTTATGATATCGCATGTTGGCAAATATAACTAATAACTTTTAACATCAAACATATAATTTTGCCGATCCGAAATTGTGATGACGATGTCGCATCGCAACAACCCAACTTCCCCAGCTTATCGCAAAATGACCTCTCACAAGTTTAAGTCTACATTGATGTCTGTTAAAACATAATTCATGTGATTTGTGATATGCACTTGATTGCTATGCCAACATGTGGCTCCCCTTCATCGCATCGCAAGATATATCGTTTAACTTGCGATGTCTTACATGTAAATAAAACCATCACCGATTGCGATGTGCGCTACCCATCTTCTGCCAATGCGATGTGATCCGGTCCATTCATTTCTCGTTGTCCACTGGATCACGATCGTCCGTTCACTTGCACATGTCTCTTCTTTGGATCTCCCACTTCGCTGGTCAATCCGCTCTGAAACCTTAACAACAATTTTACTCAACAATATGGTAAACCATAGTTCTGCTGAGCTTCTCGTCAACTCATAAAACGATTGCGATTCTCAGAAAAATGCACACAAAACACTAGGATCAAAACATTCATGAAACACACATATTCCATTCAAACTTGAATTACACATAAATCATCCAACACTGAAATCCATACTCTATTTCAAATAAATCGGGAATTACACAATTACATATGGCACCATGGTTGGGCCAATTTTCAAACAATTGGCCACCCCCACTCTAAGCATTCACACTTTCAATTTAAATAGAATAATGCAATATGGATCAGATCAAGTGAGATCTCATCAATCCCTAACTTCGCTTACAATCGCTTAAAATAACAATTTCATTAATGCACAATTAACAAACTCAATCGAACATGAGTAAATCTCGTTCTCATGCCATGCTTGCGTTTTGGAAGGTTCACGAATTTCAACTTTGACTTGGGGTGGTTTTGCTCTTGCATCATTATCCATGTCTTCCAATGAATATTTCCTCAAAGAATGTTAGGGCTCTATTGTAATTGTGTAATAATTATGCAAATGGATAGAACAATCATACTTACATTGATAAAAAATATAACAACTCTTATATGCCCCTATTTAATCATTGACTCTCCCTCTCAACTAAGCAAAGGGGAGCACATTAGGAATAAGAAAATTGACACACTATATTTTTGAGCAATGCGTTCTCCACTAACCAAAGTTTCTTTCAAAATCTTGATCTTCATATTTGCTAGGAGTTTCTTTCGAATGTTTGCAATTTGTGAATCAACTAGCATGGTGCAGGGCCTACTCGACAATCCCACTAATTGACATGAATAAAGACAATCAACTAAGGAAGATAGTTGAATATGTACGTTGGTTTACCGACCAATGCAGTAAAGTAGTTGTAACTACTAGATAACTGAATCGATAGTATAAATATGAGATCATTCATGTATCATAGTGGTTGTTCTTGTGGTAGTATTGATATAATATAAAATACTTATTGCTAGTGTCTCCATTACTTTTATTTTCTTTACTCTCTTATATGTGTGTGCTTGTATAATATCCTATATTACTTGTATAATACTTTGTGTGAAGGACTATCGCTAACCTATCTATACAATCTCCTAGATTACACATTGGTTATGTTGCCAATAGTCTTGAATAGGCATCTTTAAAAATAGATTGTACATATATAAATGGTGAGTTTGGAAGAGATCCATGAATTGTGGGAGGAAAACATAAATAATTATTTGTAGAATTACACGAGAAGGAATCAATTGACATTAGTAGATGCAAGAGTCCAATGTTATATCAAAACCTACAAAATGTTTTTGGAAGCAATCCCTCCATAGATAAATAAGTACATCGAGAGACTTACAAATGAACAATATCACTGCTAATGAACGATTTGTGTCAAAAACAATTAAACATGGGATGGATGAGTTTGCATTGTTGATTCAAACCATTGTGAAGAGCAAACCTCTATTGACCAAATCATATATTGGTTTTACAATAACTTTCATGACAATTTCTTTTGTACTATACCTTCTTTGTTGCATAAATTTCTCCTTCACAAGGGTGATGGCCCTATTATAGACTATCAACCTCCTCTTAGCACACACATTACTTCCAACTGGAGATAGAGTGAAAAAATAACATTGAAAAACACCTACATGTGAGAACAAGTATATCCAATAATCAATCTCTAAGACAAAAATGAAGAGATCCAAATGTCAAAATCCATCCATTCATCCAATTTTTTTCTTCGAAAAGAATAGCAAAAATCTCACAAGAGAGAAACATCCAATCCAAGTGATGATTATCCAAATGATTCATCACACTTCTATTTATACATTTCCTAATGAATTCGGTTTAGCTAATTAGGCCTAATTTATCCCCTAGAATAAAATAACGTGCATAATAACAATAACTTTTGGTGACAAGCCCACCAAATAACTCAATAATACACGAATATGCCTCTCAAGGGGGTCGAATTATCAACACAATGAGTCGTTGGGCCTTTGAGGAGGCCATGAAGCCCGCAGGGTGCCAAAATGTAGAAATGGACTCCTATCATAGTGGACAAGGGGTTGGCCCCTTGTTTTCTAAGCAAAAATTGGTGGTGCTCCCAAGTGGGTGTGGGGGCACAAGGTCATCCTCATGGGTCTCCCAATGGATTAGAAGTGTTTGTAGATCATTTGTAAGGGCTTGAACAATTACATAAGCCATGCCTTTACAGCGACGAACTATCCTTTGGACCCTGGAACATCTGCCAAGTGTGCGGTGCAACTGTGGAGCCGATTGGGCATGGCGAATCAGGTGCATCAACCTCATCCAAAAGGTGGAATATAAGTTGTAACTTTTTCTTGTCCAGGAAAAGTTACAATTTTTTTCTAAATTTTTCTATTTGGTTTCCTAGCTAGACCCTCAAGTATATGTGAACGTTGCTGGAAAATTTGGTTTTCATACAAGTTTCTCGGGTATTATTTATAATAGTTTTGATTTTCAATCAAATTTAATTTTATAAAATATATATTTCTATTTTTTATAAAATTATTTATTTAAAATATTAAACTTATGTTAAAAATATTGAGTCGGCCCCAATCTCTAAGTATGACAATCACAATTTTTACCATATATTACGGTAGTCGAAAGTCAAAATCAATAAGTTCATTCAAACCTGTCCTGACCGTGCATTTCACACATTAAAACACCATAATTTATAATACCTCCGGATGTGTGAAATATTAAATCTATGGTTTGTGGCGGGGGGGGCGGGTTTCCTATCTGACTTTTAACCTACCCCTCCTCACTTTACACAAAGTTGTTTTATTTTTACAGATTGTTACATGTGTCCTTATCTCATGCATTGCAAAACTGCCCTGCCACCCCCCCATAATACCGTTGCTATACCATTTACCATATCAATTTAAATGTGAGGTTGGAAATTTAAAAAAAAATATAAAGTGTGCATCGAAGACAATAATGGAGGGGAGATTTTTATAGCTCTATTCTCTTGGAATTAGCTTACGAGTGAAAGCTCGAGGCAAGAGGAGGTCAGGTCAACAATTGAAATATATTTTCGTGCAGGTAAAATGAGGATGGATGTTCCATAAGTATATTTCAATATAAATCATGGAGTTTCCAATGTTATAAAGAAATATTCCTCTGTGTGGAATAAATTTACAGAGGTGAAAATAAAATTTTACAGGACAAACAAATAAATGTTTTATGCTATAAGGAGCAAAGAGATTATAAAGAGGAAAATACATGTGAAGAGAAAATTGGATAATTTCTTATCCAAAGTTTTTACAAAAGTTAAAAGGGGAGATGAAAACACATTTTCATAGTTTACCAAATATCCTTGGAGACATAGTTTTCAAAACCATGGGAAGAAAACCAGTAAATGGTTTTCACAAAAGAAAGAGAATCGTTTATGAAGTTTCATTTATTCATAAGTATGCCAAAGGTGGGAAAAACTAAATATTGAAATGATGGATGGTTTAGGTAAATTGTTGTAAATTTAATTTATGAAATTCATTAATAAAATTAAATGCTACAATGGAGAAGTATTAAAATACATGGTTTTCAAAACCATGGATGGTTTTACAGAGCAAAGATTATATAAGGACATATTTTGAGATTTCATTTATGAAATTCATGAATAAAAAGACAATTTTGCAGGGAAAAACAAGACACGATTTTCCATGGAAGACAGTTTTTCAAAACCACAGGGGGGAATTGTTTTTATGGAAATATGTAAATATGATTTTATATATTTTTGGGAAATATTTTATCAAAATATATTATTCCCAAAAAATTGAGATTTATATTTTTGAGAATTAAAAAATGACGAAAAATCAATGATTTCCAAATCATTTTCAAATTTCTCGACAATGGTTAAGCACCTAAAGGATAATCAAGATAATTGAATTATCAAAGGATTTTATCAAAGGACAGGGGATTAATCAATTCTTTAGGGAGCAACTTCAACAACCTCCATATTTTAAGGCAAACGATCAACATGCAGAAGATTAAGTCAAATTTGTGAAAAACAATGATTAACCAGTTTCAAGAATAAATGAAATAAATCAACAATTAGTGAGCCAATTCCCAGATTTGGAGGCACAAGACTTTCAATCGGCTCCAGATTTCTTGCAATTATTTATAGATTTTGTTTTTTTTAGAGAGTTGCTTAGATTTTTATTCCAGGAATCTAGACATAGTCATTTGGGTATGATGTTCTATATATTGTATGATTTTAAATGTAAAAGGGTTGCCTTTTGATGCCAAAACCATGACATTTTTGTAAAGACTTATATTGCATAATTTTTAATTGAAGTATTCTGGCTTTAGTTTCATGAAAAAAATTGTTTCTCATGTATGTCTTTCCCTATGATTTCATAATCTGTTTTTGCATATCTTCAAGGTAACATAGGAGGTAGTGCAAGACAAAGTTTGAGTATCAAACTCCCTGACATCCCATTGGAAAGTTATCATCATTATGGAGACTAGCTAATTGAACAGTCTGTTTAAAACAACTCATCTGCACCATTTAATTGTTGCATTTTGTCATCTCTTGAATGTAAATGTGTTTGGTCGTAGAACTCTTCTACACGAATCTACTAAATCTGATTGATTAAGTATTCAATATGAATACTTAATTATCTGTTTTCTCTTCTATTCATCTACCAAACTCTTTTAAGCTATGTTATTATGTTAGAGCTGGATGTTGGCACTTTGGTAAAACCTCAACAAGAGAGGACTTTATTTTGGGAAGAAACTGATTACTCATTAGCAACCACTTATACAAATCATAAATCTGGTCATTGTGCTTCATAGGCTGCTTTCCATTGACAGTGAACAACATTTTAAAAAGTCTCATAACACTTGAGGGAGCCCCCTATGGTTTGAGGGCCAGCTTGAGCCTAAATTTTGGTCGAGTTGGTTTCCCGGCGTGGTTTCACAGCCAAGAACTACCTTTAAGAAACGATACAACATTTGGCGTTGTTTTCAAGGAGCGAAGTAACGAAGAAATATTTCCCCCGAGAACGATCAAGACTAGATCTATTCCTTGTTATTAAACAAAGAGTAGGCATTTGATAATGGTTGCAATTCCTTCACCCGATGACTCCACTTTGTTTATATGGCGATTCCATTGTGTTATCAATTCCACGGGTTCCAGATGTTAGATGTCTTTACTGTTGTGCTTGTGCAAGGCTCAGTGATGGTTGCAGTCAACTATATATTTTTCTTCCTCTTGAGGAAAACAATGATGTAGTCTTCGAATTTCAGTTGTAAGTATTAGTTACCTAAGGAGTTTGTCTTTCATATTGTAAATATATTTCATATCTTCAGCTACATGCAGGGTGGCTTGTCAATTAATCCAATGCCCACATGGTTGCACTAGAAGCATGATTGCACTTGATAGTGTACAATTTTAGCTAAGTTAAGTAGTGGTGTCTGAATAGATAAGTTTGTTTTCAGAGCATATGATGTACAATTTTTCTTTACCAGTTTTCAGTTTGGTTTCAATTGCAGATTTAGTGTCAGTTGTTTACTTTAACAATTTTCAGTTTTCAGATTTCAGTGTGAGTCAAGCTCTGAAATACTACAGGTAGTATGGTTTTACTTTGAAAATGCAGTTGCAGATTACAGGTTGATGAATAGACTCCATTCCCAACAGATTCAAGGTAGTTGGTCTACAGGTTCTCTGCATCCCACAAGGGGAAGCAGTCCCCAGTTGGAGTCAATGTTGTAACTTTTTTTCTAAATTTCTAATTGGTTTCGTGGCCAGACCCTCAAGTATATGTGAATCTCACTGATAAAATTGGTTTTTATACAAGTTTATGGGGTATTATTTATAATAGTTTTGATTTTAAATAAAATTTAATTTTATAAAATATATATAAAGTTTTTAATTTAAAATATTAAAATTATGTTAAAAATACAAAGTTAGCCCCAATCTCTAAGTACGAAAACCACATTTATTACCATATATTACGGGGGTCGAAAGTCAAAATCAATAAGTCCATTCAAACCTTTCCCAACCCTGCATTTCACACATTAAAACACCATAATCTATAATACCTCAAGATGTGTGAAATATTATATCTATGGTTTGCAGGGAGGGTTGCCTATTTGACTTTTAACCAACCCCTGCCCCCCTCCGCAAAGTTGTTTTATTTTTACCTCTTTTTACACGTGTCCTTATCTCATGTATTGCAAAACCCTCCGCACACCTCCCCCACCCCCCAAACACCCAAACCATTTACCACCTACTATCCTCCACACAATACGGTTGCTATACCATTTACCATATTAATTTAAACGTGAGATGGGAAATTTAAAAAATTTATAAAGTTTGCATCGAAGGCGATGATGGAGGGAAAATTTGTATAGCTCTATTCTTCTAGAATTAGCTTACGAGTGAAAGAATGAGGTAAGAGGAGGTTAGGTCAACATTTGAAATATATTTTAGTGCAAGTAAAATGAGGATACATGCTCCAGAAGTATATTTTAATACAAATATGGAGTTTCCAATGTTATAAAGAAATATTTCCTCTTTGTAGAATAATTTTAAAGAGGTGAAAATAAAATTTTACACAACAAACAAATAAATATTTGATGCTATAACGAGGAAAGAGATTATAAAGAGGAAAATGCAAGTGAAGAGAAAACTTGGATAATTTCTTATCCAAAGTTTTTACAAAATTAAAAAGGGGAGATGAAAACATATTTTCATAGTTTAACAAACATTGTTAGAGACATGGTTTTCAAAACCACGGAAAGCAAACCAATAAATGGATTTCACATAAAAATGAGAATTATTTATGAAGTTTCATTTATTCATAAGTATACCAAAGGTGGGAAAAACTAAATATGGAAACAGTGGATGGTTTAGATAAATCGTTGTAAATTTCATTTATGAAATTCATAAATAAAATTAAATGCTACAATGGAGAAGTACTATAACACGCGGTTTTGAGATTTCATATATGAAATTCATGAATAAACAATTAATTTTACAGGGAAAAACAAGACATGATTTTCCATGGAAGACATAGCTTTTCAAAACCACATGAGGAAATTATTTTCATGGAAATATGATTTTATATATTTTTGGGAAATATTTTATCAAAATATCTTATTCCCAACAATTTAAGATTTATATTTTTGAAAATTAAATTTTGACAAAAAATCAATGATTTCCAAATCATTTTCATATTTCTCGACAATAGTTAAGCACATGAAGGATAATTAAGATAATTGAATTATCAAATGATTCTATTAAAGGGCAGAGGATTAATCAATTCTATAAAAAGGATCGGTCAACCAGATTATGGGCATATTAACTGAGTTTTATGGAGAAACTTCAACAACCTCCAGATTCTAATGCAAAGATCAATAGGCATAAGATTAAGGAAAATTTGTGAGCAACTAGTTTCAAGAATAAAGGTAATCAATCAACAATCAATGAGCCAATTCCCAGATTTGGAGGCACAATACTTTCAATCAGCGTTAGATTTCCTGAAATTATTTAAAGATTATTTTGATTTGTAGTGAATTGTTTAGATTTTTATTCAAGGAAGCTAGACACTGTCAAATGGGTGTAATGTTCTATATATTGTATGATTTTGAATGTAAAAGGGTTGGATTTTGATGCCAAAACCTTGCCATTTTTTGTAAAGACTTGTATTGCATTATTTTTAATTGATGTGTTTTGGCTTTAGTTTCATGACAAAATTTGTTTCTCATGTATGTCTTTCCCTGTGATTTCATAATATGTTTTTGAATATGTTCAAGGTAACATAGAAGCTAGGGAAATGATAGGTTTGAGTATAAACCTCCCTGACAACTCACTCCAAAGTTATCATCATCATGGAGACTAGATAATTGAACAGTCTGTTTAAAATAGTTGCTTTGCACCATTTAATTTTTGCTTTCTATCATCTCTTGAATGTATATGTGTTTGACTGTATACGTCTTCTAGATGCATCTACTAAATATGTTTGATTAAGCATTCAGTATGAATAGTATATTATCCGATTTCTCTTCCATTCATCTACCAAAATATTTTAAGCTATGTTATTTTGTCAGAGTTGGACGTTGGCACTTTGATAAAACCTCAGCAAGAGAGGAATTTATTTTAGGCAAAAATTGGATACTCATTAGCAACCACTTATACAAATCGTAGATTTGGTCGTTTTGCTTCATAGGATGTTTTCTAGTGATAGTGAACAACGTTAAAAAAAACCTTGTAACACTTGAGGGAGCCCCCTCTAATTCGAAGGCCAACTTGAACTTAAAGTTTGGTCGAGTTGGTTTCTCGATGTAGTTTTGCAATGAGGAACCACCTTTTAGAAACAAATACAACATAAAAAATCAACGAATGATGTTGGGGATCCATGGAGTAATCTTGGGTATGGTGGAAGCCCATGGCCCTCAACGCTCACCCTATAAGTGCCGATGTGGCTCTCTAGAGGGCTAGGATATCGTATAGGGAGACCAAGCCCCAAATGGCAATCCACTTGTAATCCTGCATAAAATCCAATGCGTCCCCTTGCCCTCCAATACAAAAAATCATTAGAATAATCAAGTAAAAGAGCTTAGAAGTCATAGAATCAAGGGGGAACTTCATGGTGGCATGCCCTTCCATAGTGGGTTTTGTTATGTACAAGTGTCTCCAAGCTCAATAGGGGCTTAGTCAAGGACATTATTAGGTGGTTTCAACCTCTAGAGGGGGTGACATGTCCATGGTACATCCCTCAAATCATAGGTAACAAATGATATAACAATGGAACAAAGTGGGGATTAGGGAAAACATCTAGACCACATGTTAAGGAGCCAGGGTAGCTAAAATAAGGGAAGCCCGCACCTGGGTATATGAGTGTAGGAGGGAGAAAATTATGGTACATAAGTTACCCCGACCTTTGTTTTTCCACCCTTCTTCATATGCCTTTTTCCTTTTATTGATTTTTCCTCATCACTGTTGAGGGCTCCAGGGGATGAGAGCATGAAGTGTAATAAGTAGCAGTGAATACCCCCTTAAGGTGGGGCGATTCATTTCCCATCACGAGTCGAGAAAATCGTGAGCTCCTTAATGATAGAGGGGCCTCATCTAGGGCCCATAGGAAGCAGGGTGATGACCATGGATAAGGGGTAGAGCTCATGTTTAGATTTTTCCCACGTGATAAATTTGTATGTCTCGACCATATTTTTTATTTTGTGATACATTTCTTGTTGAAAGTGGCCCAATTATGTTTCTTCTTTTCTTCTTAGCTGCATCAACCTCCGGGCATCATTCCAGGCCCAACCCAAGGTGTGGACAAGTGGATTGGGAGGTTAACCCTATATGGATTAAGTAAACACATGTGGATCTGGATGGGAAAGAAGATGAATGGGGCTAAAATGATTGGAAGGGGAGTGATGTAGGTGTTATGGGAAGCGGGACCACATAACCAAAACTGAGATTTCCCATGTAGTGCCAACCCTAAAGCCAAATGGTCACTAAAGAATATCCCACGGGACTAGGATACAAGGCAAACCATGAAATCGGGTAGTGGATACAAGAGTACAAGCCTAACCCATTCTTTCCGCCAAATCCCCCCACCAATCCATGCCCAAAAGTGCCCATGAAAAGTAAGGAAAATTACTCAAATATACCAATGAAAGTCATACCTTTGGGGTCGAAAGGCCCACCTTCAAACAAACATTCATGACAAGTGGTTGAGGGACCACATGGTTGGCTCAGGTGGCGGAGAAAATTGCACATCAAACTATTTGGTGGCTACAAGGGGTGACTAACTACTAGTTGAGAACCATCTAGGAGAACTAACTACTACCCACAGGTGGTGGGTAACAATTGTGTTTTTTTATCATTTAAAATACATTTTTGAATGCATAAACATATTCAGGGCCATGAAAAACCTTTGAGACACTTGACTTCAATAGATTAAACAACCTAAGCTCATTTTTTTAAAAATATCTGCCAAATTTTGGTCAAAATTTAACCAGGGAAAAATGCCCTGAAAAAGGCCATTTCGTCTAATAGTTACACTACACGAAAACAAATATACATATTTAATTATTTTTAATTAAAAGCATTATAAGACATTAATAACATTATCATAATTGTGTTTGTGCTTGCTCCCTTATTGCATTGAGAGACACATGCTACAATCCAATATGAAGGAGATGTGTAATTCCTTCCATGCTCAACCTCGAGTTTACAAGTGTCCCTTTTAAAATAAAAATTAAATATTTTGTAAATACAAAAAATAATCTAATTATATTAAAATACAAAAGCAAAGATACATATTTGGTATTTTCAATTAAATAAATTATAAAACATGTTGCAATTGTGCTTTCTCCCTTATTGATATTACAACAGAGTTTGAAAGCACTTGGTAAAAATCTTTCACCTTCAATATTTCATTGTCCATGGGAAATAAGATAATATTATGTCAACTTTAAAAAGAGATAAAGTAATTAAAAGTAAAACATATATCTTATATTTTCACTTTTAAGTGTGTGAGGAAAATGTATAATTCATATATTTAAAGGAAAAAATATTTTAATATTAAGTAGAATAAAGTATTTCAATGCTAAAAAAAATAAGAAATAATTGAAAATTAAAATATCCAATTACTTTCTAATAAGAATAATTCTTAATATAAGATTAATATATGATATTTACAAAATATAATAATAATAACAATAAAATTTAATATAGATCATAAATAAAATATTTTAATATTGATGTATATTAAAAACCATATTAATAACAAAAGAAAAATATTTTAATGTGGATAATGTGACTGATAAATAAAATATTTCAATGTTTATGTTAGGTAAAAGATATATATATATATATATATATATATATATATATATATATATATATTTTAAAACATTTCAAATATTTTATGTTTTGGCCTTTTTCATTTATATTTTTCAATAAATTTTGTCCAAATTCCAACAAAAATTTCAAGGCAATCCATTTACATATTCACAAATGAAAAATTATATATATATATATATATATATATATATATATATATATATATTAAACAATGAAAAAATCAAATTTTTAGAGCAAATAAAAAAATTTCTCTAAAAATTTGATGCTCTATAAACTTAATAAATCCGTAGTTAAAATATTTTTTATTATTATCAAAATTATGTTAAAAATATCTTACATTAAAAAATTATCTAAATGAAAGATGGTTTTTCATAGCAAAGACCACAAAAATAATGTCCCTATAGCTTAATCAGAATTGCACACTCCATCACCAATACTTCTAAAGCTTAATCAGAATTGTACACTCCATCACCAATACTTTGTAAAATTGTTTGCAGCTCAATTATACTTACTAAAATTATTTGCAGCTTAAGTAAAACTGTCAAATTAAATAATTTTAATATATGTCCATTACCAGTCTTGAAAAAATCTTTTTGACTAAGTAATGTCACTCACACTTCAAACAAAGGAGTTGGAGTTGTTTTGGAGGTGGAAGAATGTTGAAATATGACAACAAATGTAAATAATGTAAAATTGGGCAAATTAACTTATTACCTGTTAGTTGGTTGTATAACGAAGTGAAGTTAGAATAATGAAATAGCCCAGGTTAAATTGGATGGCCTGAGAGGCTTGTGAGATGTGGAGAATCATTATTGATTAATAGAGTTTCCAATCCCTTGCCCTGTGGAGGTTTCCTTGACACTCTATCAAGGTTTTACCACGTATATCTGTGCATTTACCTATCTGTGTGTTTATCTTTCAGTTTGGTATTCAGTTTCATAGATTTCTTTCTTGTTTTTAACTGTTGGGTTCAATAAGTGGTATCGGAGCTTTATAACCAAGTTGAAATTCCACTAGATTAAAACCCGTTGCTATCCATTGAAGAAAGGTTGTTCGTGTTGTAACCACCATGAGAGAGGAAAATACTAGGTCGTCGAGAGGAGAGAGGATAGAGGAAGAAGCCTGTCCGTTCGAGCGTTGCTGCAAAGGGAGAAGTCTGCACGCTAGAGAGAGAAGAGTAGTCATGGCTGTAGAAAGAGAAGTCTGCATGCTGGAGAGAGAAGAGCCATCGTGGCTGCAGAAGGAAAAGTTTGCACGTTGGAGAGAGAAGGGTCGTCGTGGCTGTAGAGGGAGAAGTCTACACGCTGGAGAGAGGAGGCCGTCGAGGGAGATTGGTGAGGCCGTCGCCATCGAGGTAGACTAAAAAATTCGGTTGACTAACCGCCGTCAAGCAAGGAAGAAGAGCAGTTTGCGAAAAAGGGGAATGAAGCATCCGAAAAGACTCACTGCCGTCAAAGGAGTTGATAAGAAAAGCCTGCACCTGTTCATCGAAAACATTGTCTACACCTGCTCATCGAAGCTGAACTGTCTCTTTAACGCTGCCATCTAGATGTGCCTGAAAGGTATTTGATTCTATTACCTTCAGAAAAGTTAAGGCTCAAAAATATTTTTAAGATAGATTGATAAGAGAGAATAGATTGATAGAAGGAATTTGTTTTTCCTGTCCATGTGGAAGAAATTGAAGGATTTTATTTTCTCTGTCCCTGTGGAAGAAATTGTTGTTAAATAAAGGGCTCAGATTTATGAAGAATTTGGTTTTAGCGGAAAAGGATATATATATATATATATATATATATATTTTAAAACCTTAGCTGAAATCAAAAACCCTAGCAGAAGAAGGGAATTTTTTTTAACCCTAGTTGGAAGTTTAAATAAGAAGGGAAAACTAGAAATGGCCAAAATGACAAATGCAAAGTTCGAGGTGGATAAATTCACCGGGAAGAACAATTTCGCATTGTGGACGTTGAAGGTTAGGGATTTGTTGGTGCAACAAGGGTTGCACAAAGCATTAGACGGGGTAAAGAAAAAAGCTGCAAGCATGACAGATTCGGACTGGGAGGACTTGGATGCGCAAGCCCTCAGTACCGTTAGGTTATGTTTGGAAAATGAAGTTCTCTTTAATATTGTTGGAGAGAGTACAACTGAAGGGTTGTGGGAAAAACTGGAAACCTTGTATATGACTAAATCATTGACAAATAGAATTTATTTAAAAAGACAATTGTACAGTCTTCAGATGAAGGAGGGTACAAAAGTTGCAAAACATCTAAATGCTTTTAACATGCTTATTTTCCAGTTGTCAGATATGGAAGTTAAAATGCAGGAAGAAGACAAGGCAATAACCTTGTTGTGTTCTTTGTCCGAGTCATGGGACCACTTCGTAACTTCAATCAGTTTGAGCACTGTCAATGCTTTGAAATTTGAATCTGTTGTGGGTGCTCTCTTATCTGAAAAAGTACGAAGGAAATCTAGTATTGAAACATCTGCACCGGAAGCCATGGTAGCCAGAGGTCGGTCAAAGGAAAGAGGGGAGAAGGCAAGGGGTTATTCCAGATCAAAGTCAAAGGGCGGCAAGAAGTGTAAAGCCAAGTGCTGGTACTGCTACAAACTTGGACACCTCAAGAAAGATTGTTGGCAACAGAAGTCGGAAAACCATAACAAGGAAGCAAATCATGTTGATTCAGGTATGGTTGATGAAGTTTTAACTGTTGAAGCTCTCCCTGTTTGTAATGTCTCTCAAAATGTTGAAAATTGGCTATTAGACTTAGGTGCTTCTCATCATATGAGTTCACACCGAAGTTGGTTTACTTCATATGAAACTGTAAATGGTAGTTCTGTATTCATGGGAAATAATGCATTTTGTCAGACTGTTGGAATTGGTAATGTAAAAATTAAAATGTATAATGATACAGTTAAAACATTATTTGATGTTAGGCATGTACCTGAACTAAAGAAAAACTTGATTTTCTTGGGAGTTTTGGATTTGAATGGGTATAAATTTATAGGTCAGAATGGAGTGTTGAAAGTCTCAAAAGGAGCCTTGGTTGTTATGAAGGCTGAAAATGTCGGAAATCTGTACAGACCCAAAGGAAGCACTCAAGTCAGTGAAGCAGCGATCGTATTAGAAAAAGCAGAAGAAGGTACTCGTCTATGGCATCAGCGATTGGGTCACATGAGCGATAAAGGTCTTCAGGTACTGATGAACTGCAAGTTGCTTCCTGATTTGAAATCATTGAAGTTGGATTTTTGTAAATATTGCGTGTTTGGAAAACAATGTAAACAAAGGTTCAAGACTGGAAATCATAATAGTAAACAAATTTTAGACTACATTCATTCTGATCTGTGGGGACCATCTCCTACTGTGTCTTATGGAGGTGCATTATATTTCTTAACATTTATTGATGATTTCTCCCGGAAAGTTTGGGTCTATATGTTGAAAAAGAAAGCTGATGTATTTAATGTTTTTAAACAATTTAAAACAATGGTGGAAAAGAAAACAAACAAATCAATTAAATGTATAAGAACTGACAATGGCGGTGAATTTACTTCTTTAGAATTTGAACAATTTTGTAAGGATGAAGGGATTGCTAGACATAAAATTGCTGTTTATACTCCTCAACAAAATGGCGTTGCTGAACGAATGAATCAGACTCTTATGGAAAGAGCCAGAAGTATGATCAACAATGCTAACCTGCAAAAGGAGCTGTGGGCAGAAGCAGTATCTACTGTTTGTTATTTAGTTAACATATCACCTTTGGTTGCCATAAACTGTAAAATTCTCTAAGAAGTTTGGTCGGGTCAGTCTTGTGATTATTCGCATTTGAAGATTTTTGGTTGGGATGCCTATGCTCTTATTCCTAGAAATCAACGTTCAAATTTAGATCCAAAATCGAAATGTTGTGTCTTTGTTGGGTATGATTATGCAGTGAAAGGATATAGGTTGTGGGATCCTTCTTCACAGAAGATAGTCATTAGTAGAGATGTAACATTTGATGAATCTTCTCTTCTAAAATTAGATGTTGGAAAAGTTGAACAGGAACATGTATCGCCAAATCAACAAATTCAAGTGGAGACTAAACCTTTTCCAGGAAGTCGAAAGGAAGGAGAGACTTCTGATGAAAAAGGTGAAGAAGCAAAGGAAACTGGAGAAATTCTAGAACCAATTCAGCAACCAGTCACTCTAAGAAGGTCTACAAGGGAAAGAAAAACACCTAAAAGGTATGAAGATTCTGCTTCATCTTTTGCATTGATCACTGAAGATGGGGAATCTTCTTGTTATCAGGAAGCAGTAGATGATGCAGATAGCGAGATATGGAAAAATGCTATGGAGGAAGAAATGGATTCCTTAGCCAAGAACAATACTTGGGATCTTGTAGAACTTCTTGAAGGGAGAAGTGTTGTTGGGTGCAAACGGGTCTTCAAGTTGAAAAGAAAAGTTGATGGAAGTATCGAGAGGTATAAGGCGACACTGGTTGCAAAAGGGTATTCTCAGGTTGAAGGTATTGATTTTCATGAGATTTTTTCACCAGTAGTTAAACTTGTTTCTATTCGTACTGTGTTAGCACTAACTGCTTTACTTGACCTTGAGTTAGAACAGTTAGATGTTAAAACAACCTTTCTTCATGGTGATTTGGATGAAGAGATATATATGGATCAACCAGAAGGTTTTGTACAAGGTCGCAACAGAAGATTAGTTTGCAAGCTCAAGAAATCATTGTATGGCCTGAGGCAGTCACCCAGGAATGGTACAAGAAGTTTGATTCCTTCATGGTGAGCCAAAATTTTATTAGAAGTGAGTATGATCATTGTGTATACTTCAAAAGTTTCAATGGCATATTCATTATCTTGGTGTTGTATGTTGACGATATGCTTATTGCAAGAAAAAGCATGGAAGAAATCAACAGGTTAAAGGCTCAACTCTCTAGGACGTTTGATATGAAGGATCTTGGAGCGGCAAAACATATCTTGGGCATGGAGATACACAGAGACAGGAAGAATGGTAAGCTTTGATTATCACAACAGAAGTATGTGGAGAAAGTACTTGAAAAGTTCGGTATGAACAATGTGAAACCTGTTAATGTTCCATTAGCTTCCCATTTTAAGCTTTCTTCGAGTTTAAGTCCTAGAACTAATGAAGGAAAGAAGTATATGTCTTGTGTACCATATGCAAATGCGGTAGGCAACTTAATGTATGCGATGGTATCTACAAGACCTAACATTTCACATGCAGTTGGAGTTGTTAGCAGGTTCATGGCAAATCCAAGGGAAGAACATTGGCGAGCAGTGAAATGGGTGCTTCGGTATTTGAGAGGCACAAGTGACCATTGCATCAACTTTGATGGTCGTGAAGGTTTAGTCTGCGGATATGTGGATGCTGATTATGTAGGTGATTTGGATAAAAGGAGGTCTACTACAGGTTATGTTTTTACTCTTGCAGGTGGAGCAATCCGCTGGATGTTAAAGCTTCAAGAGACAATTGCTTTGTCCATTACTGAAGCTGAATATATAGCTGCTTCAGATGCCTGTAAAGAGGCAATCTGGTTAAAAGGTCTACTTGATGAGATTGTAAGGACACAGAAGAAAGTGAATCTATTATGTGACAACCAGAGTGCTATTCATTTGGCTACAAATCCAACCTCTCACAGCAAGACCAAGCACATCGATGTAAGGTATCACTTTGTGAGACATGTAATCGAAGTCGGCAAAGTAGTTCTCAAGAAGGTCCGTACACAGGAAAATCATGCAAATATATTCACGAAGCCAATTACAATCGAGAAGCTGAGATGGTGTCTTGCTTCTCTTGGCTTGCAGAAAAGATGATGAATGGGCATGGGCAAGGGATTAGGAAAATTGTTGTCAAGGTGGAGTTTGTTGAAATATGACAACAAATGTAAATAATGTAAAATTGGACAAATTTCCTTATCACCTGTTAGTTGGTTGTATAATGAAATGAAGTTAGAATAACAAAATATGCCAGGTTAAATTGGATGGCCCAAGAGACTTGTAAGATGTGGAGAGTCATTCTTGATTAATAGAGTTTCCAATCCCTTGCTCCGTGGAGGTTTCCTTGACACCCTGTCAAGGTTTTACCACGTATATCTGTGCATTTACCTATCTGTGTGTGTTTATCTTTCAGTTTGGTATTCAGTTTCCTAAATTTCTTTCTTGTTTTTAACTGCTAGGTTCAATAAAGAATTGTTCAAAAAATTTAAGAAATTTTGCAATAGTAGTGTTTGAATCATGTTTTTGATAGTAAAAATAGATTCCACACCATCAAAAATCTTTAAGACACCCAAAATATTGAAATTTAATAATTATAAATTAGATTTACAAAAAACCCCACCAAATTTTCTGAAAATCTTACCAAAACATAAAAATAAAAAAAATAAAAATAAAAAATAAAATAAAATATTGTAATACACAAACAAATAGGAGTTGCGTACTTCATCACCGAATACTTTCTAAAATTGTTTGCAGCTAAACTAAAACCATCAAGCTAAAATTATTTGTTATTCTAATATATTTCCATTCACAGTCCCGGCCAATTCTGATTAGAAATTTGGCTGGATGCTACTGGTGTTATATGGCCACACGTGGCAGCGAAGACTTGACTTTCAATGACATAAAGCTGTTAACTTTTCCAAAAGTCAAAACTTACGTATCCGACCCCATATTTTTCCCACAAAATTCTAAGAGCAATCCTTTGACCATCCTGGTCTCGTGACTTATAATGGGAGCTGTTTATGCTCATGGCATTGCAGGGCTGCCCGCCATCTAGAAAAGCAAAAGATGTGAAATATTTTCCAAGGATAGAAATGTGAAGATGATGGCAAACAACAATGGCTTGAGCGGTGCTGACACCTTGACTGCTGCTGTTGCTGCCATCAGTGCTATTGATTCCCGAAATCATTTTTCACAACAGGTAATTTCCCAATTTTATTGATGCGTCAGAGGATCGAAATTCCAAAATCCTTTTGATGTTAATTTGCAAAAATCTGTGATATTTGTGTGGACATATATATATATTATAATTTTGGTGAATACACTTCCCCATAAATCCGTTCCCCAGAAATCATGTTTTTATATGATTTTGGTGAAATGCACTTCCCCATAAATCCATTCGGTACTTCCCTGCAAACCAAGGTAAACTGGTATCTACATAAGTTGAAGGCCACCCAAGGTAAACTGGGTTCTACACAAGCTGCAGACTCTGTTAACATTGAAACCCGGGTCTAGAAGTTGTGCTGTCTGTTAAGGCTATCCAAGGTAAACTGGGTTCTACACAAGCTGCATACTCTGTTAACATTGAAACCCGGGTCTAGAAGTTGTGCTGTCTGTATAACTAGCTGGTAAGTCCAACATAAAAAGTATAGTTTCAAGTATAGTTTCATGTCCTGTTAGACAGCAATTCCAAAGTCAAAACTTTTCCTTTTCCATTTTCTGCTTGGAAGTGCTTAGTAAAACATGCCCCTGCTATGGATCCCTTTTGGACTTAAATGTCAGGTTTGAGGGGCAGCAATTCTACCCAAATCACCTAGCACTTGGACTCATTCTAATTCTTTTGATATGCATGTCATTTTGAGTGTGGAGTGGACCACAGTGAGGATGGAATCTTGCTAGATGGCTTAATACTCCATTGTGTCCAACCCCACATCCCAACAGTGAATTAATGCCCAGTTAGCAATATATTGATTCTTTTGATATTCATGTCATTTTGACTGTGGATTGGAACACAGTGAGAATGGAATCATGGTAGATGGCTTAATACCCCATCGAGCCCAACCCCACATCCAAACAGTGAATCAATGCCCAATTATCATTATTACTATCTGTTTTTAAAGAATGAATTTTTTTAGAACACTTGTACAAGATATGCAGTACTTGAAACTGTTTTGCAGAATTTTAATGTAGAAACTCTTTTCTCAACTTTATACATCTCTGCTCACCAAACTCACCATGATTTTTTTAAGCCTAAAATAAGAAATCAAATTGTATCATCTGCAAATCGGAGGGGACCATTCTGAAATTCTGGTATTGAAGCATATTAACAGCCAACGGCGTCTAGCAAGGAAACATAATGTATTTTTGTTGTTTCAGAAATGGATGATATATTTTCATCTAAGATTCAGTTTATATTGATAGCTAGATTAAGATAAATTTATTTCTAAATTAGAAAAGTAGAGTGGATTAAAGTTTAAACTTGACGAAATAGTACGTAGTTTGAATCAGTCTGAATGTACCTCGTCAGTTACTTCAAAGAAGTTTTTTCTCAGTTCCCCTGGGCCCCTAGTCCCCCAGTTATTGGGGTGCCTTGTCCCCGAGGCTTCACACCAAGCTTTTGCAACAGCAAGGTCATGCTTTGGTAGGGTCAGGCAGAATTTTTGCCGCCTGATGGGAATGTCCCTATAATGCTACCAATATTGTCATGTCACACAACCTACTGGCCTCAAACGAAAATATCTCCAATCGTTTGACAGCTGTGCAGTAATAGTATAAGAACCACTCATACTTTTTATATGGAGGTATGATGGCTAGGTAGAGGAAACGTCAAAAAATGAAGGCCGGGCTGTAATGTTTAGTGCCCTCAATGCTTTGTCAAACTGTAAAATGACCAATTTGTTTTAAATACAGGAATGTTTACACACAAACAATGTGACTGCAATCCTATTCCAATATACATCAGAAGTGTCATGCACATCTTCAATCTCAAGGGTCATTCACAATCCAGCATCTAATCTAATTGTATTCTGCATACAATTGTCTGATAGCTTCATTAAAGACATAAGCAAAGATATAGGAGAGCACTTAGGGCATTAGCCAAGAATCCACATACATAGACCCAATCTAGGTTGTCATCGAACTAAGAACACTCCTTGTGACAATCTCATCTCTCACAATATTCACTTCCTAGGTTTTGACAATTGTTCAGACAGGCTTCCAACCGTTTATTTTACATTCCAACAGATCATGTGATCCATGTACTATTCGTTATCACACTCTGCTCAAATCAATTTCAAGCCAAGTGTTATTGTCGTGATGCAAAGTTCATTCCAACCTCATCAAGCATGATTCTCCCACAAGGGATGCATTTTTGCTTGTTATCATATCAAGCCATTGTGTTCCCAATTCATATTCATTCATTGTCTAATTCACCTTATTGCATTTGCAAATGATCTCAAGGCTTGCACATCCAAGAGCTCTACTCATGGACAACAACAAGCCACAAAAATAATTAAATAAGTTTTTCTCACAAGAATTGTGTCTAGATGCCTAATTAAAGGGAGTAGTTTTTCTCCGATAGGGTCTTTCAGAAAATAACATAGTTGAATGGATTTGCTTGCAGCAACCTCCACATAAACAGAGTCAACGCCGATGATATGCTAGGGATTCAAGTTGCTGAAGCTACTAAACACTCAACCGGAGGATAGATTGTCGGAGAAGATGGTGGGAGTGCATGACGGCTCCTTGACTAACGACCTACATTACTACGTGAGAAGGAATACCAAGCCACGTATGTGATCCCTGTCGCGCTTGTCGTTAAGGTTGGGGTCATGACGCTGAACTAGATTTTCATGCCGACCTCCAATGCGGATGTAGTCACTGCCGTCGTGGCTAACCCTAGCCCCATCAATGTTACTTCCGAGTTAGCCTTTGGCGCTGTGGTTGCCGCCATCGTCGTAGCCAAGCCTCGATCTCCTGTTGGTACCTTGATCCAGCCTTCGACGATGGTGCTGTTGGAGATTTGCACGATTATGGAGAAGGAAATGTTTTTGAAGGATTTGATTTCAATGCCTTTTTAGACTTTGTTGGCAGATCTGTAACTTTAGAGAGTGTTAGTTTGCTTTCAAAGGAGGGTCTGAAGGAACATGGCCAACCTCAAGATCTGGCTAATCCGGGAAAATCTCATTGGCTACAAAGCCTTTCTTGCATCCCAGGCGAGGTTTTTATACTAAATCTGGTGAATTCTCAATGGGATCCTTCTGCATGTTGGTCAAAGTCTCAAATCTCATCTCTTCACTTATTGAATTCGGGATTGGCTGCAAAACTCCTTTGGCAGTTTATGGCTCTTATATGGTGGAAGGCAGCTTCAAGACTTGAAATCCCTTAGAGAATACGACATATTTATTTAGTCTCCAGATTGAGAGGTCGAGCCAATGGATGAGGGGCGCCTTCCTCGTCCCAGCCTAAGTCTTTTAAGGAGGCTCAAAGCCAGGACATTCACCTCCAAACCCCAAAGATCTCTTAGGGCTAACTTTCGTGGTGGATCAAGAACCAGACACTCCATCTCTTGAAGTGAAAAGCTTTATAACCAACTTCATGGTTGTAGACTATGAACTATAGGTGATTATTTTCCATTTAATGGGTTTTGGCCCTTGACATCCGCTTTTCGGGAATGGGTACACCAGAATTGGTCATAATAGGAGTTGTATTTTTGCTCAAAAGGATTCCTTGTGGTACTCTTCAGAAATTTAGAGGACCGATAGAATGTTTTTGACCAGGAAATCTAGTTTTGGGGCCGTTCTGGTCTCTCAATGCAACCATGGTTTCCTGATTTTAATCCACTTTACATGAAAACTTTGGCAACTCCATTCTGGGTAAGGCTTCCTAACTTTCCCATACATTTTACACAACTTGATATCTTAGAAGACGTGGGAGATTTAATAGTCCGCTTCATCAAAATATACATTGAAAGGCTTTCAAAAGGAATTCTCACATTTGTTCGTATATGCATCGAAGTGGACCTCACTAAAGGGTTGGTAGATAAAATCCTTTTCAAGTGGAGGGGTAGGGTTTATTCGCAACCGTCGGATTTTGAAAAAATTGCTTTCAATTGCAGGACTTGTCAACAACCAGATCATATTCAAAATGCATGCCCCTTTTCACAAGGGGCCTTTTGCCCCCAGGATTTGAAGAAAATGAGCTGTGGATGGAAAGATCCAAAGGGAACAAAAGGGTCCAAGAATACTTCGGGTCAAATGCATGAAAACTCACATCAACATAAGAAATCTACCACCAAATCAACTCCTTCAGACTCAACTCAGCCTCATGTGGCACCATCTCATCCCTCAGTAGAGGAGGCCCATCCCTCCAATGAAAATGAAGGAGACTCAACTATAATTGTGGCTTCAACAATGAGTGGGAAAAAACCTACCCACAAGTCAAATCACTAAAATAGCAACAAGGAAATGACAAATGTGGCAAAACATTCGGCAATGGAACTGTCACAAAAAAAATGATGTCGTTGTCCCTTCTACAATTGTTCTTGACAATTATGCGGAACGAATTGATGTCCGCAAGAGAAAAGGAAAAAATGAAAACTCCATGATCAATCCTAGGATCTAACACTGGGAATGTAGTAAATATAGTATTGTGTGTCGTGCTCATCGGTGATAGATGAAATGTTGTAATTTTCTTTTTTGAGGTAATACAAATTAACTTACAAAAAAAAAGGGAGTAGTTTCACCCAATTATAGTACCCCCATTACTAGAATCTGACCCTAAAATTTGCTAGTTTTCAAGAGGAAATTAGATTATTTTGAGTGTGTAGGTTTTCATTGTTAGTCACAATGTTGCTTGAGCTTTCTGGAGGTTATTTGTGTATAAAATTTTATACATAGTTTATCTCCAAAAATCTCGATCAAGCTAGAATTATTTTCAAATGTTCAACATCTAACATAGATTCCTGGATCAAAATGATATCTAGATTGTGCAGTTTGAACATGTGTTTTAGGGCTAGTGTTTTCTAGGAGTAACCCAACCCTTAGAGATTGATGGAAAAGACTAACATTATTTACCCCTTCCCAAGGCCAACCTAGCTTCAAGGGCCCCAATCATCAATTGTTGTTTACAACTAATAATCTCATGTTGAACCTTTTTCTATGCCAATTTCAACATAGATTTCCCTCCAGGTGTAATAACAGTGGACTATCCAGTGATCCTGTCCCAAACCCCTCTACCACCTCTCCAATATTGGTTTCTTTAGTAAATATTTTTGAAGATCTTAAATGATATCTAGGGGTTTCTTGATCTTTAGATTTATTGTTTAACTTCATGATATCTTCAAGGACCTAATGAGAGTTGAGAATGAAATTATGTACTTTGGGTTAGAATAAGGTAGTATAAAGGATAGTGTGAGAGTAAGAGAGTTTCTCTGAAGGGGGGCAATTTTTTTTTAGGTTATGATAGCCCACATCCCTACATAGATTGTCATGCTCCACAATTTTGTTGAACCTTTGGTCCTGTTGCTGCAAAATCTGGCAGGCCTTGGAGAGGGGTACCTTACAAGCCTATTACTAGACCAAGAGACAACAATGGGGTAGTGGCCTACTGTCACCACTATTGAAGTTGTAACTAGGTTCGGTCTTCATAATATATATATTTATCATTGATGTATTTATTATATTTTTATCAAGCGTGTTGTCAAAAGAATTTATTTTAAGTCAAAAGAAAATTATTTTGTATCATGTCCCATTTGAACATTTAAAAGAAATAAATTTTTTATTTTTGTTTTGAGTCATAAGTCCACAAGATGAGCAATCGACCCTCCTTGGACAAGTCGGCCTAGCCCTCCAAGTGGCACTTATTCGACCCTCTTGGATAGCTATATATAAGAAACAATTTCGACCTACTTGGAACACATACACACATCATTACAACAAGTATCTCTTGCACCTAACGAAGGAGAAAGAAACAGAGTCAAAGGAAAGAGAGGAAAGTCAAAACAATGAAGCATGGTTGACCAAATCCTTGAATTCTACTAGCTCACATGTGTGAAGGACAAATTTCTGTGAAAAGAGGCCGAAATTTTCTAAATGTGTTGTAGGTTCGAAATTTTGAATTTAACCAGATTTGAAGGAGTTTAATCGGTGTTGACTTGAATTTTAGAGACTTGAAGGAGCGTTTGACTTGGTATCTTGGTCGCAGTTTGGTCTTGGTCTTGGCTTGGATATCTCTCATTTTGATCTGATTCTATAAGGAAATGATTATTGGGTTTTCCCCTTGTGGGTTTTTCCCTGACTACTAGCTTAGTTTATGGTGTCTCTTGTCTCTTGTGCACTGTACTTGATTGGTTAAATTATTAATTGCTTGATGAATAATAATGAAAGACTAAAAAGAACAAGAACATCTTCACAAGTAAATATCATGATCATAAATTATAGTTTACAAATGAATTTCAACATGGTATTAGAGCTAGGCTATAAGGCAGTCAAATCCTTTGCCCTAGTTCAAGTCACAAGAAGCCTTATGATGAACATGAAAGCTCTGCCAAGGTTTCAAACTTGAGTTCTCTTATCTATGGTCAAATTTATTAGGGAGCAAATCGTAGCATCAAATATCTGTATGTACCTTTATAGAAGAAGGACATGTTCTTCATAAAAGGTTCATATGACATTTTTTCATACCACTATGACATAAAGAGATAGGCTCGAATTTTGTAATAGCACTGGAAGAGAACCTCTGTAAAAAGGAAGCGAACATCTGAACTCTTTGTATGTTTATAGAGTATAGCGACGCTATACTCTATAATGGAACTATGTTAGACCTCTCTGAAACCGTACCTCTGTAAGACAACAACATATCTATGCCTCCTTTGAAACAAAGTCCTTTGATTAAATCCAAGTACTTGTTTATAATTTTATGGCATAGTCAGAATTTTCTTGTGGAGAAAGATTCGAGCCTCTATAATCAAGTCATTGACCTATTGAAGCAGTCTGAATTAAATCTCTTAGCAAAGTTCGTGTCATAATTTGAGCCTCTATCATTTCTGAAAAAGATCAAGACATAAGTCAAGGAAGACAGATATGCCTCTATAATTGAAGCCAAGTCTAAATAATGATTCCTATGTGAAAAAGGCCGAATCCTTGTGGTAGACCAAAATTCCAATGGTATCTTTGTGGTCAAAATTATCTCTGCAATCAAAGGACTAGTAATCCGAGCTATGACTCCGTGGTATTGATTAGTGCATATTACATAATGATGATCCAAGAATTTGGTATAGTCCAAGATCCGAGCATTCAATGAAGAAAAGGGAATTCGAGCTATATTACTATTGCAAACACTGAAAAAGTTCATCATCTCTATGGTATAGTAAGGAAAAATACGAGTTACATTATGTTAATGTAAGAGTGACTAGGTGATAGTTCGAGACCATGTATGTACGAATTTTATGATCCGAGATCTTTGTCCAAGCTCCTTGATGATGAGTAAGGGTCGGTTTGTGCACATTTAAAGTTCTAACTGTGAAAGAAATAGTCTGAGCCAAGGTCTGTTGTAGAAACTACAACAAAAGAATTTGTAAATATCTAGAGCATTCGTATAAAATCTGAAGGTGATCAAATAAAGACAAAAGACATTGCAAGGAGTCGACCTCATACCTCTTTGAAGCAACTCGAAGAATTTATGTTTGCACCGAGCATAAGTATGGTTAAAATACAAGAGATACGTATAATTTTTGTTCTTAGAAATTGTAATACCATTTCAAAATTCTCTTGCAACCAATGATCTACGTGAATTATATTGCGTGGAATGCTAAGTCTATTGGGTTATGAAGAAATCACATCTAGGGAATAACATGAAGAGTAAGCTAATGATCTTATGCTCCTTTGAAAGATATTGACGTATTATAAAAGGGTTTGTATAGATATATTGTATAAGAGGTTGTGTCCCCTCTCTTGTGGACAATGATCAAATGTTAGTATTCAGATCCTTTTCTTGCATATAAAGACTAAGTTATTTTTTTATCAAGGTTAGATAATCAATGAATGAAACATCAATAATCTCCATCTCATGTATAGAAGGCTTACCATTTCTAAGGCTTGCAGCTAACACATTAGTATACTTGTAGAATTTGCAAATTTGAAGGATGACAAGTCTTGAAGACTTTGGATATTGAAGTATCTAAGGTTTGTAAACCCTAACAAAGTTTGAACTAAGAAAACGCTAGGGAAAAAACCCTAGGAATGATCATTTCGGTTGAAAGAAGAATCCCAAACTCTCAGGAATGACATCATGCTTATGTGAGGACCAAGATGGTGAAAGTTACAAAAGGTCCAAGTTTAAGAGGGAGTTTACTTTTCTCAAAAGATATGTATTCTTTAACTTTCCTCTTTGATTAAGGCTATTGTTATTAATTTTTAGTTAGTTTCTTGTTTATATACCATTTGCTTGGCTGTAATCATTCTTTCATATTCTCTCAAAGAGGATTGCAGGACAAT
This sequence comes from Pinus albicaulis, assembly GCA_034641835.2. Lineage (NCBI taxonomy): Eukaryota > Viridiplantae > Streptophyta > Pinopsida > Pinales > Pinaceae > Pinus > Pinus albicaulis. The sequence continues at coordinate 1,628,227,980 of CM076581.1, forward strand.
GGCTAGGGTTGCCCTGGTATTGGTACCAGATGGAAGAACTAGAAAAATGAAGCAAAGGATGAGGACTTTCTTGATGTGTAGAATTGAGTTCAGAGGAATTTCAGATTATTTGTGCCTAAGAGAAGTCAAGATCTAGTATGTAGAAGATGGAAGTATAGAAGCAAGAAGGTTCTCCCAGTAAAAGGAAGAGGTTCATAGCAATACATTTGTCTCTGTTGGAAGAGTTACCCTTGATTTCTAAAGAGCATGAAAAAGGAACCTCCTCATTAAAGAAGACCTCGTACTTTGGGATTGATTGAATGATTTGTTTCTAATGATGGAATTTATAGAAGGAAAACATATTGTCTTCAGAGGGAGTTGAAAGAAAAAATTTACATGAAGGATCTTGGATTGATATACTACTTGATCTGTAAACTGTCGTGGATATTCCATGACAATTCGTCAGAACAAATCTGATAATAATATATAAAAATTCTGAATTTTTACACTATTACAGTTTTATTAAACTTCTAGATATGTAAATTTAACTGTAATTAGTGCATGCATGCGAAATGAAATTATGCAGAAAAGTAGAGAACGACAAAATAAGCTCACACACACACAAAAGACACAAGATATGCTCTCTGAGAAAACCTTTCGGGAGAAAACCCAGCTGGAAGGTGAGGCCTATTCGCTCTCTTTCTCTATCTGTAAATATGGTTGTAGGTACAAAGAAGTAATGCTTGTGGCCCGTGGGCTGCTATAGTGCACAAATCCTCTCTGTGTGCTCTACCTCCTATCTCTCTTGGCTATCTTTGCTCGACTATGGAACAAAATGCTCTCGAAAGAATGGAATGCCTCTTCCTCCTAGTGGCCCGGTTATAACATAGCACGATAGCCTACTAGTGGTTAATTTTGACTACATCAACACTTAACTAGAGTTACAATATAGACTCTTCTAGAGTCTTTTACATCACAAACACGTGGCTAGCCCCTTTTCCATGAATAATGGGGGCTGACGCGATGTCCTCCCGAACTATAGGTGTGAAAACAAGAAGGAAAACTTTTGAGTGGCATAAATTTTTCATACAGACTCCGATTGATGTGCTTCTTGTGCCATTGGAAATGTCTTTGAGTGTAGAATAGCTTGAAAATGGTCCGCAATAAAGTGGCAAAGTTTTAACCCCAAAAAATGTCGTTTGAGGCCTCAAAACACTCCCGGAAGGTTTCAGACATCGTTTTGCCAAATTGGGTCGCCGGTAAAAATGGTCTCGTGAGTTGATTCCTCCACTTCCACTCTAGATGCATCGAGATGGATGACAAACAATATAAAGATATAATTCGGATCACTACTAATTGGGACTTGAGATTTGGTATAAACTTGGTTAAAGAAAGCATATGATCAAGATCCTCCTTAATTTGGATGATGGATGCTAACTGGTTCTCAATTGTGTTGACCACTAATGTGTCAACCACCCCATGAGCAGAGTGCAATTCAGAGCAGTCAAAATTTTCAGATTTCATCATCATCTTACATTTTCTAGTCTTTGTATTGTAATCCAAATTCTGCTACCCTATGGGCCTTGATGTAAAAATAATTCTAGTATGTTTATAAAGCCATGTAAAACATCTAGGTAAGCCTATGATTTTTACCAAGGAGTTTCACTCTAGTGAATTTTTTTACCCTCTGCAAATTATTCATGTTTTATAACTCTTAAAATTGGCAGAGTTTTTCTCCCAAGCTATGCCCCAAAGCTAGAGTGAGCCTCGATGGTCGGGTCTTAGGTGAGTCCCAGTGTATCGAGTCTATGTAATTTGTCATACTAGATCGTTTGTAAAGTGTCGCAAAATTTGGTTCAGTCTAGAGGTCATGTTTTTATTATCGAAATTCCCCTTCTATATGGGATTTTCATGTAAAAATTGAGGTAAAAATGTAAAAAATTGATGTCTATAGGAGTTCTAGGGGGCATGAGTACTTAATTTCACACCTCAACTCCTAAAATTTATATTTAGACACACTTTGAGGGTGGAAAAATATGTTTAATCCCCTCTAGAGTCATTTTATTTATTTTCTGGCAAAAAAAATAACTAGCCAGAAATTAGTCAAAAAATAAAAATGAGAGAAACTAAAAATTTCTCCAAGTGGAAAAATAATTAAAAAGGGGATCAAATTAAAAGTGGAAAAAAGTCTCGTCCTTGATGTGAAGTCACAGGTTCAATTCCTTGCTCCAATCAGGGTGATATATTGGACATGATGAAGATGTAGCCCTGCCAAGATTACAAAAAAAGGGTGGAAAAAAGTCTCATTTCCAAGGCAGAAAAGACCCAAAAGAGATTCATTGGGCCAAAAGGAAAATATTTTTTTAAGGAAATCGAATTTTTTGGGTCTAGGTGGTTATTTGAACTAGGAGATCGAAATATTTTCCTGGCTCATTTCCCGGGAAATTGATGCCTTAGGTGACCCTTGAGGGCTAGACCTTGGAAAAAGTGAAAAAAGTGGAAAAATTATGGATAAAATGATCACCTTTCTATGGATTAGTGCCTTAGTTCACTTGGGGAGATGGAGTCATGGATGATTAATGAGTAAGAACTTGGTTTCTTGGTCAAGTAGGCTTGAGAAATCAACTTCGTCCAATATTGGTGTAGAGAAAAGAATAAGAGACTATCAAGCATTTATACTTCAAGCAAAGAGTGCAAGCTTATCGAGAAAATATATCTCTAGGACATTTCATTCATATGACATTGGCCCATACATTAAAATTAGCTAAAACATGCTCAATTCCACATTACATTCATGCAGAAACTAGCCCTAGTTATAGCATAAATCATTAGTATGCAGCAACAAGAATAATAACATAAAAAATCACTTACAATGCTGTAGAGTATATCCAACCAACAACTCGTTTGGAATAACAAAGCTCCAAGAGAAGAAAAATAACCCAAATCCATACAACAAAATTCATCCATCTCCAAAAAAACCCCTCCAATGAAAAAGTACGAAATTATCTATGAGAGAGATATCCAATCCAAAGTGTGAAGATCAAAATGAATGGAGCTAACATCAATATATAGGTTCCTAAGGAGCTCGAATTACCCTAAAGCCCCTAATAGCTCTAATAATAAAATAATGTGAAAATAACACCCCTATTGGTGACAATCCCACCAATTTAGCTCATAGGTGTAAAAATAAGCCACACAAGGGCCAAATAATGATGTGTACATGTCGTAGGGCCCTCCAAGAGGCCTAGTAACATCCTGAAGTGCCATAATGAGGAATAAATCCCTCAAAATATGATGGACAAGGGGGTGGCCCCTTGTTCTCCAAGTAGTAGACCTGTGATGCTCCTAGTGGGTGTGGGGGCACTTAAATGATCCCATGGGTCTCCAAATGGATCGAAGATGCCTGTAGATGCTCTGTGAAGGATCAGATGCTGTAATAAATATCATCGGGTCCTTGTGCAATCCCTGGGGCACCCTCCAAGTGTGGGGTGCACTTGTGGGGTTGGTTGGGCATGATGCATCTTCCTCGTCCAAGAGTGGATCTCTAGTAATCCTTGAACATCTGAAGGGGTCCATGAAGCGTTTTTTGCCCTATGTGAGCCAATGTAGCCCTCGGGGGTCAGGATCCCGTATAGGGAGACCAAACCCAAATGGAAACCACCTGTAATCTTGCATAAGATCCAATGAGCCCCCTAGGCTTCCAGTACAACCAGTCATTAGAATAATCGTGTAATAGAGTTTATAAACCATGGATGACAAAATGGGCACTTTATAATGGCATACCCTTCCATAGTGGGCTTTGGCATGTGCTAGTGTCTCTAGGCTCCAAAGGGGGTTAACCAAGTACCTTATTAGGTGGTTTTAGCCTTTAAAGGGGATAGTATGTTCAAGGTACATCCCTCTAATGGGGGTGGCAAGTGATAAATAAGTGGAATGGAATAGGGAGTGAGAGGGGCAATCCTGGGTCACATATTGGGGCATAGGGGTAGCCAGATGAAGGGAAGCCCACACTTGGGTATATAATGTGTAGGAAGGAGCAATCGTGGTACATGAGGTGCCCGAATTTGATTTTTCCACCCTTCCTTATATGCCTTTTGCCTTTTATGAATTTTCTTTAACTAACCTCTTGGGGCTCAAAGGGACAAGAGCATGATGTGTAAGATGTAGTAGTGATTACCCCCTTTTAGGTAGGGTGGTTCATTGCCCTCTAGGGGTTGGGACAATCATGGGTTCCTGAATGATAAAGGAGGCTCATCTAGGGCCTATGGAACCAGGGTGATGACCGTGGATTGAGGCAGAGCTCATGTATTGGCTTTCTCCGTCGTGCTAATTATTTTTGTCCAATCCATCTTTTTCATTTTGTGGTACAATTTCTTGTTAAATGTGGCCAATTATGTTTTTTCTTTTTCTTTTAGTTGCATCAACTTCCGGGGTATTGTTCCAGGCCTGACCCATGGCGTGGGCAAGGGGATAGGAAGACTCGCCCTATGTGGACCCAGAATGGCAATGTGGACCCAAGTGGGATAAATGATGAATGGGGATATAGTGAGTGGAAAGAGAGTAATATATGCGGATAGGGGAGCGGGACCACGCACCCAAAGTTGGGGTTTCCCAAGTAGTACCACCCTAAAACCAAATGGTTAATAAAGGAGATCTCATGGGATTAAGATCCAAAGGTAACACCCAGAAGAGATCAAGGGGACAAGATCATAAATTAAGCCCACTCTTTCCGCCAAATCCCCCGATCAATCCATACCCATAAGTATCCATGGTAAGTAAACCCAATACTCAATTACCAAATGACAAGACATACCTTTAGATTCAGAGGCCCACCTTCAAACATACGATCAATACAGGTGGGTGAGGGACCACATGGCTGGCTCAGGTGGCAGAGAAATGGCACAATGAGCTAGTAGGAGGCTGCAAGGGGCTGCTGGCTACCGGCTGAGGTCAATCATGGAGAAAACTTTCTCTTGGGGATATCACCCACGAAGTGGTGGTAACAAGACCTATTTTGCAAGCATTAAGAAGGCCATAAGCCCTACAAGGGTTAGATCTCATTGCAAACAAGTTTTCTTCAAGGGATTGACATTTTATCTCTAACAATTTGTTTTGCAATGATTTTGGGGTTAACATTGTGTTTTCAGGTGGCCATCTTCATTGGAAGTCTTCCTAGCCATCTACAAGGCCCCAAGGCCTCTTGGTTTGCTATCTAAACCCTAGCTTATCATTGTTTTATAACCGCTGTAATTTTCAGTTTACAACAATGATATATAAGCCCTAAAATCACATTTAAGTCGGTCAAAATAATTCAAAATTGCAAAATTTGGATTTTCCTAAATTTTGGCCATTTGGGCATTGGTTATCTAGCTAGATCTGATTTTTTGCTTGCTGGAATTTTACTGCATAATTGAATATATCAGACTTGAACTTTTCTGAAAAATTCACCTAAAAGGCTCAAAACTTCAAATTTTCAGTTTTGGAAAAATTTTCTAAGTTCTGGGCATTTTTTGGCATTTGTTCGCATATTGGGCATTTGTTATATCATCATTAGCTTGCTGCTATGATGATTTGTTTACTGCTGTAATAAGTTACTTCAAATATGATGTATCACTGAATACTTCATCTTAAAGTGGGCTAAATTCATAAATTTACATCTGCTAATTATTGGAAATATTTTTGTTGCATATGTTTGGTAAATTCCATGATATAAAGTGATTTTCTTGCCGCTGTCATAATTCTAATAAGTGCTGGAATTTTCTGAAGTATTACTACTGATTTGGATATTTGAGATCTAGCAATTGCTTGTCTTGCTCTAATAAGTTACAAGAGTTTCTGAAGTTTACACTTAAAGCACTCATACACTTGAGCTCTAAATTTATGACCTTGTGGTTGATATAAGTGACTTTGACACTTAGAATCTAATTGGCATTGTGATAAGAACATCTTGAGTAAATTTTATTTGCATTGTGTAATCATTGGCTAATTGACAAATTAGATAATTTATTCCAAGTATCTTATGAATTGATTCGTTGGCACTTGTATCCTTAAGCACTTTTCGTGTATTTGTTGTTAAGTACGGTTGTCATAAAATGTAATCTCAACTTAAGTACTTAACACTTAAACAATATTAACTCAAGTAATTTCACTCATCATCTTTGCACGAGCATTCTAGAATCTAGCTTGCACTAAAAACTTACCTCCTAGCATAAGCTAGGTTGATAGACTCATAGGGCAACCCTTTTCCAATTAGCTTGAGGGATTCATGCCTTCTTAGTGGTTAACACAGTGACTTTGCAATCGTCAGAGCCGCAGTCTTTGCAGCGCTGAAGGCACAAAGTGGTTGGAACACAGGGGGAGGTATCGTTAATCAGGCCTTTGCCTGCTTCCCGTTGGCTTCCATCCCACATCCTACTCTGAAGACTGTTTCTCAAAACAATTAAGGGAAAGGTTCTACTTAGACTAGGCATTTAATCTAAAATTTACCAACATCCTTCCACCACACCTAGATCTTAGGATTTGCATAGCATATAGGTTAGTCGATCATATAAGCAGCAGTTGTCCATCTAGTTACTTGGCATCTAATTTATAAATAAGCGGGTATTTGACTCCAAAAGGAATTGGCGTCAATAGTGAATCTAATCTTATATCTTGCTTAAATTAACCAAGTAGTTAGGCCACTCAACTGTCTTCCAGATAAGTTTGTTTCCAACTTGTCTCTCACCTCATTTCCATAGGGACTAACCCCCATAACCTATTTTTGGGAGACAACTAGAACTGAGTGGGCGGGGGGATCAGAGTGACAACCCTCGCCCTGAGCCATTGTCGTGGTGTCTGTACAATCCGGTTGACAACAGTTCCTATGGGCCCTAGATGAGCCCCCTCCACATTAAGGAACCCATAATTGTCCCAACCCTTGGTGGGCAATGAATTGCCCCACCTTAAAAGGGCTATCTACTGCTATGTCCTACTCATCATGCTCTCATCCCTTGGAGCCCCGAGCAGTTATGAAGAAAAATCGATCAAGGACAAAAGACATATGAAGAAGGGTGGAAAAACAAAGGCCGGGGTAACTCATGTACCACTATTGCTCCCTCCTACACTCATATACCCAAGTGTGGGCTTCCCCTATTATAGCTACCCTTGTACCATGGCATGTGGCTTGGAGCCTTCCCTTGATCCCCACTCCATTCCATCATTATATCACATGCCACCTACCACTTGATGGATGTACCATGGACATGTCACCCCCTCTAAAGGCTGAAACCACCAAATAGGGTCTGTTGACCACACTTTGTCAATGACCCCATAACAGTACACCCCCATTTTTTCAAATGGGATTCATCATATTTGACGTGTTCGCGCCATTCAGATTCCATCATCAGTCGACAATTTTATGAATGATGTAAACCCAATCTGCATGTTTATGATGTAAATGATCTAAGTAAGACCACCATGTATGTAACAACCTAGGTAAGCCTAGTTTTTTGGTGACGATTTCTATCCTAGGAGGTTTCTTGTCTCACTAATTTGCTTGTGTTTTTGGACACAAGTGATCGGCAGAGTTTTCCCCTCCAGCCTCACCCCAAAGCTAGGGTGGATTTTGTCAGCAAGATGCTAAGTGAGTCCTAGTGTTTTCTATCGAGTCTTTGTAAAAGTAGTTTGGGAATAATCCTAGCTAATTGGCTAGATTATTTTATTACAAGCTACTTGGTCAACTAGATCATGTTTTGAGTCACAGAATTGGGTAGCTTTTTGAGGATCTATACGAATGGGTATTCCCCTTCCATGTGTCTAAATGTATTTATCTTATGTAAAGAGGGTTGGAAAAAATAATTAAATCCCCTCTCAATCAATTAATTAAATTTTCTGGCCAAATTAATTAAAAATCCTAAGCTAGAAATTTAATTAATTTTAAGTCCTAGGTGAGTTAAAATTCTTCAAAGGAAAAATTCGTTGGTCCTTAAAAAATAATTTTTAAAGGTCCCAGGCCAAGGGAATATTGAAAATTTCAAGAAGTTTTGGACCCTTGGGTCTTGGTGGTTAAGTCAAAGTCAAAATTTTGAGGTAATTAACTCAAAAATATTATTTTTGAGTTAATTAAAATGGAATTAAATGATAAATTCGTTTTTCCTCAAATTTATAATTTCGACGGTCCAGATTAAAAGATGATCAAATCTTTTCGACGGTCGAGATTATTTTGACATGGATCAACCGAACTAGCCATTGGAGATTTTGTCTTATAAATTAGAGGTCTTTGTCAGTCTTTAAATCATCTGATCTCTGGATCGTGCACTCGCTCTTGAAGCTCTCCTGTAATATTTTTTGGAATAATACAAACGAAGACTTTGGGGTTTTATCTTGATGGTGGTGTTCCTCTTTAGCATTTTATGGTAAACTTGTTCTTAATATTTTGCTGGCGATTGTTCTAATGGATTGTTGATTAATGGCTCCTGTAGAGTAATTTTGGGTACAGGTATCTTGCCCAGGTTACTGGATCTAGGGTAAAAATATTAATTGAATCGAGCTACTATTATCTCTAGCTCTTGAAAATTTTATGTTTTATCACTATTTCTCTATTAATTTGACAGTTTAACTTTAAGTTTGCAGAAATTTTCCAGATTTAAAACTAGGCATTTGGGGAAGTCCTAGTTTGGACCAGCTGACTCCCAGGAGATAAGATCTGAAGAGCCCTCCGGATCTAATTCCCTAGGCTTATCTTAAATTCCGTTTTTTTTGCAGGGTTCTTTATTGGGCTTGTGTCTATCTCTTAAATTTTCATTTTCTAAATTGTGCTGAAATGGGTTTAAATCTGGCCATGAGGGCCTATAATCTGTAAATTAGCATTGTAAATTTGTAAATATTCTCTAGGGTTTAGAGTTTATTTATTTTTTGTGCATAGTTTTGGTTTTGTTCTAGTTTTTGCAGGTTTGCAAGGGGCTTCTGAGAATTTTTTTTAGATCTGAGCCAGATCTAACCCCAGAGGGTAAGATCTGGGCTCAGGATCGTTTCTGCTGGTAGATCTGAGTGTTATTTTGTTACAAAAGAGAAAATCTCAGGTGCATCTAAATCATTATTCTAAAAATCTGAGTTATGTTGAAAAAATTTTAATTGCAGGAGGAATTTCAAGTGTACTGGGTTTTTTTTGAGATAATCTTTGCATTCTGCAGTCATCTTCTTGCTCAAATCCTCCACGCTAATTCTGCATTCTACACTGCCACTGCTTCTACGTGATGTCATCCCTCATTCTCTGCATACACTGGCTCAATCAATCTATACGCTGCCTCAATTCTTTTCATACGCTGGTCTCCTTACTTGTCTGACGTCTTCACTCTGCTCCTACCGTCGTCGTTTCTCCTTCATCTCCTCGACCCACGACATTCGTTGCTACCCTACTCACGCACAACCATTTTTCCTTTTACTGCTCCTTGTCTTCACGCTGAATCCGAAGTTGTCGGCTGCTCCCACTCTCTGGCTCCCTTCACCTGTGTGCTCATTCTTCTTTACCTTGCTCGCACCTTCGTTGCCGTCTCTCAGTCTTGCTTGCAGCTCATCCCGTCGGCTTCTTTTAATCCTAGTTTTCTCTCTCGGATCCGTGGACTCCGCAGCCCTCGTCCTTCCCATTCCTTACGCCCAACCTGGAAGCAAAACCCACGACATTTCTTATTTATTAAAACACAAACAATAACGTTAACTTTAGTGTTAGTTTTTAGATTTTTAAGTTTTAATTAAATTTTAGATTTTAGTTTAGAACCTTTTAGTCTTAGTTTTTAGTTTTAATTCTTAGTTTTTAGATTTAGGATTTTAGTTTTTTAATTAACGTTAGCTTTAGTTTAGTTTTAATTTTTTTTTGTTTTTGTTTTAGATTTTAGATTTTAAATTTGTCCATAGTTTTAGTCTTTGCTTTTAGAGTTAATTTAGACAATATCAAAAAATAAAAATAGAAAATACCTTTTTAGACTTTATTTTTTTTAGCTTTAGTTTAATTCTCATTTTTTATAGATTTTTTAGATTTTTAAATTTTTTAGATTTTAATTTTTACTTTAGCTTTAGATGTATATATATTTTCTCTAGATAATTTTGTTTTATTTTAGTTTTTTAATCTTTTAGTTTTAGAGATAAAAAATAAAAAGGGAATAAAAATTTAAAAAATGTCCAAAAAATTTCTAAATTTTCAACTTTAGAAAATTCTCAATTTTTTTTTTTTCCATAGTGAAGGTAAGCTTTTAAATTTTTATCTAAAGTTTGACTATAGGAAATTTTTAATTTTTGGATTGGGATTACTTAGAACATCATAAATTCGGAAATATTGATAATATTTGGCATTTCAATTTGATGGTCATCTCATGATAACATTGTTGTGGATTCAAAGTATTTAATTGCATAATTGTGTTGCATTTTATCGAATATCATTGTGGTGAATCTATTTTTCATAGCAGCAGTTACATATCAGATACTTGACTTTAATTTTATAACGGGATATTTTGACTCCATAAGGCACTGGTTTTAAACTTTTGAATCTAATTGGATTTGTAAAATCTCGTAAATCTCAACAAGTATTTGATTATCTAGCTGTCTCCTGAATTGGTTGATTTTCAACCAGTACTTTTCCTTCATTTTTGTTAGGGTTTACCTCCCTTAGCTTGCAAGGAGACAACTTAGATAGAGAGATTGGGGATCAGGGTGATAGCCCCCGATCTAAGTCGTTGTCGCGGTGCCTAGACAATCTGTGCGACAACATTTTTTGGCGCCGTTGCCGGGGATAGAGTTTTTTTGTACTTGGTCTTAACGACATTTTCTAATCTTCTAATCTTCTTTCGCCATTCATTAGCCTGTCACAAGGGATCACATTTTCTGGCGTCATTTCATGTCTTCATGTCTTCATCTTTTCATCATCTTATCTTTCATCATCTCACTAATCATTTCATCATTTACACCTTTAGCACCTGGACATTTCGGTTGGCTTCTTGTTTGGGTGGCGACTCCACTTATTCATCTATTTACTCCTAGACAAGAATCCCCCCCTGATATCCATCTGCTACTCTCGATTATTTCTTTTGTTTTAGAATTAGTTTCATGTTCAAGTGGCGACTCCAATTCTTTCATTTCTTACAAGAGTTCCTGCTAAGAAGCTCGCTTCTTGAGGACCTTTTGACTATTCTTGAACACGAATCTCTTTCTCTAACATCCACTTAACCTTTAAGCAGGTCATCATGGATGACACCTTTCATGACATGCCAGAAGAGGCCATTCCTAAATTGCCTTTTTTCTCAGGTGGTAATGCAGCCATTGCTCTAAAGCATCTAAGGACAGTCACTTTTATAATAAATAAATATTGTCGTCCTTCACAATATAATCATGAAGATGTCAAGATACGTATCTTTGGCTATTCCTTAAAAGGTGACGCTATCGATTGGTTTCGAAATTGTCTTGAGCAGTATTTTTATTGTTTACAACATATAATCAATGCTTTTAAAGATAAATATATAAAACAAGCTGACTCGCCTTGTGCTCCCAGTTTCATGCAAAATAATGAAATTGATCTTGTAGAGAACTAAACTATCAGCAGGAAATTTCCAAACAGTTCTCAGGATGAATCCACTTTTACCACGACAACACAAATCCATGACAATGGTGAAGTAGAAACAAGTTGTCAAATCAGTGTTGACAACGATAAGCATCTTGTTAACGAATTGATTCAGATGGTTAAGGATATACAACTAAATCAAGCTCAGATAATTAAGAATATGGAACTTAATCAAGAAAAAATAATACCGGATCACACCAGGGAAATTGGTTCTATGCAGAGGAAGTTATTGGCCTTAGAGGAAAAGACAACAATCATGGAATTCAATCACTCCAAAGAAGAAAAGCATACCAAAGAGATGAACTATATGCAAAATATCTTCATGGCCATGAAAGCAGATAATGATAAAATGATTCAAAACATGGAAGCTAACCAGATCAATCTTCAAAATAGGATAAATGTCATTGAAGCGAGTCATGCACAGGAAATAAATGTCATGGAAAACAGGTTAAAGATGATGAAAGTTAATCATTCTAATCAGATGTCTCTTCAACACAATTTTTCGACTATTGAAGAGAGTCATGCGAAGGAAATTACTGTTGTTAATGTTAAGCATTCTAATAAAATGACTGCTATTCTGAATAAGTTGGAAAAAAATGGAAAGATCACACATGCAGAATTTCCAACCCAAGTCAGATTTGTCAACAGATCATAGGCCTCCCAGTTTGCTGAAGCAATTTCCATCTCATCACACGGAGGTCACTTTTCCCATTAAGGAAAAATTAACTATGGTTACAAAGGATGTTAAGGAAGACCAAGCTTATGTGTCACCTTTAACAGAGTATATTTAGAATAAGATTGGTCACACTCCAGGTTCATCAGACATTTTGTACAAGCATTTTCAAGACAAGGACAAGAAATATATAGTGGTCTCATTACTGACATCGCAGCCCACTAAGAAGAAGAGAAAAAAACAGAAAAGAAGTAAGCGGTTTGATTCGTCTGATGGCTGAGAGCAGCTTGACATTCGAATAAGACAAAGTCCTACAATTAGCAAGATTGGACATGGCACATCTGAAAAGCAGCCTACAGACTTGCCTGAAAGCAGGCAAATGCTCAGCATGCACTATATTGAGCACATTTGATGCCACAGGGCATCCTTTGTATTGTATCTCTAACCTTACACCTTGTTATTTCAGCATTTCATTTTGTGGTTAGGGTAGATTTACTTTTCATGTTAAGTAGAATAATACATAATAGAAGAGCTTCTATTTTTCATGTGCTTAATGTTATATGATGATATTTGGATGAACGCTACTTATGTAATTTTGTGTGTTGCTTGGATACAGATTCTGGATTCTCACATTCCTCCGGTGAAGCAACGTGTCCCCAAGTAGAGCTAGATGTTGACCACACTTTGTCAACGACCCCATAGCAGTACATCCCCATTTTTTCAAATAGGATTCATCATGTTCGACGTGTTCGCGCCATTTAGATTCCATCATCAGTCGACAGTTTTATGAATGATGTAAACCCATTCTGCATGTTTATGATGTAAATGATCTAATTAAGACCACCATGTATGTAACAACCTAGGTAAGCCTAGTATTTTGGTGACGATTTCTATCCTAGGAGGTTTTTTGTCTTACTGATTTGCTTGTGTTTTTCGACACAAGTGATCGGCAGAGTTTTCTCCTTCAGCTTCACCCCAGAGCTAGGGTGGATTTTGTCATCAAGATGCTAAGTGAGTCCTAGTGTTTTCTATCGAGTCTTTGTAAAAGTAGTTTGAGAATAATCCTAGCTAATTGGCTAGATTATTTTATTACAAGCTACTTGGTCTACTAGATCATGTTTTGAGTCGCAGAATTGGGTAGCTTTTTGAGGGTCTATACGAATGGGTATTCCCCCTCCATGTGTCTAAATGTATTTATCTTATGTAAAGAGGGTTGGAAAAAATAATTAAATCCCCTCTCAATCAATTAATTAAATTTTCTGGCCAAATTAATTAAAAATCCTAAGCCAGAAATTTAATTAATTTTAAGTCCTAGGTGAGTTAAAATTCTTCAAAAGCAAAATTCGTTGGTCCTTAAAAAATGAATTTTTAAAGGTCCCAGGCCAAGGGAATATTGAGAATTTCAAGAAATTTTGGACCCTTGGGCCTAGGTGGTTAAGTCAAAGTCAAAATTTTGAGGTAATTAACTCAAAAATATTATTTTTGAGTTAATTAAAAAAAAAATTAAATGATAAATTCGAATTTCCTCAAAATTAAAATTTCGACGGTCCAGATTAAAAGATGATCAAATCTTTTTGACAGTCGAGATTACTTTGACATGGATCAACTAAACTAGCCGTTGGAGATTTTATCTTATAAATTAGAGGTATTTGTTAGTATTTCAATGATCCGATCTTTGGATCATGCACTTGCTCTTGAAGCTCTCCTATAATATTTTCTGGAATAATACAAACGAAGACTTTGTGGTTTTATTTTGATGGTGGTGTTCCTCTTCAACATTTTATGGTAAACTTGTTCTTAATATTCTGCTAGTGATTATTCTAATGGATTGTTGATTAATGGCTCTTGTAGAGTAATTTTGGGTGCAGGTATCTTGCCCAGGTTACTGGCTCTAGGGTAAGAATATTAATTGGATCGAGCTAACTGTTATCTCTAGCTCTTGAAAATTTTATGTTTTATCACTATTTCTCTATTAATCTGAGAGTTTGACTTTAAGTTTGCAGAAATCTTCCGAATTTAGAACTGGGCATTTGGGGAAGTCCTAGTTTGGACCAGTTGACTCCTAGGAGATAAGATCTGAAGAGCCCTCCGGATCTAATTCCCCGGGCTTATCTTAAATTTTGTTTTTTGTAGGGTTCTTTATTGGACTTGTGCCTCTCTCTTAAATTTTCATTTTCTAAATTGTGCTGAAAACGATTTAAATTTGGCCAAGGGGGGCCTCTAATATGTAAATTAGCATTGTAAATTTGTAAATATTCTCTAGTGTGTAAGGGTTTATTTATTTTTTGTGCATAGTTTTAGATCAGTTCTGGTTTTCTGTAGGGTCGCAGGGGGTTTCTCAGATATTTTTTTTTAGATCTGAGCCAGATCTAACCCCCAGAGGGTAAGATCTGGCCTCAGGATCGCTTCTGCTGGCAGATCGAAGTACAAAAGAAAAAATCTCAGGTGCATCTAAATCAGTATTCTAAAAATCTAAGTTATGTTGAAAAAATTTTAATTCTGGAGGAATTTCAAGTGTACTGGGTTTTTTGAGATAATCTTTGCATTCTGCAGTCTACCCTTTGCTCAAATCCTCCACGGTATTTCTACCTTCACATTGACAACATCGTGGTCACCTGCCTGCATAAACGCTGCCATTTTATTCCTTGTCCGCTGCCAATTCCCTCTTCTCCTCCACGCTGCCTTTACGTCTATGGCAGTTCCCTTCAAACCTCAGCTTCCCTCTCCCTTTCCTTCACGCCGCTTCCCATCATCCATCTCCTGCATCAATTCATCTCTGCAGGCTCTCCTTTCCGCCGTCTGCCTTTACGCACTCTCGACTCTTCCATTGTGCCCTCGACTTATGCCATCCACAGCGCTGCAACAGCTCCTCCATCGCCACCGTCGCAGCCTAGCCTTCGATCCTTAGATGGCTCCCTCTCAACCTACAAACAAACGCACGCATACAACAAAGTTCAAAACCCACGATTTTTTCTTAGACTTTGGTATTTTGTTTCGTTTTGTATTTCGTTTAAATCTTAGTTTTTTTTTTTATATTTTAATTTTAGATTTCAAATAGTGTAGCGTTAGTTTTAGTTTTAGATTTAATTTTATTTTAGGTTGTAGCTTCTAAAATTGTTTTAGTTTAGTTTTAATTTGTTTTAGAATTTCATTTTTTTTATTTAATCTTTAGATTTGAAAAAAAAACCTTTTTAGACTTTAGTTTAATTTTCATTATTTTAAATTTTTTAGATTTTAATTTTTACTTTAGCTTTAGATGTATATATGTTTGCTTTAGATAATTTTTTAGATTTTTAATCTTTTAGTTTTAGAGATAAAAAATAAAAAGGGAATAAAAAATTAAAAAAGGTCCAAAAATTTCTAAATTTTCAACTTTAGAAAATTCTCAAATTTTTTTTATTTCATAGTCAAAGATGAGCTTTTAAATTTTTATCTAAAGTTTGACTATAGGAATATTTTAATTTCTAGATTGGGATTATTTGGAACATTATAAATTCGGAAATATTGCAAAGATCTGGCATTTCAATTTGATGGTCATCTCATGATAACATTGTTGTGGATTCAAAGTATTTTAATGCATAGTTGTGGTGTGTTTTATCGAATATCATTATGGTGAATCTATTTTTCATAGCAGCAGTTACATATCAGATACTTGAATTTAATTTTATAACGGGATATTTTGACTCCATAAGGCACTGGTTTTAAACTTCTAAATCTAATTGGATTTGTAAAATCTTGTAAGTCTCAACAAGTATTTGATTATCTAGCTGTGTCTCTAGAATTGGTTGATTTTCAATTAGTTCTCTTCCTTCATTTTTGTTAGGGTCTACCTCCCTTAGCCTGCAAGGAGACAACTTAGATAGAGAGATTGGGGATCAGGGTGACAGCCCCCGATCTGAGCCGTTGTTGCGGTGCCTAGACATTTTGTGCGACAACAGGGTCCTTGGTTAACCCCCTTATTGAGCCTGGAGACACCTGTACATGCCAAAGCCCACTATGGAAGGGCATGCCATCATGAAGTGTCCATTTGATTCCATTATTTGTAATTTCTTTTACTCGATTGCTCTAATGATTTGTTGTATTGGAGGGCAAGGGGACGCATTGGATCTTATGCAGGATTGCAGGTGGGTCTCCATTTTGGGTTTGGTCTCCATATACGGGGTCTAAGCCCTCCAGAGGACCACATTGGCACTTGTAGGATGAACGTAGAGAGCCATGGGCCTCCACCATAGTAGATATCATTTCATGGATCCCCAACACCATTCAACGATTTCTCGTGTTCTACCTTTTTGGATGAGGATGATGCACCTACATCACCATGCCTAACTGACTTCACACTTGCACCACACACTTGGTAGAGGTTCTAGGGTCCAGATGAGGATGTGTCTCACCGTGGTAGGCAAAGGGAGGGCTTATGTCATCATCCTAGCCCTTACAGATAGTTTACAGGCATTATCAGTCCACTTGGAGACCCATGAGGATGTCATGTTGTCCCTACACCCACTTGGGGACACCACATGTGACTTGCATGGATATCAAGGGGACAACCCCTTGATCACTGTGTTTGGAGCCCATTCTCTCACTTTGGCACACTTTGGACTCCACTAGACCTCTCCAATGGCCCAGCAACTCATTGTATCTACTATTTTTCCCTCTTGAGAGGCTTATCTTTGTATTGTGGAGCTATCTTGGTGGGCTTGTCACCAAGTGTTGTTATTCTTGCACGTTATTTTATTATTAAGGGTCATTATTAAGCTAATAGGCTATTTGAACCCCCTTATGGATTCTGTAAATAGATGAGAGGCTCATTCATTTCTCTCATCACATTTTTGGATTGGACTATCTCTTCTTGAGAATTTCAGCTAGCCTCTTTGATGGATGAATTGGATTTCTAAGTGCATTTCAATGTTTGGAAAGCTTATCTTTGTCTTGGAGCTTCGATATTTTGCGTATTGATGATTGGAGGGTTTTCGCGGTACTTGTAAGTGTCATTTTCATGTTCTACTTTACATGTATTGTCACTTGTGTAATGTATGAATGCTTTTCGCTCATGAAGCTGGTGTAGCTGCCTTTAAGAAATGCGAATTTGTTTAAACTTGTCTTTGTGAGGGATTTTCATATGTTTCATGCAAAGGACGGTGAACAAATGTCCTAGAGGTATATGATTATTCATTATTACCTTGATAAGTCATCAATTGCAACATCAAAGAAGTATACAATTTTCTAGTGACCTATTTGTTACCTCAAGGGCTATGCGAAGTTGCTACGTGACTCCCTAATTAGGTATAAGACATCTATAAACATTGATTTATATTGAATCCATTCTCCCAATAGGCTATAAACTGGTCTAGTCCAAATGTGATCACAAAAAAAAACTATTTTCACCTCCTTCCTTCTTTTCTAAGCCCTAACCTAGCGACCTCCTAGGGAATCACCTTAAATAATTTCTAGCCATTGAAAATCCTTGAAAATTGGTGAACTATTGTGCTAGGGTCTTCGCAAGTAGTCCTCCAATTTTGAGCTCAATCCGACGGTGGAATCTCGAGATATTACAAGCCCTAGCTCTAAGACCGTTCTTCTCCCTAGGTTCCCTTGGGTTAGTTTCTTCATTTGGATCATTGCATTGAAACTCCAAAAGAAAATTATTCCTTTGATCGTATTCTCCTCCCAAACCTCGTCAAGCCCATCTCTTGATGATCAACCCCACACCCTTGACCTGGTTTGGGTCCACTTGGGTTCTTTGTGGTCCCACAACTTTGTAACTCAAATTTGACAAGGATTACATAGAAGCCACTTCTGCTTAAGGATCCTTAGGTCTAGGACAATTCTTCGCAAGGAATATGCCCCAAACCTAGGCCTAGGTATCCCCTCAACCCTTCCTAGAGAGCCAATCACCTTGCTTCTAAAGCAAGTAAGCCATTTATCTGAGCCTCTCTTGAGAATAGACTTTAGGAATCACTCCTCATCCCATCATTGATCTATTCATCCTTGTGATTCCTCTTATACCGGTTCTCCTCCCATCGGTGAAAGTCCGTAAAGAGTAGGTAGCTTTAGCTGAGGTGACAATTGGCTATTGCTCCATTGTTGCCACTTGACCTAATAGTTGCTCTATAGGATCCCCTCTTAGGACCCCTACTTGTTTGAGCAGTAACATTTTTTGTGCAGTTTCTAGGGAGAATAGACGTGTGTCGTGTTTCACTTACTACATTATTATTGGTGACTCCATTGGAAGAACAAATCCCTACTTCTTCATTGAACTTTATGGTCATTGTTTGTAGGGTGAAACAAACATTTCTCTAGGCATCTTTAAATTCATCCTGGCAATTCCTACATAATTTAGATGTATATCTTGATAGGATGTCTTTCTTTGATAATTTCTCGCTTTGGACATCGCTAGCATCCCTGGGCACCCTAATCATGTCACAGGAAGAATGGTACATGGGGTACCCATGTTTGATGGTGATCCACTGTCCGCAATTGATCATGTAAAAATATTTATTGCACATGCTTCAAAGGAGAAAATTGTCCACCAGGTTGTCTTCATGGTCATAAATCATGGTTGCATAATCACAAACCTAGGAGCATCTCATCTATTGAGGAGTTCTTTGAAGGCTTCCTTAGACATTTTCAAGTATGCCCCGCAGTAAACATTCAAGGGGAAGAATTCATTGAGCATCATCATGACCTTGGGAATCTAGATGATGGGAAGGAAAGAGGATCCTCCCTGGGTCCACATGACGTAAATAGGCATTATAATAATCCCGAAAGCACATGTGATAGGGAGGGTGAGTCTGTAGAGAGTGAACAAAAGGTTAAGCCTACCTTTTCCAAGGATACTATCTTTGATGATCCACCCTTTGAAGACCTTGGAGAAGGTGATCCCATAACCCCTTCAAACATTGATATCAATGATTACTTACATATTAAAGCACAAAAATAGGAGGTCTATGGAAATCATTTCAACAAGGACCCTATCTATGACACCGATGACGATGATATTGATAGGACCCTTGTATTTCCTCACAATTCAGGGGTTTTAGTTGAGTCCCATGTGGACCCTTTCCTCAACCTTTCGTACATTATCACTAATAATGAGGAATCCTCCATCTCTCCAAAGTGTGATCATTGTGGACAGCTTGCTTGTTTTGTCTCTCCATCTCATCAGTCTCCCTTTCCTACTAATCATAACCCTATGATGGCCATGAAACATGACATAAATGATAAAGAACATGATAAAGGTGATATGCGTGAAGTTGGCATCCATCAAAATTTTATGAGCCTGATTGTTGACATCTCTATCTTTTGGTTAGAAGAGAGGATATTGTGGAGTAAATTACATCCCTTTGTTCCTTGTTCTCTCGTGATCCTCCATGTGTGGGCATTCTATTTTCCCACCCCTTGCCCTGGTGACCCTCCATGTGATTGTTCCTATCCTTACTTTTGGATTTGTTGCATAAGTAATCATTGGGCAAAGTATTTTTATATTGATTTGGTGATGTCCTGGTTGCATTGGCTCTATGATTATGCTTAGTACTTGTAAGATGTAATATGCATGTTAGAATAGGATACATTGCATGTTGATTTTTCGCATTAGAACTAACATCATATGATATTATCATGATAGCTTAGCTGCATTTAGAATAATGTTATTTTCTTGTTGATTTTATGGCCTAATACTTAGCATGGATGATCATAAGACACCACAAAAACATGTTGCCTCGTGTGCTTGGTCTTTGATACGTGCAGGTAATAGGTCTACGGTCCCAAGAGATTGTTGGTGTTCTCATCACATCCTGTTCGAGTACGTTCATGCATTCTTCTGAGAGCTAATGTCCCAGTTAGATCCAGATGTTACCCACCACCTGTGGGTAGTATCCATAGGAATTTTTTTTTCTCCTAGATGGTCCTCAGCGAAAAACCAATAGCTCCTTGCAGCCACTAGATAGCTCGATGTGCCACTATCTCCGCCACTTGAGCCAACCATGTGGTTCCTCACCCATTTGTTATGATCGTATGTTGGAAGGTGGACCTCTTGACCCCGAAGGTATGGATTTTCATTGATATAGTTGGGTAATTTTTCTTACTTATCATGGACACTTTTGGGCATAGATTGATAGGGGGATTCAGCAGAAAGAGTGGGCTAGTTCTATACTCTTGTCTCCTCTTCCCGATTTGGTGGTTAGCCTTGTATCCTAGTCCCGTGGGATCTCCTTTATTGGCCATTAGCTTTAGGGCTGACACTACATGGGAAATCCCAATTTTGGTTGCGTGGTCTTGCTTCCCATCACCATATACATCACTCACTTCTGCTCATTTTAACCCCATTTATCACTTTTCCCACCCGGGTTCACATTTGTCCATTGGGTCCACAAAGGGTTAGCCTCCCCCTCCCCTTGTCCAAACTTTGTGTCGGGCCTGGAATGATGCTCCGAAGGTTGATGTAGCTAAAAAGAAAGGAAATATTTTCTTTTGCCACTCAATAGGAATTGTATCACAAAATTCAAAAGATGGTTGGGACATACAAATTTAGCACACGGGCAAAAGCCAAACATGAGCTCTACCCCTTCTCTATGGCCATCATCCTGGTTCCTATGGGCCCTAGATGAGCCCCCTCCACATTAAGGAACCCATGAGTGTCCCAACCCCCGGTGGGTAATGAATTGTCCCACCTTAAAGGGGGTATCTACTACTATGTCTTACACATCATGCTCTCATCCCTTGGAGCCCTGAGCATTTATGAAGAAAAATCAATCAAAGGCAAAAGGCATATGAAGAAGGGTGGAAAAACAAAGGTCGGGGTACCTCATGTACCGCTATTCTTCCCTCCTACACTCATATACCCAAGTGTGGGCTTCCCCTATTATAGCTACCCTTGTACCATGGCATGTGGCTTGGAGCCTTCCCTTGATCTCCACTCCATTCCATCATTATATCACATGCCACCTACCACTTGATGGATGTTCCATGGACATGTCACCCCCTCTAAAGGTTGAAACCACCTGATAGGGTCCTTAGTTAACCCCCTTATTGAGCTTGGAGACACTTGTACATGCCAAAGCCCACTATGGAAGGGCATGCCACCATGAAGTGTCCATTTGATTCCATGATTTGTAAGCTCTTTTACTTGATTAATCTAATGATTTACTGTATTGGAGGGCAAGGGGACACATTGGATCTTATGTAGGATTGCAGGTGGCTCTCCATTTTGGGTTTGGTCTCCCTATACGGGGTCCAAGCCCTCCAAAGGGCCACATTGGAACTTGTAGGATGAGCGTAGAGAACCATGGGCCTCCACCATAGCAGAGAGCACTTCATGGATCCCCAACACCATTCAATGATTCCTCGTGTTCCACCTTTTTCGATGAGGATGATGCACCTAGATCGCCTTGCCTAACTGGCTTCACACATGCACCACACACTTGGCAGAGGTTCCAGGGTCCAATTGAGGATGTGTCTCATTGCAAGAGACAAAGGGAGGGCTTATGTCATCATCCTAGCCCTTCAAGATGGTTTACAGGCATTATCGATCCACTTGGATACCCATGAGAATGTCATTGTGCCCCCAAACCCACTTGGGGACACCACATGTGACTTGCATGGATATCAAGGGAACAACCCCTTAATCACTGTGTTTCGAGCCCATTCTCTCACCTTGGCACACTTTGGACTCCACTAGGCCTCTTCAATGGACCAACAACTCATTGTATCTACTGTTTTGCCCTCTTGAGAGGCTTATCTTTGTATTGTTGAGCTATCTTGGTGGGCTTGTCACTAAGTGTTGTTATTCTTGCACATTATTTTATTATTAAGGGGCAATATTAGGATAATAGGATATTCGAACCCCCTTATGTATTGTATAAATAAACGAGAGGCTCATTCATTTCTCTCATCACATTTTTTGATTGGACTATCTCTTCTTGAGAATTTCAGCTAACCTCTTTGATGGATGAATTGGATTTCTAAATGCATTTCTATGTTTGGAAAGCTTATCTTTGTCTTGGAGCTTCGATATTTTGCACTTTGATGATTGGAGGATTTTCGCTATACTTGTAAGTGTTATTTTCGTGTTCTACTTTACATGTATTATCACTTGTGTAATGTATGAATGTTTTTCGCTCATGAAGCTAGTGTAGCTGCCTTAAGAAATGCGAATTTGTTTAAGCTTGTCTTTGTGAGGGATTTTCATATGTTTCATGCAAATTATGGTGAACAAATGTCCTAGAGGTATATGATTATTCATTATTACCTTGATAAGTTATCAATTGCAACATCAAAGAAGTATAAAATTTTCTAGTGGCCTATTTGTTGCCTCAAGGGCTATGCAAAGTTGGTAGGAGACTCCTTGATTGGGTATAAGACATCTATAAACATTGATTTGCATTGACTCCATTCTCCCAATAGGCTAGGCATTGGTCTAGTCCAAAGGTGATCGCAAAAAAACATTTTGATCACTTCCTTCCTTCTTTTCGAAGCCCTAACCTAGTAGGCCTCCTAGGGCATCACCTAAAATCATTTCTAGCCTTGCAAATCCTTGAAAATTGACCAACCACTGCATTGGGGTCTTCTCAAGGGGTCCTTTTGCACTCATTTTGTCAAAGTTTTGAGGAAGCAGATGTACCAATTTTTTCAAAGGATCGAGATCATCAAGCCATCAGTGTATTGAGTCATTGTAAACCCATTATGCAAAATTTGTAATGTAAATGATGCTAGCAAGATCTTATATGTATGTAACAACCTAGGTAAACTTATTATTTTGGCGAGAATTTCATCTTAGGAGATTTTTCGTCTCACTGACTCATCTGTGTTTCTAAACACGAATGGTTGGCAAATTTTTTCCCTCCAACCTCACCCCAAAGCTAGGGTGAAAATTTTTGTCAAAGTCTTAGGTGAGTCCTAGTGTTTTAGTCGAATCTTATGTAAAAGTGATTTGGGAATAATTGAAGCTAGTTGGCTAAATTATTTTATTACAAATCACTTGGTCTACTAGATCATATTGTGTCGCAAAATTGGGTGTGTAATTTCAGGGTCTATATCGAATGGGTATTCCTTCTTTTAGGGTTGAAATGTAATTATCTTATGTAAAAAATATTTTAGTGCATGGTGCCTCATACTTAGACACCATGGCTAAAATATTAGAGTGTGGAAAAAAATATTTAATTCCCTCAAGTGTTAGTTAATTAATTTTTCTAGCAAAAATTAAATTAATCCTAAGCCAGAAAATTAATTAATTAGAGTCAAAATTAGACTCGTAGAGAAATTAAATTCTCCAAGTGGAAAAATTCGTGGGCATTAAGGAAATTAATTTTTGGAGGTCCCCCACCAAGAAAACATTGGAAATTTCAAGAAAAATTAGACCCCTGGGCCTTGGTGGTTAAGTCAAAGTCAAATTTTTGAGGAAATTAGCTCAAAATAATTATTTTTGAGCTAATAAAAAATAGGTTAAATGAGAAATTCAAAAATTCCTCAAAAATGAATATTTTCAACGACAAAGATTAAAAGATCTTCAAGGATTCATCGATGGTCGAGGATCAAGCGAACTAGCCATTATTTTTCCACTTGGAGGATTTATCTATAAATTGAGAGTTATTTGTGTCTCAAGTCATCTGATGTTTGGCTAAGAAAATTCTGCAAAAAAATTGATGTAACGCTACTGTCCCGTTGGGAACATTTTCTGAGTCATAATAAAGACTTTGGGGTGTAGTTCATGGTGTTTATTGTCTATTGATTTGTGGTATGTGCTGGGTACGAGCTTTCCTATATTGTGCTTAAATTTTAAAGTTTGTTTTGCATTAGATGGTGATAAGAACATTCTATTGGTAGATTTTGGGTCTATCTTAGGTGATTTGATTCATCATATGTCTAACAAGTTTTCTTGAAGAAAATATATAGTGTTTGTAGGTTCCCCAGTCCTTGGGCTCCAAGTTCACAAACTGTGGATGTAGGTTGACTCTGTTTGGACTCCAAATATTTATATAGTTGATTTAACATTGCTAAGGCTGTAGGTTGCATCTATTATTCAAAGAACACTTAGCCATTTATCAAAAAATTATTTCTCAAAATTTATTTCAAAAGCCTTGTATATTTGTAAATAATTTTTATAATATATTTGTAAATTATTTTTCTCTAGCTAGGGTTTTGGGTTTTTGAGATTTTTGTATAATATATAGTGGCAGCAATAGCAACGGATCGAAGGTGGTGAAGGAGGAGGAGAATGTGGCCCTCGCATCAAAGGGTCTCAGTTAGGGGTAGGGGTAGCAAAAGAAGAACAAGAAGGAATTGTCTAAGGTGAAGTGCTTCAGGTGTGGCGAGTTTGGCCACTACAGTACCTAGTGTCCTCTCAGAAAGAAGGACAAGTAGGAGAAGTAGGACCAGTAGGCAGTGTCCGCAGAGATTGACAAGATGTCTTCTAGGATGGAAGAAGAGTTTGCCATGATTTCGCACATACCTCCAGGAGTGAGGTGCGATGACTTAGAGTTGTAGCCCCAGAGAGCTACAGATTTGGGTAGGTTCCATTGAGGAGTCCACCTCATGGATCAATACCTTGCTACGGGGGCCCACAATACTGAGTAGCATTATGGATCATTATCAGGAGGTGCAGTTAGGATTCCAAAGTGACAGTTGCAGACTAGTTGCAGTTAGATACTGAGGAGTGCAGTGCACAACAGTGTAAGTGGCACAATGAAGAGTCAGTAGCAGTGCAAATTCTTCAGTAGACAGAGTAGTAGCTAGTGGTAGTCAGAGACTCGGGTGATAGATGCATCATACTGAACACAGTTGATTCAGTATTTTGGATGTTTTCAGTTGCAGATGTTGCAATTGCAGAAGCAAAAAAGTTGCAATGTTGACCACAGTTTAGCAGGGTTAGCAACAACACAGATGCAACACAAATTAGAGTTGCGCAGTGGTTGGTGGGAAGTATGTCTAGAAATCAGCACATGTCACGAGGTGATGCAGAGACAGGGTGTTGTGGCAGGGTGTGCAACACTAGAACACATTCCTCGCTAAGAGGGAGTGTAAGTTTTGTAGCATCGGATGTGTTCTAGCTATGGAATTTGGTGGAGAGGCCAAAATAGATGAGATCTCCAAAACCTAGAAATCGTTTCTGGAAATTCCAGCTAGAAGTGTCTCAATTAGATTATCAACCGATTTTTAAATATTTCCTAAGTCTAAACTTAGGGAATATCGTTACTTAATCAGTATAAATTGAGATAAGGTAAGAATAGTCTAGAAACTCACACGGATTGATCCAAAAATGATCTGAGCCATCGATTGAGATTTAATCTTGGTCATTGGAGCCCCAACAGGAAGACATAAGAAGAGATCAATGTAGTGATGGAGAACACACCAATGTCACTTGGAGAATTCGATTTTCTAGAGTAGCAGCAGTCAGTTGCAGGAGAGTTTGAGCTTCAGTGAGGCAGCAGAGATAGTAAGGGGCAGGGACAGTGATCGAGAGGAAATTTTCCAGATCCAGAGAGGCAACAACAAGAGGGCCAAGTTATTCCCAGTTAGACAACGCAGAGGACTGCACAATTGCTTCAGAAAGGCAGTTCGATTTCGCTGAAGAAAAATTCATTCTCAGTTCTAGACGACGGGTGAATGGTCTAGAGTGCCAGAGAGGTGATTTACTCAGCAGAGACAGGCATAATGACTTCATCAAAGGCAGATTCGAGCCACACGTGTGGGAGACAACACACAAGGGTTCACGCTGGGGTTTGCACGACCAATTTTCTGAAGGGAAGTTGCGCGAAGATTGCTTGTGGAAGAAGGGTAATTCCATTAGATAATTTTGCCCAGATTCTCTTGTTGTTTGGATTGCCAGTTGGGCATCCATAGATTGTACTCAAATTTTCACCGCTGTATAATAATAAAAACCTTCACTGTTGCTCCGATTTTCCCAAGTTGGGTTTAACCAAGGACATTTGTCCAAAACTATCAGTGTCAATTTATGTGTGTGTGGATGAGTATTTTCTCAGTTTCCAGCGCTATTTTATTTCCGCAGTTTTATTTGTGAAGGTTGTACTGTGTTTATTTCGATGCTGTCGTAACAATAAACTAATTAACTAATTTATTAGTTAGAAGAAATAATACTGGTTGCTGCAATAGGATTTCAGCATGTTAGGGTCCTATAATAATAGGATTCATAATTTTGAATTGACTTTGGTTAGTCTTGTAATATGTACATACTTTGCTTTCTGCAAATTTGTTTTCCCATATTAAAAATTAAAATTGTAAAGAGGGTAAAAGTCCTAAAAGAAAAATCTAAGGACTTGAAAGAAAAATATCAAAAAAGAATAAAAAATGGACCCCAAAGAAAAAATAGATAAAAATAAAATATGAAAGTGATGCAAATCCAAATGCCACTACTATTTACTTTTACTGCAAAATAAATGATTATGTGTAACTTGTTCAAAATTCCATAATCCATGATGAGTTAAATAGCTTAATCTTAACTTCTCATGTTTTAAGTTTTATGCTGATAGATAGAGAATAAAGATCTAGCCAAACAGTTTAACCTTGGTAGATCAATAGTTAAAATAGAGAATAATAAGGAGCTCAACAGTTTAATCTTGAGCCCTTGGATGAAATAAAGTTAGAATTAGATAGATTCGTGTTTTAAAAGAAAAATGAATAAGAGCTTGCAAGCTCAAATGCACCCATGTAAATGAAGAAAAAATGTTAGGGTAGCAGATGGGTAGGTACAAGCAGTTTTACAAGGCATGGATAAACATCATTTGGCATATTACTAATTTCTCTCTCCACAATGTGTTTCAGTACTAAATCCTTCATTCATAAAGACTCAGAGCATTTCTCTGACTTTTGTTGGGACCGGACCCACGGCTTAATGATTGATTGGCACTAAGGTCTTAGAATTCCCCTCATAAAAACCCTTCTCCTTCATAAAAAGCCCTTTTCCTCCTTACATCATTCATTTTCCTTTGCAAAATCCCCTTTTCCTAAGTTTTACCTAGGAAAAGTAAAACCCCCTTGACTAATTCCCTTTTTCTATACAAAAATACCCAAAAACCCGCAAAAATGTTGTTATCCTAAGTATAAGTGTGAAATGTTAAATATGGCGCCACCACTATAAAAATCCCTCCCAAAGACATAAGTTACACTTTACTTAGTGTATTTGTTTATTCTTGCATTCATTTCATTATTAACACTTTAACTTATGTATTAGCTCCCTATTAACCCTTCAGCCCGTAGTATATTAATTCATTGAATATTAAATAAAACCAACCCATATTTTACATTTATCCTATTGTATATTTTCCCCACGTGATATTTTCCCCGCTCCCCATAGGTTTAAACTATTCCTTTTATATAAATATCCCGCCTATCCTAAACATTACACGTACAAATATTCCATTTTCTATGTAAAACCCTTACCCGCCTATCACAATCACATATAAAACTATATATTAAAACTATGTTTTAATATATAAGTTCAATCCCGCCGCAATAAAGAACTCTCGGGCCCCACGCCCATTAACATGCATCTTCACCATTAAATCCTAGACGTTCGCTTTCTCCCGCCAGATCCAACGATGTATAACTCACATCGCAAATTTGATAGCGCAATCGTTAAACAAAATAGAATTTGCGATAAAAGTTGTTTTGACCTTTCCTCTCTCCTCCACGCATCGTAGATGTATTGGATCGCATCGATTCATACTATACCATTTACCATCCTTCGACAATGCGAAAACTGCCTGGCGGTATTTCCTTCCCCTGCGCCCAAACCACTTATCCTATGTGATGTAACTGCCATTCAATGCATTCACTGTTTAATAAAAATGCATACAAACTGCCCATTTGCACTGTTTTCACTCTTTTCTGTTACTATTTGCACAAAAAGAGAATTTCGACCAAAAAGAACGTTGCCGACTCTATTTTAAAGCTTAAATTGAACAAAATTCGCCCAATTCGACTTCCACAAACATTGCCGAAGACATCCAAGTGCTATAAAGACCAGCAGAAGCTTCTGTAAGCTTTCTACAAGCCCAGAAACCTCGTTGCAGTTCAAACCTTTTTTTACAGTCTTTTCCCATCATCAAAGCCATAATCCCTCCTTGCAGACCTCTATCTCATTAATTAATGTTTTGTTTTGCAGGTTAGTAGCAAAAGGAGAATTGGGATAAACAGTGTAACACTAGTTAAAGCTGTTTACTCCTAAAAAACTTACAAAGAAATGGATTTTAAATGATATTCCTTAACAAAGATTCCAGGCAGCAAAACAGAAAGAAGTCATTTATGCAAAGAGAGATAAATTGGCACAGTAAATGGTAAAAGTGAAATAAGAATTCACAGTGACAGTGAAAACAAAACTGTCAAAGAGCATCAGAGTTAAAGTGTTTCAGATGAAAGTCAGAGTGAAAGTCAAATCAGAAAAACAAAGCAGTCAAGGTAAAGCAGTAAAAGTAAACACAGAGGCAGTAATGGTTAAACAGAGATGAAAACACTTTCACCAGCAACAATGAAGTTTATCCAAAGTAAAAGTAAAAATAGTTAAAAAAACAATAAGGTTAAAAGATGAAAACAGAGCAGGAAGGGACATTTTTCAGAAATTTCCTGTTTAAGTCATAGTTTTGCAGAAACTATTGGGGCCAATCCAAGATGAATCTTGTAAAACTGGAGGAGGTTTATATTCCTAAGAGGCCAATCTACAAAAAATTATTTCAGTTTTTACACAAGTATTACAGAATGAGAGATACATGCACATCTTCACAGCCTATTTTTCTGACTGTGCAAAGTTTTGTTTTACACATGTTTTTGCAGAGCTTATTGTGAATAACTGGAGTGGAATTTTAGGAAACTGAGAGAGGTTTATCTCAATAACATATTTGTCTACAATAACCTCTTTCATTTTTTACATATCTATCTCGGATTGAGATATACAAAGGTATCACTGGACCCCAATTTTGCAGAATTTCTGGAGCAAAATGCACAAAGAAAGGAGACAGTTAGTGACTTGGAAGCCTCATCATCAACTAAGTGTTGCTATCAAATTCACATTTCTTTTCTTTGTCACAATCAATCCATAAATATAGTGCCAAATAGTTTCATTAGTTTTGAGTGTCCTTTATTTAAGTTCTATTTATGTAATACAGTTTGAGATATTTGTAAACCAATCTTGATATTTTTTCAAGATATTCTAGTTTAGAATTTGTATAAATACTTTATCATTTGAAGTATTGAGTGTGGATTAATTGCTGAAGATTTCTATAGCTGTTATACTCTGAACCTAAGGGTTTTTGTAATCAAGTTCAAGTCATAAGGCTGGATCTCAAACAATAAAACATCATATTACTGGATTCATGTGTTGGGCCATTGAAGTGAAGTATTTACTAATGTTATTTGTCAATTTCTTATGTTTTTCATCCATTCATGAATGTGTTCTAAATTTTAATGTGAAATCAGGAATTGTCATATCAGAATTTGTTAAAAGCACTCTATTATTGACTGGTTTTCATTTAAATGTTTTCTGCTGATATCCAGACTAGGTAACCCTTAATTGCTCCCTAATTTTGATTGACCTCTCCCTTTTCACTCCTTTTCTGGATCAAATAATTCTTAATTGCTCATTATGCCAATTAAAACCATTTCACCATCAACCTTTGAAGATCTGAAGTGACTCTACTATCTTGCCCAGTGAAAATTTGACTTTAGACCTTGATCCTGATCTTCTGCTTGACACACTGACTCCATCTGCCCAATGGATTATTGATTCACAACTATCCATCTAATTAAGTGATTTTCCCACCAAAACAAATCAAAACCCCAAAATCAATTTGCCATTTATAACTAGCCTAAAATCAGATATAAAAACAAAGTTAAATCTTATAGAGAGAGCCCTCTCTGAGCCTTAGGAAGGCTAGATCTTAAAGCTTAAAAGTAGGTTTGTGGTTACCTCTAATATTCTTTAAACTATAATTCAAAATCTCATAACTTTGGGAATTATTAGAGTGATAACATACTGGCGACTCCGTTGGGGAAGACTAACATTTTCTTGAGAAATATTTTACAGGTTCAGATCTGATCTATGATTGTGGACAGTGATCAGACATACAAAGGTTAAAATCATCCACTTGGCGACTTCATTGTCCAAGATCTAGAGCTTCAAAGTTCAAAAGAAACTCCATAACCAAAAAATCCATATTCCGAATTATTAATGGTGATACAAGATGTCAGGGTTTGTGGCAAACCTTTTATCTCATGAGATTTTCAATGAATTCAAGGATGAGTTATTAGATTGTCTGCTTGATGAGGATTTTCTAAGAGCTGTCTTTCTTATTTTGAAATCAAGAAAATGTTCTCCTCAACTCAAAATATGTGTTCTTGAGTTAGTTTTTGAAAAATATGGAAATGGCATTAAACTTTTGCATTCTCAAATTCAGTCTTATAATTTCCGAGATCCTAAATAATTCTTGGAAAATCTTCCTTCTCCAAAGCAAGAGGAAATTGTACTACCTTTTGACTTGCAGATTGAGGATGATTATGCTTTCAAGTACAAGACTGAAGAAATAGTTTCAGGGTTTAATATTAAGGATACAACTAATCAATTAGTCATTGAAGGCCTAGAAGCACAAATCATACATCATGCCTTTAATGATCCTATAGCAAATTATATGGAGATTATTTTTAACTCAAGTCTGCAAACATGTTTTCTCTATGAGGATCAAATACATCAGTAGTTGCCATTACACATCATATCTTTGATTATGAAGACACATGATCAAGTTATGCTTCCAAGTTTGATGACAAGCAGTGAAATTATCCATTCATTTCTACAACTACTTGACTGGCTTCATTGGCATTTTTGTATTACCTGATTCAACAAGATTATCAATAGATTAGAGTAGGTAGATGAGTGCAAATAAGCTTAGAATTCTGAGCATCTTTTCAGTTTCAGTTCAGTGTGTTTTCAGATTTCAATTTGCAGAAAAAGTTTGGTTTTAGTATGAGATGTTCAGTTACAGATTATATGACAGAGCATGTTGCAGATCTGGGAACAACCCAATAGAGAAGGCTACTGATATTAAAGTTCTTGACATTTCGCTAGGAAATGCCATCGCTATGTGGAGCCACTGTTAGGGTCCTATAATAATAGGATTCATAATTTTGAATTGACTTCGATTAGTCTTGTAATATGTACATACTTTTCTTTCTGCAAATTTGTTTTCCCATATTAAAAATAAAATTTGTAAAGAGGGTAAAAGTCCTAAAAGAAAAATCAAAGGACTTTAAAGAAAAAATATACAAAAAGAATAAAAAATGGACCCCAAAGAAAAAAGAGATAAAAATAAAACATGAAAGTGATGCAAATCCAAATTCCACTACTATTTACTTTTACTGCAAAATAAATGATTATGTGCAGTTTGTTCAAAATGCCATAATCCATGATGAGTTAAATAGCTTAATCTTAACTTCTCACGTTTTAAATTTTATGTTGATAGATAGAGAATAAAGATCTAGCCAAACAGTTTAACCTTGACAGATCAATAGTTAAAATAGAGAATAATAAGGAGCTCAACAGTTTAATCTGAGCTCTTGGATGAAATAAAGTTAGAATTAGATAGTTTCCTGTTTTAAAAGAAAAATGGATAAGGGTTTGCAAGCTCAAATGCACTCATGTAAATGAAGAAAAAATGTTAGGGTAGCAGATGGGTAGGTACAAGCAGTTTTACAAGGCACGGATAAAAATCATTTGGCATATTACTAATGTCCCTCCACACAATGTGTTCCAGTACTAAATCCTTCAGTCATAAAGGCTCAGAGCATTTCTCTGAATTTTGTTGGGACCGAACCCACGACTTAATGATTAATTGGCACTAAGGTATTAAAATTCCTCTCATAAAAACCCTTCCTCCTTACATCTTTCATTTTCCTTTGCAAAATCCCCTTTTTCTAAGTTTAAAACACATTTTACCTAGGAAAAGTAAAACCCCCTTGACTAATTCCTTTTTTCTATACAAAAATACCCAAAAACCCACAAAAATGTTGTTATCCTAAGTATAAGTGTGAAATGTTAAATATGGGGCCACCACTATAAAAATCCCGCCTAAAGACATAAGTTACACTTTACTTAGTGTATTTGTTTATTCTTGCATTCATTTCATTATTAACACTTTAACTTATGTATTAGCTCCCTATTAACGCTTCAGCCCGTAGTATATTAATTCATTGAATATTAAATAAAACCAACCCATATTTTATGTTTATCCTATGGTATATTTTCCCCACGTGATATTTTCCCCACTCCCCATATGTTTAAACTATTCCTTTTATATAAATATCTCGCCTATCCTAAACATTACACGTACAAATATTCCATTTGCTATGTAAAACCCTTACTTGCCTATCATATTCACATATAAAACTATATATTAAAACTATGTTTTACTATATAAGTTCAATCCTGCCGCAATAAAGAACTCCCGGGCCCCACACCCATTAACATGCATCTTCACCATTAAATCCTAGCTGTTCACTTTCACCCGCTAGATCCAACAGTGTATAACTCACATCGCAAATTTGATAGTGCAATTGTTAAACAAAATAGAATTTGCGATAAAAGCTGTTTCGACCTTTCCTCTCTCTTCCATGCGTTGCAGATGTATTGGATCGCATCGATTCATACTATACCATTTATCATCCTTCGACAATGCGAAAACCGCCTGGCGGTATTTCCTTCCCCTGCGCCCAAACCACTTATCCTATGTGATGTAACTGCCATTCAATGCATTCACCGTTTAATAAAATGCATACAAACCGCTCATTTGCACTGTTTTCACTCTTTTCTGTTACTATTTGCACAGAAAGAGAATTCCGACCAAAAAGAACGTTACCGACTTTGTTTTAAAGCTTAAATCGAAAATAATTTGCCCAATTCGACTGCTACAAACATTGCCGAAGACATCCAAGTGCTATAAAGACCAGCAGAAGCTTCTGAAAGCTTTCTACAAGCCCAGAAACCCCGCTGCAGTTCAAACCATCTTTTACAGTCTTTTCCCATCATCAAAGCCATAATCCCTCCTTGCAGACCTCTTTCTCATTAATTAATGTTTTGTTTTGCAGGTTAGTAGCAAAAGGAAAATTGGGATAAACAGTGTAATACTAGTTAAAGCTGTTTACTCCTAAAAAACTTACAAAGAAATGGATTTTAAATGATATTCCTTAACAAAAAATTCCAGGCAACAGAACATAAAGAAGTCATTTATGCAGAGAGATATAAATTGGCACAGTAAATGGTAGAAGTGAAATAAGAATTCACAGTGACAGTGAAAACAGAACAGTTAAAGAGCATCAGAGTTAAAGTGTATCAGATGAAAGTCAGAGTGAAAGTCAAATCAGAAAAAACAAAGTAGTCAAGGTAAAACAGTAAAAGTAAACATAGAGGCAGTAATGGTTAAACTGAGATAAAAATACTTTCACCAGCAACAATGAAGTTTATCCAAAGTAAAAATAAAAACAGTTAAAAGAACAGTAAGGTTAAAAGATGAAAACAGAGCAGGAAGGGACATTTTTCAGAAATTCCCTGTTTAAGTCATAGTTTTGCAGAAACTATTGTGGCCAATCCAAGATGAATCTTGCAAAACTGGAGGAGGTTTATGTTCCTAAGAGGCAAATCTACAAAAACCTATCTCAGTTTTTACACAGGTATTACAGAATTAGAGATACATGCACATCTTCACAGCCTATTTTTCAGACTGTGCAAAGTTCTATTTTACACATGTTTTTGCAGAGCTTATTGTGAATAATTGGAGTGGAATTTTAGGAAACTGAGAGAAGTTTATCTCAATAACATATTTGTCTACAATAACCTCTTTCACTTTTTATATATCTATCTCAGATTGAGATATACAAAGGTATCACTGGACCCCAATTTTGCAGAATTTCTGTAGCAAAATGCACAATGGAAAGAGACAGTTAGTGACTTGGAAGTCTCATCATCAACTAAGTGTTGCTATCAAATTCGAATTTCTCTTCTTTGTCACCATCAATCCATAAATATAGTGCCAAATAGATTCATTAGTTTTGAGTGTCCTTTATTTAAGTTCTATTTATGTAATACAGTTTGAGATATTTGTAAACCAATCTTGATATTTTTTCAAGATAGTCTAGTTTAGAATTTGTATAAATACTTCATCATTTGAAGTATTGAGTGTGGATTAATTGCTGAAGATTTCTATAGCTGTTATACTCTAAACCTAAGGGTTTTTGTAATCAAGTTCAAGTCAGAAGACTGGATCTCAAGCAATAAAGCATCATATTACTGGATTCATGTGTTGGGCCACTAAAGTGAAGTATTTACTAATGTTATTTGTCAATTTTCTTATGTTTTTCATCTGTTCATGAACATGTTCTAAATTTTAATGTGAAATCAGGA
This sequence comes from Pinus albicaulis, assembly GCA_034641835.2. Lineage (NCBI taxonomy): Eukaryota > Viridiplantae > Streptophyta > Pinopsida > Pinales > Pinaceae > Pinus > Pinus albicaulis. Next base: position 1,628,262,612 of record CM076581.1, read on the forward strand.
ATTGTTATATCAGAATTTGTTGAAAGCACTCTGTTATTGACTGGTTTTCATTTAAATGTTTTCTGCTGATATCCAGACTGGGGAACCCTTAATTGCTCCCTAATTTCGATTGACCTCTCCCTTTTCACTCCTTATCTGTATCAAAGAATTTTTAATTGCTCTTTATCCCGATTAAAACTATTTCACCATCAACCTTTGAAGATTTGAAGTGACTCTACTATCTTCCCCAGTGAAAATTTGACTTTAGACCTTGATCCTGATCTTTCTGCTTGACACATTGACTCCATCTGCCCAATGGATTACTGATTCACAACTATCCATCTCATCAAGTGATTTTCCCACCAAAACAAATCAAAACCCCAAAACCAATTTGCCCTATATAACTAGCCTAAAATCAGATATAAAAACAAAGTCAAATCTTATAGAGAGAGCCCTCTTTGAGCCTTAGGAAGGCCAGATCCTAATGTTTAAAAGTAGGTTTGTGGTTACCTCTAATATTATTTAAACTATAAATCAAAATCTCACAACTTTGGGAATTATTAGAGTGATAACACAACAGTAAGTTGAAATTTTCACATCCAAGGGTAGTGTCAGCCTCTAGGCCTTTTGGCCTTCCCTTTTTGGCCCAGCGCTGAGGGTTTAAGGCCTTTTCAGGCCTGGCCGTGGCCTCTAGGCCACTCAACCCCCCTCCTTGATGTAATGTTCCTTTTTCTGGTATTCCTTATGACATGGTTAGGATGGACTCTTAGAGTTTGGAGCAGACAGGTCACAGGTGCAGGTTGGCGTCATCGATGGGACGTGGAGCTTTTGGAGGGGTTTTGAGGATTTCTTATGAGGTTCGATGGAATTCTCTTGGTATATTCCACCATCCGCACAGTTTGCCTTTCGTTCTGATGCATTTCGACAACTTTTAGAAAATTGAGTTATAAATAGGCTTAACTCAATTAATTACACCTATGGTGGCGTTTCGGGAGGAATTCTAGGTAGAACACCTTAGTGTAATAGCTCGTTGGAACCAGAACGAGAAGATATACAAGATGGGATGGCTAGGAGTTATTTTTAGTGACTTGAGGAGGCATGGTGGCCAATTGATCATTTTCCCACATTAAAAAGAGTATTTTAATTAAGGGAAATGTATTCAGTGATTAAAATAATAATAAAATATGAGCTTCTAGAGGAGTCCATCAAATATATAAAAAGGGGAGGAAGGGCCATTAGAGATAATCTTGGATTTGGTATTGTTTCTTGTATGAGAGGTTGAGAACCTGGTTCTCTATTCCATTGGTAGCCACAGGATGGAAACGCTCAAGTGATTTAGTGAGATTGGGCGAGTACCCATCTCCCCTTGGTGGATTCATCCAGAATTCACAGGAGAGCTCAACAGTGTAGTTCAGTTAAGTTTGGAGGGCCAACATAGTAGTGCAACAAATTATCTTGGAGGCCAACTTTCATCTCAGTTATTTTGGTTAGAAGGGCCTACGCAGTCATTGGAGGAGGCTCATTTGTGGGAGCTGCATTGGTGGGACTTTGGAGCTGGGGTGTTGGGAGATCGATAGGGGAGCCATTTGAGGAGGTTGGCTGAGATTTTGTAGAGCAGTGATTGACAGTAGCAGCTACAGTGCCAGAAAATGAAATTGGAAGAGGGCCAAACTACAAAGGGTCAGATTTTGAAGGTTGGAATTAGAGGAAACCCTTTCTGGGTTTTGGGCAAGGATTATATTCCCAAATTCCTAGAATTTTTTGGGAAGTTTTGAAGGGGTAAATCAGAGGGCGGAGTCTGGAATCAATGTAGTTTGGGAGCAGCAGTGTAATTTTCTAGAGGATCTAGGTATTGCAGCTGTTGGGATTTTCTGTACTCATCACCCGGTGCTTGTAGCTTTCCTTGTGCAAGCCTAGATGCATTTTCTCCATCTCATTTGTACCACAGCTCTATTATTATTAAAATCTTGGCTAGTTTGAGGATTTGCATAAATTTTTGGTTATTATATTTATGCTCTGAAAATTTCTGTGTTTGTATAATTGCATGTTTTTGTTATCATTGTAAACTTTCCATTTGGAACATTACAGTGGTATCAAAGCTGGTGATCTTGCCAACCTGAGGGTTTACTTGCTAAATTACCGGAAAGGCTAAATTCAAGGTTTTACTGCAGTTCAATTTCAGAGGACGCAGTGATAGTTTGGGAGGATGCAGTTGGGTTCTTGTGTTTGTTGTTGGTTGCAAAGTTCATTAGCTTACGAGAGCTATAGGCAAACCTAGGTTCATTAGCTTTTCAGCTATAGGTGAACCTCCAAGGGCTGAGATTGACATTCTATTTATGGAGCAACATGGCAGTCTCTGGTCCAACGCAGAGGAGGAGATTTGAGCGTAGTTGTGGAGGAAGTTCTCAACCATTTGAACATTGTCTGCTGAGAGAGATAGAGGAAGTGTATGAGGGATTATTTGTTGCACATTTGGAGGGTTGTTGAATATTTTACTGATCATTCTGTAGACAACGTATTCAACAACTATTAGGAGAGCGTAGGGCTTATTGGGGTCAATTTTGAAGGATTATGATTTGGCCAAAATATTTTTGGGTTTTGGTTGGATTGGCTTGAGGAGTCCGGGAGTAATATTTGAGAACTTTACAAGCACTGGATGTGGGTGTTTTGGCCAAACCATTGCAATAGCTAGTGTAGAATTGTTGTCGGAGAGCGTAAGGCCTTGGGGGTGGGGTCGATTTTGGAAGTTCAAAACCAAGCCAAACCATTTCTGGGTTTTCTTGGGTTTTGGGCAAGGATCACTTTCCCAAATTCCTAGAATTTTCGAAGCAGTTCTCAGAGGGAAAATCTAGTGCCAAAGTCCGCCAGCAGTTGTAGAAACTAGGAGACAATGCAGTATTCAGAGGAGAAGTTTGTTGTATGCGCAACAACTGTATTATTTTTTATTGCTCACTTGAGACCGGTAACTTTCCTTGCGCAAGTCCAGATTGAGTGTTTCATCTATGATGAACCGAACACTTGAAACATTTAGCCGTCAACAATTATCCAAGCCGAGGACTATCCAGAACTGGTTGCTAAAGCTATACCTGGTCACTGGGATCGTTTCACTGGAGCTGGTTGTTGAGACTTTTCGGGGCAGCATATATACCAGGTGTTATCCTTCTATAAGTTTCTTTCAATCAAGCAAATGTCTAGTAAATTATGAGTTGTATATGTAGCTTGTATTTATTGTCATGACTGGCAGAATTTATTAAAAGCCCTGTAATAAGTTGTATTGGCTATAGATCTATCCATCAAGGGTTTGATAGGAGGTTTGTGAGCCTTGACATTGGTGAGTGAGAGTTTAGCTATTTGGGCAATGTTTGAGTGGTGAGTTGCTATGGTTGAATATCTTGTTTGTATGCCGGGTATGATGAGGATATTGTTGAGTGTAATATCCCAAAGGGGAAATAACCAGTAATACAAAGCATACAACAAGATACAAAATGCTATAAACTGAACATGAAGTAGATACACATGAAATAGAAAGAATATTGAGCCATTTTATTATACTGAGAAATAGAAATGAGTACAAGAGGTGATCATAGTGATGGCACCTTGACTTGCACCAGGCAAGCGTAGGAATACTCTCAGAATATCAAAGGAATGGCTGCTCTCTGCTCTGCATCCAGGTTGCTGGAAAACTGCTGTGCTGCTGCTACTACTGGAACAAAATGAGTATTTGGGGCTGCTCCCCTACTTGGAATGCGCTGAAACTCTGGAATCCGCCTCTACTCACAATACCTAGAAAAGCCCAGAGAGCGTTTCTGGAATGGATGACCCTCGAAAATACCTCCCTTGAGGATCTACGCTATCCTCCCAAAGGCCACGCTGAGGCTGAATGAAATCCTCCAAAAGGTGGCCTCCCGCTCTACCAAAAGTCTCCAATAGGCAAGGGCTAGCCCCTTGCTCAATCTCCCGACCAAAATCCTCCAAACAATGCCACTCCGGAGCTCCCTTAAAATGGACTGCATCCTCCCTCTTAAGAACTGCGCAGTCTCTATGGCTCTGCTCCTCCCACGAATGCCAACACCAATCCACCTGCAAAATACTAATGAGACTACCTCACCCGAGCAAGCACTCGAAGTCTCCCGGGGCTGAGGGGGGATCTCCGAACGGAGACACCCGATGCACTAAACAGTGCTACAGACAAGCTAAACAACCAGCGTGCTCTAAGTCGAAGTGACCAGCTCAATATGCATAAACTCGAATGAGGAAATGAGGAGGCTCTCCTCCTTTTTATAACGATGACCTCTCTCAACCCTAGGCCCCACCATCTCCTACGTTGCTTCCATTTGGCCCACGTTGCCAACTCAACTGCGCTGGCCATGCTCACGCAGTCCATGTGGGTCCCCCTTTCACATGGTCACTTGGACCCCCTTGGCCCACTTAAGTCACAACGTTGATGCTTCTAGGTAACCTTTAGGGAGTGCACTTTATTCTAAAGTGAGTTATATCCCCCTCTTACTCACTTTTATTTATATTTTTACTATAGAAGGCAAAATTGATCAAAATTAATATTTCCAATTAGCTATCGCTAATTGGGAATATTACAGTCTCCCCCGGCAAAATGTTGCTTGACCCCAAGCAACTGTAGTGATGGATGCTGCAAGATCTTCTCACTCTCCCAAGTGGCATCCTCATCTGGCAAATTCTTCCACCTCACCAAGAATTCCTGGACTGTCCTGCTCCGCAGCTGCCTCTCTCTGACATCAATGATGGCGTCCGGCTGTAGCACCAAATGCCCCTCATCATCTGTAGGTGGAAGCTCCTCTGTCACTGTCACCTGCTGTCCCAAAGCCTTCTTCAAGCATGATACGTGGAAAATGTTATGAATTTTGCTGCCTTGGGCCAGCTCCAACTCATAGGCAACCTGTCCAACCCTGCGTATCACCCTGTACGGTCCATAAAAGCGGGGCTTGAGCTTTTCAGCCCCCTTTTGCTTCAGAGTCGACTGTAGGTATGGCTGCAAGCATAGGTAGACCAAGTCCCCTACCTCAAACTGTCTCTCCACCCGACCCTTGTCGGCATACAGCTTCTGCTGATTCTGTGCCATAGCCATGTTATCCTTGAGAGCTCGGAAGATGTCCTAACTCTCTTGGATCCAATCCTTGGCTCTCGGAGCCTTGCTGGCACCAAACATCACATCAACAAAAGACAAAGCATGATAACCATATAATGCATATAACGGAGACATACCGATAGACATGTGATGTGTGTTGTTGTAGCAGTACTCTCCTAGGTGCAGCCACTTCAGCCATGCTCTCTGCTGCCCACTGACATAGTTACGCAAGTAGCCCTCCAGCCACTTGTTAACTATCTCCGTCTGCCCATCTGGCTGTGGGTGATAGCTGGTGCTCGGTGTCAACTCTGTCTCCACCAATCGGAAAAGCTCCTGCCAAAATCCGCCCATGAAGCGGCTGTCTTTGTCACTGACAATGGTCTTGGGAAGACCATGTAACCTGAAGATATCCCGGAAGAACAACTCTGCCACCTGTGCTACTGTATAGTGCGCGGATATGGTGAAAAAGTGTGCATATTTTGTCAGTCGATCAACGACGACAAATATACAGTCCTTGCCCTGCACTGTGGGCAACCCTGTGATGAAGTCCATTGAAATACTCTCCCATTTCCCCTCTGGAATGGGAAGAGGCTACAACAACTCTGCTGGATGGTTCATCTCCCCCTTGTTGCGCTAACAAACTTCGCACTCCTTGACATGCTGGAGTACGTCCTCCTTGAGGCCCTTCCATGAGAACCTCTCTCTGATGGCCCTGTAGGTTTTGGTAAACCTCTGGTGACCAGCCAATGGTGAATCATGAGAAGCCTGTAGTATCTTCTTCTTGAGCTGAGAGCCCTCAGTCAAGAAGATTCTGTCCCTGTAGTAGATGATCTCATCCATTACCCTGTATCTATCATCCGTCACCTGTCCATCCAGAACCTCGCAAGAAAACCTGTCCTTGGAGTACTCCACCAAAAGTCGAGCCCTCCAATCTGCGTCCAGACTCATCAAAGATAGCCATAGAACATTCTTGGCAATTTTATCGACCACGTTGTTCTTTCCTTTGACATACTCTATGTCAAAGTCGTAGGCCTGGATCTTGCTGACCCACTTCTGCTGCCTCTCCTGTAGCTGCTTCTGCTCTAAAAAGAATCTGAGGCTGTTGTGGTCAGTCCTCACCTTGAACCTGTTACCTACTAGGTACTGCCGGAATTTGGCCAAGGCATGCATGATGGCCAACATCTCCTTGTCATATATGGCATATAACCGCTCATGTGGAAGGAGCTTCCGACTCTCAAAAGTTATCGGGTGACCTCCCTGCATCAATATTGCACCGATCCCCTCTCCCGATGCATCACACTCTAGGACAAATGGGTGCGTGAAATCCGGCAATGCAAGTACTGGGCAGCTGCTCATCACCTCCTTGAGCCTGTCAAAAGCCCGCTACGCTGTATCTGACCAACTGAATGCCCTCTTCTTTGTCAAATCTGTTAAGGGTGCAGCAAGCTAAGAGAAACTCTTGACGAACTTCCTGTAGTAGGTGCAGATACCTACAAACCCACGAAGTTCTGTCACGTTTCTCGGCTCTGGCCAATCTTTGATGGCCTTGATCTTCTCCTCGTGAACCCTCACTCCGTCCACCCCTATAATGTGTCCCAGATATTGCATCTCTGTTAGTCCAAACTCGCACTTGGAGAGCTTAGCATAAAACTGTTGCTCCTCCAAAATACGCAATACTGCCTCTATGTGCTGGAGATGCTCCTCCCATGTCCTGCTGTATATCAATATATCATCAAAGAAAACCAGCACAAACTTCCTTAGGTGACTGCGGAAGATGTGGTTCATGCACGACTGGAATGTGGCTGGTGCGTTGGTTAGCCCGAAGGGCATCACCAAGAACTCGAAATGGCTATAATGGCATCTGAAAGCGGTCTTGGGAATGTCCTATTCCCTCACACGAATTTGGTGGTACCCGGATCTCAAATCAATCTTTGAGAAGAACTGTGCTCCTCTCAACTCATCCATCAGCTCATCAATCCGCAGTATGGGGTACCTGTTCTTCATGGGTTTCTTGTTCAAAGCCCTGTAATCAATGCACATCTGCAATGTGCCGTCCTTCTTCTTCACCAACACTACTGAAGAAGAGAAAGGACTGGTGCTAGGCTGTATGTGTCCAAGAGCCAACAGCTCACGGATGGATTGCTCAATCTCGTCATGATAGGCCTTGGGGTGCCTATAGGGTGTGGTAATAATGGCCTGAATGCCTTGCTCTAGCTCAATAATGTGCTCAAATCCCCGATTCGGTGGCTGTCCTGGCGATATCTCCCCAAACCATGTGGCATACCTGTCAAGGATGGTCTGTATCTCAGGATGAACTGTCTGCCCGGTGGTCCCTGTCTCTGATGCACGCAGCTCTACTGCCCACTCTATGTCTGCCTCCATCCAGTGAGCTGAAACGATCTGGGGTGGGTAAGTGTGCATCCCCCATATCTTCTCATGCTTCCCGGTCTTCTTATCATCCCAATCCATCTCCAAGGCCTCCCAATCTGTGGTGACCTTCCCTAGAGTAATCAGCCACTGTACACCCAACACCACATTGGTATCCGGTATGTTAACCACAAAAAAATGATCAGTCACTGTGTAGGTGCCCATCGTCACAGCCAGCTCTGGAACATATCTGGCACACTGCATCGTCTGATCTCTTGGGACCAACACTGAAAATCCATCGAAGCTCTCTGTCGGTATGCCTCTCCGCTCAACCATATGTGCATCGATGAAGTTGTGGGTTGCCCCACTGTCTACTAGTACTGAAACTCGCTGCCCACGTATGGTCCCTCAGACACGTAGCGTTAGATAGTTGGGTACTCCCCGCAATGCTGTAAGGGTCCCCCTGTGGGTGCAAAGGCTGCACCTCCTGCTCCTGGTGGTGGAGGTGGCAAATGGTCCTGCGTTGCATGGCTGCCTCCTGCCTCCCCGTCATCATACTCATCCTCTTCTCTGCTGCTCTCGGAGAAGACCTCAATAAAGTGTGCTTTGCCCGCAGCACATCTGTGTCCTGGTGCCCATGGCTCCTGACATGTAAAACACAACCTCTTCTTCTTCAACTCCCTCCTGGCATCATCATCCAACTGTCCTCTACCCGGATTCCCCTTTGGAGGTGGAATCCTAATGTCCTTCCCCTTAGGCTGGAAATCCTGTCTCTGTGGGTAAGGCGTCCTGGTCCTAGGTAAGGCATCCTATAAATCCCGGGTCCTGCCAACTGCGTCATGGAGTGTGGTTGGTCTAGTGGATCTGACCAGTCCCCGAAGCGGCTCTGCTAACCCCTCAATGAACATATAAATCATCTGTGCCGCGGATAGATCTGGCACCATCACTGAAAGTCTCAGAAAATCTGAGACATAAGTATCCGGGCTCTCGGTCTGCTTGAGCCTCGTCAGCTCAACAAAATGCTCCTCCGGATCCCTCCTATCGAACCTCTCTATCAATCTCCGGGTGAACTCGGCATATGTAGTCACTGTCGAATGTCCGACTGTAACCATCCCACGGAACCACCAGTCCTGGGCCTCTCCATCAAGATGTAGTGCTGCCACCTTGATGGCCTCCATCTCTGCCATCTGGTTGAGCTGGAAGTATATGTCCAGCTTCTCAACCCAAGCCTTTGCCGAACTGTTTAATGAACCATCAAACGTGGGCAAATGGAACTTGCTCACTGTACGTTGAGCGTCTCCCTCATGATAATGCCGGTGCCCTCTGTGATGGTCGCGGGGTCTGTTGTCCCGCTGGAGCTGAACAAAATCTCTGAATGGAAGGGCGTCCCTGAACTCCTGCCCATATGCCTGATACTCAGCAAAATAATCACCCATGTGGTCGTGCTCTGGCTCCTGCTGTGCTCCTGTCCCAGTGTCTGCACCCAGAAAAGTGGGCATGGTGGAACGTGTGGGGGCATGTGATGCCATGTGCGGAGTGGCATCGTGCTCTTGCAAATGGTGGGACGTGCCTGATCCCTCACCAATTTGAAAACCCCTTGGGGTTTCACGCTGTCTAGCTCTACAGACGTGAATCTCTGCCCCATCACCTTAATCTGCCTCGACAGCTCCTGTACTGACTTGAGGAGCATGTCCCCAAACTTCTTTATATCACTATCATCTGCCATCACTATTGGATCCTGTTCTGCGTTCACTACTGGATCTTGTTCTGCGTCCACTACTGGACCCTGTTCTGCGTCCACTACTGGAACGCAGTCACCCTCTTCGTAGGTGATCTGCAACCTACGTTCTTTGTCACGGTACTTCCTACCCCTGTAGCAAATGTATGGCTTCTCTCCCGGTGTCATAGACAACTTGCTCCATAGGCTGAGCCAGGTCTATGAGCTCTGATACCATTGTAATATCCCGAAGGGGAAATTATCAGTAATACAAAGCATACAACAAGATACAAAATGCTATAAACTCAACATGAAGCAGATACACATGAAATAGAGGGAATACTAAGCCATTTTATTATACTGAGAAATAGAAATGAGTACAAGAGGTGATCGGAGTGATGGAACCTCGACTTGCACCAGGCAAGTGTAGGAATACTCTCAGAATATCAAAGGAATGGCTGCTCTCTGCTCTGCGTCCAGGTTGCTGGAAAACTGCTGTGCTGCTGCTACTACTGGAACAAAATGAGTATTTGGGGCTCCTCCCCTACTCGGAATGAGCTGAAACTCTGGAATTCGCCTCTACTCACAATACCCAGAAAAGCCCAGAGAGCATTTCTGGAATGGATGACCCCCGAAAATACCTCCCTTGAGGATCTACGCTATCCTCCCAAGGGCCACGTTGAGGCTGAATGAAATCCTCCAAAAGATGGCCTCCCGCTCTGCCAAAAGTCTCCAATAGGCAAGGGCTGGCCCCTTGCTCAATCTCTCGACCAAAATCCTCCAAACAATGCCACTTTGGAGCTCCCTCAAAATGGACTGCATCCTCCCTCTCAAGAACTGCGCAGTCTCTATGGCTCAACTCCTCCCATGAATGCCAACACCAATCCACCTGCAAAATACTAATGATACTACCTCACCTGAGCAAGTACTCGAAGTCTCCCGGGGCTGAGGGTGGGATCTCCGAACGGAGACACCCGATGCACTAAACAGTGCTGCAGACAAGCTAAACAACCAACGTACTCTAAGTCGAAGTGACCAGCTCAATATGCATAAACTCGAATGAGGAAATGAGGAGGATCTCCTTTTTATAACGATGGCCTCTCTGAACCCTAGGCCCCACCATCTCCTACGTTGCCTCCATTTGGCCCACGTTGCCAACTCAACTGTGCTGGCCATGCTCACGCAGTCCATGTGGGTCCCCCTTTCACGTGGTCACTTGGCCCCCCTTGGCCCACTTAAGTCACAACGTTGATGCTCCTAGGTAACTTTTAGGGAGTGCACTTTATTCTAAAGTGAGTTATATCCCCCTCTTACTCACTTTTATTTATATTTTTACTATAGAAGGCAAAATTGATCAAAATTAATATTTCCAATTAGCTATCGCTAATTGGGAATATTACATTGAGTTGGATATGAATGTTTGGAGTCTACTGGTTATGCCATTGTTTTTCACAGTCTTGTATGAGTCAAGTATTACTGTATTATTGTCAGAGTCCTGCATAAGTCAATTGATGTACTAAAACATGGATGACACATTCATAAATACTCTTAATAAATTGGCAACAACAATTGATAGAATCCTTTCCAAGGGAACACTTTCTATGCTACAACAAGGAAAGCCACGGGAAGAGCATGAATTGGGACACAAAATCTTCAAACTTGGAACATACTTGAGATGTATGGGGGTTACACCAAAAGCCCTTCTAAAACTAGAAGAGCTTGATTCACTCCTTTCCGAAGTGGATCAGTCAGATGGGAGAAGCTTAATTTGGGCTCTAAAACTAGCCATGCTTGCCTTAGCATAGCCCAAGTATTTGGAGCACCCTTGTATGGGAGTCAAACTTCCAGTTGCCTAATGTCTTAGTAGTATCATGGTGCTAACCACACCTATACCTCCTTACAGTGATAACATTTTGAGGAGAGTCTTCAGGTTGATAGTGGAGATCCTGCATGATTTGGATAATAGTGAGGGCCCTACCTTCGTGAAGAGGCTAGAGATTCTAGAAGTCATGGCCTTGGTTAGGGTTTATGACCTCATGTTTGAGCTAGAGTGTGATGACTTGATCCTACAGATGTTCCAATGCTTCTTTAGCATTAGGAAACATCATCCTCACACAATCGTAGCACACATGCAGTCTATTCTGTCATCATATACGAGGGGCTGAGATGCCATTTGCCGGGAGCTACAGATTAGATTGCTGAGCATTTGGAGGAGAAAGAAGTTGGTCTCATCTACTGCTTATGAGCTAGCCAAAAGGCTGGTTGAGCGAACATTGGGCTATTCAGGAGACAATTAACCAGGGAGGAGCTGCCTCAGTTTGGAGGATCAGGCAGCAAGAATGAGCTGAGGAGGATGATCTTTGCTTCATCTACAAAGAACATTGGGGACCTGACCACTCATGATTGAGAGATGCAAAGGAGGTGGCAAAGGTAGAGCAGGAGGACATTCCTTCTGTATGTCATGAGGAGGGCTCTTCTTTGGATGAGTCAATGGGGTCATACGAGGATGCCTCTGGAGAGCATGAGCAGTCATGTGAAGTTGTGGACAGCAGACTAGATTTATATTTCAGTGTGTATGGTGCGCAGTCAGGGGACTCTAGGGGAGATATTCAGGATGACGAGTCACCTGTGATGATTCAACATGAGCAGCATATGGTGGAGCATGAGTCAGCTGAGGAGGATATGCACAGTATGCGGGATGATCCTTTTGTGGAGGGTCAGTCGGAGGATCACATTGAGCTTGTGATGGAGGAGGATGAGCGACCACCCTTGGGGTCAACCATTGATAAGGAGGAGATAGATGGACAAATGGCTAGTAGGATGGTAGTATTTACAGGCACTTGTCCTCAGGAGGTACTGGAGTATGTCAGGACAACGTTGCAGAAGATAAGTGGGTTGGAGGAGTGTGGAGTTTCCTATTCGGCGAGGGAGACAGCAGTGCATCCATCTTTGGGTCTACCCATTGATGAGGTGCAAACACAGGTAGTGCCGACCATCACAACTGCAACATTTTCAGGCAACAACCCTCTCCAGGGGTATATAGTCTGGGCTTGCAGCATAACTTGCCCACTTTTGTCTATTATAGGGAGATGGGCAGGACTTCTTGGACCGATTATGCTGGTTCACAGGGCAGAGCGTTGGGAGTTGAGCATGGACCTTTATCAGCTTAGTAGACTTATCCCTTGCACAGGTGTTCATGTGTTAGATTGGCAGGAGATCATGAGTTGGTATCTTATTTATGGGGTATCATTCTTAGTTCGGGGCACATTCTAGCAGGAGCCCTTAGATGAGAGAGTTATTGCATGTTTCAGTGGGCTGTGAATGGTGGACCGACAGTCCATTAGTATTTGAGTAGCACTAGCCCAACATCAGCAGAGCAAGATTGACCTCGGCTTATGCCAGAGGTTGGATTGGAGAGATTTGCTGAGTTGGTATTCGCTTCATGGAGCAGTAGCTATAGCCAGAGACAATGCACAGTCTGAGCCATGGGACTTGGGTGATGATTGGCCAAGGTGGCATTGGGATCTAGGAGGATTGGTTGATGATAGGTATAGTGAGAGATTAGTTTGGGATCCAGGCATTGAGGGGTCTGTTTTCGGCGGCTTGACACAGAGGCATAGTAGCATCTAGTGGTTTGTATGGGATTCGGGCATTGGGTCTTAGTTGCATCGGGCCAACAGACTGGTCCACATATTTGGATTGCAGAAGGGCAAGCAATCTTGGGGCGGAGGATTTGTAATGTTCCTTTTTCTGGTATTCCTTATGACATGGTTAGGATGGACTCTTAGAGTTGGGGGCAGACAGGTCACAGGTGCAGGTTGGCATCATCGGCGGGCTCTAGGGGCTTTTGGAGGGGTTTTGAGGAGTTCTTATGAGGTTCGATGGAATTCGTTTGGTATATTCCACCATTCGCACAATTTTCCTTTCATTCCGATGCATTTCGACAACTTTCAGAAAATTGAGTTATTAATGGGCGTAACTCAATTAACTACGCCTAAGGTGGCATTTCAGGAGGAATTATTGGTCAGAAAAACTTAGTGTAGTAACTCATTGGAACCAGAATGAGAAGATCTACGAGATGAGATGGCTAGGAGTTATTTTTAGTGGCCTGAGGAGGCCTGGTGGCCAATTGACCATTTTCCCACATTAAAAAAATATTTTAATTAAGGGAAATGTACTCAGTGATTAAAATAATAATAAAATATGAGCTTCTAGAGGAGTCCATCAAATACATAAAAAGAAGAGGAAGGGCCATTAGAGATCATCTTGGATTTGGTATTGTTTCTTGTATGAGAGGTTGAGAACCCGATTCTCTACTCCATTGGTAGCCTCAGGATGGAAAACCTCGGGTGATTCAGTGAGATTGGGCGAGTACCCATCTCCCCTTGGTGGATTCATCCAGAATTCATAGGAGACCTCAATAGTGTAGTTCAGTGCATTTTGGAGGGCCAACATAGCAGTGCAAAAAATTATCTTGGAGGCTAACTTTAATCTCAGCAATTTTGGTTAGAAGGGCCTACATAGTCATTGGAGGAGGTTCATTTGTGGGAGTTGCATTGGTGGGATTTGGGAGCTGGGGTGTTGGGAGATTGATAGGAGAGCCATTTGAGGAGGTTGGCTGGGGTAGAGCAGTGATTGACAATAAAAACTACAGTGCTAGAAAACGAAATTGGAAGAGGGCCAAGCTACAAAGGCTCAGATTGTGAAGGTTGGAATTAGAGGAAACCCTTTCTGGGTTCTTTCGGGTTTTGGGCAACGATCATATTCCCAAATTCCTAGAATTTTCTAGGTAGTTTTGAGGGGGTAAATCAGAGGGCGAAGTCTGTAGGTAGTGTAGTTTGGGAGCAATAGCGTAGTTTCTGGAAGATTTAGCTATTGCAGCTGTTGGGATTTTCTGTGCTCATCACCTGGTGCTTGTAGCTTGCCTTGTGCAAGCCTAGGTGCATTTTCTCCAACTCATTTGTACCACAAGTCTATTATTAATAAAATCTTGGCTAGTTTGAGGATTTGCAGAAATTTCTGGTTATTGTGTTTATGCTCTGAAAATTTATGTGTTTGTATAATTGCATGCTTTTGTTATCATTGTAAAATTTCCATTTGGAACATTACACTTGACCCTAGAAGGTTGCCCTAAAGGGCTTGCCGTGGACTTCAAGCCCTTTCTCAGCCTCGACCTCCTGCGTCCTTCTCTTCTGCCCTACGATCTCTCTTTTTGGCCCTTTGTTGACCCTTTTCAGCCCTCCTTCAGCCTCAAACCCTAGACACTAGCCTTTCTGGCCCCTTCCCCCCCCCACGCTAGCCCTATTTGGGCTAGCGTTGCCCTCTTTTGGCCCTAATTTGACCTCTTCCCATCTATGAAATTTTTGGGAGTGAATGCTTGGTTTGTTTTGCAGAGAAATTGGCTCAAATCCCTTGTTTTCAGGTGCCAAGTATGTTGGAGAAATTTGGGGCAAATTTGGGCAAGTGATCTACAAGGCCTTGGGCCTAGGGTTTACTCTCTAAACCCTCATTTTATCTCTGTTTTGCTTCAGTTGTCATATTAATTTTATAACAGTGATACAAGTGCCCTAAAATCACATCCAAGTGGTCATAACAACTTAATAATTCCATAGTAAAATTCTGTTGGTGTTTTGGCTACTTGGGCATTGAATTTTTAGCCTAGATCTACTTGTTACTTGCTGGAATATTTCCACATAACTAAATATATTAGATCTGATATTTTCTGAATCACACATCTTAAGAAGCTCTAAATACTCATAATTGCTCATTGATAAAATTTTTCAAGCATTTAATCAGTTTTGGGCATATTTTGGCATTAGTAGCTCACTTAGTGCATACTTTTTTTGCTGCTGTAATATGGGTTTTCAGATTTGATATACACTGAATATCACATCATAAGTAGAATAAAAATCATAAATTTACATTGGCAAGTCATTGGATTACTCCTTGGTCATCTTGTGATTCATATGTTTGGCAATTTATTTGTTTTGAAGTGATATACTTACTGTTGTCTTATAATTCATCATAAGTAGCTATTTCATGGTTAAAATTGGCTCATGGGGATTTATATTGTTAAGTTATAACAATTGTTTGTCTTATGTTAAATTTTAGAGTTTGTTAACTTGGCACTAAAATCACTAAAAACACTCAAACATCTATTCTCTAATCTTGTTGATGAACTAAGTCACTTTGGCATTAAGATCTAGTTGATATTGTGGATGAAGCATTGTTGAATAGAGTGATCTAAGTGAAGCTCATAATCTTGTGCTAACTCTTGAGAAGCTTTGATGAATTTATTGTCAATCTTTAACATCTTTCATTATTGGCATTATCTATAATTTTGGCATAAGATTATTGATTGAATATCTTAAGTAATTGGCATCTTGTTTATTTGATATTGACACTAAGTAAATTGCTACTTTCTTGGTTATGAGATTGCATATAACTCATTGATAAGTACTTTTGTCATTAAGGATTCATCATAACTTAAAGTACTTGAACCTTAAGCTAATCTCAAACTAAGAATTTCACTCATAATCATTACATAAACATTCTAGGCTTAACTTACACTAATAACTTACCTCCAAGCATAAGCTTGGTTGATGAACTCCTAAGACAACCCTTTCTCATCTAGCTTGAGGGATTCAACACTTTTTAGTGGTTAGCATAGTGACCTTGCAGTCGTCAGAGCCACAGTCTCTGGAGCGCCAAAGGCACTGGGTGGTTGGAACACAGCGGGAGGTATCGTTAATCAAGTCTCTGCTTGCTTCCTGTTGGCTTCCATCCCACAACCTACTCTAAAGACTGATCTCGAAATAGTTAAGGGAGAGGTTCCATTTAGACTAGGCATATGATTTAAAAGTAACCAAGATCCTTGCATTTCACCTAGATCTTAGGATTTGCAATTCATATAGGATAGTTGATCATCTAAGTAGTGGTTGCCCATCCGGTTACTTGGTGATAATTTATAATAAGAAATTTTTTTAACTCCATAAGGCACTGGCCTCATTTCTAAATCTAATTCAATCCTTAATTCTTGCTAAATTTAACCAAGTAGCTAGGCAACTCAACTATGTCTCCCGAACAAGTTGGTTCCCAACTTGTCTTTCATCATCTCTCTTCCATAGGACTACCCCCATAGCCTGTTGTTGGGAGACAACTAGAACGGAGTGGGTAGGGATCAGTGTGACAACCCCCGCCCTAAGTCGTTGTCGCGGTGCCTGTACAATCTGAGCGACAAATTTTTTTGGTACCGTTGCTGGGGATCAATTCATTGGACCTTGGTATTGACGACACTCTCATTAATCTTCTTAATCTTCTAATCTTCCATCATTTTTCATATTATCATCGCCTTATTCTTTTTCCTCTCACTACCTTGTATCTTGATTAACCCCGCTCTCGATCCTGAAAGGGTACCAAGAGCCTGGTTAAACAAATTACATTCGAGAGAGCATTTGAATTTTCTAATACAGGAAGCCCTCCCTAATCTACACTTGCTTTTTCTCAATCCCATCTATCAAGAATCCATGGCAGATTACTTCGCACCTTGCAACTTCACCAACATCTAGGGGTACCCTCACAATCTTCCAGATGAGTCTACCATGAGCAAGCTCCCGACCTTTCAGGGAAACAATGCCATCAATGCTGAAGCTCATATAAAGAAGCTCAACACATTTGTGCAAAGATTCACTCACATTGCTGCCTATAATCATGAAGATGTAAGGATGAAGTTATTTGTTCTATCAGTAGAAGAGGGTGCTCTTGACTAGTTTCATGATAAAGTAGATAATGCCTTTGACTCTTTAAGAGCCCTCACTAATGAATTTAAAAATAAATATGGGGATCAGAGGGACGGAAAATACTTAGTCAGAATGCTAAATACCATAAAGAAAAGATAAGTGAAATAGTCGAAGAATTTAACCAGAGGTTTAATGGTATTTTAAAGGATATGACTCAGGATGGACGACAAGCCTCCCGAAAAGACAGTTTTAGAACAGTATCTCGAAGCCTTCAATGGTGATATGCAGTATGATATTAGACATGCCCAAAGTACAGCTGAAGAGTTGGAAATAGATAAAAAAGCTTCAAGAAAATCTGAAATCCCAGGTTTTGAAATAAGTTCAGTCAAGTCTAAGGGAAAAGAGGTTAAGGAAGAAGAGCATGAATCAATTAGAGAATTAACTTGAATCATTAAAGAAATGAAAATTGATCATGCTAGACAATTAAGTGATATGAAAAACAAGTTAATTCATATGGAAAGAAGCCACATGCAAAGTATGCAACCAAGAAACACTAATAATAACAGGGGAAATAACAATTCATGGCCAAGAAGAAATTCCCCTAGTGATCAGAGGCCTCCTACACTGCTTGAGTCCGCTAATATTGTTGACGAGCCTATCCCTTTCTACAGACCTTGTGAAAAGCTTCCATGAGGAAAGTACATGTGCCTTTGCTAGAAGAATCTTAGAAGAAGGAAGGAATCAACAAACAAACAATGCAGGTCAAGATGCTTCTAAAGATAGTTGATGTTCAGACATGATTTCTTCATCATTTGCCATAAACAATTTCAGTGAAGAGAAGGACCCTGTCACTCAAGCATACAGTGAAAAGCCATCTCAGTGTAATATCCCGTTTTGGGGATATCTCTAAAACATGACAAACTCCAACCAGAGATGGACTGGGAGGGCGTTTACCAGATATGCCACCTCTGAAAAGAGGACGAAATCTGGAGGCTACTTGGCCCTTTCCAGACTCTGTCTAAGTCTATAAAATAGACACACCAAGTGGTATAGAACTAGAATGCTCAAATATATATATAAATAACAGTGCAGCAGACATATAATAACATAGAAAGAATGTACGACAACTCATCCAGAAATATAGGGAGGAAATGCTAAGCCATTTTATTAAACTGAGAAATATAATGAAGTACAATAGGTGATCAGAGTGATGGCACCTAAACTTGCTCAAGGCAAGTGAAGAAATACTCTCATAATACACCAGAAATGGCTGCTCTCTGAACTACGTCCCAGCTGCTGGAAAACTGCCATGTAGCTGCCACCACTGGAATGAACTGATAACTAGGGGCTGCTCCCCTTGCCGGAATGAGCTGAAAATCTGGAATCCTCCTCTACTCACCAATCCTGACAAAACCCAGAAACCATATCAGAAATGGCCGACCTCCGGAAAACACCCCCTTGGGGAATTACGCTGGCGTCCAAGGCTCTGCGCAGAGGATGAATAGGAATGGCTGAAATACCACCTCAAACTCCACCAAAATCCTCCCAAAAGCAAAGGCTGATCCTTTGCTCAAAATCTTGGCTCAAATCTCTTGCAAAAACCCTGATCTGAAACACCTCCTAGATGGATTGCGTCCTCCCTCTCAGTGACTGCGCAGTATCTATGAATGCAAGGCTCCGCAACAAAACCAAACACCAAAATCTCCCACAAAATGCTGAAGTAACAACCTTGCCCGAGCAGGCACTCGAAGTCCCCCGGGGCTAAGGGCGAGATCTCCGACCGGAGACACTCAATGCACTAAACAGTGCTGCAGACAGGCTAAACATCTAGCGTGCTCAAGAAGTCGAAATGACCAGCTCAATATCATCAACAACGAATGAATGAAATGAGAAGGCTCCTCCCTCTTTTATAACGTTGGCCTTCCTCCAAAACCCTAAGGCTTATCTCCTCAACGTAGCCTCTCTCTCTTGCCACGTGCTCATCCTCATCTGCGCAGTAGCTTCTAGAGCATACGTGGGCCCCCTCTCTCTACGTGATGCTTGGCCCCCCTTGGCTCCATTTTAAGTCACAACGTTGTGCTACTAGGGAGGGTGTTTTATTCCTCTTAAGTGAGTTAGACCCTCTTCACTCACTTTTTATTTATTAATAAACTATAGACGACAAAATTGGGCAAAATCGAATATTCCAATTAGCTGTCGCTAATTAGGAATATTACACTCAGGAACAAATTCTAGAGACTACTAGAAGTAAGGTTTATACTTACCAGAGAAAAGGTAAAGAGCAGAATAAACAAGTTGCTTCTGAGAGGTATAAGTCAGGATTGAAGGAGGATTGGGCTGCATGGATTAATAGTATCCAAATGCCAGTCCCAATCTTAGAACTTCTAAAAATCCTGTCGCAAAGAGCTTCATTCTACAAAGCTTTAGGCATTGTTCAACAAGAAAAATTTGATACTGAGCCTAAAGATGAAGAAATTAAATTAAAGGATCTAAACTTCTACATGACTAATGAAGATCATCAACCGTTCTTCTTGAATTTGGATATTAATGACCGATTACTTCACAATTGCATGCTTGATTCTGATGCATCAACAAATGTTATGACCAAGAAAGTTATGGAACAATTGAACTTAAAAATTTCTAGACCTTACCATAACATTTGCTTAATGGATTATAAGAAAGTTGAAGTCCTTGGTGTGGTCAAAGATCTACAGGTCTCCTTTGCTGATTACCCATACAAGATCATCACCATGGATATAACAGTGATTGATGCGCCAGATGTGTGGGGGATGCTTTTATCGAGGAATTTTGCAGCTGATTTAGATGGGTCTATTCAAATGGATTTATCTTACGCCACTATTCCCACAACAATAAGTGGAATGGTTAGACTGTACATAGAGGTGGAAAGAAGATATCATGTGGGGGTTCCAAAGAGATTGGAAAATGGTGAAGAAGTTGTGCCACAAGGTCATCCTCCATATTTTGAATCGGAATTTGGCCAGCTAGTGTATCATTTTTCTTCGTTGCATCTTCCAGCCTACCTTCCAAGAAAAAAGAGAAAAAAGAGTCCAGTATGTCAAAGATATGTAGCACAACGATCAAATTATTCATCAACCAAAGAGGGTAAAATTTCGGCAAGGGACATCTGATAAGCAACCTATTGATCTACGAGTCAGCAAGCAGATGTCCGAGATTGTGTCTCGTCGATGACAACTGATGTCGTAGGGCATCGTTTGTGTAGTATCTCTAACCCTTTCCCTTTTATTTTATGTCAT
This sequence comes from Pinus albicaulis, assembly GCA_034641835.2. Classification (NCBI taxonomy): domain Eukaryota; kingdom Viridiplantae; phylum Streptophyta; class Pinopsida; order Pinales; family Pinaceae; genus Pinus; species Pinus albicaulis. The sequence goes on from CM076581.1 coordinate 1,628,282,790, forward strand.
TAGCTAGTTTTATTTTATTGCATTTATGAGTTTCCAGTTTGTAGAGTAGATTTTTTCTATTCCAATGGATTTACTATGTATGTATGATGATTTCATGTAATATCCCAAAAATGGATTCTTCAGCAGATCATGCCTGAAAAACGCATTCTTCAGTTATGATGGCTTGAACTATCATATAATATGTCTGAAAATTCTCAGCAACCAAAAGAAATAACAACAACAACCTTTACTCAGCTTTTAAGGGCAAAAAGGCGGGGAAAAGTGAGGATTTTGGTCATAAAATGAGTGTATAAGGAAATCTGCGTAAAATGACGTCTCAAGGTTCTGGGATATGTTAGAATTGGTCAAGAGGGACTTCCATGTCGAATCTCAGCTCAAACAAAGGCGTTTTGCTAAGTTAAACAGTTCCTCCTTCCCGACTAGTCAATAAAAACCCTGATTTCCCAAGACTTTGAATATGAAGAAATTTTCTGAAGCAAGGGCAGCGTATTTTCTGAAGGAATATGATGTATAACACTATAAATAATCAGAGAATGAGTTTTAGAACAAGGCATAGGCTTTCAGCAAGGTTAAACATCAGTTTTATATAGAAAACCCCTCAAGATAGAGGTGTCGCAAGACAAAGATTGATCCAGAAACCTTTCAGCGTTTTCTCCAGGAGGCTGAAGCTTATATTTATTATATTAAAGATCTGAAACTGATAAATACATGAAAACAAAGATCTATAATGAGACAAAATGCCCAAAGGGCTCTTTATTACTTTCCCCTTGGGGATTTCAGCAATACATGAAAATGCCGGAGCAGATTTGAAGAATGATTCAGAATTTCTGAAGCAAAATTCATTATCAAATCAGAAATATACTTGGATTGGTTGGCCAATCCAAGGATCACCCTCAATCAAAGATCTAACTCCAAAATGATGCCAAAACCCTTGGAACGCTGCTCCCTCAGCAATAACGCAGATCTGGGGAAAGAACTGCGCAGTATACCATGAAGAACATATAGGCCTGATTCCAAGATCTGATAATAAGCTCCAATATCTCCCAATCTGATCCTCCAAAGGAGAGAGAGGGTCTCCCTCTGAAAAACAAGAGAAGGAGGTGGTGTCGTAAAGTCACCACGGCAACACCCTACAACACAGTATTACGCCGCTGCAGCAATAACGCCGTCCTGGAGGATGATGCTAAGTAAATAACCTTGCCTGAGCAGGCACTCGAAGTCCCCTGAGGCTAAGGGTGAGATCTCCGCACGGAGACACTCGGTGCACTAAACAGTGCAGCAGACGGGCTAAACAGCCAACGTGCCAAAGAAAGACAAATGTCTCACTCAATAATCAATAATCCAAGAATCCAAGCATGCCTCAAATGAGGAGGCTCCTCCATCTTTTATAGTGTTGGTTTCCCTCCAAAACCAAATGTAGCCTCTCTCTCTCCTCCACATCCTCATCCTTATCCACATTCTCATCCTTATCTGTGCAGGAGCTTGGAGAAACTTCTAGAGTGTCCATAGTCCCCCTCCTCCACGTGGTGTTGGGTCCCCCCTTGACTCCCACTTAAGTCACAACGTTGTGCTACTAGGTGGATGTCTTATTTCATTTAAGTGAGTTTAGACCCTCTTTACTCACTTTTATTTACTTACAAACTATAGGTGGCAAAATAAACAAAATAGAATATTCCAATTTGTTGTCGCAAATTAGGAATATTACAGTCCCCCCTGGCAAAATGTTGCCCTTTCAAGCAATGCTGAGCACAAGTGTCCCTCTAGCGGATGCTCTCCATCGATCTTTACCAAAATATGCAGACCAAGATACGCCATGAATCTCCCACATGCTAAAATAATCACGATATGAAGGAATCTCAATGCAGGGATCCCAAGCCATCCTGCTCATGGTACCGGCCAACCAACAATCCTCTGGATTACTCCATACTCACCGCTAATAATAGCCCGATTATGAGCAATTTGTGCCTCTAGGCCCATGGTGATGAAGACCATGACTGCGTGCATCCACTATATACGTCATGGTGTAAATTGTCCCATCGACGTATGCACCAACTCATCCGCCTCTCTCCCTCCAAGGCATGAAGTGAACATCTCTCCTCATGTGGATCCCTCCAACCCCATTGAATCATCCAAACAAAACTAGGCCACCACTCCAGGAAGAGGCAACTCTTTGAAAATCTCCCAACTACCTCAAGCTCAAGCTCCGGTAATGAAGGTGGGTTGAAAATCTGATCTTGGCAAGCATCGTAGCTTACACCATGCTGTCCTTCTCTCCACTCATGACAAGTGTAGAGTGTATGCTGATCTTGGGCTGCAAAATCATTGCCCTCCAATGGCAAAGTGAAGAACAATCCTCCAAAGAAGGTTCCTCCAACAATGAAGAACAGGCTGGCCCAAAACAATTCATCCAGGAAGAATAGGACATGTGCATCATGGATCATCCTAATGAGATGTATGCTGAAGGTGTTACATGAGGATACATAATGCAAACAATCTCTCACAAAGATACAACGTAGTCTCATCCACTGCAACTTCAGAAAATTACATGGCAAGCAATGTACAAGATTCATCACATCTACTAATGGATAGTAAATGGCTGAATATGACAACAACATAAGACCAAACACTTGCCCATGGCTGTACAATGGATGAATATCAATCTCATGGCCCAACTCAAAAGAGAACACATATGTAGTAGTGGTGGCCATGCCTCCTCCCATGCTCCCATTAGAACATGTAGTGCAGAGAATGTGAGAATTATTCCCACTCAAAGACACATCCAACTCATGTGTCTCCCTCATAATCAAGCCTCCCATACAAATCTGATCTATATCAGCAAATGGAGACATGATCAGCAGCAAAATGAAGGAAACGCTGAAGGTTACATGTGATGAAAAGAGGTACCAACAGCTTCCCCAACAAGTACAACGCAGTTTTACAAGTTGTTGCTTGATAAGAGTACAAGGCAAAATGTTTATGTTAAACATGCATGTCTTCATATAATACATGATATAGTGCTGCAAATGAACATACATGAGGTGATAAAACATTTTCCCAAAGCCACAAAAGAGATGGTTGCCTCCATCATGTAGATTAGCCCAATAAAACTCATGGAGCAATATGACAAGCTTGCCCCCTTGTGAAGCAATGCACTGCATAGGAATGGAAAGAGTGTGCAAGACAAACTCCTCACCATATGCTGGAAGTAAGATGGTACATGGATCCATAAATGAGTCCTCCATAGTGTTTTGGCATGCTATGAAGAAAAATGAACCATGTGCTACAAGAAGATAATCCTCCTTATGCTTGGAAATCCAAGTTAAGAAGAATATGCCATAGTGATAAATGTCTATATGATCATTACCTCCTCTAAGTGCAACAAATATGAAGTGATCCTGGGACCTATGGGTTATAGATCCACCATATCTTTGCTGCGCACACTTCATCCATAATGTTCTGCTCCAAGGTGACAACGCTGTGAGCTCATGCAAATAAGCTCCTGTCAATACAAGACTCTGTTCTTTGACATGCTCCTTGTCAAAGACTCCTCTAATAATGCTGCAACAAATGTGGAATACTCCCCAAGATGGAAGTGCTTCCCCATCATAATCAAAGATCAAGGAGATAGTGCCATCTCCTCCTCCTGCAACATTATACAAAGTGTGAGAGCAAATCTGCCCTTGCTCTCCCAAGCAAAGCAACAAGAAATTGTGTTGCCTCCCCATACCTCCATCATACCAATCATGTGATGAAGACACAGTGAATGATATGAGTATCATATCAACACCATGCATCCATACTCTATGCTTCTCAATGATGCAAGTATCCAGCCATCTTTCCTCCATCCTCTGACTCTTAGGAAGAGTGTTTGCCAAGAGATGGCCAAACTCTTTTAAGAGTGACCAGCGCAGCCAAGCCTCTTGCTGCCTGGTATCATAGATTTGCAGGTAGCCTCCTAGCTCCTTGCTCATCAACCACATCCACTCAATCACTTGTGGATGCCTCCTTCTTCTCCTCATCCTGATACTCCTCCAATGAGGGTTACCATCCTCCAAAATCAAATTTCTGAATTTGCACTTCATAGGGTTTTGAAATGTAAACTTCTCAAGGATCAATGAGACCCTTTCAAGAATCAAATAGGTGGTAGGCAAAAACCCCCATCATGATGTGTATGGCTCAAGGGATGTCCAACACAAGCATGAGAGATGTTATCCATCCGAAGATGTCTTCCATCTTCTATCTGCTCTTGTGAGAAGGGAACCAAATCATTGTGTTCCATAGTGTGTTGAAGTGCATCTATAGTGAGATCTCTCCTTGAGACCTCCCCTTCATCCATGTTGCAAAGTGCAGTGCAACCAGGCTGCTCTATAGTAGCAATGAGATTTGACCCTTGGTCTACAAGAGTCCCGTCCTCAAAAGTGTTGGCTGGCCCAATTGTCGATGCATGTGGTTGCTCATCCATGAGTGGGACAGCGTTTTCACAAGCCTCCTCAAGAGGTGATGTGATCTCTTCTTCTCGATTAGAATTGGAAGCGCATGGTACTTCCTCTTCTTTTTCTTCAACCTTCTTGACCTTCTCAACAGTGGATGCATCTTTTCTGGATCTGAAAAAGAATAAACTATCCTTTTTCACCGTTCCGGTCCTCTTGGGCTTAGACTCACAGGGACTAGTGTATCCCTCATGCATGGGAAGAGGTGATCTCCCAGTAGTACGCTGCAAATCTGAACTCTTTATGCTAGAAACTCCATCCTCTCTGAGCTGACAATAATCTTTGAAGGGCAAAATTGCTTTTAAGTCTTCCCCCATGGACTTCCATTCTCTGAAATAATCTTCAAGAGGTATACGACCATGTTGCCTCGGTACTTCAGGTAAGAATGTAGGCATTGTGATCCTCATATTTTCCATAGATAGCCAGCTCCACAGGCTGAGCCAGAACTATGCTTTGATACCACTGTAATATCCCAAAAATGGATTCTTCAGCAGATCATGCCTGAAAAACGCATTCTTCAGTTATGATGGCTTCAGCTACCATATAATATGTCTGAAAATTCTCAGCAACCAAAAGAAATAACAGCAGCAACCTTTACTCAGCTTTTAAGGGCAAAAAGGCGGGGAAAAGTGAGGATTTTGGCCATAAAATGAGTGTATAAGGAAATCTGCGTAAAATGATGTCTCAAGGTTCTGGGATATGTTAGAATTGGTCAAGAGGGACTTCCATGTCGAATCTCAGCTCAAACAAAGGCGTTTTGCTAAGTTAAACAGTTCCTCCTTCCCGACTAGTCAATAAAAACCCTGATTTCCCAAGACTTTGAATATGCAGAAATTTTCTGAAGCAAGGGCAGCGTATTTTCTGAAGGAATATGATTTATAACACTATAAATAATCAGAGAATGAGTTTTAGAACAAGGCACAGGCTTTCAGCAAGGTTAAACAACAGTTTTATATAGAAAACCCCTCAAGATAGAGGTGCCGCAAGACAAAGATTGATCCAGAAACCCTTCAGCGTTTTCTCCAGGAGGCTGAAGCTTATATTTATTATATTACAGATCTGAAACTGATAAATACATGAAAACAGAGATCTATAATGAGACAAAATGCCCAAAGGGCTCTTTATTACTTTCCCCTTGGGGGATTTCAGCAATACATGAAAATGCCGGAGCAGATCTGAGTTTACTGCAGCAGATCTGAAGAATGATTCAGAATTTCTGAAGCAAACTTTAGTATCAGATCAGAAATATACTTGGATTGGTTGGCCAATCCAAGGATCACCCTCAATCAGAGATCTAACTCCAAAACTAATGCCAAAACCCCTAGAACGCTGCTCCTTCAGCAATAACGCAGATCTGGGGAAAGAACTGCGCAGTATACCATGAAGAACATATAGGCCTGATGCCAAGATCTGATAATAAGCCCCAATATCTCCCAATCTGATCCTCCAAAGGAAAGAGAGACTCTCCCTCTGAAAAACAAGAGAAGGAGGTGGTGTCGTAAAGTCACCACGGCAACACCCTACAACATAGTATTACGCTGCTGCAGCAATAACGCTGTCCTGGAGGATGATGCTAAGAAAATAACCTTGCCCGAGCAGGCACTCGAAGTCCCCCGGGGTTAAGGGTGAGATCTCCACACGGAGACACTCGGTGCACTAAACAGTGCAGCAGACGGGCTAAACAGCCAGTGTGCCAAAGAAAGACAAATGTCTCACTCAATAATCAATAATCCAAGAATCCAAGCATGAATCAAATGAGGAGGCTCCTCCATCTTTTATAGTGTTGGTTTCCCTCCAAAACCCAATGTAGCCTCTCTCTCTCCTCTACATCCTCATCCTTATCCACATTCTCATCCTTATCTGCGCAGAAGCTTGGAGAAACTTCTAGAGTGTCCATAGTCCCCCTCCTCCACGTGGTGTTGGGTCCCCCCTTGACTCCCACTTAAGTCACAACGTTGTACTACTAGGTGGATGTCTTATTTCATTTAAGTGAGTTTAGACCCTCTTTACTCACTTTTTATTTACTTACAAACTATAGGTGGCAAAATAAACAAAATAGAATATTCCAATTTGCTGTCGCAAATTAGGAATATTACATTTCAGTTTTGAATGGATATCTATTTGACGGACTTTTGTTTTCTTGGATGCAATATTTGGGGATTCTCACGTTACTTCATAGAAACAACGTGTCCCATATGGAGCCAGATGTTGCACTAATTTTGTTAAACTTTCGAGGAAACAGATGTACCAATTTTTTCAAAGGATCGAGATCATTAGGCCATTAGTTTATTGAATCATTGTAAACCCATTCTTCAAAATTTGTAATGTAAATGATGCTAGTAAGACCTTATATGTATGTAACAATCTCGGAAAGCCTATTATTTTGGCGAGAATTTCATCCTAGGAGGTTTTTCGTCTCACTGACTCATCTGTGTTTCTAAACACGGATGGTCGACAGAGTTTTTCCGTCCAACCTCACCCCAAATCTAAGGTGACATTTTTCGTCAAAGTCTTAGGTGAGTCCTAGTGTTTTAGTTGAATCTTATGTAAAAGTGATTTGGGAATAATTTAAACGAATTGGCTAAATTATTTTATTACAAATCACTTGGTCTAATAGATCATATTGTGTTGGAGAATCAGGTGTGTGATTTGAGGGTCTATACCAAACGGGTGTTCCCCTTTTGAGGGTTGAAATGTAATTATCTTATGTAAAAAATATTTTAGTGCATGGTCCCTCATACTAGACACCATGGCTAAAAAATTAGAGGGTGGAAAAAATATTTATTCCCCTCAAGTGTCAATTAATTAATTTTTCTGGCAAAAATTAAATTAATTCTAAGTCAGAAAATTAACTAATTAGAGCCAAAATTAGAGTCGCAGAAAAATTAAATTATCAAAGTGGAAAAATTCGTGGGTATCAAAGAAATTAATTTTTGGAGGTCCCCCACCAAGGGAATATTGGAAATTTCAAGAAAAATTGGACCCTCGGACCTTGTTGGTTAAGTCAAAGTTAATTTTTTGAGGAAATTAACTCAAAATAATTATTTTTGAGCTAATAAAAAATGGGTTAAATGAGAAATTCGAAAATTCCTCAGAAATAAATATTTGCAACGGCATAGATTAAAAAATCATCAAGGATTCATCCACAACCGAAATTATTTTGACGAGGATGAAGCCAACTAGTCGTTATTTTACCACTTGAAAGATTTATCTATAAATTGAGAGTCATTTTTGTCTCAATCCATCTGATGTTTGGCTAAGAAAATTCTACGAAAAAGCGAATGAAACGCTACTATCCTGTTGGGAACGTTTTCTAAATCATAATAAAGACTTTGGAGTGCAGTTCATGGTGTTTATTGTCTACTGATTTGTGGTATGTGCTGGGTACCAACTTTCCTATATTGTGCTTAAATTTTAAAGTTTGATTTGCATCAGATGGTGATAAGAACATTCTATTGGTAGATTTTGGGTCTATCTTAGGTAATCTGATTCACCATATGTCTAGCAAGCTTTCTTGAAGAAAATATATAGTGTTTGCAGATTCCCCAATCCTTAGGCTCCAAGTTCACAAACTGTGGACGTAGGATGACCTTGTTTGGACTCTGAATATTTATATGGTTGATTTAACTTCGCTAAGGATGTAGCTTGCATCTATTCGTCAAAGAATACTTAGCCAATTATAAAAAAAATCTAAAAAAATATTTCTCAAAATTTATTTCAAAAGTCTTGTATATTTGTATAATATGTTTTTAAATTATTTTTCTCTAACTAAGATTTTGCGTTTTTGAGATTTTTGTATATATTGGGGTTTTGGGTATTTGTAAATTTATTTTTGCAGGTGAGATCTAGAGGAAAGAGCTAGAATAGAGCTAGATCTAGGCCCTTGATAGTAATATCTAGGCTCTAAATTTTTTACATTGCTAGCCATTGAAGAATTTGCAGTAAATTTCGGATCTGAAGCAAAATAATTTTTTCAGAGCAAGGGTTTCAAGTTTTAGGGCTTACAGGCCTAGATCTCCAAGACTCGCACCAGCCTCTAGGCCTTTCGGCTTGTTGCACATTTTTTTTCAAAGTTCCGAGGAATTAGATGTACCTATTTTTTCTTTTAAGGATCAGATCATCAACAATCAACATTATGTATCATTGTAAACCCCTTCTGCAATTTTGTAATTTAAATGATGTTAGTAAGACCATGAATGTATGTAAAAACCTAGGTAAGCCTATTATTTTGGCGAAATTTTCATCTTAGGAGGCTTTTCGTCTCACTGACTCATCCGTGTTTCTAAACACAGATGGTCGACAAAGTTTTTTCCCTCCAATCTCACCCCAAAGCTAGGGTAGAATTCTTTGTCAAAGTCTTAGGTGAGACTTAGTGTTCTAGTTGAGTCCTATGTAAAAGTGATTTGAGAATAATTTAAGCTGATTGGCTAAATTATTTTATTACAAATCACTTGGTCTACTGATCATATTGTGTCGCAGAATGGAGTGTGTAATTTGAGGGTCTAAGCCGAATGAGTATTCCCCCTTTGAGGGTTAATTTGTAAAAACCTTATGTAAAAAATATTTTAATGCATGGTCTCTCATATTTAGACACCATGGTTAAATTATTAGAGTGGAAAAAACATTAAATCTCTCAAGTGAAATTAATTAATTTTTCTGGAAAAAATAAAATTAATCTTAAGTCAAAAAATTAATTAATTAGAGGCAAAATTAAATGTCTTAGAGAAATTAAATTCTCCAAGTGGAAAAATTCGTGGGTATCAAAAGAATTAAATTTTGGAGGTCCTCCACTAAGGAAATATTGGATATTTCAAGAAAAATTGGACTCTTGGACCTTGGTGGTTAAGTCAAAGTCAAATTTTTGAGGAAATTAGTTCAAAATAATTAATTTTGAGCTAATAAAAAAGGGATTAAATGAAAAATTCGAAAATTTCTCAAAAATAATTATTTCAACAACCAAGATTAAAATATCATCAAGTATTTATCAATGATCAAGATTATTTTGACAAGGATCAAGCCAACTAGCCATTATTTTTCCACTTGGAGGATTTATCTATATATAGAGAGTCATTTGTGTGTCAAAGCCATCTGATTTTTGGCTAAGAAATTGCCGCAAAAGAGTTGATGTAACACTATTGTCCCACTGGGAACATTTATTTGAATCATAATAAAGACTTTGGGGTGCAGTTCATGGTGTTCAGTGTTCATTGATTTGTGGTATGTGTTGGGTATGAGATTTCCTATATTGTGCTTATTAGTTTTAGAATTGTTTTTCATTAGATGGGGATAAAATCATTCTATTGATAGATTTTGGGTTTATCTTAGATGATTTGATTCGCCATATGTCTAACAAATTTTCTTGAGAAAAATATATAGTGTTTGTAGGTTCCCCAGTCCTTGGTTTCCAAGTTCACAAACTGGGGCATGAACTGACTTTGTTTGGACTCTAGATATTTATATGGTTGATCTAACTTTGCTAAGGCTATAGTGTGCATTAATTTTCCAAAGTATTATTAGCCATTTATCAAAGAAAAAACTGCATTAAAAATTTTATTTCTCAAAATTTCTTTCAAGCATTGTATGTTTGTAAATGAATCTGTAAAATAATTTTGTATATTATATTTGCTAATTAGGGTTTTGAGGTTTTAAAAGCTTTTGTATATATTGGGGTTTTGGGTATTTGTAAATCTATTTGTGCAAGTGAGATCTAGTGGAGAAAGCTAGAATAGAGCTAGATCTAGGCCCTTGAGGGTAAGATCTAGTCTCTATTTTTTTTTGCAGGACCAGTCGTTGAAGAAATTGAGCAAAATTGCAGATATGAAGGGATCAATTTTTTTTGAAGTTGGGGCTTCATTTTTTAGCCTTCCAGGGCTCGGATCTGGCCTTTCCAAGGCCAACGTTGGCCTCTATCCCCCTTGCATCAGTATTTTTGCCCTCTGTGTCATTCTTTTAGGGATTTTTAGGGCTGGCCATACCCTCCAGGGGCCTCGACCTGCCTTTTTAGCCCTTACATTATGGTTTCAAGGCCTTTTTAGTCATAGTCGTGGGCCTAGAAGACCTTGACCTCCCTTGGATGCCCTAAACGACTGCCCTTAGGGATCGCTGTGGGCTTTTCAACCCTAAAACCCTAGCTGCAACCCCTTTTTAGGGCTGTCTCCTGCCCTCTCTCCATTTCGGCCTCCCTTGTGAGGCTCTCTCTCCCCTCTTCAGCCTTAGCATTGAATTATTTGGCCTCTCTTAGCCGTTGTCTTTCTTGAGCCTTTTCCATAGCCTTTAGCCCTCTTCTAGCCCTAATTTGACCCTTAGCCATTTCTGAAAATTTTTGGGACAAAATACTTGGTGGGTTTTGCAAAATTTTGGGCTCAAAAGTTTGATTTTCATGTGAAAAATTCACTGCAAAATTTTGGCAAGTTTGGGCAAGGTGATCTTCAAGGCCTTGGGCCTAGGGTTTTCTCTTTAAACCATAATTTGATCTTTGTTTTATTACAACTATAAATTCATCTTCATAAAAGTGATATAAGTGCCCTAAAAACACATTAAATTTGTCAAAATACTTTAAAATTGCATAATAATTTTTTTCTAGAAATTTGTCCACTTGGGCGTTAAAGATCTAGCCTAGATCCAGTAATTTGCTTGCTGTAAATTTTATGCATAATCTCTGAATCAGACCTGAAGTTTTCTGAATAACACACCTAAAAGGGCTCAAAAATTTAGTTTTTCAGTTTCACAATTTACCTTCCAAGTTTTGGGCTTAATTTGGCACTTGTTGTCGCACCAATGTCTCACTGGTTTTCTTTTTTACTTACCACTATAACAAGCTACATCAGATCTGATATTTTCTGAAGCATACACACTAAGAAGCCCTAAATACTCATTGGTAAATTTGTTTAAGTTTTCAACAAGTTCTGGGCACACTTTGGCACTAGTAACTCACTAATTGCATTATTTTCTCACTGCTATAATACGAGTTTTTCAGATCTGATTTTTGCTGAACATAACATCTTAAGAGGGTTGAGAACTCACAATTTTTCTTGGGCAAGTTGTTGGGCATCTCATTGATCATATCTAGTTACTATATGCTTGTCATCTCTTGGATCTTAAGTGATTTTCCTACTGCTGTCATTAGACTAAAGTGTTGAAATTTCTCAAGTGTTACTGCTGATTTTAGATGTTTGAAATCTAACATTTTCTTGTCTTGCCTTAAGCTATAAGATCTATTAAAATTTGCACTAAGACACTCACACATCTAAGCTCTAATTTTTTATTTTTGTTGATGGTTTAAGTCACTTTAGGCATTTGAAATCTGTCTTTTGATAATTGGCATCTTGAATAATTGTGATTGGAGTCTTGTAATCATTGGCTAATTGATAAGTGGATATTTTGCTCTAAGTTCTTGTAATTGTTATCTATTGGTGTTGAACATTGACACTTGTATCCTTAAGCACTTGTCTTGTTTTAAGATTGTCTTCTAATTATTGTTAAGTACTCTTGTCATTAAAGGCTAATCACAATCTAAGTACTTAAAGACTAAATCAATCTTAACTCAAGTAACCCCACTCATCCATCTTGCATTTCATCTTACGAGTAGTTGCATTAATAATTTACCTCCAAGCATAAGTTTGGTTGATAGACTCCTAGGGCTGTGAAAATTCCTAAACTGGAATCCTCTTGCAACAATTGATATTATTTATCTTAATTGTTAATTAGATTTAACAATTTATCTGCAGTTTTCTACGGATAACACTGAAATAAATACTGTGCAACCTTCACAAATAAAAACTGTGGAAGAAATAAACGTTGGAAGAAATGCTAGCACACACACACACAACTTTACACAATTATTTTTTGGACCAATGTCCCCAGAAAAACCCAATGCGGGAAAACCTGTGCAGCAGTTGAGGTTTTTATTATTATGTAGCAGTGAAATAATCCGAGTACAACTAGGTGATATCCTACAGAGAAAAATTGGGAAGAAAAATCTAGTGAGGAATTTCCTCACTCCACAGGCAAATCCGGGCACTGACGTCAACTCAAATTGAGCCATCCAAACTGGCCATCGGAACACCTTCTTCTCAAGCCGTCTGGCAAGCTGCTGTCTGGGAAAACGTCTCTCCTGGCCTCTGGAACCTCTGCCCAACTTCTGGCATTGAAACTCTACTCCCCCCCTGCTAATACGAAATTGCCTCTAGAGGCTACTGCGTTGCTCTACGTCAGCCTCACTGTGGCCCCTCTTCCTCTCTGCAAATGCATTCACCGGAACTAGAATGCCTCTTTCGGCTTCACTGTCTCTGCCCATCTTTCACTGCTTCAATCTCGCTGACTCTCTCTCGGGCAACTAACAACTGCTACTCTGGAAATCGATCTGCCAATGGAATCGAACTGCTGAAGTGTGTCTTCTCCAAGCCCCATTGATTGTTCTTATAATCCTTTGTTGAGACTTCAATGACCAAGATTAGATCTTAATCAACGGGTAGGATTAACTTGAAATTGATCTATGTGAGTCCCTAGAACATTCATACCTTGACTTAATTAATTCTAATTAATTAATCATATTCCCTAAGTTTAGGCTTAGGAAATATTTAAAAAATGACTAATAATCTAATTAAGTCGTCTCTATGTGGAATATTTAGAAATGATTTTTGGGTTTTGGAGATCTCATTTATTCTAGCCTCTCCACAAAATTTCAAGGCTAGAACGCAACTGATGCTACAAAAACTAACACTCCCTCTTAGCGAGGAATGTGTTCTAGTACTGTTGCACCTCTGGTAGCAGTACTCTGCTTCTACACCATCACCTGTCACGCTGTTGATGTCTGGCCATACTGCCCACCAACCATTGCGTAACTCTGATCTGAGTTGCATCTGTGCTGCTGCTGACCCTACTGAACTGCTGCCAACACTGCATCTGCACTGCAACTCCCTCTCATCTATTGCTGCTGCAACTGCAACATTTGCAACTGAGAACATCGGAATACTCAACCAACTGTGTTCAGTATGATGCATCTGTCACCCGAGTCCTGATTGCTACTAGTATATGCACTGTCATTGAAGGCTTTGTGCTACTGCTGACTCTGCACTATGCTCCCCAACATCTGACTGCTACTAGTCTCTACCCCTATCACTCTGGTATCTAACTACATCAACTGCCACTGGTCCATCCTGCTACTGAATACAGTGGGCCACCGTAGCCAGGCACTGATTCAAGAGGTGGACCTCCTCAAGAATCATTCCCATCTGTAGCACTCTAGGGCTACAAAACCAAGTCACCCCATCTCACTCCTGGAAGGATGTCTACAATCATGGCGAAATCTTCCTCCAGCCTGGAGGACAGCCTAATGATCTCATCAGAAGCTATCGGTTGGTCCTGCTTCTCCTCCTTGTCCTTCTTCCTGAGAGGACACTGGGAACTTAATGGCCTAACTCGCCACACCTGAAGCGCTTGAACTTCGACAGATCCTTCTTCATGCGCTGCTCCCCCTGTCCTTGATTGGGACCCTTCGATGCGAGGGCCACATTCTCCTCCTCCTTTACCTGCGTCGACCCGCTACTGTTGGTGTCGCTGATGGGGCTCTTTAGCAAGTCTCGTCTCAACTCCTCCTGCTGCAAATCGTCCCTCACTATGTCCCACCTTGGCAAGGTGTCTCTGCTCAAAATAATTTGGACAAATACCTACCACTCGTTGGATACATTGTTGAGTGCCAATCGTACTAGCTCTGTGGGTAGAGGCGCTGCCCCAACAACTTCCAGCTGATCTCGGATCTCCTGAATCTTTGGTGAGGAAGGGGTCTATGCGCTCCCCTTTTTGCATCTCAACTTCTCCTCCAAGTACATCTTCCACTACTCGGAAGATTCCTGGTATAGCGTGGAAAGAGTATCCCACATCTCTTTGGTTGTTCCCTGTGCCGCTATGTGTGATACCACATGATCTTGAACACCATCAAGGATCAGTCTCTTTGCCTTCACCATCTCCTTCTTGTACTGCTTCAACTGATCTGCACCTATGGGGATTGCTATCACATTATCGATATATGCTTTGAGATCATATTCATCTATAAGGAAGAAGATCCTTGCCTTCTAGATAACATAGTTGGAAGCTCCATCCAACTTGTCCTGATCACGAAGCCCAACAATGGCCATCTCAAACAATGTCGAAAATCTCCGCTTCCCTTTTGCTCAGCTATTTGCACTCCCTTCTGGAGTGAGAAACTTTGCTCACAATGATTGTTGATTTGCAAGGGAAATCGAACTTCTTGAGACTAGAAGTTCCATGAGGAAAATTTTCCCTGAGCGTGTGCTCTTCTTCCACTTGATCCTAGTTCTGCTCTAGAAAACTATTGCAAAACTACTGCATCCAGCTAGAGATCTGCTCTGCGAAAAATATTGGCTGCTCCCTTTGCCTCTGGAAACGCTCGATCTCGAGAGATCGATTTTTTCTGCCCCTCTCTCAGAAAAATCGATTCACCTCAAGAAATTTGACCTCTTGGCCAAGGTGACTGCGCTGCCCTCTGGGTTTTTGATCTGCTGCCCACACTGAACAATGAAACTCCTTTCTTCGCTAATTAGCTCTCCGACTGATCATCTGCGCTCTGATACCATGTGAAAATTCCTAAACCGAAATCCTATTGAAGCAACTGATATTATTTCTTCTAATTGTTAATTAGATTTAACAATTTATCTACAGTTTTCTACAACAAATACTGAAATAAATACACTGCAACCTTCACAAATAAAAATTGCAGAAGAAATAAACGCTGGAAGAAATGCTAACACACACACATAAATTTACACAGTTATTTTTAGACTAATGTCCCCAGAAAAACCCAATGTGGGAAAACCTTTGTAGCAACTGAGGATTTTATTATTATGTAGCAGTGAAATAATCTTAGTACAACTAGATTTCCAAACTGGAAATCCTATAAAGAAAACAGGCAAGAAAAATATAGTGAGGAATTTCTTCACTCCACAGGAAAATCTGGGCACTAACCTCGGCTCAAATTGAGCCGTCCAAACTAGCTTTGCGCAGTCATTGTGTCACCCTAGCGTAGTCACTTTTGCACTTAGCTCGTAACACCTTCTTCTCAAACCGTTTGATCAGCTATTGTCTGGGAAGACGTCTCTCCTAGTCCCCGGAACCTCTCCCAGCCTCTGGCACTGAAACTCTGCTTCCCCCAGCAAATACGAAATTGCATCTAGAGGCTACTGCGCTGATTTGCGTCAGACTTACTGTGGCCCCTCTACCCCTCTGCAAATGCACTCACTGGAACTTGAATGCCTCCTCCGGCTTCACTGTCTCTGCCGCTTTCTCACTGCTTCAATCTCACTGACTCTCTCTCCGGAATTTGACAACTTCTACTCCGGAAATCGATCTGCCAATGAAATCAAACTACTGAAGTGTGTCTTCTCCAAGCCCCATCGACTTCTCTTATAATTCTCTGTTAATATTTCAATGACCAAGATTAGATCTTAATCAAGGGCTAGGATTAACTTGAAATTGATCCATGTGAGTCTCTAGAACATTCACACTTTGTCTTAATTAATTTTGATTAATTAATCATATTCCCTAAGTTTAGACTTAGGAAATATTTAAAAATTGACTAATAATCTAATTAAGTTGTGTCTAGGTGGAATTTCCAGAAATGATATATGGGTTTTAGAGATTTCATTTATTTTAGCCTCTCCACAAAATTTCAAGGCTAGAACACATCCGATGCTACAAAAACTAATAAGGGAAACCCTTTCTTTTTAGCTTGAGGGATTCAACACTTTCTAGTGGTTAAAACAGTGGCCTTGCAGTCGTCAGATCCAAACTCTCTGTAGTGCCGAAGGCACTGGGTGGTTGGAACATAGGGGCAGGTATCATTAATCAGGCCTGTGTCTGCTTTCCGCTGGCTTCCATCCCACAACCTACTCCTAAGACTGATCTCTAAACAGTTAAGGGGAAGGTTCAACTTAGACTAGGCATTTAACTTAAAATAAACAAGATCCATGCATCTCACCTAGATCTTAGGACTTGCATCTCATAGAGGTTAGTTGATCATCTAAACAACAGTTGTCCATCCGGTTACTTGGCTTTAATTTGTAACAAGCAAAATTTTTTGACTCCATAAGGCACTAGTCTCAATTCTAAATCTAATCGAATCCTTAATCTTGCTAAATTTTACCAAGTAGCTAGGCCACTCAACTGTGTTTCTTGGACAAGTTGGTTCCCAACTCGTTTTCGATCACCTCAATTCCATAGGGACTATCCCCCATAGCTTCTTGTTGGGAGACAACTAGAATGGAGTGAACAGGGATCAGAGTGACAACCCTTGCCCTCGGCGGTTGTCGTGGTGCCTATACAATCTGAGAGACAACATGACCTTCCCTTTTTGGCCCAACACTGAGGGTTTAAGGCATTTTCAGGCCTCGTCGTGGCCTCTAGGCTGCTCAACCCCCCTCCTTGACCCTAGACTGTGAAAATTTCTAAATCGAAATCCAACTGCAGTGACTAATATTATTTCTTCTACTTATCATTCCAGTAACAGGTTATTTAGAAAAATTACGTTAGTAATTATCGAAATAAATTCTACTTCAACCTTCACAATTAAAATACTGAGACAAAATATAAAGAAATGCAAGCACAAGAATGACACAATTATTTTTGGACAATTGTCCCCAGAAAAGTTCAATGTGGGAAAACCGGTGCAGCAGATGAGGGTTTCTTTATTATTCTTCAGCAAAAATTTCTTGTACAAGGAACAATTAGTAGTAATGAAGAGAAATCTTTGTCATAGCACTAGAGAAAATTTTCTCACAAATATAGATGAGAACCTGATCCTTGAGAGGCCCGTCACCACTACATCAGCACTACGTGAGGACTGTGCAGTTCTGCATCATTGCATTGCGATGTCCCTTTGCTGCTTCTGCGCTGCCCCATCTTTGCACTGCGTCACCAGCTCTTGCACTCCCGAGTGATGCTGATACCCTCTCTCTCCTCTCCACCTGCAACTCTCCCTCTGAATCGATTTCTGGAAAATTGATCTTACTCGAGCAACTGAGTATCTGCCTGGTGTATTTTCCAAATAACCCTCAAGCTTCTTTAAATAGTCTTCTAGTTGACATTCAACGACCCAGATTAGAATCTAATCAATGGCTAAGATTATTTTGACTTGATCCTCGTCTTCTTCTACAAGTTACACCCACAGTTTAGATTAATACCCATTAATTATTTTAATTTCCTAAGTTTAGACTTAGGGTCCCATTAAAAATAATTAATTTATCAGATAAACCTGTCTCTGGGTGGAAATTCCCTAAACGATTTTTGGGTTATCTGGAATACATATGTCTAAGCCTCTCCACAAAATTTGAGACTTAGAGCACACCTGATGCTACCCCAAATCAACACTCCCTCTTAGCGTGGAATGTGCTCTAGCAATACACCCTGCTGCATACTGCTCTGACTCTAAAGCATCTCTCTCAGCGTTACTAATATCTGACATGATGTCCACCAACTACTGCGCTGCTACTGCAACTGTACTGTTGCTGACACTGCCACTGCCAACACTGCATTCGTACTACAACTCCCTCTCAAATGTTGCATCTGTGGCTGAGATATCACCTGTTTCTGCTACTGAAACATATTGTCTACCATACCCATCAACTCCTTGAATTGAACAAACTTGGCTCTTCCCAGAGCTTTGGTGAGTATGTTTGCCACCTGATTTCCTGTGGGGACGTACTGCAACTACACTGCCCCACGCTGAACACAGTCTCTAATAAAATGACATCTGATGTCGATGTATTTTGACCGATCATGAAATACTGGATTCTCAGAGAGTTTAATACAACTTTGATTATCACAGAAGATACTGGTCACTTCCATCTTTCTTCTGAATAAATTCAATAGCAGTTTTCTAAGCCATATAGCTTCGCACGTAGTTGTGCTTGTTGCCATATATTCCTCTTCTACTGAGCTTAGTGCTACAGACTTCTGCTTCCTACTGCACCGAGAGGTCATTCTTGATCCGATACTGAAGCAATACTCGGTGGTACTTTTCCGATTTATTGAACTTCCTGCCCAATCTGCATCTGTGAATCTGCTCAATCTGACATCATCTCCTCGGGTGTACTTCAACCCATATTCGACTATTCCCCGCACATATCTGAGAATGTGCCTAGCTACTGCCCAGTGTACCCTTTTCGGTTCTACCATGAACTGATTGAGGGTGTTGATAGCAAAACAGATCTTTGGCATGGTGTTGACCAGATACATAAGTGACCCAATGAGCTGTCTGTACAAGGTGGGGTCCACTTCCTTGTCTCCCGATGCATCTATCTTCTTCTAGTTGGTTATCATGGGCGTTGCTATAGGCCGAAAATTCTGCATCTTGGAACTCTTCAGAATTTCTATGGCATATCTTCCTTGTCCTTGGAAGATCTCTCCATTCTTCTGCCATACCTCCAACCCTAGAAAATAATGCATCAACCCCAAATCCTTCATGTCGAATTCAGCTTCCAAGTTCTTCTTGCAGTCCTTTATGAGCCTAGATGATCCCATAAGGAACAAATCATCTACATATAGTACCAGAACTAGTGGCTCATTCTCTACCATCAAATAGTAGAGATTGGGATCTGCATCACTCTTGACAAATCCCAACTGCTGCAAGTAGTCGTCAATCCGACCATACCATGCTCTGGGTGCCTGCTTGAGCCCATATAGGGCTTTCTTCAGTTTGCATACATGAGATTTCTTATCATGGGTTTCAAAGCCTTTAGGCTGTTCTATGTACACCTCCTCTTCTATCACCCCATTCAAGAATGTTGTCTTGACATCCATTTGGTGAATTTCCCATCCCATCTGCGCTGCTAAGGACATAACAGATCTGATGGAGGTGTATTTGGAAACATGGGTGGAGTTCTCCTCATAGTCAATTCCCTCCTTCTGTGCATATCCCTAGGACTCGAACCTAGCCTTGTACTTCTCTATGTTGCCATCTGCAACATACTTGATCTTATAGATCCACCTCCAACCTACAACTGATCTGTTCTCTGGTCTAGGTACTACTTCCCATACATCATTTGTCATGATAGAACTGTACTCTTCTACCATGGCATCCACCCAAACTTGATGTTGTACGACCTCCTGAAAGCTAGAGGGTTCTTCAACTTGTGCTACCAAGTCTTGGTATCTGTCTAGTTGTCTATGTTGCCTTTTTTCGGTTCTAGGAGCTCCAACAAACTCCTCTACTTCCCTTAGTGTCTGGCGTACTTCTCTGCTAGTTCTGCCACTCGTGGTGGGTGGCTCAATTAATTCCTCTTCCTGCTGTCCTATCTGCTGTGAATTATCTGGATTTTCCTCACTTGAGGAAATACTAGTGTTGGTTACAGAGCTTGATCTAGATGTCTGTCCACCTGCCGGTTCTTCCCCCTGCTGCTGCTAGACAAGAGGAACATCCTCAGACTTCCCTCCAGTAGGCATGTCTTGGGATTTCCGGAAAGCTCTGTCTTCCATGAACTTTACATCTTGTTTGACTACAATATTCCTGTTGCCCGAAATGTAGACTCTGTATGCCTTCAAAGTCTCATTGTATCCTACGAGATACCCCTTTTCTGCAGTCTGATCTAATTTACTCCGCTTCTCATCTGGATTGTGACAATACACCACACTTCCGAATATCCTGAAATTACTTACTTCCGACTTCTCCCCTGTGAAGACATTCTCGGGCGTTCTCTTGCCCAATGCTCTATGAGGAGTCCTATTATGGATATATAATGCTGTGTTGCATGCTTTTTCCCATAAGAACTTAGGTAGTTCCTGGTCATACAACATTGCTTTTGCTGCCCTAACAATAGTTCTATTCTTCCGCTCTGCAACTCCATTCTGCTCCAGATTATATGGAGCCGTCCATTCTCTTTTGATGCCCTCTATTGCGCAGAATTCTGTGAATTCCTTGTCAGTATATTCTACACCATTATCTGAGCGCAATACTTTTATCTTCTTCCCTGTCAGGTTTTCAGCCAGAGCTTTGAATTCTCTGAACCGATCAAAGACCTCATCCTTGGTCTTTAAGAAGTAGATCCAAGTTTTCCTGGAGTGGTCATCAATAAAGGTGACAAAATATTCACCACCACTAAGAGCTCTAGTAGACATTGGACCACGGATATCTGAGTGTATTAGCCCCAATACACTTTGTGCCCTATTGTTGCTTCTGGAATATGCTGCTTTAGCGTACTTCCCTAGTACGCATCCTCTGCATACATCATCGTGCTTGGTACTTAAGACTGAAACTCCCGCAACAGTTTCTCTGAGTATCCTCAGAGCTCCATGGGGTAGATGCCCCATTCGTCTGTGCCATAGCTCATTCAGGTTCATTTCGCCATTGAGATCGCTGCCTACCAATGCCATTAGAGACTCGAGCTACAACCTATATAGTTTTTTGCTTCGAGTTCCAATCTGAGCCTTTTTCTTCCAGCTTGGATGCTTGACGTATACTTTCCTTCCAATGAAGTATGCATCATATCCCTTGTCCTGCAACTGGGACACTGAAAGTAAATTCATTCCCAATCCTAGCACATGCATCACATTCGTGGCTCAGAGGCTATCTCCTGCTTCTGTCTGAACTGCTATGGTCCCTCTTCCTATTGGGGTACACTTCGTTTTGTTTCCCATAGTAATCTGGAAGTTCATTCGTTCTTCTTGATAGCTCGAGAAATATTCACGTACTCCAGTCATATGAGCTGAAGCCCCCGCTATCAATGTACCAATCATCGTCTGATGTAGAAGTCGACAAACAAGCAAATTCTTCTTCCAATCTAGAAGATAACTTGGTAATGTCATGATCTTCCATCGTGCTATTTCTTTTCTCTAGCAGCCTCTGTAGAAAAATTGTGTGATCCCTCTGGGGTTCTATTTGCTGCTAATGCAGCACCACGACTTCCCTTCAACATAGATTCTTTTGTACCCTTGCGCAACTTGGCTTTGATACCATGTGAAAATTTCTAAATTGAAATCCAACTGCAATGACTGATATTATTTCTTCTACTTATCTTTCCAATAACAAGTTATTTCCAAAAATTACTTCAGTAAATATCGAAATAAATTCTACTGCAAGCTTCACAATTAAAATACTGAGACAAGATATAAAGAAATGCAAGCACAAGAATGACACAATTATTCTTGGACAATTGTCCTTGGAAAAACCCAATGTGGGAAAACCGGTGCAATAGATGAGGGTTTCTTTATTATTCTTCAGCAAAAATCTCTTATACAAGGAACAATCAGCAGTAATGAAGAGAAATCTCTGTGATAACACTAGAGAAAATTTTCTCACAAATATAGATGAGAACCTGATCCCTGAGAGACCCTACTGCCTCCTCTGCGTCACCACTGCATGAGGACTGCGCAGTTCTACATCACCGCACTACGCTATCCCTTTGCTGCTTCTGCGTTGTCCCTTCTCTGCACTGCGTCACCAACTCTTGCACTCCCGACTGATGTTGATACCCTCTCTCTCTTCTCCACCTGCAACTCTCCCTGAATCGATTTCTGGAAAATTGATCTTACTCGGGCAATTGAGTATCTGCCTGGTGTATCTTCCAAATGACCCTCAAGCTTCCTTAAATAATCTTCTAGTTGACATTCAACGACCCAAATTAGAAACTAATCAATGGTTAAGATTATTTTGACTTGATCCTCGTCTTCTTCTAGAAGTTACACCCACAATTTAGATTACTACCCATTAATTATTTTAATTTCCTAAGTTTACACTTAGGGTCCCATTAAAAATAATTAATTTATCAAATAAAACTGTCTCCGGGTGGAAATTCCCCAACAATTTATGGGTTATCTGGAATACATGTGTCTAATCCTCTCCACAAAATTTGAGACTTAGAGCACATCCTATGCTACCCAAATCAACATAGACGACTTCCCTAAAGGTCTTGTTGTGGGCTTTCAAGCCCTTTCCCAGCCTCGGCCTCCTGCGTCCTCTTCTGTCCTTCACTCTCTCTTCTTGGCCCTTTGTTGACCCTCTTAACCTCTCCTTCAACCTCAAACCCTAGATGCTATTTCCCCCCGACGCTAGCCCTATTTTGCGTAGCGTTTCCCTCTTTTGGTCTTAATTTAACCTCTGGCCATCTCTGAAATTTTTGGGACTGAATACTTGGTGTGTTTTGCAGAGAAATTGGCTCAAATCTTGTGTTTTCAGGTGCCAAGTACGTTGGAGAAATTTTGGGCAAGTGATCTGTTAGCTCCCTGTAATCAGCAAGATTGGCAAAGTTCGACAGCAGGGAGAAACATCATTTCAACCACTTTGGGATCCTAGGATCTAGCCCTCCTGAATCCGGAGAGGGATCTCTCCAATAAGTGCAAAGATGGATTTATCTTTAAGGTTTTGGGTAATGATATTAGGCTAGTTATGAAGGTCAAGGGTTTTGTTTTGTTTTGGATGGTTGAGCATGATTATGGCTTGAGTGGAAAGTTTTAAATGGAAAGAGTTTCAAAGGTGAGAAGTTGCAAGCAAATAGAACAAGCTTTGGCCAAAAAGATGGATAATTGCAGGTTTTAGTCCATTGGGCTATGGAGTCGTAATAGGGTTTTAATTGAAACAAAAGGTTCAAGAGTGGTCTATGGGGCAAGTCATCTATGTCTAAGGATCTCTTTAAAGTTGATTTATGGAATGAAATGATACAATAAGAAGGGGAATTAAAACAAATGAAGAACAAAGAGCAGCCCAGGATCTGGTAAGTACTTTGAAACTAGTCAGCCTTTGACAAACACTTAAGAATAACATAAAAGCAATCCAGGATCTGGTAAGTACTTCGAAACTAGCCAGCCTTTGATATACTTTCAATAGAAAAACATTTAAAAACAGAGGGAAAACAAATGATAACAAAGAATGGCCTAAGATCTGGTAAGTATTTCGAAACTAGCCAGCTTTCAACACATTCCAAGGGAAACTTTCAGTCAGTCTTTTGGGATAAAACTAGGACCAGGGCTCACCATATCTTCATGAGTTCATCTCTACTTAACATGAAATGAAAATTACTTTCAAGAACAACAATTAGCTAAACAGGGGGACGAGGGAACGCCAGCATTCCTACTGCTTAAACTGAATTAAATCATTCCTAAATAACACAAATTGGAAGAAAACATTCAGATAAAGCTTATTAGTCAGAGAAGGGTACTGATATATAGTAAACCCTAACTCTATGCTTGTTGTTCTTTATCAGAGAAGATGAACAAAGTGAAAATAGAAATAAAACAACGATTTACAATAAGAAAAACATCACCGTCGATATAGACCAAGATCCCATAAATCAGCTTGTATTGATGCTTCAAACCAGTTACAACTTTAAGTCCAGTGTTTCAGGTTAGCAATCATCTTCACTTCTCAGCCTAACTATTCCATCACAAGCAGAGCTTCAAGAGCCTTTGAACACTATTTACAATTAGAAGTTTCGAGCACAAGTATATTTCAAAGTTCTGCAACCAACATTTTCTCATCTTCTACAAAAGTATTTATAGAAGAAATGAGGAGGTGGAATCTGATAAAAGATCTCCTGGGTCAATTACAACAGACTTAATGACTTCTCGGCCTTTGAGGGGCTAAATGGAGAAGAGTACAGATATTCTCACTATATTAATTGATTTACATTTAAGATTAAGCTCGGTGGGAGCTTTTGTTGACTTTTAAGGCTCTGTGTCATGTTATAGTAACTCTGCTGATATTTTGCATTAAGTTACTTGGAATAATTAACTATTCGGCTGCACTGAGGCAAATATCTGGTTTTATGATCATAATTCGGCCTCTGTTGAATGCTTGTGGCTACAGGTGGCAATGGGTAGCTGAGAGGAATCAATTAGCTTCTGATGTGGCAGTGGAGGCCTTTTTGTATGTTAAACACTTATGATTTTCTTTTAACTGTGTTTTAATTTGGAGGATTAGGCTTTTGATAATCAATCTTAGCCATAATCCCCCAATACTGTCTTCAATCCTCTGTTCTGCTGTATTTTGTCTTCGACACTGACACTCTTTTAATTTGATTAAATAACACTGTGTCTTGTTGATGTGCAGGGCCGCACAGGGCTCATATGGCATCAATGCCCATGAAGCATTGATGAAACATGACGTAGAACCCTTTGGAATGATCTTCCCTTTCAATAAACAAAGCCCTAAGGATCGTCACCCTCGGCTTTATCATTTCTCTTTAAAATATTTTGAAATTCATTTGAACCTGCAAAAAACACACAATGTTATGAAACCCTGCGTTTATTGGGTAAACTGCTTCAGAAGGTGTGGGGAGAGAGCGTGACCGTTGGATGGCATCATCCAATGGTGGAGATTCGTTTGCGGAGGTTAAAAGAAGAGCAGAGGAAGAAATAAGTTAGAACCGTTGATCGCGCATAGATTAATGGTGGGGATCAGTCGGGGAAACATAAAGTGGAAAGGCCGCTTTATAATGAAACGAGAGAAAATGCAGAGAAAAGGGTTTAAAACCTTTGCTTTGGAGGAAAAATGGTTAAAAATAGAGGTGGGAGTTCGGGATGATCGTGGGCCGTCGGATGAGATCCGCCCATGAGATCAACGGCTGAGGAGGCGCGCGAAAAACTCAAATGGAAAGAGGAAAAGCGGTTTCGGGGATGGAAACCACTGGTTTCGCGCGGAGGGAAGGCAGTTAGGCAGTTTTGCCTTTTGGAACGCGATATGCGTCTCCGCCCAACACGTGGCACCAGAAAACTGCCCATTTCGCGTAGCCTTTGGGAAATTAACCATCGTGCTGAAAACCACGCGAAATAGAATGTGGGTCGTCAGATCAAGGGCCTCAGATCTGACGGTGGGGAAGTGAACGCGATATGAGGTAGATGCACGGGCGGAAGCAAGGGGAACAGTTTCATTCTAGGCCGTTAGATCTGAGATGGACAACCGAGATCAGATTTGGAGAATGCAGGACCCACAGGAGGCAGGTCCTGTCGAATTAAATATGAGCCGTTGGATGTGAGGATCAACGACGGAGATTAAATCTGGGGAAATAAGCGAAATAATACAATGGCGGGAGACGGGTTAATAAGGGCCGTTGATCTGCAGAGATCAACGGTCGGGATTTGGCCTAAAACATTAGAACGCAGGGTGCATAGATTTAAACCAAAGTCAGGAAATGCGATCTGGACCGTTCGATCTGGACACGTGGACGGTCCAGATGCAATCGGAGGCATTCAATCGGCGGGGGGGAGAATTTGCACAGCGTCGATGCGATTGAGCACTGACCGTTGATCTGCAGATCAGATCAACGGTGGGGAATGAATCGGAGGGTTGTGAAGCGGAGGCAAGGCTAATGATCGGAGCAAATGTTGGCCGTTGGATCTGGAATATGGCGGATAGATCCAACAGCAGAAGATCCATCGGGGAATGCCAATCGGAGGGGAAAAACAAATGCACCCAACAAAAATTGCGATGCAATGCAGCGCGGGCCGTTTGTTCGGCTCAAGATCAACGGTCGATATTGTTTTACATCATACACGGCAGAAACCCTTTAATATTTATGAAAACCCGAAACTTTATGATATACAAAGGTTTTTATGGTTTGGGGAGAGTTTATATATATGAAATGGATAAGTGCCCGACTGCGGGGCCTTTGACTATATGGAAAACAAAAAGGCCCGGAGCTTATGTATAAGGGCCAATCGAGATCGGAAGGTCGGGCCTTTGGGCTTTTCAATCTACCCGTTCGAATTTTACGATGCGATTGGCGCTTGGGACTTTAACTCTTGGTCCCAGGCGAAGTTACATGGAGTAAAGTGGGGGGGGGGCAGAGTTTATATAAATGGGGCCCAATCGCATCGGAAACTTTGGTTCGGGTCTTTCAATCTACCCATTTATATATAAAAACATGATATGGGCGCACTTAGACCAAACTTAGGAAAAAAGGGGTTTTTTGACTTTACAAAGGAAAATATCAATCGGAGATGGATTATACAACGTTTTTAGCGCCCGATGGTGGGCACTCGGGTTATATGGAGTGATAATATGATCGGGGGATATAAGCACAGGGCTTAATCGCATCGGAACTTTTGTCATGGCACAAAGACTTGCGCACTTGGATTTTTTGCGATGCGATAAGCGCTGAAATGGTTTAGCGCTTGGTTCCAGCACCAAGCCGTATGGAAGGGAAGTGGTTAGGACTTAGCCCAAGGGGGCTTAAGTCTGTAATACAAAAAGTGTATTTTTATGAGCTTTTGAGGTTTTTCTGATGGATTTGGGGGGTTTCGACAGAGTTAAAAAAGGAGTTTTAAATTCTGTAAAGGGGATTTCATGAAGGGGAAATGGGGAAAACTGAAAAAATAGAGGAATTTTATGGGAATTAAAAGGGTTAAAAATGGAGGTTAGTTTTGAAGTGGAGGGAGGAACAATGGCTTTTGCAGCAGTCTTTTCTCTATGGAATCAACAGAATTTCAGAATAAAATGGAAACAACAGTGAAGTTTTGAAGAAAGGGCCAAATGCCTTCATGAGTCTTCAAGAGATAACACTTTTTTGCAATAAAATTTGTTCCTTGAAGGCTCCCAAAATGTTTTAGCCACCATTTGATATGACAAATTTTATTGGTGGCTAACAGTGGCTCCACTTGGGGATGGTGCCTTCTTGAAGACATCAAGAATTTCATACTTGCATTCTCTGGGAGGCTGATCAGTGTCTCATCCATTGGGCTGCCTTTCTTTGCTTGAATGATCTTCTTTTGCTCTGAAAACATATTAGCAGCCATGAAAAACAATGGAACTTCATCAACACAAGCTTTCTACCTACCCAATCCTACTGATCTAAAATTTTTTCTTCTTTAGAGTGCACTTGGATTGACAAACTCTTTTCACAACATTTTATTTTTTTGAAAGCATAAAATTTAATCTATTTCTACTCCTTATTTCTCTATGAACTCAGATTAAACAGTTGAGTCCATATGCTTCTCTACCTAATCTACCAATCTGTTAGGATTAAACAGTCTAACAGATTTTATTCTCTAAATTCTACCACAGAAATTCAAAAGCACACAAGTCAGGATTGAACAGTTTAACTTGATGCTGATCTATGGCATAAAAAACAAGTTGCACATAGACATTATTTTGCAGAAAATTAAATCAAAATGGAAGGCTTAAGATCTGAAAGTTCAAAGTACTTCCTTCATCTTTTTTACAGCTCTGTTTTGCTTCTGTTTGAGCTGTTTTTTCCTTTGTTGATTGGTTCAGATTTTGAGCTGATTAGAACCAGTTTTTACATCTGTTTTGACTCAGAATTTTAAACAGACTTTGAGGCATTCATGTTTTGGAAACAAAGGTTCAAATTTTTAGCATGTTTGAACCTTTAATTTCTAGCCTAATCTACCTACTGATAAGCCAATATTAAACAATTTGGCAAATCGAATTCACTGTCCTATCAGCAGTAAATTTAAAACTAATTAGTCAAGATTAGGCTGTATGACTAACTAGAAGTGTGTTTTTCAGGAGTGGAATTTAAGCTTGCACACTTTCAGATTTGTTTCTCTTTTTGTTGGTATGGGGCTGTACCTTTATTGTTTTTACAATCTGCTCTCTTTTCTTTCTTCTATTGTTTTTGTATTTTTTAACTTTGAATGCAATGATGGATGAAATATTTATAATGAGAAAAAAGATAAAAAAGGCTTTTCAGAACATGACATGGATCAAGAGAAGTAATGCTTAAGCATCCTGCCATTGACAGGACCCCCAAACAATTCTGCTCCATTCAACTCTTGTAAGAAAAAGGCATTATTAACAACAGCTGAATGAATGGAGTAAGGGCCAAGCCATAAGTTGTCGAATTTTCCATGCTTGCCCTTGTCTTCCCTCCTTGAGTCCTACTTTAAAACTTTGTCCCCAATATTGAAATTGCTGGCCTTTGTTCTTCTGTCAAAAAGCTTTTTAATGCTATCCTGCTTCTGCAATGCTTTGTTATAAACCTCCTCTTTGGTTTGCTGAAGGTAAATAGTTTGATTTATCCTTCTGATCATGTCATTATCTTCAGACCGAACCTCTTGAATTAACTTCATAACACACCAAGGCTGGTAGGAAAGATTGCATCAGTGCCATACACAAGCTGGTAGGGTAACATGCCAATAGATTTCTTCAAAGTCAATCTGTCAGCCCAAAGTGCATGCACAAGCTTTGTGTGCCAAGACTTCTTGTTGTCCTCCAACAACTTCTTGATTATGTTCACTAAACTCTTGTTTGAGGATTCTGCAAGTCCATTACCTTGAGGGTAATAGGCCGTGGAATGCCCCAATGTTATTTGATATTTGTGACAGAACTCAACCATCTTCTTTGATCCAAATGTTGCTGCATTATCAGTGATGATCTTGGTAGGACAGCCAAATCTAGAGAGAATATTATTCTCCATGAATCCATTTAGTGAAATAGTTTGTGGCAGTGAGAATCCATCTATGCTGAGCTGAAGATGATGGATGGATTTCACCTATGAAGTCAAGTCCCCACTGTTGAAAAGGGGCTACAACAGTGATTGGCTGCAGAGGCAGAGGTAGCAGCTTCCTCTTGCCTTCAAAAAGTTGACATTTATGACAGGCAATTATCATCTTATGAACATCAAGAAAAAGAGTAGGCCAATAGTAACCAGCCCTCAAGATTTTGTTGGCCGTTGTCTTCCAGTATAAGTGGTCTCCACACTCTCCTTCATGGAACTCATGCTTAACCTTCTCTGCATCATACTCAGGCAAACATTTAAGCAATATACCATTTGCATTTTTCCAATAAAGACATCTATCTACAATGCAATAGTTTACAACTTTCAATTTCAAAAACCTTGCCTTTGTTTTTGTCAAACCAGGAGGTGTATTCAAATTAAGCAAAACATAAAGAATATCAACATACCAAGAGGAATTCATAAAATGGTCTTCAACAATGGGAGTTGAGATTTCCTCTTGATCATCTAAAGCATTAATCATATTAATATCAAGAACTTCAAAATTTGATTCAGCCATTAATCTAGCCAGACCTTGGCCTTTGATGAGTTTAGTGAGTTTTATCTCTAAATCATATTCAAGAATAACAATCCCTTTCTCTTATTTTGACGGGTCATCATTTAAGATACCATTGTTTCATTGAAATTTGGGACAAAGGCAATGATGTGTGATGCAGATGTATGCTGAAGTCTTTCAAAGCTTCAACAAAGAAAAAAACACTTCTCACATGCTACTTGATATAAACCTTAACAAAGATACCATCAGGCTGCTCTTGTCCTTGTGGATTTTGCAGCAGAAGGGACAACGGCTATTGTGTTCGATGCCAAATGAAAATATAAATCCTTTGAAACCTTGAGACTTATGGAGGCGGTGTTTTGGTTAATGTTGTTTACAGAAACAAAGACTTCTTCCGGGGTCATTTTTACCCCTTGCTCCTTCTTCAACATGTTTGTTATATTCCTAAGGAGCTCGGCCAAGTTGGGGATGAATCTTCTCAAAAAGTTGATCTTTCCAATGAAAGATTGCAACTCCTTGATGTTTCGAGGATGAGAGATTTGCAGTATGGCCTCAATCCTCTTTGGATCTATCTTAATACCCTCTTCTGAAATAATGTGCCCAAGAAGTTTACCTTCTTGGAGACTGAATAGTGTTTTCTTAGGGTTCAAAGATATATCAAATTTTCTGCATCTCTCGAAGACTGTTCTTAAATGTGCTAAGTGCTCTTCATCTGTCTTTGAAAAAACAGTAACATCATCAAGGTATATAATGATGAAGAAGCCCAGTTCTTCAGAGAATGCTATGTCCATGGCTCTCTGAAAAGTTGCTCCAGCATTCATTAGACCAAAGGGCATTTTCACATACATGAAAGTGCCCCAAGGTGTAGTAAATGCTGTCTTTAATTGATCATCAGGGTGAACTAAGATCTTATTGTACCCTGTGTTGACTACACTTTGTCAACTACCCCATAGCAGTACAGTCCCCATTTTTTCAAATGGGATTCGTCATGTTCGATGTGGTCGCACCATTTAGATTCCGTCATCAGACGACAGTTTTATAAATGATGTAAACCCATTCTGCATGTAATGATGTAAATGATCTAAGTAAGACCGTCAATGTATGTAACAACCTAGGTAAGCCTAGTATGTTGTTGATGATCTCTATCCTAGGAGGTTTTTTGTCTCACTGATTCACATAAGTGATCGGCAGAGTTTTTCCCTCCAGCCTCACCCTAAAGCTAGGGTGGATTTTATCATTAACATGCTAAGTGAGTCCTAGTGTTTTCTATCGAGTCCTTGTAAAAGTAGTTTGAGCTACTTGGTCTACTAGATCATGTTTTGAGTCGCAGAATTGGGTATTTATTTGAGGGTCTATACAAATGGGTATTCCCCCTTCATGTATGTAAATATATTATTTCATGTAAAAGAGGGTTGGAAAAATAATTATAATCCCCTCTCAGTCAATTAATTAAATTTTCCGGTCAATTAATTTAAAAAAATCTTAAACCAGAAATTTAATTAATTTAGGGTTCTAAGTTAGGATTAAATATTTCAAAGGCAAAATTTGTGGGTCCTTGGAAAATGATTTTTAAAAGCCCAGGCCAAGGGATATTGAGAATTTTAAGAAATTTTGGACTTTTGGGCCTTGGTGGTTAAGTCAAAGTCAAAATTTTGGGGTAATTAACTCAAAAATAATATTTTTGAGTTAATTAAAATTGAATTAAATGATAAATTCGTTATTTCCCCAAAATTTTAATTTCAACGCGCTGGATTAAAAGATGATTAAATCTTTTGGATGGTTGAGATTATTTTGACAAGGATCATCCAAACTAGCCGTTGGAGATTTTGTCCTATAAATTTAGAGGTCTTTGTCAGTCTTAAGTCATCCGATTTTAGGAGCGTGCACTTGTCTTGGAAGCTCTTGTAAATTTTTGAGGAATAAAAGCATAAAGACTTTGGGGTTACAAATTTTGATGTTCCTTCTCGGATTTATGTGGTGAATTGTCTCTAAACTCTGTTACTTTGTTTTTGCATTTTATGGTTGATGCCTTCATGGATTAATCTGCATACAGGTATCTTGTGCAGTTTTCTGGATTCATAAAATGACATTTTGATTTTTCTAAAGGATCTCATGTTTTTTCTTAAATCTCTATTGATCTAAGGTTCAGATCTAAGTGTGCAGGGAAATTCTTTTTTTAAAATTGAGCGTCTGGGGAAGTCTTCGGTTGGACCAGCCGACTCTCAATAAACATAAATCTGAAAAGCTCATTATTTGTTAAATTCTAAGTCTATCTTACGAAATTGGTGGTTTTACAGGGTTTTTTAAGGCTTGTACCTCTCACTAAAATTTTAAATCTCAAAAAAATTGCGTTGAAAAGGATTCAAATCTGGCCATGAGGGCCTCAAATCTGTAGATTAGTTTGTAAAATTAGTAATTTTAAAGATTGTCAGGGTTTAATAATTTTCTTAGTGTGTGTCTTCAGAATTCGATTGTTTTCTTGCAGGTTGTGGATTTAAATCAGAATTTTTTTAAGATCTGAGGCAGATCCAGCCTCCAAGGGCCAGATCTGGCCTCAAATCCCCACCGTGGGCAAATCTGGACATCATTGATTCAAAAAACTTTGAAAATCTGAATTTTGAAACAATTTGAAGTTGTTGGACTGGGGTCATTTCTCTCTTCAACGCTACCATCCATCTCTGCATTAAACTTACCCTGCGTTCCCCTAGCTCCATCGATTTCACTGTCTTATAATCCATCATTAAATGTTACAGCCATATCTCCCTTTCCATCCAAACTGCTCTTCTTCTTGTCGTTTCTTCCCTTGTTTTCGACCCTCGCTTACTCCCTTATCTTCTTTGCCCACGCATCTCCATCGCTCCAGATCTGTCCTCGTCCTGCAAAAGCCATCTCACGTTTCCTCTCTGCTCTTCAACCCGTCGTCCTATCACCCTGCCGTCCGAGCTGCATTTAAAAAAATAAAAAATAAACCTCTGCCTGCCTGTCCGAAACTTCCCTTGCACTCCAGCACTGCGTCCAAGCCTGCATCCTCTGCGCCGTCGAGCTCTTCTCTCCTATCCGCCATCGAACGTCCTCCCCGTCGAACCCATCGTCCAGTCCATCTTCTCTTCACGCTGTCGTGCCCCATCTTTCCATCTGCTCTGTCCAAACTGCAAACACAAAAACGCAAACGAACATAACGTATATACATTAGTCGGATTCATTTTGTATGACTTCAGTTTTAGTTTTAATGTATTAGATTTTAATGATTCCATAGTGTTAGTCTAGGTGTATTTTGTTAGAATTCGATTTTTATTTGATAAGGTTTAGTTAAGTTTTAGTTTAAATTTAAAATTTGGTTTTTTGTTTTAGATTTAAATTAATTGTAGATATTTTTAGTTAGTTCGATTTTGTTTTATTAATTTTTAATTTTTTAATGTTTAGTTTAGTTTAATTTAAGATCCAACTTAGGATTTAGTTTAGTTTTTTTTTAACTTAGTTTTAATTTTAGTTTAGATTTAACTTTTGTAAAATTAGAAGCTTTTTACATTTAGTTAGTTTTAGACTTAGATTTTAATTTTAGCTTCTCCTTAGAATTAGCTTTAATTTTTGTTTTAAGATAAAAAAATAAAAAATTCCAAAAATATTTTAAATTTTTGTTCTTAGAGTTTAATTTTTCAATTTAAGTTTTGATTTCATGAAAAATAAAACAAAACAAAAAAGTAAGAAAAAATTTAAAAACTCTCAAAAACTTCTCTTTTATAGTCAAATGAGCTTTTAAGATTTTATCCAAAGTGTGACTATACAAAAATTTTGGGATTTGCTGAAGTGAAATTAATTGAAACATCTTAAATTCTGGCATTTTCATCTTATTGCTTCATGGTTGTGTTGCTTTTCAAATATCATTGTGATCAATCGTGTTTTAATAAGCAGCAGTTAATCGTCACTTACTTGTTTATAATTTGCATAATGGGATTTTGTTTGACTCCATAAGGCACTGGTCTTAAACGTGAAATTTAATTTAGATCTGTGAAATCCTGTTAATTTTATCAAGTATTTGGTGTTTTAGCTGTGTTTCTTAGATTTTTCTTCTTCATTTATAATAGGGTCTACCTCCCTTAGCTTGCAAGGAGACAGCGTAAATAGAGAGATTGGGGATCAGGGTGACAACCCCTGATCTGAGCCGTTGTCGCGGTGCCTTGACAATCTGTGCGACAACATTTTTTGGCGCCGTTGCCGGGGATAGAGTTTTTCTGTCTTTGGTCTTAACGACATTTTATAATCTTCAGATCTTCTTTTGCCATTCATTAGCCTGTCGCAAGGGATCACATTTTCTGGCGTCTTTTCATCTCTTCATATTTTCATCGTCTTATCTTTCGTCATATCACTAATCATTTCATCATCGTATCTTTAGCACCTGGACATTTTGGTTGGCTTCTTGTTTGGGTAGCGACTCCACTTATTCATCTTTTTACTCCCAGACAAGAATCCCCCCCCTGATATCCATTTGCTATCTCTCGATTATTTCTTCTGTTTTAGAATTAGTTTCATGTTCAAGTGGCGACTCCAATTCTTTCATTTTTTACAAGAGTTCCTGCTAAGAAGTTCGCTTCTTGAGGACTTTTTGACTATTCTTGAACACAGATCTATTTCTAAAATCCTAAAAAAGATATTATGGATGTTTTTACCCCGTGTAATTTTGCTAATATTCAGGGTTATCCCCATGATGTCCCTCAAATGGAAAATTACCTTCTTTTCAAGGAAATGATGCAGTTAGTGTTAAATCTCATTTGTTTGCTTTCACTAACTGGTGGAATAGATTTGCAGTTGCAAATAATAATTTCGAGGATGTAAAGATGAAAACTTTTGTTCTTACTTTTGGTGAGGATGTTGCTGAATGGTTTATGGAAAAACCTGATAATTCATTTGATACTTTTGAATCAATTGTAACTGCCTTTAAGGAAAAGTACGGTGATAAAAGGGAAGATAGGCATTTGGTAAGGGAGATCAGTACCATAAAAAAGAAAGAAAATGAAACGACTGAAGAATTTAACAGGAGATTTAATGGTATCCTTAGAGAAATATCTCAAACTCATAAACCTCCCGATGGATCTCTTCTGAATTTTTACATTGATGCTTTTGATTCTGATACTTCATATGAGTTAAGGCGGGCTAAAACTGCAAATTATAAGGCTTGTCAATCTTTAGCTGAGGAGATTGAAAAAGATAAAAGGGCATCTGGGAAGTCTGAAATTCCAGATTTTGATAGGTCTTTGACAGAATCTAAGGAAAAAGAAATTGAAAAAGATGATGATGACCCCATGAAAAGGTTAATGCAAAAGCTTGAAAGCATGGAGCTTAATCAAGCGAAATTGATCTCTGAACATGCTAAGGAAATAAGTGTCTTATAGGCTAGGTTGGTTCAAATGGAAAGGGCTCAAATGTAGAATTCCCAACCTAGAAATAATAATGCTTTGCAAAAAAGAGGCCTATCTAATGAGCAGAGACCGACAAATCAACTTGAGTTTGCAAATCTTGTGGATGAAGCTCTGCCTTATTGTAGAGCCTGTAATGCTCTTCATGAGGAAGTTACTTGCCATGTTGTCAAAAGAATCATAGATAGTAGAATGGCAGGGTCGAGCCATCAAATTAATGTTGTTGGTAAGGACTATCACATGCATATAAAAGATCATGAAATTCAAGTTAAGGAAACAGCTCAGATGATTAAGGATGTGCAACCCAATCATACGCAAATGATTCAAAACATGGAAGCTAACCAAATCAATCTTCAAAATAAGATAACTTCCATGGAAGCAAGTCATGCACAGGAAATAAATGTCATGGAAAACAGGTTAAAGATAATGGAAGTTAATCATTCTAATCAAATGTTCATTATACAAAATCATATGATTGCAATGGAAGCAAGACACACCCAGGAAATGACTATTATGAAGGAAAATCACTTGTTGGAGATGAGTTCTATATAGAAGAAGTTGGAAAAAATGGAAAAATTGCATATACAAAAGTTTCAGCCGAAATTTGATTATGAAGATTCATCAACAGATCATAAGACTTCTTGTCTGCTAAAGCCATTCCCATCTCATCACACGGAGGATTTAACTATGGTTTCAAAGGATGTTGAGAAAGACCAAGCTTATGTGTCACCATTGACAGAGTATATCCAAAATAATATTGGTCACGCTCCAAGTTCTTCAGATATTTTGTACAAACATCTTCAATATGAGGGCAAGAAATCTACAGTGGTCTCATTGCTGACATCACAACCCACTCAGAAGAAGAGAAAGAAGCAAAAAAGAAGAAGTAAGTGGTTTAATTCGTCTTATGGTTGAGAGCAGCTTGATATTCGGATAAGACAGAGTCCTACATTATGCAAGATTGGACATGGCACATCTGAAAAGTAGCCCACAGACTTGCCTGAAAGCAGGCAAATGCTCAGCATGCACTATATTGAGCACATCTGATACCACATGGCATCCTTTGTATTGTATCTCTAACCTTACACCTTGTCATTTCAGCATTTCATTTTGCAGTTAGAGTAGATTTACTTTTCATGTTAAGTAGAATAATAAATAAAAGAAGAGATTCTATTTTTCATGAGCTTAATGTTATATGATGATATTTGGATGGACGCTACTTATGTAATCTTGTGTGTTGCTTGGATGCAGATTCTAGATTCTCACATTCCTTCAATGAAGCAACGTGTCCCCAAGTAGAGTCAGATGTTGACCACACTTTGTCAACTACCCCATAGCAGTACACCCCCCATTTTTTCAAATGGGATTCGTCATGTTCGATGTGGTCGCGCCATTCAGATTTCGTCATCAGATGACAGTTTTATAAATGATGTAAACCCATTCTGCATATAATGATGTAAATGATCTAAGTAAGACCATCAATGTATGTAACAACCTAGGTAAGCCTAGTATGTTGTTGATGATCTCTCTCCTAGGAGGTTTTTTGTCTCACTGATTCACGTAAGTGATCGGCAGAGTTTTTCCCTCCAGCCTCACCCCAAAGCTAGGGTGGATTTTATCATCAGCATGCTAAGTGAGTCCTAGTGTTTTCTATGGAGTCTTTGTAAAAGTAGTTTGAGCTACTTGGTCTACTAGATCATGTTTTGAGTCGCAGAATTGGGTATTTATTTGAGGGTCTATACAAATGGGTATTCCCCCTTCATGTATGTAAATGTATTATCTCATGTAAAAGAGGGTTGGAAAAATAATTATAATCCCCTCTCAGTCAATTAATTAAATTTTTTGGTCAATTAATTTAAAAAAATCTTAAATAAGAAATTTAATTAATTTAAGGTCCTAAGTTAGGATTAAATCTTTCAAAGGCAAAATTTGTGGGTCCTTGGAAAATGATTTTTAAAAGCCCCAAGCCAAGGGATATTGAAAATTTTAAGAAATTTTGGACCTTTGGGCCTTGGTGGTTAAGTCAAAGTCAAAATTTTGGGGTAATAAATGATAAATTCGTTATTTCCCCAAAATTTTAATTTCAACGCTCTGGATTAAAAGATGATTAAATCTTTTGGACGGTTGAGATTATTTTGACAAGGATCATCCAAACTAGCCGTTGGAGATTTTGTCCTATAAATTTAGAGGGCTTTGTCAGTCTTAAGTCATCCAATTTTAGGATCGTGCACTTGTCTTGGAAGCTCTTGTAAATTTTTGAGGAATAAAAGCATAAAGACTTTGGGGTTACAAATTTTGATGTTCCTTCTCGGATCTATGTGGTGAATTGTCTCTAAACTCTGCTACTTTGTTTTTGCATTTTATGGTTTATGGCCTTCATGGATTAATCTGCATACAGGTATCTTGTGCAGTTTTCTGGATTCATAAAATGACATTTTGATTTTTCTAAAGGATCTCATGTTGTTTTCTTAAATCTCTATCGATCTAAGGTTCAGATCTCAGTGTGCAGGGAAATTCTTTTTTTAAGATTGAGCGTCTGGGGAAGTCTTCGGTTGGACCAGCCGACTCTCAATAAACATAAATATGAAAAGCTCATTATTTGTTAAATTCCAAGTCTATCTTACGAAATTGGTGGTTTTGCAGGGTTTTCTAAGACTTGTGCCTCTCACTAAAATTTTAAATCTCAAAAAAATTGCGCTGAAAATGATTCAAATCTGGCCATGAGAGCCTCAAATCTGTAGATTAGTTTGTAAAATTTGTAATTTTAAAGATTGTCAGGGTTTAATAATTTTCTTAGTGTGTGTCTTCAGAATTCGATTGTTTTCTTGTAGGTTGTGGGTTTAAATCAGAATTTTTTTAAGATCTGAGGCAGATCCAGCCTCCAAGGGCAAGATCTGGCCTCAAATCCCCACTGTGGGCAAATCTGGACATCATTGATTCAAAAAACTTTGAAAATCTGAATTTTGAAACAATTTGAAGTTGCTGGACTGGGTTCATTTCTCCCTTCAACGCTGCCATCCATCTCTGCGTTAAACTTACCTTGCGTTCCCCTAGCTCCATCGATTTCACTGTCTTATAATCCATCATTAAATGTTACATCCATATCTCCCTTTCCATCCAAACTGCTCTTCTTCTTGTCGTTTCTTCCCTTGTTTTCGACCCTCGCTTACTCCCTTATCTTCTTTGCCCACGCATCTCCATCGCTCCAGATCTGTCCTCGTCCTGCAAAAGCTGTCTCACGTTTCCTCTCTGCTCTTCAACCTGTCGTCCTATCACCCTGTCGTTCGACCTGCATTTAAAAAAATAAAAAATAAACCTCTGCCTGCCTGTCTGCAACTTCCCTTGCACTCTAGCTTTGCGTCCAAGCCTGCATCCTCTACGCCGTCGAGCTCTTCTCTCCTGTCCGCCATCGAACGTCCTCCCCGTCGAACCCATCGTCTAGTCCATCTTTCTCTTCACGCTGTCGTGCCCCATCTTTCCGTCTGCTCTGTCCAAACTGCAAACACAAAAACGCAAATGAACATAACGTATATACATTAGTCGGATTCATTTTGTATGACTTTTGTTTTAGTTTTAATGTATTAGATTTTAATGATTCCATAGTGTTAGTCTAGGTGTATTTTGTTAGAATTCGATTTTTATTTGATAAGGTTTAGTTAAGTTTTAGTTTAAATTTAAAATTTGGTTTTTTGTTTTAGATTTAAATTAATTGTAGATATTTTTAGTTAGTTCGATTTTGTTTTATTAATTTTTAATTTTTTAATGTTTAGTTTGGTTTAATTTAAGATCCAACTTAGGATTTAGTTTAGTTTTTTTTTAACTTAGTTTTAATTTTAGTTTAGATTTAACTTTTGTTAAAATTAGAAGCTTTTTACATTTAGTTAGTTTTAGACTTAGATTTTAATTTTAGCTTCTCCTTAGAATTAGCTTTAATTTTTGTTTTAAGATAAAAAAAATAAAAAATTATAAAATATAAAATTCCAAAAATATTTTAAATTTTTGTTCTTAGAGTTTAATTTTTCAATTTAAGTTTTGATTTCATGAAAAATAAAACAAAACAAAAAAATAAGAAAAATTTAAAAACTCTCAAAAGCTTCTCTTTTATAGTCAAATGAGCTTTTAAGATTTTATCCTAAGTGTGACTATACAAAATTTTTGGGATTTGCTGAAGTGAAATTAATTGAAACATCTTAAATTCTGGCATTTTCATCTTATTGCTTCATGGTTGTGTTGCTTTTCAAATATCATTGTGATCAATCGTGTTTTAATAAGCGGCAGTTAATCGTCACTTACTTGTTTATAATTTGCATAACGGGATTTTGTTTGACTCCATAAGGCACTGGTCTTAAACGTGAAATCTAATTTAGATCTGTGAAATCTTGTTAATTTTATCAAGTATTTGGTGTTTTAGCTGTGTCTCCTAGATTTTTCTTCTTCATTTATAATAGGGTCTACCTCCCTTAGCTTGCAAGGAGACAACTTAAATAGAGAGATTGGAGATTAGGGTGACAGCACCCGATCTAAGCCGTTGTCGCGGTGCCTTGACAATCTGTGCGACAACATTTTTTGGTGCTGTTGCCGGAGATAGAGTTTTTCTGTCCTTGGTCTTAACAACATTTTATAATCTTTAGATCTTCTTTCGCCATTCATTAGCCTGTTGTAAGGGATCACATTTTCTGGCGTCTTTTCATCTCTTCATATTTTCATCGCCTTATCTTTCATCATATCACTAATCATTTCATCATCGTATCTTTAGCACCTGGACATTTCGGTTGGATTCTTGTTTGGGTAGCGACTCCACTTATTCATTTTTTCGATGGGCCCTAAGTCTTGGGTGATTTGCGTTGTATACCCCGTTGACTTGCCTAATGATTAATTCAGAATCCCCATATGCTTTGATTCTTTTGGCTCATAACTTTTTCAACAAACGCAAGCCTAAAAGCAGGGATTCATATTCCGCTATGTTATTTGAACACTGAAAGTTTAATCTACAGGAAATGCTTTGTGTGTGGTTGTTCTTAGTGTTGCATATCCAGACACCTGCACCAGCATTGGTTCTAGTGCATGACCCGTCGAAATTCATATTCCATAGAGGACTAGATTCGGTTTCATCTTGGTTACTGTCCT
This sequence comes from Pinus albicaulis, assembly GCA_034641835.2. Classification (NCBI taxonomy): domain Eukaryota; kingdom Viridiplantae; phylum Streptophyta; class Pinopsida; order Pinales; family Pinaceae; genus Pinus; species Pinus albicaulis. The sequence goes on from CM076581.1 coordinate 1,628,322,796, forward strand.
CTCCAACTAACATGCTTTCGGGTTGTTGTGGAAAATCAACACTTAGTTGTATTCGTTTCAACTCCTTAGGTTTTTCGCTGTGTTGAGGGTTGCTTTCTTGACTATCAGGGTTTAACAGTGAAGGACACATGACTTGAAGCTCAAGACCTGGGTTTGGTTTGCTAAAGTTTAAAGGTTCAACAAACTGCTTTGACACTTCTGTGTTGTGCTCTTCTCCCTCTCTATTGGCCTTCAGCTCATTTAAAGTCACTTGTTCTGTGAAAGATTCATCATTAAACAGGATAAAAGAATCGAGACCTATATTTACAGAATACAGAGGAGAGTTTTGTGGTCTGTCTTGGCTTGTAACGGTGTATTGCATATGGGACTCCCTATAAAGTCTTCTTGTTTGATTGAAAACAAGAATGGTCGCATAGGTCATGTCCATCTGCATAGTTCTTTGTAACTTAGCCCCCTAAGACCTTGATAATAGCATTCCATACTTTGGGGGCACATCAGCCACAACAATATCCATGACTAAGCATTTGGCTGGAAGCTGGCTAAGTTAACGCAGAGATCTTTGATCAATCCTAAACATTTTACTCTGCTCGAGTCAAAGCAGTAAAGGTCTTTATAAGGTCTGGTGATTTCTAGACCCAGGCTCTCCATCACAGCTTTAGGCATTAAATTATGGGAGGCTCCGGAATCATGCATAGCGTTGTGCAAAATCTTGTCATGAACGTTTAAACTTACATAAAAGGGAGGAATAGGTCCCTCTTGATACTTACCTTCAATCTTTGGACCAAAAATAAGCTCGGGCTGGTCATCATTAAGATTGACTGTGTCATTATTCTCTTCAATGTTTAAAGCCTTCAAAATTTGGGTCCTATATACACTCCGGGCAGCTAACTTAGTCAAGGGAACAAAGATTTTAATTTTGGAAATTTCCTGTTCTAGGCTGAAAGGAATTTGATTCTTTAAAGAACTTGTTTTAGCCTTGTTAACTGCCACTCTATCAGCAACATCAGCTTGCTGATTTGTTCTATTTACATTTGACAAAATGGTTTTAACAAGAGTACTAGCTGAAGTGTTAGTACTGCTAAGATTTGCACTCTGTTTCGTAACGTTGTGAGTGCCTTTCTCTTTATCTTTATCAGAATTTACAGCTACTGTTTTATCCTTCTATTTGACAACTTTAGGCTTGGTTGCAGTGCTGTTTTGTGAAGATTTGTCAGAGGTTTTGGTGTTGGGAGTTTGTTGACTAGTTTTACTTTTAAGGTCATATTCTCTTTGAGACTCTATGATGACATTTTCCATGTCTTGATAATAATTTTCATCGTCATCTCTTTTGTCATCATAAGGTGTGTAAAGACCTTGTTTTCTATCATAATGAATCTCAAAGTCATCATTATCTACTCACAGCATGTTGATATCATTTTCCTCTGTTATTTCGTCTGTTTCCTCAACCTCACTCACATAGTTTTGATGAAAGGGAGGAGTGATCTGTTGATCATCTTCCCTGGGTCTGTTTGGAGGTTGGTTCCTTCTAAAATTCTGATTCTGGTTCTGGTTTCTATTTTGAGGAGCAGTTTGGTTTTGACTTGCTTGTGCTCTCTCAAGGATGCTCATTTTTTTCATCATCTCTTCCATCATTTTTTCCATTTTTGAGCTGGAAGTAGAAGGGGTAGATTCCTCTCTGAAGGACACTCTCTTCTCATTTTTCATTCTTTCTCTCTTCTCCATTAAATTAACTTCCACAGCAAGAGCTCCTTTTTGCATATCTTCAAGAGTTGCTAGATCTCTCTGTCTCAGCTGATAGGCCATCTCAGGGTCAAACCCTTCAGGAAACTTGTTTAGAGATGAGCCTTGCGGAGGTTTTAGATTTGGGGAAAGTGCATTATACACACTGTTAAATCTAGTGCAGTAAGCTTGGACACTTTCCCCAGTGTTTCTATGGAGGTTCTTGTAATCAGAAAGGACTTGGAGAGGATTCTTCTTTACTTCCCATTTGTTTAAGAATGTCTGATGGAAGGCTTGGAGATCATTTATACTATGGGGGGTTAAGCCTTTAAACCATTTTCTTACTGTTGAGAAGGTAAATCCCCTCTGCGGACAGAGGCGATCCCTACTAGCCCAGCAGGGGTCTAGCAACAAACAAACAATGTCATGACGCAGGTTCCTAATTACGAATGAAAAGGCTGGAGATAGAAGCCTACCTGGATTCCAACGCTAGGATCTGAAGAAGAAGCGTCCCCGTTCCTCAGCCTCGGCAGATCACAATCCCTCCACGATCTCCGCGGATGAACACCTGCACATAGAAGAAACGAACAGATACAAGCATACGTAACTAAACATCAGTCAGAAAGGACATTACTCGCATTAACATGATGGAAAACGGAGTGGAACCATAATCATAATCATCTATTAAATAACCAACGAAGAAAGATTACAACCAAGTTCTGACGTCGCGGTCTCCTTCGGACGGGTTTCCAGTAGTCCACGTCTCGCAAAGCTCGCCAAGGAAAGGGAAAACCTCTCCAGAGTCTCGTGACAATGGTCTCCTTACTTGAGTCAGCCTTAAGGGAAAGAGAGGGTGCTTTACAACACAAAGGCTCTTGGGAATATGGAGATTCAGAGCTTAGGCACTTCAAGACTTTCAGCCTTTCAGCCTTTCAGCCCCTTCATCAATGGATGAAGGCTATATTTATAGAGGAGAGGAAGAGGTTAGGATCCCTACAATAGTGGAAGGGAGGCCTTATCCTTTGGGAGGTTCCCCATATGGTGGAAACAAGAGGCCAAAGGAGGAAGGTCATGGTTATTCAGTCGAAACCACTCCTGATGACTCATCCACGAAGTTGTTGTAATCGAGACTTCGCCTCTTTTTTTTAAAAAACTTTCCATAAACATAGTGGCGCGAGTGCAACACTGGGACAGAGCGCCAATTGACGTGGGCTCGGTGTTAATTTTCCCCCATTGGCGCGAGGACGTAATGGGCTACCAGCGCCAAGGCAAAAACAGGTGTTTTTAGGGGTCTGCTCAGGAAATGATCAACAGAAGAAATGTTGTCCTCATGGAAAGGGATGCAATGATGGTATTTGCAAGGCATGACATTGCTTATTGGTCACAGAAACGACCCTCCAATGGGCGAGATGGGGATTGCAGGGACGGTGACAAATTACTGTGTAACAGATGCCCCCTAAAGCATGAGGCCCGAGAAAGAGGGTGGGTAACACTACATTGTATTCAGCGAGGAGCCGTAGTCGGAAAACTGCTGTGAGAAAAGATACCAGCGTGTCTCAAGTACATGATGTATAAGTGGTATGGACGCAGCCATCCGAAACAGAATATGCTATAATCCGGATCCAGGGTATGGGCGCAGCCATCCAACTAAGATCAAATAAATAGACTCAGGTATGGTCGCAGCCATCCAATCAATGAGTCATGTACATAATGATAATAATCCACAATCGTAGCCTGGATTACAACAGACACAATCCAGGGTCTTACGCTCCATCTCGACCCAACAGAGTACAAGTTCAAGCATGTGAATATGTGAGCTGAAGTCGAACATGCAAGAACATCGTCTGATTACCAGCCAATGATGAAAGCTGTTAACAGACGCGAGAGGAACCACCAATAATGACAATGGCCCTCAAGGTACTACATGTACAATCTACGGCGTGTGAATCAATGAGTTGGTGTCGAACACCCGTAGAATCACTCGATCGGAGGCCAATGATGTAAACCTCATGTCGAATGCGACGAACCTGCCATTGAGGCATGCAGGCTCCAAGGTACCGTAAGGAGTCTCTAGACCGACTTCCTGGATAATGAGCTGATGTCGACAGGAAGTGACCTTGATCGAAGGTGGGCCATAATGATTCCCACATCATCGACACGAGACAGAGGAACATGATGTTTTGTTGTGAATCAGGATTGTATGAGAAACAGAGGAAGGTTGATATTTGCAGAGGCCAACTTCTCTTGAACACATGAATGGCACGACAGTGGACTTGGCAGTATTTGACATCAACGGATCAGAGGTCATGGTGACGAGGCAGTGAACAGATGAGAGGTCAAAAGAGATTACCCAAACCCATGGAGGCAAAGTGAAGCAACGAGGTGAGATGTCCCCAACCCGACACGGATGCAGACAAGTGCCATGTTCAAGAGCGACATACTGCCAACGACAACGATGATGGTTCCATTTTTCCCCCACCATTTCGGTGAGTACCTCTTTATTTTTACACAAGCTTGAAGAGGATACCATATGCTTGTCATATAAATCCGTCCTTCGGACGAATCCATCCTAGTACATTTAACGAGCCCTAGGAAGGAGAAACTCGAATAACGTCATTTCGACTTAATCCAATGTCATTAGGGTTTAACGAGTCTGACAAAGGGAGAACTCGACATCTTTTCATGTTTAGAGAGTTTGAAAAGATAGCAAAAAGTAAACTCCACAGGTCCCTTTTCGTAAATAGTTCCCCAGATCCGAAAAGGTAGAAAACAATATCCGGGAAAACCTCCTAGTCGCGATAGGCTAGGGTATTCCTTTTTCGTAATCAATCCATCCCAGCCCGAAAAAGGGTTAAACTTATACGGGGTGAATGTCGATTCGTGTCCATTTTAACGAGATCGAAACGACAAGGGCCTCGGCGATCTTTTCATATTTAGAGAGTCAGAAAAGAGCTGAAAGTTGACTCCTCCTGAGGAACGAGTGGAAGGTGTTAACTGTTCCTGGAGCACGGTGGAACTGCCGTAACAATAAAGGTTAAGAGGTCAAGCACAAGACCACTCATTGCAGCCGGTTCCTCAGAACGTAAAACAACCAAGTGAAGGCATATGATCGGCCAAGTGATAGTGACGATGGAGTGAGAAAACCAAGGCTCATCTGGCAAAACAGGTTGATAAAATGGCAATCACAAGAGGTAAAATGGGAAAGGTTTCATTTTTACACAAGCTTGAAATCTGGAAACTCTGCTTGAAGTTGGTTTCATTTTTACAAAAGCTTGAAACAAAGATAAACTATGCTTGAAACTGGTTTCATTTTTACACAAGCTTGAAACGAAAACAAACTATGCTTGAAAAAGTTAAGCATGCCCCCAGCATGGTGACTCAATTCGAGGTACATGCCCCCAAAGCTTCAATCCATATGAAAGGAAGATGGAGTGAAGGTTCAAGTTACGAGATCAAGAGAAAGACTCGACTAGGATTTTACGAGATCTCATCAAAGACTCGAATTGAACAGGAACGTGTTTCATTATTTTAACGAGGTTGACACATTAAAAGAACTAACCTCAGACACCCTTGTTTCATTTTTTAAGGAGCTTGACACAAGACAAGGAACTATGCTCCAACAACCTTGTTTCATTTTTTAAGGAGCTTGACACAAGAAAACGAACTGTGCTCTGATGACCTAGTTTCATTTTTTAAGGAGCTTGACCTGTGGAGGGAAGGACGCTCCAACCTCCCGATTTATGACTTATATCAAAACGAACAAGAAGGCGCGTGCTTCCAAGAGTTCCCACTCCCGATGGAAGGAAACATCCTCGGAAGTCAGACCTAATGCCCCCAAAGACACTATGCACAACAAAGATCGGGCCACCGAGGCACAGCACGGGTAGGTAGACACATAGTTGACCTGCAGTGGAGCAGATACAACGGGTGGATAAAAACCCGGAGGGGGTGATGGTGGACCAGTTGCCACATTAGGACCAAATAACGACAGCTGATCAATGGTCATGATCCGTCCTTCATGTGGAAAACACACCACGCGAAAGAGGGAGGAGACGAGCGCTCCCATGGCATAAGTGTAATCTCGCCCCAGGAGCAGATTAAAATCCAAGGGGCCTGGAACGACCATGACGTCCATATGGACGGTTTTGCCTCCCAAAGTAAAAGGTAACCTTGGAAGGATCCCCAACGGTTGACTCGTCCTTCTATTGAAAGTCAACAGATTCTGCGTAACAGGCGCAAGCGGCGGTGAACCGAAAGCTTGCCAGGTAGTTGAATACATAATACTAACAGAGGCACCTTCGTCTATGATGGTGCTGGGTACAACCAGACCAAGAGCCTGTACTGTGATCTCGAAAGGCACATAGGACGGAAGGCGAAATCCTGCAAATCGATTCCAGTCAAAAGAAGCGACCAAACTACTCGGAGGGGCTACCATCGACAAGCGAAGGTCTTCCCCTGATGTTACGGTAGAAGAAGCATCCTCCATGACCTCTATCTCGAAGGCAGGAGGAATATCCTCCGTAGCCTCCATCATGGGAGGCGGAGGAGGAGCTTCTTGAAGCACAGGGACAGGAGAATCTTTCTCCAAGTCTGAAGAATCTGAAGAAACCGGGCGACATGGGGGTGTGGGAGGTCCACTACGTAAAAGACCGGCACCGTGGACTGGCTGGGCTCAACCGATCTCACGACCAATGGTTGGTCAGTGGACGGGATTCGGTGAATTTGAATTTCAGATGGGGACTCCACCATGTCACTCTCACCAATCATGGCATCGCAGGTGGAAGACCAAAGAAAGCCGTTTTATAACCGGCCCTGGAGGCGTGGTGTAGAAACAAATGGTTGTCCAAGACTCGTCGTTCATCCATATAAGGACAAAGGTGAATGGCATGGATGCCCTTCACGCCGCCCACAGGATTGGTGATCTTACCTCGCTTAGAGTTCTTATCAATAGCAGCTGAAGATGTGCCCCCAACTTGACTCCCGGAAGCCAAAGGCAACGGTGGGCGGCCGTTGGACCATACTTCGAGCACCTTGGAAATGCCAGGGCAGTCTCGAAGAAGATAGTCTCCCGTGCACAACAGGCAAGGGAACTTGACTTTCCGTGGAGGGTTGGAAGGTTTATCAAGAGGAGATTCCTCATGGAAAATAGCCGTACATTTAGCCTCTCGCTTATCAGACTTCTTCTTCTTTGTCTTCTTCTTCTTCTTTTTAGCCACTTGGTTACTCGAATCCAGGCTTTCACCAGGCAAAGTAGAAGATGAGGACGTAGAAACAGGAGAAGAAGGGGAGAGGTCCACCTTGGAATCAACATGAGGTTGTTCAGGTGGAGGAACTGATTGAACAGTAGTGGAGACATTCGGGACAACAGAGGTTGAGAACAACCAAACAGGAAACCCAACAGTTAAACCAGGAAGGGACAACGTCGCCATGTAAGGAGCACCAACATTTCCAAAAGGAGGAAAATGACCAGGATTCCCTTCCGAGGGGATTCCTTGGTTGGTGAACTCTGAAAAAGTTGCCATCAAACTCAAAACCACACACGGGCTGAAAACGAGTTAAGGGCACACGATCAAACGGTCAACAAGCAATATCTAAGCAGGTGTGTAATCGTGGGTGATTAATTTTACCACATTGAAAAGTAAGAAACTCTATCGTTTCATATTTTAAGAGTCGAGAAACAATAAAAAGATGACTCTATCTCTTTCAGATTTGATACAAGCGTGAAAGGACAAGCGCTCGACGGTCTTTTCAAGTTTAGGGAGTCAGAAAAGACCAAATGACTGCTCAAGAAAAACTAGGCACAAAGGGTGTACCAAATATCCGTGAACTGCAATATACACCTTGGTTTCAAAAAATGAAACAGAAATCGACCAAGGACTTTCCGTACGTGCAGGTAGTCTCCCCGAATGCTGTGTTCGGTGTATCACGGGTATAGGGCGGCAGACTCGGCTTCCTATGGATAAAGGGTTGAAAACCTATAGGGGTCTCCCTTTATATACGCGACGGTACGGGGAGCGCAAGTCCGTACTAGCGCTGTCTAAAGCCAACAGGCGAACGACAGCTGCTAGGTTTAACGACGCCGGAACACGTCTCTAGCCTAGACTTTCTAAATATGTTTCGTTAAGTTCCAATGCTGCCTTAGGTTAATTGAATAAATTTTACAGTTGATCTTCAATTATGTTTCGGTTTCAAGGCCCTACCGTATGTCATATGACAATCTCCTATATGCAGCTATATGAGAAAAGAAAAATTTTCAATTCGATGAATGCTATCTAGTTAAGGGAAGAGCTTCAAACAATGATGCAACAAACAACAACACTGAAAATGAAACTTTTCCAAACTAGATGACTTTCACTATCCAAAAGCAATTTCAAACATTCAACGAAGCGAATTATGCAATGTAATCTATGCAAAATTCTTTTTCCGAAAACTATGCAATTGTAATCTATGCACAATTTCCTTTTTCTTTTCAAATGATAAGAATGCACTCAATGCATTTTTCGATGAAATGAGAATTTACTTAATGCAAGCTTTTAACAAAAGAGAATGCACTCGAAGCGATTTTTAGTTTTCAATCACTAAACAATGTGATCTAAGTCCAATGATGAATCTCAAAAACACTTTTCGATGCAATGTGATCTAATGCATTTAAACGAAAAGCAAACTATGAGACGAAAACTAAAAAACGCAAATCTTCTTAATGAAGGATGAATGCAAAAGAGATGTAAACAAACACTAAGAATGCAATCGTTGTTTCAAAATACTTTGTGACAAAATCCCTCAAAAGTTGACAAGACATATGCGGTCAAACACAAAAAGGACTTCCAAAGCAAGATATCAAAACAAGGCATTCATTCCCTTTTACATCAAACAATCATAGAAAGAAGACATTCCAAACAATGAGCAATGTAATCTATGCTCATACAGAGGAAAGGCCGGAAGGGAAAGACACACTAGTGAAGGATTTAGGGAAAAAATTTTCAAATTTCACACATCCTGAAATTGGCCCGACTTGTACATTGACAACTAGCGCCAAGTGGCGCGACTTGTACATGGACAACTAGCGCCAATGGCTAATTGGCGCGGGTTGCTAACTGACAACAAGCGCCAATTCTTGAAAATGAAAAAACAAAGAATTTCTCCCAACCACAACCAGACTTCCCACTTCAAGCTGAATCTAAAACAAACCCAGAAGCAAAGTACTGACCAAAAGAAACTTCCGAACAAGGATAACCCTACCACCTACAGGAAATGGCGCGACTGTCTGGCTGTAATCCGCGCCAGACAGGGGATGGCGCGAGTAATGAACTGGCAACCTGCGCCAATTGGCGCGACTGTCAGGCTAGAAACCGCGCCAATCAAGCCAACCATGAAAAGATGAAAATTCGGAAAAACAGAGGTCAGATCTGATCCTCTGGGGCTGAACCAAAAGCCAAAACACAAAAAGAACCCAACCCAGAAGGCTCATCAAGCAAGGAAAATCAAGAGACAAACGGCAAGGCAAGACAAAGACTCCAAGTCGTTCAGTATGCAAACCAAACCGGAGATCGACTGAAGTAGCGTTGATCTACTCCGCTAATGCTAGGCAGAAGCGTTTCGAAGGCTATCTGGCTGTACTTCAGACTCCGTCTACAGTTTACAAATCAAACAACAATCAACAACAAGCTGGATCCCCAGTATGGTCGCCAATTTGTTGAGAAGGTAAATCCCCTCTGCGGACAGAGGCGATCCCTACTAGCCCAGCAGGGGTCTAGCAAAAAACAAACAATGTCATGACGCAGGTTCCTAATTACGAATGAAAAGGCTGGAGATAGAAGCCTACCTGGATTCCAACGCTAGGATCTGAAGAAGAAGCGTCCCCGTTCCTCAGCCTCGGCAGATCACAATCCCTCCACGATCTCCGCGGATGAACACCCGCACATAGAAGAAACGAACAGATACAAGCATAGAAACCAGCATACGTAACTAAACATCAGTCAGAAAGGACATTACTCGCATTAACATGATGGAAAACGGAGTGGAACCATAATCATAATCATCTATTAAATAACCAAATAAGAAAGATTAAGCAACCAGTTCGACGTCGCTGTCTCCCTTTCACTCTTAAGCTCGGTGAGTCCACTTTAAAGCTCTCGCCATGAAAGGGAAACCTCTCCGTAGTCTCAGACAATGGTCTCTTTACTTGAGTCGTACCTTTAAGGGAAAGAGAGGGTGCTTACAACACAAAGGCGGGTCTAGATATGGAGATTCGTAGCTTATAATATTGCAGACTTTCACTTTCAGCCTTTTCAAATTTCCCTTCATCAATGGATGAAGGCTACATTTATAGAGGAGAGGAGGAGGTTGGGATCCCTACAATAGTGGAAGGGAGGCCTTATCCCTTGGGAGGTTCCCCATAAGGTGGAAACAAGAGGCCAAAGGAGAAAGGCCGTGGTTATTCAGGCGAAACCACTCCTGATGACTCATCCACGAAGTTGTTGTAATCGAAACTTCGCCTCTTTTTTAAAAAACTTTCCATAAAACGTAGTGGGCGCTGTGCAACATCGATACGTAGCGCCTGCGTATGCGATTGTGGTTAATTTTCCTCATTGGCGTTGGTACATAACGTCACAACAATAATGCAAAAACAGGTGTTTTTAGGGTTCTGCTCAGGAAATGATCAACAGAAGAAATGTTGTCCTCATGGAAAGGGATACAATGATGGTATTTGCAAGGCATGACACTGCTTATTGGTCACAGAAACGACCCTCCAATGGGCGAGATGGGAATTGCAGGGACGGTGACAAATTACTGTGTAACACTTACTTCTCCCCCCAAACTCTGAGCAAATAGTCTAAGCTTGACAGAATCATCATCAATTTCATTTCTGTCAAAGTAGTCATTCATCTTATCCACATGTTGTGATACAGTTGTAGCATTACTAGCATCATATAATGGAATTTTGGATTGATAGTCCTGTGGAAGATTGACTAATGGTATAGGAAGGACTAAGGGAGCATACCATGCTGCCATGATATGTGGTGGAGGTGGATTAACAAAAGGTAAAGTGGGTTGAAGTGGAGTGTTTTGGACAGTGGATGTTTGGTGAACAGATGTGGATGGAACAACAGTAGATTGCTGAGCTGATCTTGGATGAGAGACACCTAAATTGGAAAGGAAACGTGAATCAGGTGGTGTTGTTTCTCTACTACCAAGATGTTCACTTGCTTCTGGGGATGAAAGTGAAGACTCAGAGTCTAGCTGAATTATACCATCAAATGACCTAGTTCTAAATGGATTTACTAATTCAACTTGTGATTGTTGTAGAGCTGAAAGATTTTCAGGAACTGAATTAGCTCTCAAGGGTGATCTGAAAACAGTTGATAATTTAATCCTGGGAGACTCCCTAAGGATAGTTTTCGGGTTATCAACTATCTCTGGTGGGTTAGGGTCAGGATGGGCTCTAGTATGAATCTTTCTAGGAGTCACAATGCTGTGTTTTTTAGACCAGATAAACAAGAAAAGTTCATCCAGATATGACAATCTTTTAAGAGGTCAACTAATCTGTTTCTCACAAATTTTAATCCTACAGTCCTCTAATTGAGTTTAAATGATATTACAATGATAAGGGTTCTTTCCAGTGGAGTCTTCAGGTCTGTTGAGGATTGTGGAGTTGCCAAGTGGAAGTTTTTAGCTCTTTTGGAGGTAAAAGTTTTATGGTCCACCACCATGTTTATTTAATTCCAATCTGAAATATTTTTTAGTTTTCTGAGTTATTTTCAGTTGTGTGGTTTCTAAGAGTGTCCTAAATTTGCTTCACAATTTAGCTACGGTTATGAGACAAAGACAGTCTACTCTTATGGCTAAGCCAGCTAATCTTTCAAGGTTAGATAAACTCTTATGAGAATCCTAGGGTCTACCTAGTTTGTCACTGATTCAAACAAGTTTTACCATGATTACCATTACTTGGTAGTGCTTGAAAAGACTGCTTTTACTTACAAGGTTTATTAAGTTTTTTCGGCAACCAGAGATTGTGAGTTCGTTTCGCCAGTGGAGTCACCAGAAATGTTAGCTCCCTGTAATCAGCAAGATTGGCAAAGTGCGACAGCAGGGAGAAACATCATTTCAACCACTTTGGGATCCTAGGATCTAGCCCTCCTGAATCCGGAGAGGGAGCTCTCCAATAAGTGCAAAGATGGATTTATCTTTAAGGTTTTGGGTAATGATATTAGGCTAGTTATGAATGTCGAGGGTTTTGTTTTGTTTTGGATGGTTGAGCATGATTATGGCTTGAGTGGAAAGTTTTAAATGGAAAGAGTTTCAAAGGTGAGAAGTTGCAAGCAAATAGAACAAGCTTTGGCCAAAAAGATGGATAATTGCAGGTTTTAGTCCATTGGGCTATGGAGTCGTAATAGGGTTTTAATTGAAACAACAGGTTCAAGAGTGGTCTATGGGGCAAGTCATCTATGTCTAAGGATCTTTTTAAAGTTGATTTATGGAATGAAATGATACAATAAGAAGGGGAATTAAACAAATGAAGAACAAAGAGCAGCCCAGGATCTGGTAAGTACTTTGAAACTAGCCAGCCTTTGACAAACACTTAAGAATAACATAAAAGCAATCCAGGATCTGGTAAGTACTTCGAAACTAGCCAGCCTTTGATATACTTTCAATAGAAAAACATTTAAAAAGAGAGGGAAAACAAATGATAACAAAGAATGGCCTAAGATCTGGTAAGTACTTCGAAACTAGCCAGCTTTCAACACATTCCAAGGGAAACTTTCAGTCAGTCTTTTGGGATAAAACTAGGACCAGGGCTCACCATATCTTCCTTAGTTCATCTCTACTTAACATGAAATGAAAATTACTTTCAAGAACAACAATTAGCTAAATAGGAGGACGAGGGAACGCCAACATTCCTACTGCTTAAACTGAATTAAATCATTCCTAAATAACACAAATTGGAAGAAAACATTCAGATAAAGCTTATCAGTCAGAGAAGGGTACTGATATAGAGTAAATCCTAACTCTATGCTTGCTGTTCTTTATCAGAGAAGATGAACAAAGTGAAAATAGAAATAAAACAACGATTTACAATAAGAAAAACATCACCGTCGACATAGACCAGGATCCCATAAATCAACGTGTATTGATGCTTCAAACCAGTTACAGCTTTAAGTCCAGTGTTTCAGGTTAGCAATCATCTTCACTTCTCAGCCTAACTATTCCATCACAAGCAGAGCTTCAAGAGCCTTTGAACACTATTTACAATCAGAAGTTTCGAGCACAAGTATATTTCAAAGTTCTGCAACCAACATTTTCTCATCTTCTACAAAAATATTTATAGAAGAAATGAGGAGGTGGGATCTGATAAAAGATCTCCTGGGTCAATTACAACAGACTTAATGACTTCTCGGCCTTTGAGGGGCTCAATGGAGAAGAGTACAGATATTCTCACTGTATTAATTGATTTACATTTAAGATTAAGCTTGGTGGGAGCTTTTGTTGACTTTTAAGGCTCTGTGTCATGTTATAGTAACTCTGCTGATATTTTGCATTAAGTTCCTTGGCAGAATTAGCTATTCAGTTGCGCTGAGGCAAATATCTGGTTTTATGATCATAATTCGGCCTCTGTTGAATGCTTGTGGCTACAAGTGGCAATGGGTAGCTGAGAGGAATCAATTGGCCTCTGATGTGGCGGTGGAGGCCTTTTTTTCTGTTAAACATTTATGATTTTCTTTTAACTGTGTTTTAATTTGGAGGATTAGGCTTTTGATAATCAATCTTAGCCGTAATCCCCCAATACTGTCTTCAATCCTCTGTTTTGCTGTATTTTGTCTTCGACACTGACACTCTTTTAATTTGATTAAATAACACTGTGTCTTGTTGATGTGCAGGGCCGCATAGGGTTCATATGGCATCAATGCCCATGAAGCATTGATGAAACATGACGTAGAACCCTTTGGAATGATCTTCCCTTTAAATAAACAAAGCCCTGAGGATCGTCACCCTCGGCTTTATCATTTCTCTTTAAAATATTTTGAAATTCATTTGAACCTGCAAAAAACACACAATGTTATGAAATCCTGTGTTTATTGGGTAAACTGCTTCAGAAGGTGTGGGGAGAGAGCGTGGCCATTGGATGGCATCATCCAACTGTGGAGATTCGTTTGCGGAGGTTAAAAGAAGAGCAGAGGAAGTAATAAGTCAGAACTGTTGATCGCGCAGAGATCAACGGTGGGGATCATCGGGGAAACATAAAATGGAAAGGTCGCTTTATAATGAAACGAGAGAAAATGCAGAGAAAAGGGTTTAAAACCTTTGCTTTGGAGGAAAAATGGTTAAAAATAGAGGTGGGAGTTCGGGATGATCGTGGGGCGTCGGATGAGATCAGCCCATGAGATCAACGGCTGAGGAGGCGCGCGAAAAACTCAAATGGAAAGAGGGAAAGCGGTTTCGGGGATGGAAACCATTGGTTTCGCGCGGAGGGAAGGCGGTTAGGCAGTTTTTCCTTTTGGAACGCGATATGCGTCCCCGCCCGACACATGGCACCAGAAAACTATCCATTTCACGTAGCCTTTGGGAAATTAACCATCGTGCTAAAAACCACGCGAAATAGAATGTGGGCCGTCAGATCAAGGACCTCAGACCTGACGGTTGGGAAGTGAACGCGATATGAGGTAGATGTGCGGGCAGAAGCAAGGGGAGCGGTTTCATTCTAGGCCGTTAGATCTGAGATGGACGGCGGAGATCAAATTTGGAGAAGGCAGGACCCACAAGAGGTAGGTCTTGTCGGATTAAATATGAGCCGTTGGATGTGAGGATCAACGTCGGAGATTAAATCTGGGGAAATAAGCGAAATAATACAATGGCGGGAGACGGGTTAATAAGTGTCGTTGATCTGCAGAGATCAACGGTCGGGATTTGGCCTAAAACATTAGAACACAGGGTGCATAGATTTAAACCAAAGTCAGGAAATGCAATCTGGACCGTCCGATCCGGACACGTGGACGGTCCAGATGCAATCAGAGGCATTCAATCGGCGGGGGGAAGAATTTGCATAGCGTCGATGCGATTGAGCGCTGACCGTCGATCTGCAGATCAGATTGATGGTGGGGAATGAATCGAAGGGTTGTGAAGCGGAGGCAAGGCTAATGATCGGAGTGAATGTGGGCCGTTGGATCTGGGATATGGCGGATAGATCCAACAGCGGAAGATCCATCGGGGAATGCCAATCGGAGGGGAAAAACAAATGCACCCAACAAAAATTGCGATGCGATGCAGCGCGGGCCGTTTGATCGGCTCAAGATCAACGGTCGATATTGTTTTACATCATACACGGCGGAAACCCTTTAATATTTATGAAAACCGGAAACTTTATGATATACAAAGGTTTTTATGGTTTGGGGAGGGTTTATATATATGAAATGGATAGGCGCCTGACTGCGGGGCCTTTGACTATATGGAAAACAAAAAGGCCCGGAGCTTATGTATAAGGGCCAATCGGGATTGGAAGGTCGGGCCTTTGGGCTTTTCAATCTACCCATTCGAATTTTGCGATGCAATTGGCGCTTGAGACTTTAACTCTTGTTCCCGGGCGAAGTTACATGGAGTAAAGTGGGGGGGGGGGGGGGGGCGGGGTGGAGTTTATATAAATGGGGCCCAAACGCATCGGAAACTTTGGTTCGGGTCTTTCAATCTACCCATTTATATATAAAAACATGATATGGGCGCACTTAGACCAAACTTAGGAAAAAAGGGGTTTTTTGACTTTACAAAGGAAAATATCAATCGGAGATGGATTATACAATGTTTTTAGCGCCCGATGGTGGGCACTCGGGTTATATGGAGCGATAATATGATTGGGGGATATAAGCATAGGGCTTAATCGCATCGAAACTTTTGTCATGGCACAAAGACTTGTGCACTTGGATTTTTTGCGATGCGATAAGCACTGAAATGGTTTAGTGCTTGGTTCCAGCACCAAGGTGTATGGAGGGGAAGTGGTTAGGACTTAGCCCAAGGGGGCTTAAGTCTGTAATACAAAAAGTGTATTTTTATGAACTTTTGAGGTTTTTCTGATGGATTTGGGGGGTTTCGACAGAGTTAAAAAAGGAGTTTTAAACTCTGTAAAGGGGATTTCATGAAGGGGAAATGGGGAAAACTGAAAAAATAGAGGAATTTTATGGGAATGAAAAGGGTTAAAAATGGAGGTTAGTTTTGAAGTGGAGGGAGGAACAAAGGCTTTTGCAGTAGTCTTTTCTCTATGGAATCAATAAAATTTCAGAATAAAATGGAAACAGCAGTGAAGTTTTGAACAAAGGGCCAAATGCCTTCATGAGTCTTCAAGAGATAACACTTTTTTGCAATAAAATTTGTTCCTTGAAGGCTCCCAAAATGTTTTAGCCACCATTTGATATGACAAATTTTATTGGTGGCTAACATGATCTACAAGATCTTGGGCCTAGGGTTTGCTCTCTAAATCCTCATTTTATCTCTGTTTTTCTTCAGCTGTCATATTCATTTTATAATAGTGATACAAGTGCCCTAAAATCACATCTAAGTGGTCATAACACCTTAAATTCCATAGCAAAATTTTGCTAGTGTTTTGGCTACTTGGGCATTGAATTTTTAGCCTAGATCTACTTGTTTACTTGTTGGAATATCTCTGCATAACTGAATATATAAGATCTGATATTTTATGAATCACACATCTTTTTTTTTGTAAATAAGACTAATTCTATTAGAAAAGCATATGGTACAAGATGGAGTTACAATCATGAGAGGCTAGAAAGCAGAGGAGCTAGAAATGATGAACTATCAATCTCGGTCCCGAGAGTAGCCAAGAGAGAAACAAAGAGAGCCAAGAAGATAAACAAGGGAGCCATGAGAAGCAGACACAGGATTCTACCCATAATGGGTTGAATCCTCAGTACGACATTTCTTTCCTTTTTTTTTTGATGACCCAACCGTCATGAGGCGGATGGGCTGGAACCACTTGAAGACTGTTGTTGACTAAAGGAGTAGTCTCTTTATCCAAGTCTGAGGAGGAGGTCTCATGTGATCGTTTCTAAGCACTCGAAGAAACGTTGGGCTCTTCAGGGTCCGCCGAGGTCATTTCCTTCTCCTGCTTTGCACCCTTCTCGTTTGCTTCAGTCTCTTCCTCATCCGAGCTGAAGGAGTCAATGCCATCCATGGGAGGCGAGACACATGGTTTCCAGCTTTTAGAGTTTGATTTGCGATTGATTTTCTTCTTCTGGGATGGGAACATGGTGCAGGAATTCTGAAAATGTCTTGTTTGATGGCAATGACGGCATCAGAAGGCAGTGTTCTCGTAGTTCAAGGTCCGTGTCCAGTGGAAGTCACCAACTTTGAAGTTGATTTGATTGGGCATGCCTTTACATATGTCTATTTCGGCGCATATTTTGCCATAGGTGTATATTCCCGTCTACCCCTTGGAGGGATCCGTAGCCAGAAATTGTCTCAGGGTGTTTCCAATTCCTTGAAATACAAAGAAGTGCCATAGAGGGGCGGCTAAATTTGGAAGCCTGACCCAAATGGGAAGCTTGGTGATGACTGCCGTTGAAGGGTCGAAGTCTGGGAACCATGGTGTGAGGAATAGCCCTGCTTTTCCCCAAAACCATGGACCTCCTTTTAGGGATTTCTGATAGTCTTCATTGAAAGCAAACGGAACTATAAAGAAACCCTTCAAGCAGAAGATAACCTTGTTGTTATTGGTCCAGGTGGAATGAATCCATTGGTAAAGGTCTGCTGATCGAGGCCATAATCCATTAAATCTGCAAATGATGGCCGATTCTGCATACATTTGAAACTGGTTTTCAAGTGTTGGATGGGAAATTTCTACAGCGGGTATGTCCTCCGTTTTGTCAACCAAAAATAGCTTGGGAGCCTCAGAGGGTTGGGCAGCTTTCTTGGGAGGCTGTGCATGGACAACATACTTGTATGAGAAAGCTTGAGCGGAAGATGGCTGCCCAACTGCCCCTCCTCGCAGCTGAAGGGTTAAAACTAAAGAGGCATCTTTTTCAATATGATAAAACGAGAGCAGAAAAGAGTTCTCTAGCTGTTTACCTCCAGAGAGAAATTGCTGAAATGCAGAAGGAATCCCCAACCTGTGTTCAAGGGCCTGCGAAAGGCTCTTCACCAGATCCGTAGGACGAACCTAGAGCATCAAGGTCTTGCCATTGAGCAGTGTAATCTGGATCTGAAAGGAGGGGGCTAACAGTTCTGGGACCCCTGTGGGCCAACGCTCATCCGAGAGGCTAGAAAGACAGATCTTGATGACCCGTTGCAGCCCAAGGCTGCCTTTTAAAGGGATGCGCGCTAGAGCGAGGGTCCATTGTAGCAAGCGCACAGATCCGGTAGGCTCTGCTATTGCATGAATGCTCCGGTGGGAGATGTTGCACAGACCTATGCGCAAACCCTTTCCGTGTTAAAATCGCCTCTCTTGTAAAAGAGTGCGTCCCAACGGAACAATATTTGTCCACCAGATCTGTGGTCGAGAGGCACAAATCTGGTTTCTGTGTTGGCGGTCGCAGCATCTGCAAAACTCTGTGGTATCCTTGCGCCCGCCTTCCTCCTCCAGCATTCACGAATTGGCAGTAGACTGGACAGAGGCTCCCCTGATCTCCTAGTGCTCAGATCCATAGGGCAGAGTTGCTGCTTGTCGGTGGCAGTGGGAGAAGCTGCACAGACTCTTGCGCAGGCCCATACAACAAAGTGATCACCCCTCTTGCGTATGAGTTCAGCACCGCCGATCAAGATCTGTCCCTCATGGCTGTGGTTGAGAGGTGCTGCGAAGGATTCAGTCGCTGGAACGACGAGCGCAGCGTCTGCGGCGGAGCCCTGTGGAACCCTAACGCTCTCCATTTTTATTCCTTTTCTTCTTATCGATTACCGATCTGAATCACACATCTTAAGAAGCCCTAAATACTATAATTTCTCATTAGTAAATTTGTTTAAGCATTTAGAAAGTTTTGGGCATATTTTTGCACTAGTAGCTCACTTAGTGCATACTTTTCTTGCTGCTGTAATATGTATGGGTTTTCAGATCTGATATACACTATATATTACATCATAAGTAGGCTAAAATTCATAAATTTACATTGGCAAGTCATTGGATTACTCCTTGGTCATCTTGTGATTCATATGTTTGGAAATTTCCTTGTTTTGAAGTGATATACTTACTGTTGTCCTATACTTCATCATAAGTAGCTATTTCATGGTTAAAATTGGCTCATGGTGATTTAAATTGTTAAGTTCTAACAATTGCTTCTCTTATGTTAAACTTGAGAATTTGTTAACTTGGCACTAAAATCACTCAAACATCTATTCTCTAATCTTGTTGATGAACTAAGTCACTTTGGCATTAAGATCTAGTTGATATTGTGGATGAAACATTGTTGAATAGAGTGATCTAAGTTAAGCTCATAATCTTGTGCTAAACCTTGAGAAGCTTTGGTGAATTTATTGTCTATCTTGAGCATCTTTCACTATTGCCATTATCTATAGTTGTGGCATAAGATTGTTGATTGAATATATTAAGTAATTGACATCTTAGGGATTTGATATTGGTACTAAGTAAATTGACACTTTCTGGGTTATGAGATTACATATAACTCATTGATAAGTACTTTTGTCATTAAGGATTCATCATTAACTTAAAGTACTTGAACCTTAAGCTAATATCAAATTAAGAATTTCACTCATAATCATTGCATAAGCATTCTAGGCTCAACTTGCACTAATAACTTACCTCCAAGCATAAGATTGGTTGATAGACTCCTAGGAAAACCCTTTCTCATCTAGCTTGAGGGATTCAACCCTTTTTAGTGGTTAACATAGCGACCTTGCAGTCGTCAGAGCCACAGTCTCTGCAGCGTCGGAGGCACTGGGTGGTTGGAACACAGGGGGAGGTGTTGTTAATCAAGCCTCTGCTTGCTTCTCGTTAGCTTCCATCCCACAACCTACTCTAAACACGGATCTCGAAATATTTAAGAGAGAGGGACTTGACATGCTATGATTTTTCTATCTTATTTTAATGCTTAGAGGGTGATATTGATGATGAAGATCCCAATATAGGCAATCATTTTGATGATATGTAGGTATTTGTTGTAGCATAATTTTTTTTGGATGCTAGAGGCCATGTGGGGCTTGTTTGCTAATGTATTTTCGGTTTAGAGATGGATTGCACTCAGTGCTATTTTGGTTATGTGCACGCTAACATGCTATATAAATGAGAAATTTTGCTTATTTGTGTATAAATGGTTTGAATTCATATGGATGCACATGAATGTATATGTTTTTCTTTAAAATTTAAATATTTTATGTGTTTTTGGTTGACTAGTTTTTTTACCGGTTTTTCGTATGGTTTTGACCGGTTCCCAGTTCGGGGGGTCTACCGGTTCAATAACCAGTCCGGTTCTGATAACTGTGCTCCCAAGAGGGAAAAATAATAGATACAATAGGTCGAAGGGTCATTGAGGAGGCCTAGTGGAGTCCACTGTGTGCCAAGATGAATGAATGAGCCCCAAACATAGTGATAAAAGGGGTTGGCCCCTTGATACCCAAGCAAATGACCTGTGGTGCCCCCAAGTGGCTATGGGGGCACAAAACATCCTCATGGGTCTCCAAATGGGTCGAAGAAGCCTGTATCCGATTTGTAAGGACTAAAAGAACGATGCAAGCCCTCCCATTGTCTCTTATGGCGAGACATATCCTCATATGGGCCCTGGATCAGTTGGTAAGTGTGTTGTGTGTTAGTTTTTGCAGCATCAGATGTGTTCTAGCCACGAAATTTGGTGGAGAGGCTAGAATACATGTATTCTCCAATACCCATAAATCGTTTCTAGAAATTCCACCTAGAGATGACTTAATTAGATTTATTAATCAGTTTTTAATATTTCCTAAGTATAAACCTAGGAAATATGGTTAATTAATCAGAATTAATTAAGTCATGGTGTGAATGTTCTAGAAACTCACACAGATCGACAAGTAAATAATCTAGGCCATCGATTATGTTTTAATCTTGGCTGTTAATTTTTTCTGTGTGTGCTAGAATTTCTCTATTTCCAACATTTTATTTTCCACAGTAATTTATTGTTGAATTTGCATTAGTAAAATTATTCGATATTTGTCGTAGCAAATAAACTGCATAATCAATTTGTCAGTTAGAAGAATATTTTTTCAGTTATTGCAATAGATGAAATTTTCACATGGTGCAAGAGTGGAGCGGGCTGGGCAAGGTGGTCCAGGTGCATAATCATCCTCCAATAGGTGGAACACGAGTAAGGAATAAGTGGAACTGAAGGATCCCATGGAGTGGCAATACTCTCTCTGCTATGGTGGAGGCCTGTGGCTCTCAACGCTCACCCTACAAATGCCAATATGACCCTTTGGAGGGCTTGGACCCCGTATAGGGAGACCAAACCCCAAATGAAGACCCACTTGCAATCTTGTATAAGATTCAATGCATCCCCTCACCTTCCAATACAACCAAACATTAGTGCATTTGAGTAAATGGGCTTACAAATCATGGAACCAAGTGGACACGTCATAGTAGCATGCCCTTCCATAATGGGCTTTAGAACATACAAGAGTCTCCAAGTTCAAGAAGAAGGTTAACCAATGACCCTATTGGATGGTTTCAGTGTCTAAGGGGGTGACATGCACATGTTACATCCATCAAATGGTAGGTGGCACGTGATATATTGATGGAACGGAGTGGGGCATCAGGGGAAGGCTCCAAGCCACATGCCACAATACAAGGGTGGCTATAATAAGGGAAGCACGCACTTGGGTATATGAATATAGGAGGGAGAAATTGTCGTACATGAGTTACCCCGATCTTTTTTTTTTCCACCCTTCTTCATATGCCTTTTGCCTTTTATAGATTTTTCTTTTGAGAGCATGATATACAAGATATAGCAGTGAATACCCCCTTAAGGTGGGGCAGTTCATCGCCCAACAGGGGTTGGGACAATCATGGGTTCCTTAATGATGTAAGGGGCCAATATGAAGGGCCCTAGGTGTTGATTTTTGTAGCATTGGAAAGTGTTCCAAATCTCATATTCTGTGAGGAGGCTTGGACATCACTATTCCAAAGAACCCAGAAACCGTTTGTGGAAATTCCACTCGGTTCATGTTTTATTAAAATAATTAATTATTTTATTGTGGTCCCTAAGTTTAAACTTAGGGAAATTAAATAATTAAAGGTTATTAATAAAACATAGTGAGAATATTCTAGAAAACGAAGATCAAGTCATGTTTTAATCTTGGCCATTGATTAGAGATCTAATTTGGGCCGTTGATTCATCAACACGAGAAGATTATAAGAGAAGGCTTGAGGGTCATTTGGAAAGTAAGTCGGGCACACACTCAGTACCCGAAGGAAATCGATTCTGAAGGAATAGAATTCGATTTCAGAGGGAGAGTTGTAGAGGCAGAAGAAGGAAGTGGAAGTCAGCAGAGGCAGAGAAAGGAAAGAGGAGGACGCAGAGGGCCACAAAGGACAACGCTGAGTAGCATCACTGAGACCCCATGTAGAGTGACCCAGTCCAGTGCAAGGACTGCGCAGAAGATCACACAGAGTGACGCAGTCTAACGTAGGGACTGCACAGAAGATCCAATAGAGTGACGCAGTCTAGCGTAGGGACTGCACAGAAGATCATGCAGAGTGACGCAGTCCAGCGCAGAAGATCACACAGAGTGACGCATAGGGAGCTAGGGTGTCTTCCGGGTGTCAGAAATTCTCCCAGAGGATTCAGGGAATTTATCTCAGGTGTATTCTAGAAGTCTGCTCGTCTATTTCTTGTAAAATATTTTCCTTGTTGAAGAATAATACAAAGCCTCATCTGCTGCACTGGTTTTCCCACATTGGGTTTTTCCGGGGACAATTGTCCAAAAATAACTGTGTTCATGTGATTATTTATATTACGTTATATGTTTTCTGTTCTATTTTCTGCTTATGGTTAAGTGAATACTGCAGTTGTGTTTATTTCAGAATTTTTTGGAAGAAAACCTGTAAATAACTTATCCTAAATAAGTAGGCGAAATAAATCTTTCACTGTAGTAGTGTTTCAGTTTGAAAATTTCACCTGGTATCAGAGCAAACGACGAGTAACAGAAGAGGAGGTTCTGCAATGGAACGGAGGTCCGACAGTGATGCAGCATCAACTCGTAAGGGTTCATGCAGTCCTCCAGAACGCATGGAGGAACAAAGGGATCATGACGTTTCAGTTTTGGCATCCAGACTAAAGAGGAATTTGCTCATGTGTCAAGCATGGCCTCTCCACAGATCTGGTATATTGATAGTGGAGCATCTGCTCACATGACGGGAGTTTGAGAATGCTTCTCAAGCTACCAAGAGGAGTAGATGAATTTTCAAATCACTATGGGAAACAAGGCAAAATGTACCCTTGTTGGAAGAGGCACCATAATATTTCAAACAGAAGCTGGAAACAAGCTTCAGGCCACCAACATATTGCATCTACGAGGATTAGGGATGAATTTTCTCTCAGTGTCTCAGCTTCAGAACAAGGGTTATGATTTATAATTTATTGGCAACAAAGTTTATGTCAAACACCCAAGTTGGAAAAAGAAGGTACAAATTGGAGTCAAGAGCCATAAACTATACAAGTTACAGCTCGAGTCCCCAATGGCACTGAAAGGCAGTACTGATGAAAGAGATTTGAATGAATTATGGCATAGAAGAATGGGGCATCTATATCATGGAGCCTTGAGAATTCTCAAGAAGACTGTCAAGGGAGTTCCAAAACTTAGCACCAAGCGAGATGATGTCTGCAGAGGGTGCGTATTAGGGAAGTATGCTAAGGCAGCGTATCCGAAAGCAACAATAGGGCCAAGAGTGTGTTGGGATTGATAAACACAGACATCTACAGACCAATGTCCACGAACGCTCTCAGTGGTGCAAAGTATTTTGTCACCTTTATCGATGGCCATTCCAGAAAGACATGGATCTACTTTCTGAAGACCAAAGACGAGGTCTTTGACCGATTCAAAGAGTTTAAGGCTCTGGTGGAGAATCTAACAAGAAAGCGGATCAAGACATTGCAGTCAGACAATGGTGGAGAGTACATTGACAAGGACTTCACAAGGTTCTGCGCAAAGGAAGGCATCAAGAGAGAATGGACTTCTCCATATAATCCTGAGCAGAATGGGGTCACAGAGAGGAAGAAAAGGATTATTGTGGAAGCTGCGAGGACAATGTTGTATGATCAAGACATGCCCAGATTTCTATGGGTTGAAGCTTGTAATACAGCCATGTATATGCAGAACAGGGTTTCTCATAACACATTGGGTAAGGTTACTCCTAAGATTGTGTTCACTGGAAGCAAGCCTGAAGTGAGCCACTTTAGGATATTTGGCAGTATAGTGTACTACCATGTACCCGATGAGAAGAGGAAGAATTTGGATCAGACTGCTGAAAAATGGTACCTTGTGGGATATAGCGAGAATGCGAAGGCTTACAGCATCTATATTCTCGAGATTAGGAAGATAGTAGTAAGACAGGACGTGAATTTCATGCAGGAGAGAGCCTTCAAGAAGTCCCAAGAAATGTCTTCAGCTGCAGTCCGAGGAGGATTCGTTGGTCCAGCCACAACGACCTACCAATGATTGCTCTAGTGCCTCTCCAAGGCACAAGGATGCTAAGGAAAGCTTTTCCAAGGAAGTGCAAGAAGGAGAGCAGGTGAATCCACCCACCACTAGTGGAAGGATAGTAGAGAACTACAACAGACTCTGAGGGATGCAGAGGAGTTCGTTGGAGCTCCTAGAAATGAGAAGAGGGAACGCAGGCAGCCAGACAGGTACTAGGCATTGGTAGCACAGGTTGCAGAACCCTCTAGTTTTAAGGAGGCAGCTCAACATCAGGTGTGGGTAGATGCTATGGTGGAGGAGTACAACACCATCATGACAAATGATGTCTAGGAAGTAGTTCCTAGACCTCTGAATAGGTCGGTTGTAGGTTCGAGATGGATCTACAAAATTAAATATGTTGCAGATGGCAGCATAGAGAAATTCAAAGCCAGGTTTGTGGCTAAGGGGTACGCACAGAAGGAAGGGATCGACTATGAAGAAACCTTCGCCCCTGTAGCTCGGTATACTTCAATCAGATCCCTCATCTCCCTTGCAGCGCAGATGGGATGGGAAATTAACCAGATGGATGTCAAGACTGCGTTCTTGAATGGGGTGATAGAATAGGAAGTGTACATAGAACAACTAGAGGCTTTGAGACACGTGAGCAAAAAAATCATGTGTGCAGGCTTAAGTAAGCCTTGTACGGCCTGAATCAAGCCCCTACAGCTTGGTACGGGCGAATTGACAGCTACCTGCAGAAGATGGGATTTGTCAAGAGTGACGCAGATCCCAACCTCTACTATCTGAGAGTAGGGGATGAGCCTCTAATATTGGTGTTATATGTAGATGATCTGTTTTTTACTGGATCATCTAAGCTCATTAAAGACTGCAAAGAAAATTTGGCTACAGAATTCGACATGAAAGATCTAGGTCGGATGCACTTTTTTCTGGGTTTGGAAGTTTGGCAGTAGAGGGGAGAAATCTTCCTTGGGCAAGGAAGATATACTACAAAGATTCTGAAGAGATTTCAGATCGGGGACTGTAGACCCATGGCTACACCAATGATCACAAACTGGAAGAAAATCAACACGTTCGAGGATGATGAGGCTAATCCTACCTTGTATAGGCAGCTCATAGGATCATTGATGTACCTGGTCAACACTAGACCAGACATCTGTTATGTCGTGAATACCCTCGGTTAGTTCATGGTAGAACCAAGGAGGGCTCACTGGGCAGCAACCAAACATGTTCTTAGATAATTGAGGAGTTTGGAATGAGGTACACCGAGGGCAATGAAATCCAGTTGATTGGGTTCACTGATGCAGATTGGGCTGGAAGTCCAGAAGATCGGAAAAGTACCAGTGGGTACTGTTTCAGTGTTGTATCAGGAATTACTTCCTGGTGCAGTTGGAAACAAAAATCTGTGGCGTTGAGCTCAGGCGAGGCTAAATATATGGGAGCTAGCACAACTTTGCGTGAGGCCATATGGCTTCGTAAGTTGCTCATGAACTTACTCTAGAAGAGGATGGAACCGACCAGAATTTCGTGTGATAATCAGAGTTGCATCAAGCTATCTGAAAATCCTATGTTTCATGATCGGTCGAAACACAGTGACATCAGGTGCCACTTCATCAGAGACTATGTCCAACGGGGAGCTGTACAGTTGAAGTACATTCCTACAGGGGAACAGGTGGCAGATATCCTCACAAAAGCTCTTGGTAAGATTAAGTTTGCTTACTTTAGAGAAAAGATTGGGATGGTCAAGAATTCATTTTAGCTACTGGAATGGATAGGCTCGAAATTCAGAGGGAGCTGCAGTACGGATGAGGCAGTGATAGAGATGGTGTCATGGGCAGCGGTACAGAGGGCAGCAGCGCAACAGATGAGGGGCAACAACCGAGACATCAACAACGCAGTAGATGCTTCAGGTCAGAGTAGATGCATTTGGTATTTTGCTTGAACACTTTCCTCGCTAAGAGGGGGTGTTGATTTTTGTATCATTGGAAAGTGTTCCAAGTCTCATATTTTGCGAGGAGGCTTGGACACCAGTATTCCAAAGAACCCAGAAACCGTTTGTGGAAATTCCACTCGGTTCATGTTTTATTAAAATAATTAATTATTTTAATATGGTCCCTAAGTCTAAACTTAGGGAAATTAAATAATTAAAGGGTATTAATAAAACAGAGTGAAGATCTTCTAGAAAACGAAGATCAAGTCATGTTTAAATCTTAGCCATTGATTAGAGATCTAATTTGGGCTATTGATTCATCAACGAGAAGATTATACGAGAAGGGTTGAGGGTCATTTGGAAAGCAAGCCGGGCACACACTCAGTACCCAAAGGAAATCAATTTTGAAGGAATATAATTCGATTTCAGAGGGAGAATTGCAGAGGTAGAAGAAGGAAGGGGAAGTTAGCAGAGCCAGAGAAAGGCAAGAGGACACAGAGGGCCACAAAGGACAACGCTGAGCAGCAACATTGAGTCCCGACGCAGAGTGACGCAATCCAGCACAGGGACTGCGCAAAAGATCACGTAGAGTGATGTAGAGGGAGCTAGGGTGTCTTCCGGGTGTCAGAAATTCTCCCAGAGGATTCAGGGAATTTATCTCAGGTGTATTCTAGAAGTCTGCTCATCTATTTCTTGTAAAGATTTTCCTTGCTGAAGAATAATACAAACCCTCATCTGCTGCACCGGTTTTCCCGGATTGGGTTTTTCCGGGGACAATTGTCCAAAAATAATTGCGTTCATGTGATTGTTTCTATTGTGTTATATGTTTTTTGTTCTATTCTCTGCTTATGGTTAAGTGAATACTGCAGTTGTGTTTATTTCAGAATTTACTAGAAGAAAACCTGTAGATAACTTATCCTAAATAAGTAGGCGAAATAAATCTATCACTGCAGTAGTGTTTCAGTTTGAAAATTTCACACTAGGAACCAGGGTGATGGCCATGATGATAGGGGTAGAGCTCATGTTTGGCTTTTGTGCACATGCTAAATTTGTATGTCCCGACCATCTTTTGCATTTTATGTACATTTCCCGTTGACAGTGGCCAAATTATGCTTTTTATTTTCTTTTTAGCTACATCAACCTCTGGGGCTTCGTTCTAGGCCCGACCTAAGGTGTGGAGAAGGGGAGGGGGAGGCTAACTCCTTGTGGACCCAATGGACAAATGTGGAACCAGATGAGAAATATGGTGAATGGGGTTATAATGAGTGAAGGTGGGTTGATGTATATGGTGTTGGGAAGTGGGACCACGCAACCAAAATTAGAGTTTCCCATGTAGTGCCACCCCTAAAGCTAGTGGTCAATAAACGAGATCCCACAGGACTGAGCTACAAGGCTAACCATCAAATTGGACAGACGAAACAAGAGTACAAGCCCACTCTTTCCGCTGAATCCTCCCATTAATCCATGCCCAAAAGTGTCCATGACAAGAAAACAAAAATGCCCAACTACATAATGAAAAGCCATACCTTTGGGGTTGGAAGGCCCACCTTCAAACATATGATCATAACAGATGGGCGAGGGAGCATATGGTTAGCTCAGGTGGCGGAGATAGCAGCACATTGAGCCATCATATGGCTGCAAGGGGTTGTTGGTTTCTAGTTGAGGACCATATAGAAGAAAAAATTTCTCCTATGGATACTACCCACCAATGGTGGGTGTTAGTTTTTGTGGCATCGGATGTGTTATAGCCACGAGATTTGGCAGAGTGACTAGAATACATGTATTCTCCGATACCTAGAAATCGTTTCTGGAAATTCCACCTAGAGACGACTTAATTAAATTAATTAGTTAGTTTTTAATATTTCCTAAGTCTAAACTTACGAAATATGATTAATTAAAAGGAAGTAATTAAGTCATTGTGAAAATCTTCTCGAAAAGTGCATGGATCGATTCCTAGTTAATCCTAGGCATCGATTGAGATTTAATCATGACCGTTGAAGTCTCAACGGAGGATTATAAGAAGAATTCGATGGGGCTTGGAGAAGGCACACCAAATCAGTTGAGTATTCGATTTGCTGGGAAATCGATCGCCAGAGTAGCAACGTTTTATTGTCGGAGGTGATTCAGTAAAGTTGAAGTAGTGAGAGAGAGGAAGAGATAGTGAGGCTGGAGGAAGCTTTTCTAGTTCCGGTGAGTACATTGCAGAGAGATAGTGATTGCCACAGAGAGGCAGCGCAGAGCTTTGTGAGGAGATTTTGTATTTGCTAGGGAGCAAGAGATATTCTGAGCCAGAAGCTGGGCAGAGGCAAAGAAGATTAGTCTTCTAGACAACAACTGCAGAGACAGCAAGAGGACACGCAGTTCTGAGCCTATGGGATGCAGTACTGCGTAGGCTGATGCAGTGACTGCTTAGAGGGAGCAAGGAGCAACTCAAATCGAGATGAGGTCAGTGTCGGATCGCTTGTGGAGTGAGAATTTTCTCACTAGTTTTATTGCCAGTCATTTCTCTGTTATGGATTGCTAGATTAAGCGTCCATAGATTGTACACAGATTTCACTACTGCATATTAATCAAACCCTCAGCTGTTGCATCGATTTTCCCGAGTTGGGTTTCTCTGGGGACTTAGTCCAAAAATAATGGTGTCAAATTGTATGGGTGCATCTATTATTTTAGCGTTTATTTTTGTTCTGCAATGTATTTGTTTCGATATTTGTCGTAGCATAGTAAATAATTTGTTTAATTTATTTAACAAATAGAAGAAATAATATCAGTTGCTGCAGTAGGATTCGGGATTCTCGAATTTTCACATGGTATCAGAGTGCAGATAGAAAGCCAGAGAGCTCAGTTGCAGAAAGGAAGAGGAGCTTTGTAGCACTACGTAAGCAGCTACTCAAAACCCCATAGGCAACGCAGATCCACTGGCCAGGAGGGTCAATTTTTGATGAAAAATCAATTTACTCTGAGAGAGCGACAAAGATATAATATTTTCCAGATCGAAGACTACCAAAGGCAGAGGGAGCAACAATATTTTTCCTTGTAGAGCTGTAATATCCCAAAATGGATTCTTCAGCAGATCATGCCTGAAAAATGCATTCTTCAGGTGTGAGGGCTTCAGCTATCATATAATATCTTTGAAAATGTTCAGCAACCAAAATAAATAGCATCAGAAACCTTTACTCAACTTTTAAGGGCAAAAAGGTGGGGAAGAGTGAGGATTTTGGCCCTAAAATGAGTGAATAAGGAAATTTGCGTAAAATGACGGGTCAAGGTTTTGGAATATGTTAGAATAGGTCAAGAGGGACTTCCATGTCGAATTTCAGCTCAAACAAAGGCGTTTTGCTATGTTAAACAGTTTCTCCTTCTCGACTAGTCAAGAAAAACCCTGATTTCCCAAGACTTTGAGTATGCAGAAATTTGCTGAAGCAAGGGCAGCGTATTTTATGAAGGTATGAGATGAAAATCACTATGAATAATCAAAGAATGAGTTTGATAACAAGGCACAGGCTTTCAGCAAGGTTAAATAGCAGTTTATATAGAAAAACCCCTCAAAATAGAGGTGTCGCAAGACAAAGATTGATGCAGAAACCCTTTCAGCGTTTTCTCCAGAATATGTGAGACAAGAAGATGAATATATAGCCAATAATATATATAGCAGCAAGAGAGAGTACAAATATTGAGGAAACAACCTCTCAAGAGAAGAAATGCAAGCCTCCACAACACATGTACATACACATGAAAAGCACTGCTATTTCTGCATAAACCCCAGACTAAGAAAAACGTTGTATATGGTATAATGCTGCTCTAAAATAGTGTCAACACATGGATATGACAATAGATGGCTCAAAGACAATAGGGGAGCAAAGCTCTAACCGTTATAAGCAAAAATATCTCAATCCTCCAAGGGATTGGCTGAAATGCACAATACGACAAAAATGCCGGAGTTGCTGGGCAGCTACTGCAACTCCAAACTGAAACCAAACAGAGGAGGCTGAAGATGATGAGAAACTGAAATAGACCTCCTCCAATAGATCTCCAAAGTGGAAGGCTGATCCTTACACTTGAGATCTTCCCCTCAAATCAACCGGCAAACCCTCACTGCAAATACACCATGAAGATAACGCAGAAACTGAGAGCGACTGCACAGTAGTGGAAATAAACACTTTGGCCAAGTGCCAAGATCTGCAAATCTGCTCCAATATCCTCCAACCTGATCCTCCAAAGGAAAGAAAGACTCTCCCTCTGAAAAACAAGAGAAGGAGGTGGTGTCGTAAAGTCACCACGGCAACACCCTACAACACAGTATTACGCTGCTTGCAGCAATAACGCTGTCCTGGAGGATGATGATAAGAAAATAACCTCGCCCGAGTAGGCACTCGAAGTCCCCCGGGGCTAAGGGTGAGATCTCCGCACGGAGACACTCGGTGCACTAAACAGTGCAGCAGACGGGCTAAACAGCCAGCGTGCCAAAGAAAGACAAATGTCTCACTCAACAATCAATAATCCAAGAATCCAAGCATGAATCAAATGAGGAGGCTCTTCCATCTTTTATAATGTTGGTTTCCCTCCAAAACCCAATGTAGCCTCTCTCTCTCCTCCACATCCTCATCCTTATCCACATTCTCATCCTTATCTGCGCAGAAGCTTGGAGAAACTTCTAGAGTGTACATAGGCCCCCTCCTCCACTTGGTGTTGGGTCCCCCCTTGACTCCCACTTAAGTCACAACGTTGTGCTACTAGGTGGATGTCTTATTTCATTTAAGTGAGTTTAGACCCTCTTTACTCACTTTTTATTTACTTACAAACTATAGGTGGCAAAATAAACAAAATAGAATATTCCAATTTGTTGTCGCAAATTAGGAATATTACAGTCCCCCCCGGCAAAATGTTGCTTGCCCTCAAGCAACTTCCTGAGCAAAAGTCTCCTCCTAGCGGATGCTCTCCACCGATACTGCAAAATATGCCTGGGTCCCAGATGCGCCACTGAATCTCCCCTGTACTCTGCATCATCCTGATATGAAGGGATCTCTCAATGCCAGGATCCCAACCTGATCTCTCATGGTACCAGCCAACCAACAATCCTCCCGGATCCCATCGCCACCATGGCCAATAATAGCCCAAGTCCCATGGCTCGGACTGTGCACTGCCTCTAGCTATGACTGATGAAGACCATGACTTCGGCTGTGCTATATCTGTCATGGTGTAAGTTGTCCCATCGACTGTGTACCAGCTCATCACCTTTCTCCACTCAAGGCATGAAGTGAGGAACATCTCTCTCATGTGGATCCTCCATCCCCAAGCAATCATCCAAACAAAATGAGCCACCTCCCGACAAGGCAACTCCTGAAAATCTCCTTCCACCTCAAGCTCCGGTAATGAAAGTGGGCTGAAAATCTGATCTTGGCAAGCACCATAGCTTACCCCATGCTGTCCTTCTCTCCACTCATGACAAGTGTAGAGTGTATGCTGATCTTGGGCTGCAAAATCATTGCCCTCCAATGGCAAAGTGAAGAACAATCCTCCAAAGAAGGTCCCTCCAACAATGAAGAACAGGCTGGCCCAAAACAATTCATCCATGAAGAATAGGACATGTGCATCATGGATCATCCTAATGAGGTGTTTGTTGAAGGTGTTACATGAGGATACATAATGCAAACAATCTCTCACAAGGATACAACGTAGTCTCATCCACTGCAACTTCAGAAAATTACATGGAAAGCAATGTACAAGATTCATCACATCTACTAATGGATAGTAAATGGTTGAATATGACAACAACATAAGACCAAACACTTGCCCATGGCTGTACAATGGATGAATATCAATCTCATGGTCCACCTCAAAAGAGAACACATATGTAGTAGTGGTGGCCATGCCTCCTCCCATGCTCTCATTAGAACATGTAGTGCAGAGAATGTGAGAATTCTTCCCACTCAAAGACACATCCAACTCATGTGTCTCCCTCATAATCAAGCCTCCCATACAAATCTGATCTATATTAGTAAATGGAGACATGATCAGCAGCAAAATGAAGGAAACGCTGAAGGTTACATGTGATGAAAAGAGGTACCAACAGCTTCCCCAACAAGTACAACGCAGTTTTACAAGTTGCTGCTTGATAAGAGTACAAGGCAAAATGTTTATGTTAACCATGCATGTCTTCATATGATACATGATATAGTGCTGCAAATGAACATACATGAGGTGATAAAACGTTTTCCCAAAGCCACAAAAGAGATGGTTGCCTCCATCATGTAGATTGGCCCAATAAAACTCATGGAGCAATATGACAAGCTTGCCCCCTTGTGAAGCAATGCACTGCATAGGAATGGCAAGAGTGTGCAAATCAATGAATGTATAGACAAACTCCTCACCATATGCTGGAAGTAAGATGGTACATGGATCCATAAATGAGTCCTCCATAGTATTTTGGCATGCTATGAAGAAGAATGAACCATGTGCTACAAGAAGATAATCCTCCTTATGCTTGGAAATCCAAGTTAAGAAGAATATGCCATAGTGATAAATGTCTCTATCATCATTACCTCCTCTAAGTGCAACAAATATGAAGTGATCCTGGGACCTATGGGTTATAGATCCACCATATCTCTGCTGGGCACACTTCATCCATAAATCTCTGCTCCAAGGTGACAATGCTGTGAGCTCATGCAAGTAAGCTCCTGTCAATACAAAGCTCTGTTCTTTGACGTGCTCCTTGTCAAAGACTCCTCTAATAATGCTGCAACAAATATGGAATACCTCCCAAGATGGAAGTGCTTCCCAATCATCATCAAAGACCAAGGAGATAGTGCCATCTCCTCCTCCTGCAACATCATACAAAGTGTGAGAGCAAATCTGCCCTTGCTCTCCTAGAAACAAACCAAGCAACAAGACATTGTGTTGCCTCCCCATACCTCCATCATACCAATCATGTGATGAAGACATAATGAATGATATGAGTATCATATCAACACCATGCATCCATACTCTATGCTGCTCAATGATGCAAGTATCCCGCCATCTTTCCTTCATCCTCCGACTCTTAGGAAGAGTGTTTGCCAAGTGATGGCCAAACTCTTTTAAGAGTAACCAGCGCAGCCAAGCCTCCTGCTGCCTGGTATCACAAATCTGCAAGTAGCCTCCTAGCTCCTTGCTCATCATCCCCATCCACTCAATCACTTGTGGATGCCTCCTCCTTCTCCTCGTCCTGGTACTCCTCCCATGAGGGCTACCATCCTCCCAAATCAAATTACTGATTTTGCACTTCATGGGATTTTGAAATATAAACTTCTCAAGGATCAATGAGACCTTGTCAAGAATCAAATAGGTGGTAGGCAAAAACCTCCCATCATGATGTGTATGGCTCAAGGGATGTCCAACACAAGCATGAGAGATGTTATCCATCCTAAGATGTCCTCCATCTTCTATCTGCTCTCGTGAGAAGGGAAGAAAAGCATCGCATCCCATAGTGTGTCGAAGTGCATCTCCAATGAGATCTCTCCTTGAGACCTCCCCTTCATCCATGTTGCACAACGCAGTGCAACCAAGCTGCTCTTGATCTGCATTTGGAACTTCTTGCAGGGCTACAAGAGTTCCTTCCTCACAAGTGTTGGCTGCCCCAACTGTTGATGCGTGTGGTTGCTCCTCCATGAGTGTGATAGCGTTTTCACAAGCCTCCTCAAGAGGTGATGTGATCTCTTCTTCTTGATGAGAATTGGAAGCGCGTGGTACTTCCTCTTCTTTTTCTTCAACCTTCTTGACCTCCTCAACAGTGGATGCATCTTTTCTGGATCTGAAAAAGAATAAACTCTCCTTTTTCACCGTTCCGGTCTTCTTGGGCTTAGACTCACAGGGACTATTGGATTCCTCATGCATGGGAAGAGGTGATCTCCCAGTAGTACGCTGCAAATCTGAACTCTGTATGCTAGAAACTCCATCCTCTCTGAGCTGACAGTAATCTTTGAAGGGCAAAATTGCTTTGAGGTCTTCCCCCATGGACTTCCATTCTCGGAAATAATCTCCAAAGGGTACATGATCATGCTGCCTCGGTACTTCAGGTAAGAATGTAGGCATTGTGATCCTCATATTTTCCATAGATAGCTAGCTCCACAGGCTGAGCCAGAACTATGCTCTGATACCACTGTAATATCCCAAAAGGGAATTTTCAGCAGATCATGCCTGAAAAACGCATTCCTCAGGTATGAGGGCTTCAGCTATCATATAATATCTCTGAAAATGTTCAGCAACCAAAATAAATAGCAGCAGCAACCTTTACTCAGCTTTTAAGGGCAAAAAGGTGGGGAAAAGTGAGGATTTTGGCCCTAAAATGAGTGAATAAGGAAATCTGCGTAAAATGACGAGTCAAGGTTATGGAATATCTTAGAATAGGTCAAGAGGGACTTCCATGTCGAATTTCAGCTCAAACAAAGGCGTTTTGCTATGTTAAACAGTTCCTCCTTCCCGACTAGTCAAGAAAAACCCTGATTTCCCAAGACTTTGAGTATGCAGAAATTTGCTGAAGCAAGGGCAGCGTATTTTATGAAGGAATGAGATGAAAATAACTATGAATAATCAGAGAATGAGTTTGATAACAAGGCATAGGCTTTCAGCAAGGTTAAACAACAGTTTATATAGAAAAACCCCTCAAAATAGAGGTGCCGCAAGACAAAGATTGATGCATAAACCCTTTCAGCGTTTTCTCCAGAAGATGTGAGACAAGAAGATGAATATATAGCCAATAATATATATAGCAGCAAGAGAGAGTACAAATATTGAGGAAACAACCTCTCAAGAGAAGAAATGCAAGCCTCCACAACACATGTACATACACATGAAAAGCACTGCTATTTCTGCATAAACCCCAGACTAAGAAAAACGTTGTATATGGTATAATGCTGCTCTAAAATAGTGTCAACACATGGATATGACAATAGATGGCTCAAAGACAATAGGGGAGCAAAGCTCTAACCCTTATAAGCAAAAATATCTCAATTCTCCAAGGGATTGGCTGAAATGCACAATACGACAAAAATGCCGGAGTTGCTGGGCAGCTACTACAACTCCAAACTGAAACCAAACAGAGGAGGCTGAAGATGATGAGAAACTGAAATAGACCTCCTCCAATAGATCTCCAAAGTGGAAGGCTGATCCTTACACTTGAGATCTTCCCCTCAAATCAACCGGCAAACCCTCACTGCAAATACACCATGAAGATAACGCAGAAACTGAGAGGGACTGCGCAGTAGTGGAAATAAAAACTTTGGCCAAGTGCCAAGATCTGCAAATCAGCTCCAATATCCTCCAACCTGATCCTCCAAAGGAAAGAAAGACTCTCCCTCTGAAAAACAAGAGAAGGAGGTGGTGTCCTAAAGTCACCACGGCAACACCCTACAACACAGTATTACGATGTTGCAGCAATAACGCTGTCCTGGAGGATGATGCTAAGAAAATAACCTCGCCCGAGCAGGCACTCGAAGTCCCCCGGGGCTAAGGGTGAGATCTCCGCACGGAGACACTCGGTGCACTAAACAGTGCAGCAAACGGGCTAAACAGCCAGCGTGCCAAAGAAAGACAAATGTCTCACTCAATAATCAATAATCCAAGAATCCAAGCATGAATCAAATGAGGAGGCTCCTCCATCTTTTATAGTGTTGGTTTCCCTCCAAAACCCAATGTAGCCTCTCTCTCTCCTCCACATCCTCATCCTTATCTGCGCAAAAGCTTGGAGAAACTTCTAGAGTGTACATAGGCCCCCTCCTCCACGTGGTGGTGGGTCCCCCCTTGAATCCCACTTAAGTCACAACGTTGTGCTACTATGTGGATGTCTTATTTCATTTAAGTGAGTTTAGACCAGTGTGGAAAAAGTCAGCGCGATTTTTTGCAGGCGCCGATAAAATCGGCCGACTTTTTCCCGATTTTTTGAAACTTGAAAAAGTCCCGATTTAATCGTTATAATCGCGATTTTTTGCTGATTTGATGGAAAAAATCGTGATGCTACTCTTCGGCGGTAATAAAAGGCGGAAGTTCGATTTTTATGAGTTATTTGTTTGCCTCGCATTGACTGTGGAGAGTCCAGCAGAGGGTTTATAACCTCATTTACAGTTTGCGTTGGGAGATTGGAAACCACTGTTCAAGATTCATCATTCAACAACACGAGCTTGCAGATTGGCCGCCGGGTTTGCTGCTGCCGCCAGGTAAGACTCGTCACTCAAGACTCCAGACAGCTATGCATGTTCACGATAAGCTTAAAATAGAACACTATTTAACCATACTTGGTTGTATTGAATTTGTTGAAGCTATGAATGCAATTATATTGCAAACCACCATAGATCTGATAGTCCATTTGTAGCTCACGACAATCCATTTGATTATTTTGATTTGAACTGTGTTTTGACTAATATTTCATTTTAAACATGCTGCAATATCTTTAAGCCTTGCTTGCTTATTTTTCTGTTACTCTTTTTAAAATTCAGGTTCATTATTTCATTCATTCTCTCTCTCTATATTTTCTGTGGTCAATCTCTCTCTCTATATATGGAATTTTCGTTTTCAGTTTATTTTTGTCTGATAGCTCTAATTGTTACTATTTTTGTAGATAATAAATTATGGGCTTGCTTCCAATTTTTTAATTTTTTGGATATTAGACTTTTATTAAAATTAGAAGATTTGTAGTATGTATCGTATGATGGTGCAACTTAGAAATTTTAAATATCTAATACTAGTCTTATTTGCTCACGACAATTTTAAAATTTCAACAGTTCAACTTTCAAGAATCAAGAATTTTCAAATAAAAAAAATTCTAACCCTTGTTTACTATTTAGTGATTTTAATTTTTAATTTATGTGATGGGCAATTTTTAATTTTTTTTTAATTTTTGTTTTGTGCCCAGGTTCAAACATCAAAAAGTTTCAAACAAAATGCCAAGGAATTTGGATCCTTTCTGGCAGTATGGTGAACCTGATTCTATACCCGAAACTGGAGGACTCAATAGAATGTATTTGTCTTGCAAGTTGTGTGGAAAGCATATGTCAGGGGGTATCGCCAGATTAAAATGCCATATAGGGCAAATTCTAGGGCAAAATGTAGAACTTTGCCCAAATCCGGGTCCAGAAATGATCCGACAGGCCATTAAAGCCTTGATGGAAAAAGAAGATGGCAAAGACACCAGGGCAGTAATGAAAAGGCAACTTGTAGGGAGCTCACCTGGGGGTAAGTGAGAGTGCTTCTTTTGCTTCAGCATTATCTTCCAGTTCCAACCCCTCAACTTTTTCATCATTTTTTGTCCCTAGAACGACACCTGGTGCACAACCTGGCATCAAATCAGTAATTAAAAAAAAGGAAAAGGCAGAAGCTGACAGGTTGGTGAGTAGATGTCTTCTATGGAGTGATGTTCCTTTCAACATTGCCAAGACAAACCCATTCTACCAACCTATGTTTGATGTTGTCGCTGTTGTTGGCCCGGGGTACAAAGCCCCTACCTTTGCACAGTTGAGAGGGCCTCTTCTTCAAGAGGAAAAGAATGATTGCACTGCTAGACTGGAGGAGTTTAGGGCATCTTGGGAACACACTGGATGCACAGTCATGTCAGATGGTTGGACTGACCAGAAGGGTAGGACCCTTTTTAACTTCTTGGTTAGTTGTCCCAAGGGGACAATGTTTATAAAATCTGTTGACGCATCTGCACACATTAAAGATGCGCGTTTATTATGTGAGTTGTTGGACATCTTCATTCAGGAAATAGGCCCACAGAATGTTGTTTAAGTCATAACGGACAACGCTGCAAATTATGTTGCAGCTGGCAGGTTGCTTATGGAGAGGTATCCTACCCTGTTTTGGACACCTTGTGTTGCTCATTGTATTGACTTGATGTTGGAGGATATAGGTAAGATTCCTATGGTGAGACATATTGTTGAATCATCCAAGAGCATAACAAAATTTATTTACAATCATGCATCTGTGCTTAGCTTGATGAGAAGATTCACCAACAACAAAGAGTTGGTGCATCCTGCGATAACACGCTTTGCCACTACTTTCATATCTCTTCAGTCTCTGTTGAATTCTATGTGGGACGTGAAGAGCATGTTTCTTTCACAGGATTGGCGTGACTTATCTATTAGCCGCAAACCAGAGGGAGAGGGCATATGTAGACTTGTTTCATATGATCAGGAGTTTTGGGCAGGAGTAGAGGAGGTGTGTGCCATTTCAAAACCTTTGGTAAGGGTTCTTCGGTTGGTTGATGGAGAGAAGCCCGCAATGGGCTACTTGTATGAGGCCATGGATAGGGCCAAAGAAGCCATTCGTGCTTATTGTGCAGATAAGGGAGATGAGGGGTTAGAGAAACAACAGGTCATATGGAGAGTGATTGATGACCGATGGAACAATACCCTCCATCGCCCCATTCATGCTGCAGGTATCTACTTCAACCCCGCATTTTCTTACTCCTGTGGTTTCAGATTTGATGACGAGGTGATGGATGGATTCTTCACATGTGTTGAGAGGATGGTGGTATCTGAGCAAGAACGTGAAGAAATTTCCAAAGAAATGGAAATATATAGGATGGCTGGTGGCACATTTGGTTTTAACATGGCTATTAAGAGTAGGATGACCAAAATGCCAGGTAAGCTTCACTGTTCAGTTTGTTTCAAGTTTCAACTTTCAAATTTAATAATTCATTGTCTCTTCATAATTTTTGCTTCTCATTTTTATTTTAACTTGTAGATGCTTGGTGGACAAGCTATGGTGGTAGAGTACCCCATCTCCAAAAGCTTGCCATCCGAGTGCTCAGCCAGACATGCAGTTCCTCTGGGTGTGAGCGCAATTGGAGTGTCTTTGACAAAATACATAGCAAAAAGCACAATAGGTAAAAAAATTTCAAATTAAATTTTTGAAATAATTTGATTATTTTAATTTTTTACTATATAAATTTTCCAAGTACTAATTTATAATCTATGACCCTTTTACAGATTGGAATCCCAACGTCTCAATGACATGTTGTATGTCTACTACAATCTTCGATTGTGGATGAGACAAATTCAGAAAACTCCTGATATGGATGCCATTTCATTAGACAATATTGATACCACTGCTGCATGGAGGGTCGAGACTGAGAGGCCGGTCATGGAATCGACCCCTGATGGGTTAGATGTGGATCCAGAGGCATTAGTGCCAGAGGAGGAAGCAGATGCACAGCAGGAGGAGCCAGTGGTAGAGGAGGAGGAGCAGAGTCAGGAGGCAGAGCAGGAGGAGGATGTGGAGGAGAAGGTGACACCATCTAGGATGGGCAGTAGCAGTGGCAGAGCACAGAGGCCACCTATTTTTTTTGCTTCTAGAGGACGACTGGGTCCATCTGATTCCCGAGGGGCAGGGCCTTCTTCCTCTAGAGGAAAAGGAAAAGCCATTCCCTATTCCCGTAAAAGGGGCAGGGGATCTTCATCTTAGTGACTTACTTTATGACATGGAGATGACTCATGATATACATTATTATATTTTTTGTTGATATTTTGACTCTTGAGACTGAGACTCAAGATTCAGGACTCGATTCACTATTTTGATATTTGATGTAGCACTTGACTTCATATACATATTATATATTAGCTTTCTTTACATGTTTATGTGGAAATGCATTTATTTGATGTTGTGGATACTTTAGATGCTAAAAAAATTGAAAATTTTTGAATAATTTTGTATTTTTTTAATTTTGCCAACTTTTTGCCGACTTTTTCGAAAAATTCCTGACTTTGCCGATTTTTTCAACTTTTTTACCCTTGCCGATTTAATCCCGACTCCGACTTTTTCCACATTGGTTTAGACCCTCTTTACTCACTTTTTATTTACTTACAAACTATAGGTGGCAAAATAAACAAAATAGAATATTCCAATTTGCTGTCGCAAATTAGGAATATTACAAGAGCAGATCTCTAGCTGGACGCAGTATTTTGCAGCATTTGCTAGTGCAAAATAGCGTCAGGAGGAAGAAAGAGCAGACACCGAGGGAAATCTTTCCTCAGGGTACTTCTAGCTTCAGAAGTTCGAATTCTCATTGTAGAGCAACAATCATTGTGAGCAGATTTACTCACTCCAGCACGGAGTGCGTAGAGCCTAGGAGCAATTGCGCAGAGGAGAAGAGGAGGATTTTGACTTATTTTTGCTGAGATGGCATCAAGAGGGATGAGAGATCAGGATAGGTTGGACGAAGCATCCAACTACATGATCTGGAAGGCAAGGATTTCCTGTCTTCTGGATGAATATGATCTCAAGGCATACATCGATAACATGGTGGTTGTACCCACAGATCCAGATCAATTGAAGGCCTACAAGGAGATGGCGAAGGCGAAGAGATTGATTCTCGATGG
Source organism: Pinus albicaulis (assembly GCA_034641835.2). Classification (NCBI taxonomy): domain Eukaryota; kingdom Viridiplantae; phylum Streptophyta; class Pinopsida; order Pinales; family Pinaceae; genus Pinus; species Pinus albicaulis. The sequence goes on from CM076581.1 coordinate 1,628,363,404, forward strand.
GGTTCGAGATCATGTAGTATCACATACAGCTGGAAAGGACACTGCCAAGCAGATGTGGGATGCTCTCGCCACGCTATACCAAGGATATTTTGAGCAGCGGAAGATGTAGCTAGAGGAGAAGTTGAGATGTACTCGTATGCAGAAGGGGGAGCGCATAGATCCCTTCCTCACCGGGCTGTAAGATGTCTGAGATTAGCTGTCAGCTGTAGGGTCAGTGCCCCAACCTACAAAATTGGTGCGATTAGCTATCAACAGTGTTTCCGAGGACTGGCAGGTCTTTATCCAAAGTATTTTGGGCAGAGACAAGTTACTAGAGTGGGACAGGATGTGGGTTGATCTACAACAGGAGGATATGAGGCGAGATTTGGTGAAGAGCACCATTAGTGGCAGTGGCAGTAGCATCAGCAGTGGGACGAAAGCGGTGATGGAAGAGGAGAATGTGGCCCTCGCATCAAAGGAGCCATAAGAGCAACGGAGGAAGAAGAACCTTTTGAAGGTCAAGTGCTTTAGGTGTGGCGAGCTTGGCCATTGCAACACTCAGTGTCCTCTAAGAAAGAATGACAAGGAGGAGAAGCAGGACCAACAGGCTTCTTCCGCAGAGATCGACAGGATGTCCTCCAGGTTGGAGGAAGATTTTGCCATGATAACAAACATCCCTCTAGGAGTGAGGTGGGGTGACTTGGTTTTGTAGCCCCAGAGAGCTACAGGATGGGCAGGATTCTTGAGGAAGTCCACCTCTTGAATCGGTACCTTGCTATGGGAGCCCACAGTACGGAGTAGCAAGAGGGAGTAGTGGCAGTTGATGCAGTCAGAGGCCAGAGTGACAAATGCAGTAGCTAGTAGCAGTCAGAAACTGGGCAACGTAGTGCAGAGTTGGAAACAGTGCAGTTGGCACATTTGCATAGCCAACAACAGCGCAGAGGCTTCAATGGTAGTGCAAAGACTTGTAGTAGTCAGGGCTCGGGTGACGGATGCATTAGACTGAACACAAATAGTTCAGTACTTTTGGATTGTTCTCAACTGTAGATGTTGCAGTTGCAACATCAATAGATGAGAGGGAGTTGCAGTAGCAACAACAACAAAGTTGCAACACATATTTAGCGCATATCAGAGTTGCGCAGTGGTTGGTGGGCAGTATGGGCAGACATCAAGAACGTGACAAGAGATGGTGCAAAAGCAGTGTATTGTAGCAGTAATTGCAACACTAGAACACTTTCCTCGCTAAGATGGAGTGTTAGTTTTTGTAGCATCGAATGTGTTCTAACCACGAGATTTGACATAGTGACTAGAAGACATGTATTCTCTAGTACTTAGAAATCCTTTATGGAAATTCCACCTAGAAACAACTTAATTAAATTAATTACTCAGTTTTTAATATTTCCTAAGTCTAAACTTAGGAAATATGATTAATTAAAAGGAATTAATTAATTCATGGTGAGAATGTTAGGATATTCCGACACAGGAAATAGTTAAGTATAACTTGGTCTATCGTAGAGTTAGGTAAAGTGTGTTTCTTTACTATGTCCATTGTAACTTATAATCCAACGGTCACGATGTGTAGTGATCCAACGATTCACTCTCTCTTCGATATTATCGACACTTGATCCGTGGCTTAACACCCGATTTGTCCATGATATCTATTTAAAGAGCATGGAGGGTCATTTGTCCGGTAACCGTTTATGAGAGAAGCTTATGCAAATTCTCTTTCTTTATATTAATAAATTGCCTAAAGTGGCTGCGTTGGCTCAAGCCATGGACTATTCCCTCTTCGAGAGTTTTAAGTTTTAACTACGTCAAATATTGGTGTACTGATCTGTGATCTGTTTGTGAGCGGTGATCTTTGGTGTTTGATCTAAGGAACTTACCCTGTAAATTCCTACATGGTATTAGAGCTATTTTGAGGGCCGCATCCGTTGTTGATCCAAATTTGAAGTTTGTTTGATTGCACGCGACTGCCGTTTTCTAGATCTACTGTTTTTGACCACTTTCGGGCCAAGAGAACTGCTCTATTGTGTCGGAGCCTCTGTTACAGTGAGGAACCCCTTTTGTTTCATGCGAAAAGGTTTCCGGTTGCCCAAGTTATGTCATTTTAGATCTGGAGGTATAAAACATTTTATTTGCAGTTTTATTTATTAATATCTTTGTTTATTTCGGTTTATAGTTTTTTTTATGCCTAATCTATCCCCTCTTCTCTGCGTATGCTCTTTTCTCTGCGCTGTGTGCGATCTGGCACATCAGAAACAGGAAAACGAGATTTTTCTGCTACGTATGCTCTTTCCCCGCAATTTTGTGTGATCTCGGGAAATCAGAAATAGCGAGGAAAATATATAGTTGTTGGACAAACTAACTGGAAATCAAACATTTTTGACATAAGGCTTGTATTTTTTGTTTTTGTTGTGTGCAAGTTTGAGGTTTTTTTTTTTTTTTTTTTTGCAGGAAAAAGCACGCAAACCGAAGAGAAAAAAAAACCCTTCCTCTCAAACAATTGCAGAATACTTTTACTAGCTCACTTGGTGTAAAGTTACTTTATGAGAATAGAGGTCTTGGGTTCAAATCTCTTTGTCAAGCTTTTTTTTTTAAAAGCTTCTTGTTAAGTTTTTTTTTTTATTTACAAGTTTTTTTAGCAAGTTTCCGTTTTAAAAAAAAAAGGTTTTATTTAAAAAGCACATTGTAAAAGTGACTCACTTATTTATAAAAGTGGGTCACATAAAGTAGTTTTTAAAAAAAGTGAACTTATTGTATTGAGTTTGGAAAGGGAGGCCGGGGGGGGGGATTTTTTTTTAAGTACAACTTCATCATCAACTTTCAACCTATCACGTAATTATTCGACATCTACTACACCTTTTTTTCAAAAAGAGATAACTTCTTCATCCGAAAGCCATTTTCAAAGTCGTTTTTTTTAACTGGCCTAATTTTTCGAGATCTTCCATTGGAGCAGTTATTTTCAGCTTTAGTTTTTAAAATTGGAAAGTGCATGCTTGGTTATTCTTAACAACACCAATTATTTCCAATGGCTATCCTACATGATAGACTTACTTAGAACTAAAGGGCTTTATAGAATAGCCTCAGGACAAGAATCTACACCTACCGATAAAGATAAAAAGGATAAATGGGAAAATAAACAAGATCAAGCACGAGGGTTGATAGGAATGTCCATTGCTCAAAATCTTAGAGGGGGGATTTTTTTTTAAAGTACAACTTCATCATCAACTTTCAACCTATCACGTAATTATTCGACATCTACTACACCTTTTTTTCAAAAAGAGATAACTTCTTCATCCAAAAGCCATTTTTAGAGTTGTTTTTTTTTAACCGGCCTAATTTTTCGAGATCTTCCATTGGAGCAGTTATTTTCAGCTTCAGTTTTTAAAATTGGAAAGTGCATGCTTGGTCATTCTTAACAACACCAATTATTTTCAATGGCTATCCTACATGATAGACTTACTTAGAACTAAAGGGCTTTATAGAATAGCCTCAGGACAAGAATCTACACCTACCGATAAAGATAAAAAGGATAAATGGGAAAATAAACAAGATCAAGCACGAGGGTTGATAGGAATGTCCATTGCTCAAGATCTTAGATTTCGTATCCAAGAAATTGACTCCCCTCATGAAGCTATGAAAAAGCTAAATACTATTTTTGGCATTCAAAATGAAACTAGAGTCCACCATCTTGAAAATGAGTTGCTTACTTTGGACCCCAATAATTTCTCTTCTATTGAAGTGTTTTTGTCCAAATTTAAGACCCTTAGACTTCTTTTAGAAGGTTGTAAGGTCAAAAAGGAAGATGGTAGTCCCTTCTATGCTCAGGCCTATTCTAAGCTAGAAAACCTGCATACTCTGTATTTGTTTCCACCTTCCATTCCACTAGAGAAGCCCTCATTTCTCAAGAGACAGCCTAGGAGTCCCCCTCTTTTGATGCATTTTGTGATTCTTTGATAAGAGAACAATAAAAACTCTTACACCTTTGTCTTATTAATACTGGAAACTTTTCTAAGAAAGCCTTAGCAGCCCAGCAACCACCATATCCAAAGAATACTAAGAAGCAACATCCTAAAAAGAATGGTCCTAAACAAAACAAGGGTCTTAAGCAATTTTAGCTACAAACTGTAAAAAACAACTCAACAAATTGATAAGGCAAATAAAGACAAAGGGAAGAAGACAGATAGACATTGCAACTTTTGTAATCGCGATGGTCACGTAGAATCAAAAAGCTTTAAGAAGATGGAAGCCTTGGAAGCAGCAATGAAGAAGCACAACATCCATTTGGAGAACTCTTCAACTTCATCTTCGGGAATGGCACCTTCTGCATGTGGTTGTCAAGCATCAAGATCTGGTTATGCATTAAATGGATCTTCTTCTTCTCATTCTCATGAGTGGCTCATTGATTCTGGAGCCTCTTACCACATGGCCAAAAATAAAGCCATGTTTTCTTCTTTAAATGATTGTAACACCAAATACATGTATGTTGGTGATGATAGATCTCTTAGTGTTGTAGGGTCTGGAACCATTCATCTAGATAATGGTTAGTTTAATGATGATTATGTGTTCCCACTTTGTCTTGCAATCTTCTATCTGTTTATCAGATAACTCATTCAGGTGAAGGGAAAACAGTAGAATTCTCACCTCATGATGTTGTAATTAAGGACCTAAGAGATCCTAGACATATTTTAGCTACTAGCATTGCTGATGATTCCACAAGGTTGTACAAGTTTGATAACTTTGGGTCATCCTGTCTTCCCTCCTTTTTTGTTGCTCATAATGATGAAGTGAGCAAACTTTGGCATGAGCGATTTGGTCACTTAAACTATCGCTCTCTTCAAACTCTATGTAAAGAAAATATGGTGACATGTCTTCCTATGGTATATTGCCGAGATGGTGTTTGTTCCGGTTGTGTACTTGGAAAACATCATCAGAATAGTTTTGATAAACGTGCCTCTTGGCATGCTTCAGCCCCTTTGCAGCTTGTGCACAGTGATTTACGTGGTCCACTTCCAGTTGTTTCTTTCTCTCGCTAGAAGTACTTCTTAAATTTCATTGATGATTTTTTCAAATGCACTTGGGTATATCTTAAAACTCAAGAGTGAAGTTTTTAACATGTTCTTGGCCTTTAAGGCCTTTGTTGAGAAACAATCTGGACATCAAATTCTTAAGTTAAGATCTGACAATGGAGGAGAATATGTTAACAACAAATTTATCAACTTTTTCACTGAGCATGGCATTAAAATGCATCATACTGTTCCGTATAGTTCGAAAACAAAATGGTGTAGCTAAAAGGAAGAATCACACTCTAAAAAAAATGGCTAGTTGTATGCTTCAATCTAAAGGACTTAGTCTTAATTTTTGGGTAGAAGCAATTAACTGTGCAGATTACATAGTAAATCGCACTCCTATTAAGGTTTTAAGGAATATAACTCCAGAAGAATCCTAGAGCTCAATCAAACCAGATGTAAGTCACTTTCGTGTTTTTGGAAGTGTAGCTTGGGCCCATATTCTAGATGCGAAACATAAAGCCTTAGAACCTAAGAGTGAAAAATGCATTTTTGTTGGATATTCTGAAGATGTCAAAGGATATAGACTTCTTCAACCAAAATCCAAAAATGTAATCATTAGAAGAGATGTAAAATTTGATGTAAATATATCGGCCTGCGAGCCTAGTTTGGCAGGTGTGCCACCTTTGGCCTGCGACCCTGATTCGACATATGTGCCACCTCTCTCTATCTCTTCTATTTTTGACATCATTCCTTCTACTTCGGATGATGACAATGAGGATGACAATCCTCCTTCACCTCCTCAAGATCTTCCTTCAGCTCCATAGCTTCCAAAATGGGTCCGCTCTACTCGAGATGCCGCAGTTTCTCTTGTAGGTGACCCTACAGATCAACGTCGTACATGCTCTCAGTTCGACATAGCCTCTTCCTTATTGGCTCAAGTTCCAGAAAATCCCGATCTAGACACCTTTGAAGAAGCTTCAGGTCATCCAGATTGGGATGCAACTATGAATAAAGAATATCGTTCCTTATTGGCAAACAATACTTGGGATCTTGTTCCTCTTCCAAAGGGAAGAAAACTTGTTAGATGTAAATGGGTTTACAGAAATTTTTTTGGACCAGATGGAAAAGTGGATAAACATAAAGCTCGTCTTGTTGATAAAGTATTTTCACAAGTTGAAGGCATTAACTATACTGAAACCTTCTCCCCTGTTGCCAAAATGAATTCTATCCGCCTTGTTCTTTCCCTTGCTGCCTCCTTAAAATGGGAAGTCCATCAGATGGATGTTAAACATGCCTTCTTACATGGAGATTTGCATGAATAAATCTACATGGAACAACCTCCTGGCTTTATCCAAAACGACTCTAGCCTTGTTTTTCGCCTTAGGAAGTCTCTTTGTGGTCTCAAACAAGCTCCTCGGGCTTGGTATGCTAAAATGGATAGCTTTCTCTTAGATAATGGCTTTTCTAGATGTCATTCCGACAACACTGTCTACACCAAGAAAGTGGGTAAGTCCTTAATCATCCTTGTTCTTTATGTTGATGATATTATCCTTACTGGTAGTGAGCCCAACCATATAAACCATGTGAAGTCTAGCCTCAAAAAGAAGTTTGAAATGACAGACTTAGGACACTTGCATTATTTCCTTGGTCTTCAAGTCTTGCAATCCAAAGAAGGTATTACCCTTTCTCAGTCCAAGTATGCCTGTGATCTTCTATGCCACTTTCACATGGAAGACTATAAGCCAACCCCTTCTCCCTTTCAGTCTGGAGTCAAGCTTTCAGTCACTTGTACTTCACCTGAAGTTGATTCTACCTTATACTGTCAACTTGTTAGTAAAATTCTGTATCTAACCCATACCCATCCTGACCTTTCCTTTGCCGTTGGTCTTGTTGCTCGGTTTATGCACAAACCTCATGAAAGTCACTGGAAAGTAGCTAAAATAATACTTTGATATAATCGAGGTACAGTTCAATTCGAGATTCATTACAGTGCAGGAGCATCTCCATTGTTGATTGGTTTCACTTATTCTGATTGGGCTGGTGACCTTGATGACCGAAATTCTACTGCAGGCTATGTATTCACTCTTGGTTCAGGACCCATTACATGGTCTTGTAAGAAACAAAGTGCCTTCTCTCTTTCTTCGGCAGAAGCAGAGTATCATGGTGCAGTTGAAGCCAACAAGCAAGCCCTATGGCTTCGTCAGATCCTGTGCGAATTTGGTCTTCATCAGCAGCATCCAACTAAACTTTGGTGTGATAATCAGAGTGCCATTCAGCTATGCAAAGATCCAGTTTAGCATCATCGCATGAAACACATTGAGCTACACATACACTTCATCAGAAAGCTCATTCATGATCGTGTTCTTGAAGTACAACGTTGTTCAACCAATGATCAAGTTGTTGATATCTTTACAAAGGCTCTCATAGAAGTGAAGTTTACCTAACTTCGATCTATGCTTGGAGTTCAGGAAAGTTATTTTTAAGGGGGGATAGGCTCTAATGCCTCCTTCCTTCTCCTATTGTGTCACCTTTGTAAATCATTCAATCCTATCCCAAGTTGTTCTTAAGGGGGGATGTTAGGATATTCCGACACATAGGAAATAGTCTCCTATTGTGTCACCTTTGTAAATCCTTCAATCCTATCCCAAGTTGTTCTTAAGGGGGGATGTTAGGATATTTCGACACATAGGAAATTGTTAAGTATAACTTGGTCTAGCGTAGAGTTAGGTAAAGTGTGTTTCTTTACTATGTACATTTGTAACTTATAATCCGGTGATCAAGATATGTAGTGATCCGACGGTTCACTCTCTCCTCGGTATTACCAACACTTGATCCATGGCTTAACACCCGATTGGTCCATGATCTCTATTTAAAGAGCATGGAGAGTCATTTGTCCGATAACCGTTTATGAGAGAAGCTTATGTAAATTTATTTCTTTATATTAATAAATTGCCTGAAGTGGTCGCGTTGGCTCAGACTGTGGACTATTTCCCTCTTTGAGAGTTTTAACCACGTCAAATACTGGTGTACTGATCTGTGATCTGTTTTTGAGCAGTGACCTTTGGTGTTTAATCTAAGGAACTTACCCTGTAAATTCCTACAGAGAATCTTCTAGAAAAGTGCATGGATCGATTTCTAGTTAATCCTAGCCATCGATTAAGATTTAATCATGACTGTTGAAGTCTTGACGAAGGATTATAAGAAGAAGTTGATGGGGCTTGGAGAAGGTAAACCAAATTAGTTGAATATTCGATTTGCTGGGAAATTGATCTCCAGAGTAGCATCGTTTTACTGCCGGAGGTGATTTTGTAAGGTCAAAGTAGTGAGATAAGGGCAGAGATAGTGAGGCCGGAGGAAGCTTTTCCAGTTCTGGTGAGTACATTGCAGAGAGGCAATGATTGCCACAAAGAGGCAACGCATAGCTTTGTGAGAAGATTCCGTATTTGTTGGGGAGTAGGAGATATTCTGAGCCGGAAGCTAGGTGGAGGGTCTAGAGGCAAAGAAGATCGGTCTTCCAGACAGTAGCTACAGAGACAACAAAAGGAGATGCATTTCCGAGTTTGTGGGACATAGTACTGCGTAGGCTGACGCAGTGAGTACGCAGAGGGAGCAAGGAGTAGCTCAAATCGAGTTAAGGTCAGTGTTGGATCGCCTGTGGAGTGAGAAATTTTCTCACTAGTTTTATTGCCAATCATTTCTCTGTTTTGGATTGCTAGGTTAAGCATCCATAGATTGTATTCAAATTTCACTACTACATAATAATCAAACCCTCAGCTGCTGCATTGGTTTTCCTAGGTTTTGTTTCTCCGGGGACTTAGACTAAAAATAACGGTGTCAAATTTTGTGTGTGCATCTATTCTTTCAACGTTTATTTTTCTTCTGCAATATTTGTTTTCTGAAGGCTGAAGTGTATTTGTTTTGATATTTGCCGTAGCACACAATGAATAATTTGTTTAATTTATTTAACAAATAGAAGAAACAATATCAGTTGCTGCAGTAGGATTCTGGATTCCCGAATTGTCACAATGGGTAACAAGGCCTAGGTAGCTTAGGACTATACTAGCAAGTGAGTTCACTTTAGGGAGTTTTTTTTCCTCTGCTCATTATTTGTGTTTTTCAACGGTTATAATCGATTGAGTTTTTCTTCTAGATATACCCCAAGCTAGAGTGCATCTTGATGGTAGAGTCTTAGGTGAGTCCTAGTGTCTAGATTTGATGTATATTACCATACTAGATCATCCCTAAAACTTTGCAGAATTTGGTTAAGTCTAGGGGTCAATTTTTAAATGTCAAAATTCCCCACTAGATGGGATTTTATGTAAATCTTGATGTAAAATGTAATAAGTGATGTCTATAGAAGTTGTAGGGGGTATGAGTAATCAAAATTAGATCTCTATACCTCAACTTTCTATTTAGACACATTTGGGGGGTAAAAAAAATATGTATTTACCCCTCATGATCCCATTTTTTCTATTTTTTGGCAAAAAATGACAAATAAATAGCTAACAATTACCCAGAAAATAAACACGAGAAATATTAAAATTCTCTCCAAGTGGATAATGAGGTTTTCCTATCTTTCTATCAACCAAGCTTATCCTTGGAGGTAAATTTTAGGAATGCAAATTTAGATCTAAGATGTAAATGCAAATGCTTCAATGAAATCCAATCACAACAAGTTGCTTTAGTAAGGAAAAAACCAATCCACTTATAATCAAGATTTACTTAGAGCGCAAGATGATTAGCTTACAACAATGACTTAATGAAGCAAAATTAAGATTACTCAATGAAACAATAGAAGTGATGCAAGTAGATCATATGTTAGAAATAATAGCTCAAATGCCTTTTGTTATTAGTGCCCTTTAAAAGTTCCTCACTTATGTGTTATTATGAAAAATAAAATAAGTGAGAATTATATGACAAAAGCACAATAGAAAGATGGAAAATGAGATTGCTAGCAGTGATTAGAAAAATTACTAACAATCTATCATGTGATAGAGATTAGAGACAAAAGAAAATGACAATAAAATCCAACTAGCTAAAAGAACGCAAGGAAAAGGGGTTAGTAATCAGATCTAAAGCTAAAGCAAAGAGCAGCGAAGCTAAGAGGTGTGAAAATTTCTTAACTAAGAAACCCTACTGTTAAATCTCGATTTACTTCTCCTACTTGATTAAACATACAAGTTATTAATCTGAATATTTAGAAATATCATCAAAGTAAATACAATTAACAGTCTACACATACAGATCCTTTACTCTTAGCTAATCTCTTATCTGTTGTCACTCTGTAATTCTGAAGGCTGAAGACAGAACTACGAAGGGAAACATCAAACCAACTTTGGAATCCAGAACCTAGCCTTCCTGGACTCAGAGAGGGCTCTCTCTGTTAGATATAACTTTGTTTACAGCGGCATTTTAGGCTAGCTATTAGTGCATAGGTTTGTTTGAAGATGTTTGGTTGAGGCAACAAAAAAGGGCCATTGGGCTTTGGAGTCACACAAGTGTGAACAAATTCAGATGGATGAATAACTAAGGTCAGGTGCAACCAGGCAAGCTAGCCATGTGTATGGATCTTAATAGCTTGTGAAATGGAATAGAGGAGGAGATTAAGGTTCTATAGGAATGCAGAGTAGAACATCTCTGAATTCTACATTCTGGTCTTAGAAGAAAACATAATGAACTATTTCAAGACTATGCAGGGTACCCTATGGTAAATCCTACACAAAAGTTTCTATCTGCAGTTAAGAAAAAGAAAATGTTGAAATTTGATACCGGAGGACAGGTGGTTCCCTAAGGCTTTGATCTTTGGCCTAGGGAAAAGTGTCCAAAAGAATTTAATTTTTCTCCTAAAGTGACTTTATAAAGTTATAAAGTCAAATCTAATTTAAAAGTGACTTTAAGTGATAAAGTTACTAAAGTCTAATTTTAAAGTGACTTTAATAAAGTCAATGTAAAATTAGAAAGGAAAAGTGACTTTGAAAATAAATGACTAAGTGGGTCTTTATTAAAGTGGGGTGAATTAAAAAATAGAAAGTGAGAATTAAATGAGGATTTAATCTCAGCCCTAGATCTCAATCTATTTCAGCCATTGGATTTAGGGATTCCCCAAAAGTCACTTAGGGTTAGGTTAAAGGAGGGAAAAGAGGAAAGGTCATTCATGCTTTCATGAGCAGATTGAGAGAAGGAGAGCAAGAGAGCAAGGGAGATTTCTGGACAGTGAGGAGAAGGAGACAGCAACTTGGCGCACATTCCAAGGCAGCGTTTCAGCGAGTCCGTACAGCTGAGTTAGCACACAGTGAAACGCAGATTTTGGGCACGATTTTCTAGAAAGGCCGTACAACAGTTTTGGTTCAGATTCCAAGGAGGCCGTACAGCAAGTTAGCACAGAAATCGAGGAGCAGAAAAGCTGAAGTTCGCTGGCACGTTTTTCAGAGGAGTCCGTACAGCAAGTGGCTGTACCTTGGCATGCTTTTCTAGGCAGAAATCCGTACAGCTGTACTGCTGTTTTTCTGCACAGAAATCGAGGAAAATCGTACAGCAGCATTTATGGCAGCTTGCACGCTTTTCTAGGCAGTCCGTACAGCAGCATTTAAGGCTGAAATTTGGGCACAAAAATCGAGGAGGTCGTACAACATTTATTGCTGTTTGCAAGTTTTTCCAGTTGGCTGTGAGGCACGGAAAACGAGATAAGTTGTAAAAGTTTGCTTGCTGATTTTTTGCTGAATATTTCTCTTACTGTAAAAAGCATTTTCCAGAAATAAGAAGGAGCTTTCGAACTGGTTTTCCCCAAGAGTTGTAGGGGGTTTTTCCTGGGTCACCTTGACCAAAAATCACTATGTTTAAATGTGTTGAATGGCTGTTTATATCTGCTGATATTTATTTCTGCATTTTCCAGCATTCTGTAATATTTCCAGAATTTGTGTTTTCAGCAAAATTTATTTTCCTGTTTGTTGAATGTATGGATATGGGAAAGGGCATTTAACTATTTTGGAGAAATAAGGTGAAACTGAAAACCGGGGTGGGAAATAGAAAATTTCTACATGGTATCAAAGGTTGAGTGCTGAAAGTGCATTTTGGGACAACAACGAGAAAAATACAGCCTGCTGATTTTTCACTCAGAAAATTCCAGCAAGCTGATTTTTTCACAAATAGAATTTTTACCTTTACTACAGCAGTGCTATTTTTCAGTTTTTAGGACAGCAGGATGTCATTGGGATTGAGGGTGGAGGATAGGTTGGATGGGCATACCAATTATAGTGTTTGGAAGGAGAGAATGCAGAGTATCTTTGAGGAGGCGGAAGTCTGGGACATAATGGTGCATACCGCACAGAACCCTATAAATGTGCCTACTGATGCTACTCAGTTGGCAGCATATAATAAAAAGAACAACAAGGGTAAGAGACTGATTCTAGACGGAATCAAAGACCATTGCATTCCTCATGTGAGAGGAAAGAGAAATGCTCATGAGATGTGGATAGCATTGACCAACCTCTACCAGAGTACCAATGAGAACCGGAAAATGGTCCTGAAGGAGAAGCTGAAGAACATTAAGATGGGTAAGACTGATAGTGCAGCTGGATATCTCACAAAGATTACTAATGTGAGAGATGAGTTGGCAGCGATTGGAGAGGTCATTCCACCCACCGAGTTGGTGCGGATTGCAGTGAATGGCCTCCCCAGTTCATGGATGAACTTTGCTGATGGGGTTTGTGCACGTGAGACCCTTCCCACATGGGAAAGGTTTTGGGATGATTGCATTCAAACAGAGATCAGGAAAGGTCAGCTTGGGGCAGCCAAGCCAGTTGAGCAGGATGAGGATGTAGCACTGTTGGCAGGACGCAAGAAAGGCAAAGGGAAGAAGCAGGCTTCCACAAGCAATGGTGGGGGCAAAGGTAAAGGTAAGCAGGGTAACACACAGAAGGACTATTCCAAGGTGAAGCGTTGGAATTGTCAGAAGATGGGACACTATGCAGTTCTGTGTCCGGAGAAGAAGAAGAAGAAGGAGAAGAACCAGAGCATGGCAGCTTTAGCAGAGGTTGAGGACTTTGCAAATCGTTTTGACCGGGAATTTGGGTTCACTGCGTGTGAGTCCTCTAGTGCGGGATCATCTGCCATAGAGGTTCAGAGGGAGCATGCATTTCCCTCGATTAGCGGAGCATCTTCGGGTATCTGGTATGTGGACAGTGGGGCTTCATGTCACATGACAAGAGTCCGTGAGTACTTCTCAGAGCTTTCAGAGAGTGGCACTGATATAGAGGTAGTACTCGGTGATGACAGAGTTGTTAGAGCAGTCGGTGTGGGAACATTGACATTTCAGAGGGAGTCCAAACCTCCCTTGAAGGTGTCAGATGTTCTTTATGTGCCAGGGATGAGGAAGAACCTCATATCTGTCTCAGCTTTGGAGGATAGAGGATATGAGGTACTGTTCAGGGGAGGACAAGTGTTGATGTATCCCAGGGGCACTCCAGCTGATTCAGCTAGAGTGATAGGTGTACGCCATGCAAAGGTGTACAAGTTTGCATTTCAGTCCCTTTTGGCATTGAGCAGTAGTACCGACAGCAGAGCTAGCAGTTCCGAGCAGTGTGAGATTTGGCACCGCAGGATGGGGCACATGCATCATGGAGCCTTGAGGACCTTGCGGGAGATCACTACAGGTGTGCCAGAGTTCAGTACTGATCACTTTGATACTTGCAGAGGATGTGCGATGGGCAAGTTTGCCAAATCCCCTTTTCCCAGCAGTGACAGCAGAGCGACTGGGATACTTGATTTGATTCATTCCTATGTGAGCGGTCGGATGTCTCATGTTTCCTTGAGTGGATATGAGTACTATGTGTTATTCATTGATGATCACTCCAGGAGGACCTGGATTTATTTCTTGAAGACCAAGAGTGAGGTCTTCAAGGGGTTTCAGGAGTTCAGAGCTCTTGTGGAGACACAGACAGGTCGGAAGATCAAGTCCCTGAGGTCGGACAATGGAGGAGAGTACACCCTTGGAGAGTTTGTTGACTATTGTGCGAAGGCAGGCATTAGGAGGGAGTTCACTGTTCCTTACAACCCCCAGCAGAACGGGGTTGCGGAGAGGAAGAACAGATCCATCGGAGGGGCTGCCAAAGCCATGTTACATGATCGGGGGTTGCCATTGTTTTTGTGGGCAGAGGCCTGCAACACAGCTGTTTACTTGCAGAACAGGAGTCCGCATCGTGCCTTGGGGCACATGACTCCGGAGGAGGCTTTTTCTGGGAAGAAGCCTGATATTGGTCATCTTCGTATCTTTGGGTGTATTACATACTCCTACATACCCAAGGAGAAGAGGACCAAACTAGAGCCCACCGCAGAGAAGGGTATCTTTGTGGGCTACAGTGAGACCTCAAAGGCCTTTCGGATTTACATTCCCGCACAGAGGAAAGTTGTTGTCAGGTGGGATGTGAAGTTCGAGGAGGATAGGGCCTTTAGGAGGTCACGGGAGTTAGAGTATCTGGATCAGCCAGACCCTCAGCAGCAGCTGAGTCAGTCACAGGGATCCAGTGGGCAGGGATCAAGAGGATCCGGAGGTACATCTATGACGATGTCAGGTCCGTCAGTGAGCAGTGGCTCACAGAGTCAGAGGGGTGGTGCTTCGGGCAGCATGCAGAGCAGTCCACAGAGCAGTTCACTAGGGAGTCCACTAATGGACAGTTCACACGGTACCTCAGCTTCTACAGGTTCAGGTGCAGGCAGGAGGACAGCAGACAGACAGTCAGGAGTTTAGGCTCCTGATGATGATGATGAGGAGGAGTTTCATTCTCCAGTGGGAGAAGTGTGCTCAGGGAAGAGGAAGCCCAAGTGGCTTCAAGACACCTTGAGAGAGGCCACATCTATTGCTGGGCCTAAGAGGCCGGTCAGAGAGAGCAGACCACCTGAGAGGTTTTGTAGCTATATGGTAATGGCTACCAGCATCCTTGACTCTGAGCCTTCTAGCTATGAGGAGGCAGCTAGCCAGCAGGTCTGGAGAGAGGCCATGCAGGAGGAGTATTCTTCTATCATGAAGAATGATGTTTGGGAGGTGGTGCCGAGGCCTGAGGGCAAATCTGTGGTTACTTCCAGATGGCTTTACAAGGTAAAGCATGCTACAGATGGCAGCATTGAGAAATTCAAAGCGAGGTTTGTGGCTAGAGGGTTCTCCCAGGTAGAGGGAGTTGATTATGAGGAGACCTTCGCTCCTGTGGCTCGATATACTTCGATCCGCTCCATTATATCGATAGCAGCAAAGATGGGTTGGAAGATCCACCAGATGGATGTGAAGACCGCATTTCTCAATGGCTTCATACGTGAGGAGGTGTACATTGAGCAGCCACAGGGCTTTGAGGTGCATGGGAAGGAGTCCCATGTGTGCAGACTGAAGAAGGCCCTTTATGGCCTGAAGCAAGCTCCCAGAGCTTGGTACTCCAGGATAGATACATACTTGCAGGAGATGGGTTTCACAAAGAGTGAGGCAAATCCGAACCTTTACTATATTGTGATAGGTGAGGAGCCTCTCATTCTGGTGCTGTATGTGGATGACTTAGTCATTACAGGTGCAGAGAGACTCATAGAGCACTGCAAGAGAGATCTTGCGGCGGAGTTTGAGATGAAGGACATCGTCTTGATGCATTACTTTTTGGGTTTGGAGGTGTGGCAGGAGGAGGGGCATTTCTTCCTGGGACAGGGGAAGTATATTGTGGACATCCTTGGCAGATTCCACATGGAGGATTGTAGACCCATGTCGACACCGATGATCACCAACCGGAAGAAGCTTCATGCTTCGGATTCCGAGTTGGTGGATCCCACATTGTACAGACAGCTGATTGGTTCCTTGATGTATTTGGTCAACACTAGACCAGATATTTGTTTTGCAGTCAACACGATGAGTCACTTTATGTGTGAGCCTAGGAAGGTTCACTGGGTGGCTGCAAAACACATTTTGCGGTACTTGCAGGGGACAGTGGATTATGGTCTGGACTACAGGCAGGGGGATGGGGTGAGATTGGCAGGTTACACTGATTCTGATTGGGCAGGTTGTGCTTTTGATAGGAAGAGCACTTCAGGGTGTTGTTTTGGGTTGGGTTCGGCAGTGGTGTCATGGTTCAGCCGGAAGCAGCAGTCAGTAGCATTGAGTTCAGCGGAAGCAGAGTATATGGCAGCCAGTCTAGCTAGTTGTGAGGCCATCTGGCTTCGCAAGATGTTGCTTGGCTTATTTGGTCAGCCGTTGAGACCTTCAGTGATTTACTGTGATAATCAGAGTTGCATTAAACTCACGGAGAATCCAGTATTTCATGACAGGTCAAAGCATATCGGGATCAAATATCGCTTCATCAGAGACTATGTTCAGAAAGGAGCTGTGAAGCTTGAGTATATTCCCACTGATGAGCAGGTTGCAGATATTCTTACCAAAGCCTTACCACGGGGCAAGTATGTCTCTTCAGAGACAAGATGGGTGTGGTGAGGAACACCTTCCTCGGTAAGAGGGAGTGTTGAAATTTGGTTACCGGAGGACAGGTGGTTCCCTAAGGCTTTGATCTTTGGCCTAGGGAAAAGTGTCCAAAAGAATTTAATTTTTCTCCTAAAGTGACTTTATAATTTTTATAAAGTCAAATCTAATTTAAAAATGACTTTATGTGATAAAGTTACTAAAGTCTAATTTTAAAGTGACTTTAATAAAGTCAATGTAAAATTAGAAAGGAAAAGTGGCTTTGGAAATAAATGACTAAGTGGGTCTTTATTAAAGTGGGGTGAATTAAAAAATAGAAAGTGAGAATTAAATGAGCATTTAATCTCAGCCCTAGATCTCAATCTATTTCAGCCATTGGATTTAGGGATTCCCCAAAAGTCACTTAGGGTTAGGTTAAAGGAGGGAAAGGAGGAAAGGTCATTCATTCTTTCATGAGCAGATTGAGAGAAGGAGAGCAAGAGAGCAAGGGAGATTTCTGGACAGTGAGGAGAAGGAGGCAGCAGCTTGGCACACATTCCAAGGCAGCGTTTCAGCAAGTCCGTACAGCTGAGTTAGCACACAGTGAAAGGCAGATTTTGGGCACGATTTTCTAGAAAGGCCGTATAGCAGTTTTGGTTCAGATTCCAAGGAGGCCGTACAGCAAGTTAGCACAGAAATCGAGGAGCAGAAACGCTGAAGTTTGCTGGCACGTTTTTCAGAGGAGGCCATACAGCAAGTGGCTGTACCTTGGCACGCTTTTCTAGGCAGAAATCCATACAGCTGTACTGCTGTTTTTCTACACAGAAATTGAGGAAAACCGTACAACAGCATTTATGGCAGCTTGCACGCTTTTCTAGGCAGTCCGTACAGCAGCATTTAAGGCTGAAATTTGGGCACAAAAATCGAGGAGGCCGTACAACATTTATTGCTGTTCTGTTTTGCTATTTGCAAGTTTTTCCAGTTGGCTGTGAGGCACGGAAAACGAGATAAGTTGTAAAAGTTTGCTTGCTGATTTTTTGCTGAATATTTCTCTCACTGTAAAAAGCATTTTCCAGAAATAAGAAGGAGCTTTCAAACTGGTTTTCCCCAAGAGTTGTAGGGGGTTTTTCCAGGGTCACCTTGACCAAAAATCACTGTGTTTAAATGTGTTGAATGGCTGTTTGTATCTGCTGATATTTATTTCTGCATTTTCCAGCATTCTGTAATATTTCCAGAATTTGTGTTTTCAGCAAAATTTATTTTCCTGTTTGTTGAATGTATGGATATGGGAAAGGGCATTTAACTATTTTGGAGAAATAAGGTGAAACTGAAAACCGGGGTGGGAAATAGAAAATTTCTACAGAAAACAGTATGAGAAAACAAGAGAATAACAAATTACATGGGAAAATACTTCACCATAGAGCATAACACAAGAATCTGGAAAACAACTTAATCCTTCATTCATCCAAAAAGAGTGTTTACAACAGAATGAGTCTTATTACAATAGTTTTTCCCTTTTGGGGCCTCCTCTCATACTGCTGATGCATACAATATTTATAGAAAACTTGAGTCTGCTAATCTGTCGATTGCAGTAATTACATTCAAGCAAAACTGGACTAGTCGAAACACATAAACGGTGATGAGACAACCCTGGCTTCCAACAGTAGCTTTTGGCAGTCTGTTATTAATTATAGAGTGTTTAGAAACTGGCTGGAGTAACGCCGAAGAGGCAACAAATCAAGTATTCCTGACATCTGGCCCTGTTCCTCAGAAAACCGACGTTGGGTAATTAAGTCTGGTGCAGCGCTGGCTATTTTCATTGATTAGTGACAGTGCTGATGTTTTTCTACTGCCCCTTTGGTTTCTGCTGTTATATCTCTGCCCCAAAGCCCGACTCGACCTGTTCTATTTGTTTCTTTGTGGCGTTCAACCTCGCTTTGCCTTTTTATCCTTTGTCGGGGTTCAGTCTATTATAAGTCCTTTACGCTGTGTTTTTAGTCCTTTTTCTTCATAAAACAACATACAAACTGTAGAAGCTCGGACCTGAAAACCTTTAAATTTTACTCCTGAACTTTATCGCATCTGTAGCAGCATCACATTTCGCACATTTTAGAATTTAAGTTATAAGAGACGGTTTCAGCGATGAGATGCGAAGTACGAAGTTGACGTGGCAGGTTAGGTGGGACCAGACCCCAACTCGCAGATTGCAAGTTTTAACATTGAGCAGCGAAGGTAAACTCTAAGGGGTGCGAAGTGCGAAGTGCGGGGAGGGCGGAGTGACGTGGAGGAAGGTGGGACCTGACCACAGCCCACAGATCGCAAGTTTTAACATTTAATAGTGAAGGTAAACCCTTAGGGATGCGAAGTGCGAAGTGTGGGGAGGGCAGAGTGACGTGGAGGAAGGTGGGACCCGAACGCAGCCTGTAGATCGCAAGTGTTAACATTTAACAGCAAAGGTAAACTTTAACGGATGCGAAGTGCGATGTGTGCCGACTGGAGGACAATGTGGCAAGATGGGGCCCAGTGCCCACAACGTCGATGAAGTTATAAACATGTTTCAAATGGCTACGGAGTGGGGGGCGAAGCTGTTGTGGTGGGCCAACCGTCGCATCGCAAGTTAAATCAAATAAATTGCAGGCATTTCAAAGGTAAGTTGAAACAAATGCGATGTAATACATCGCAAGTCGGCGATCACGGTTTTTAAGTTTTAGTTGCGATGTGAAAGGTCTATAATATGCGATCTGCGATGGAGGGTGGGGAAGAAAAGGGTGACGTGGAGGGATGGTCCCACTTTAATCGCAATCGGGGAATAAGGAAGCGGATGGTAAACGAAACCAATGATATGCGATGGAAAAAGGTAAGGTAGCAATATAAAGCGTAAAAGCGGAAAAGGTAAGGTTTATGTGTTTAAAACACTACTGCTAGTGGGTGGGTGGATCTATGACAATAGTATTGCGGACTTTAACATAAAAGGGTTTATAAAGCAATAAGTCCCAAAGATTATACATGTGGGTTTTGGGGTTTGAATGGGATTCAGAGCATTTCAGGATATGGAGGAAATGAGGGGGGCAAAGAGGGTGAATGAAATGAAATGGAATGAGGGTAGAAATGAAGTTTGATCCCCATCACATCTTATCAACAACACTTCCTTCCTTCTACTAGACAGAGAGGTAGATTGATTCCTTTGAACCTCTTTACAGTAAGGAGTTCCCTTTCTTTCTCTGAATATAAATGATAGCCATGGAATATTATTTTCAGTAAAAAATATAAGCAAAAATCAATCACCTTGTGATACTGTAAATTACAAGACTCTAACATTATCAATGGCTTAGGTTAAAAGATTGCTTGATCCACGTCACTTAGAACATTTCATCACACGTGTTTAATTAATTCACTTTAATTTTTCTAATTCCCTAAGTTAGACTTAGCGTCTTCATTAAAAAAAATTAATTATTGTAATATCTCACACACCAAATGAAATTTCTCCAAACGCTTTTTGGGTTTTGGAGGTCTTGTGTGTCTTAGCCCCTCCACAAAATTTCAGGGCCAGAGCACACCCGATGCTACCCCAAAATCTCAACACTCCCTCTTAGCACGAAGTGTGCTCTAGCAATACATCCACACCATGTATTGCAAGATCTCGACATTGGCCTCTGCGTTGCTGATGCTTGGCTTGCTGCCCTCCATCCACTGTGCTGTTTCTTTCTGTATTGCTGCCCATGTCACTACCACTGACACTGCTACATCTGTACTGCAACTCCCTCTCAATTTGCTGCATCATGCTGCCCATAGCATTGCCACTGCTAACTGCCGTACTGCAATTCAGTTGCTAAGAAGTAAGCAACTAAAGGACCCCTGCCCAATCATTGACAGACAAGTCAGTCGGGCTGCATCTCATCACTGAAGCTCCCTTGGCTGCTATGCTGCACTGTCTCCCTGAAGCCATTGCGTTGCTGCAGCTCTGCACTGCGTAAGCACTGCTCCTCTGCATTGTTGAAGTCCCATCAGCCTCTTTGCGCTACTGCTTCTCCACTGTTGTTGCCTCTGCACTGCGCCCCAGCTTTACCCTCTGCTTCACTATGATCTCCTGCACCCACTGCTCTACTTGTCCTGCTACCATTTCAAGGCTCCCGTAGCTTGTATGTGATCCAAGAGTTGGGCTACTCAAGGATCCCGCCAACACTCTGTAGCTGCTCTACAGATCTATATCGCCCCACTTACGTCGCTCATGAGCACTCATGGCTACGTCATCATCACTCCCATCGTCCTTTGTTGTCGTTGCCTTGGATTTAGAAGATCCTTTGTCCTTCTTAGGACAAGTGCTGGCGAAGTGTCCAAGTTCGCCACAGTTAAAGCACCATACCTTGGATAGGTCCCTCTTCTTCTTCCCTTGCTGCCTTCGTTCCTTTGATGCAAGGGCTGCATCCTCTTCCTCTTCTTTCTTCACCTTGACAGTTCCGCTACCGCTGCTTTGCCTCTTGGTAAATCTCCTGATTTCCTCCTGATGGAGGATTGCCCACATGTCTGCCCAAGAAGGTAACGCTGCCCTGCCTAAGATGCTTTGGACAAATGTTTCCCATTCCTCGATGACTGCATTCAGGGCAGTCCTCACCAAGAGCCCTTCATCTGGAGTCGCACCCATGGCAATCAGTTGATCTTGGATAGTCTGTAGTCTGAAGAGAAAGGGATCTATCTCCTCACCCTTATGCATCTGGAACAACCTCATTTGATTTTCTAGAAGCATTTTCCTTTGAACAGAGCCTCCTGGATACATCGTCTCCAAAGTTCTCCACATCTCATTTGTCGTATTCTTTCCGGAAATATGTGGCACGACGTGATCTTTGACTCCATCCATGATCAAGCGCTTAGCCCGTGCTTGATTCTCTTTGAATTTCTTCAGAGGATCTGGATTAGCAGGCACAACTAGGACATTCTCTGCATGGTCCTTGATGCAGTACTCATCCAGGACTGTTAGGATCCTGGCCCTCCAGATGATGAAGTTGGACATGCCGTCCAAATTGTCTTGATCTCTCAGTCCATGAGAAGCCATCTAGCTCAAATCTGTCAGAACAGATACTCCTCTCCCTCTTTCTCCTACAACACTCAACAGAAATACTGGATCTGGGTTTCTTGGTGATTAGAAACTCTCTATAGTAGTTGCTCCTCCGACAATTGATTTCCCTCCTGGAAATCTTCAGCCAAAACAACTGAACAATTCTCTACGATCACCCTCCTGATCGAATCTCAGATCTGTTTGGCGCAGATCTGTTGAGTAACTGTCCTCCTCCCACTCTGTCAACTTAGCTAGGCATGATTCTACACCGTCAAAATCTCCACCACACAAGTAGCTGCTGAAGATTTGAAGCCCTGCTTCCAAATCTTGGCAATACTTCACAACAACAACAAAAAAAACTGGACAATGTCCCTCTGGTTGGCCTTTGCGTGAGAAGACTGGCTCAGCGCAGCCTCTGCGTAGCGTAGGCTCTTGTGTCACTCTGGAAGGCACTGAGCTATCTTTGCGTCACCCAGATGGAACTGCGTCCTCCTGATGCTGCGCTGCCCTCTCAGGATCTCTATTGCTTCAGTTGCTTTCTGCAACAAAAATTTCTTCAGTCGATTTTGCTGGAGATTCAACTTGATCTGCAATGCTCTCATACCATGTGAAAATTTCTTAACTAAGAAACCCTACTGTTAAATCTCGATTTACTTCTACTTGATTAAACATACAAGTTATTAATCTGAATATTCAGAATTAACATTGAAGTAAATACAATTAATAGTCTACACATACAGATCATTTACTGAATAGCACGCTCATAAGATAAAGTGATAGATTTTTTGGACAAATGTCTCGGGAAAAACCCAATGCGGGAAAATTGGTGCAGCAGATACGAGGGTTTATTATTATTAAGCAACAGTTTCTGAGTACATCTAGGGTGCCATAAACTTGGCTGACCCAACAGAGAAAACCTCGACAATCAGAGAAAATGTGAGATATACCTCACTCTCGGAAGTCCCAGCTGATTCGGATGAGCAACTGGTGAAACCCCAGCTGGCTCTGCGTAGCAACTGCGTAAGCATGCGTGGCCTGGGCTGAAGAACTGCATCACCCTTGCTTTGCGTGGATCTGCTTCTCTCCGATCTCGATTTCAGCCCTCCTAGCTCAGAAACCCTTCGACAGAATTTTGGACTTTTCCTTGGAGATGTTGCGCTGCCTCTGCGTGGGCTTGTGTCACCCTCGTGAGGGACTGTGTAACTCCCTCTGATAGATGCACTGCCTCCACTGTGTCTCTACTGCCCTTGCTCTGCACTGTACTCTTGGCCCTCCTGACCAATCACTACATATGCCCTTCACTACAACTCTGTGTCACTCAGATTTGATCTTCGTTCGAACACTGCTCCGTCAGAAGAATTCGATCTCTTAGACTCTATGTGTGTGTATCCAACAGACCCCAAGCTTTTCTCTTATACTTTTTCGTTGACACATCAACAACCGTGATTTAATCTCTTATCGACGGCTTAGATTAAAACACTGCTTGATCCGCGTCACTTAGAACATTTCATCACACATGTTTAATTAACTCACTTTAATTTTTCTAATTCCCTGAGTTAGACTTAGGGTCCTCACACACCAGATGAAATTTCTCCAAACGCTTTCTGGGTTTTGGAGGTCTTGTGTGTCTTAGCCCCTCCACAAAATTTCAGGGCTAGAGCACACCCGATGCTACCCCAAAATCTCAACAAGAGGTCCTCTCTTTTAAATAAGGAGGGGGATACCCTGGGATTGAATCCCAAGGTCACTTCAAGCAAGAAGATAAATTTATTATTAATGTTCCAAAAGAGAGGAAAAGCCCTCTAGACAAAAAGGAAGTCTCTTCAGAACTTGAGAAGAATTACAAAATTGAATGAAACCTTGCAACAACAAATCCTTCCTCAAGCTTCAAGCCACAAGTCAATAGAGGATGAGGTTTGATGGCAGATGACTTGCTCCAAGCCATGACCTTGATGAACATTCCCTTAAGGTCTTACGACCTTGCAAGGAGAAAGGCCCAAAAAAATTTAAACAAATATTATATATTATAGAATTTATATGATGAAATAGCAAACTTTTCAAGTCATTAACCTCTTGAAAAATTTCGATAACCATCCAACTTAAAGTGTTTTGGATCAAAGAGTGTCTGCGTCCCACTTCAAGCCCTCGGCTAGGAGAAAGAGGCCTCTAAGGCCTACGACTAGCTCCAAAAAACGTCTCCAAGGATCAACCCCAAGAAGGTTAACTCCTAGCCAAAAATTGATGGATAAACCCTTAAAACATGTGAACGATTTCTCTGCAAACAACCAAGGGTTAGTCACTTAATATCCGAAGCAAAATGAGGCCCTAAAGGCCTTGTGGCTAGGCCAAAAATGAGCCAAGAGGTCAGTGGCTAGCCCAAGTAAATATAAACAAAACTTTGAGTCCAAAATATATATATCTGATCTGCAAAAATTGGAACCCAAGTCAGATTTGCTAGAGAAAAAATTTGAGAAACAATTCAAAAATTATTTACAAAAATTCTAAGTGGAAACCCTTGAAAAAAATTTAGATTATGGTGTGAGGAAGGGTCTCAAACCCTAGAGGCTGCCCCAATTTTTTTTCTGAAGAGATCCAAGCCACAAAAAAAATGAATTCTTCCTTTTGAAAGGCCTCTAGATGGCCTATATGCTTTCAGCCCTGAAGAGAGAGGGCTAAGATGCAAGACGAGCCTCCAAAAAACGATGTTTGCACAAAAACCCTAGCCACTAGGCTAGGTGGAAGTATTGCCTCAAAAAATTTCGTTTCTCTTCGATTCATTGGGCTAATCCACCTGAAAAAAAAATAAAAAAAATAAAAAAATAAATAATCTTGTGCCTCTCTTCAAATCTGCAAGAGAGCAAAAGGAAAACCAAAAAAAAAAAAAAAACTTGTGCCTCTCTTCAAATCTGCAAGAGAGCAAAAGGAAAACCTCAATCGATATATACAAGATGGACAAACATATACAAGGGTTAGAGGGAAAATATATACAAGATAAATTTACAAAGGCTAGATCAAGGAATGAGGGTTCCTTGATTAGAAAACAATGGCTCTTATTAACAGATATATCCAATGCAAGCACAAATAAATAGAGATAGATAAGTGAGATACATTTTTTAGATGAGCAATAGCCAAGAAACCCTGCCAAATATATTCGTTAGATAAGCCTTGAAATCAAAAAAAGTGGGCTCTTCAATCTCTATGTCTTGGGAGTTGGCTGGTCCAACCAAAAACTTCCCCTAACGCCCAATATTTGAATCACTGAAAATCTCTACACACTTAAAATTAAATTGTTATATCAAAGGGGTTAGATAACAAAATAAACAAAAATCTCTAGGGATACCTGCTAGATCAATTTAATTTAAAATTCTTATCTAGACCAATAACTAATGCAAGATACCTGTGCAAATAGTTAATCCACAACTGGCTAATGAAATAACAATTATTAAAATTCAATCCCAGTAGAGCATTAAGAACAATATTCATAAAGAATTTACCATACAAAACAAAAGAGGAACACCATCATGAATTGACCCCAAAGACTTCTTTATTATTCTAGAAAAATTATTATAGATCAACAGAGCCTGACTCAGAGCTCGATTACAAATTTTCATGATACAAATGAGGAGAAAAAGCTTCCTTATATAGGAAAAATGAGAGTGTGAGACCCCTCCAAGTGGAAAAAAATGGCTAGTTGACTTGATCCATGGCTTGATCCTTCCAGAGAAAATTCGAACCATTGATTATGGCTACACAAACCCATAGAAAAATTTGACTTCCTTAATTGATGAGCTGGATGGAGCATTTGTTAACTCTGGGTGGTTTTGGACCACTAGAATATCTTCAAAATAATTTTCCTTGAAATTTCCTCGTTCAAAATAACCACAAGGACCAAAAAATTCGATGTCCCTTGAGAAATTATTTTCTTTCTGGCCCAATGAATTTTTTATGGGACTTTTCTTTCATGGAAACTTTTCTCAACTTTCAATTTGATCCCTTTTTTAGAAAGTGCACATTCCCTTTTTAATTAATTTTCCACTTGGAGAGAATTTTATTTTCTCTAATTTTAATTTTTTGACAAATTTATGGCTAATTATTTTGCCATTTTTGCCAGAAAATAAAAATAATGACTCTAGACACAACCAAATTCCGCGACACTTTAGACATGATTTACTATGATAATTTGCATGGACTCAATACACTAGGACTCACCTAAGACCTTACCTTTAAGCCCCACTCTAGCTTTGGGGTATATTTGGGAGAAAAACTCTACTAATTATTTGTAGTTGAAAAACACAAATAATTAGTGGAGGTAAAAAAAACTACCTAGAGTGAAACTCTTTGGTAAAAATCATAGGCTTACCTAGATGTGTTACAAGGCTTTATAGACATGCTAGAATCTTTTTTACATAATGGACCATACGGTTGCAGAATTTGGATTACATTGAATGACCACAAGTTGTATGCTAATGAAATCTGAAGAAAAATTTATGATTGCTCTGACATGTAACATGCTCATGGGGTAGTTGACACCAAGGTTACTTGGGAGCGGGAGCAGAAGCAGGGAGTGGGAGCGAGGAGCGACATTTTCAAAAACTCTTGGTTCGGGAGCGAATTTTTATGTAATATATATTTTTATATATTTTGATGAATATATGTCAACAAAAGTATGTAGAATGATGAATTTATTATAAAAAACATGAAAACATAGATTAAACCATATAACATCAATCATCAAGAAGTTATAATCTTCATCAGCCACGTCCACAAGTTACAAGTTCTCATTTATATAGCATGTAAGGGTGCACATAACCAAAATAGCATCCAGTGCAATCCATTTATGAACCGATTATACAACAACACATAGGCTCTAGATGGCCTCTTGCATCCAAAGAAATCATGCTACAACAAATAGCTACATATCATCAAAATCATTACCTATCTTGGGATCTTTGTCATTAATATCACTCTCTAAGCAATTAACATAAGATAGAAAAAATGTAGCATGTCAACTCAACATTTTGTTTGAGTGATGGGTACATGTTTAATAGGGTCATGATAGAGGAGTTCGACAACCAATGTCACTAACATCAAGGTACATAAAGGGTTTGGTGCTCTTGATTAAATACGAGTCCCATACCCTAGTACATCACAAAATCCAATGAAAACATTGCAATCCAACCAATCCTGAAATTTGAAAAATTGATAATTCTGCTGGATTTTTAGTGAGATTTAAAATTCTACTTTCTCCATATGAAATCCAATGAGGTCGGTGTGAAAATTTCTGAATTTACTAAACAAAAATCCTACAATAGTAATATGATTTACTTCTACTTGTTTTATTAACTTAACAAGTTATTTTTCTGAATAATACATGAAAAACATCGAAGTAAATACATTGCCGCCTACACAAATATACAAATCAAGTACTGAAGAAATAAGCACATTCGACAAAGGACACAAAATTTTTCAGACAATGTCCCCGGAAAAACCCAATGCGGGGAAACCGGTGCAACAACTCTTGAGGGTTTTATTACTATGCAGATTTCTGAATACAAACTAGGGTACCAATAGTGGTTTACCCAAAATATAAAATCCAAGCAGAAGTGTCTCTATCTCTGGAGACATATATTATTGTTGATTCAGCTCCGAATGAAGAATCCCATAGGTGCCTACGTAGTCCCCAACAAGCTCTGCGATGAGACTGCGTAACCCTTTAGTGTGGCTGAGTCACCCTTTTCGATCTGCAGAATACGAGCCCGATCTGGCCCATTGAAACCCCAACGTTGCCTCTGATGGCTCTGCTTCAGCTCCTCTAGGCCTGCGTCAACCCTCTAGGCCTGTGTGTGCCTCTGCGCTGGCTCTGTGTGAGCCCGACTAGGCCTGCGTCACCCCTCCTAGGCCTGCGCTGCCTCTCTGCTAAACTGCCCCTCGCTGCACTGCAAGCTCACTCAAAAATTCTCAACAAACTGCGCCCCAGAATTTCGACTTAGCTCAAATGCTGCCACCCTGTGTGTGTTCTCCAACTGGCCCCAAGCCTTTCTTTAATACTTTTCCTGTTGAACATTCAACGGCCGTGATCTAATCCCTAATCGACGGCTAAGATTAGAAAAGACTTGATCCTCGTTACTTAGAACATTCCCACCCACGTGTCTAAATTAATTCACTTTAATTATTTAATTTCCCTAAGTTAGACTTAGGGTCTCCATTAAAATAATTAATTATTTGAATAACTTAAGCTCAGGGTGGATTTTCTCCAAACGATTTCTGGGTCTTGGAGATCTCATGTGTTCTAGCCCCTCCACAAAGTTTTAGAGCTAGAGCACATCCGATGCTACCCAGAAATCAACACTACCTCTTAGCGAGGAATGTGATCTAGCAACACTTCATCTTGAAGCATCACGCTGATCCACGACATCGGTCCCTTGCACTGCTGATGCTCGGCTATTGCCCCTCATCCACTGCGCTGCTGCCTTCTGTACTGCTGCCCATGACTCTACCACAGTCACTGCCTCATCTGTACTGCAGCTACCTCTCAAATGCTGCATCATGTTGCCCATAGCACTGCCACTGCTAACTGCCGCATTGCAACTTAGTTGGTGAGAAGTAAGCAACTGAAGGACATCACCCAAAATCATGACAGACAAGTCAGTCTCCCTGCGTCTTGATACTGAAACACCCTCTGCTGCTAATCTGCACTGACCCTATAGAGCTCTGCGCTGCTGCTGCTCTGCATTGCGTAAGCACTGCCTTTGTGCTGCTGAAATCCCATCAACCCCTGTGTTGCTGCTACGTTGTTGCTGCCTCTGCTCTACGCTGCTCAAGTCTTCAGCGTCCTAGCTCTGCTAATGTGCCTCCATAATCTCTTGCACCAACTGACTCTAGTCATCCTACTACTGTCATTAAGGGCTCCCGTAGCTCGTATGTGATCCAAGAGTTTGGGCACCTCAAGGATCCTGCCCCTCCATCTGCAGTTCGAGAGAACTACAGATCTATGTCACCCCACCTCTTTTCTCGAGGCACATGAGCACTCATAGCCACATCGTCATCACTCCCATCATCACCCTTAGCCGCTGCAGCCTTTGAATCAGAATCGTCCTTGCCCTTCTTCTAAGGGCATTGTGTGGCGAAATGTCCTAGTTCACCACACTTGAAGCACCTGACCTTAGAAAGGTCTTTCTTCTTCTTCCGCTGCTGTCCCTTAGATGCGAGAGCCGCATCTTTATCCTCCTCCTTCTTGATCTTGATTCCTCCGCTGCTACTGCCTGCCTTGGTCATCCTCCTGATATCTTCTTGTCGAAGAGCTACCCACATGTATTCCCAATTTGGAAGTGTTGCTTTGCCCAAAATGCCTTGGACAAGGGTCTCCCACTCTTCAGACACTGCGTTCAGGGAAGTCCTGACCAAAATACCCTCATCAGGAGTGGCCCCCATAGCAACCGGTTGATCACGAATTGCCTTCAGTCTAATGAGGAAGGGGTTGATTTCCTCTCCATTATGCATCTGAAATAGCCGAAGCTGATCCTCCAGAAGCATTCTTCTCTGGGCAGAAGTCCCCTGATACAATGTGGTCAACGTCGTCCACATCTCATTTGTTGTGTTCTTTTCAGCAATGTGTGGGACCACATGATCCTTGATCCTGTCCATAATCAAACGCTTGGCCCTTGCTTGGGCTTCCTCATACTTCTTCAACAGATCAGCATCAATAGGAACAACACAAACTTTCTCGGCGTGATATTTGATGCGATATTCATCAAGAACTGACAGGATTGTGGCCTTCCAGACGACAAAGTTGGATGCTCCATCCAACCTGTCTTGATCCCTCAATCCATGTGCGGCCATCTCTGCTCAAAAGATGTCGAAGTGAATACTCTTCTCTCTTCTTCTGCTGTTGCTTTTCAGCAAAAAGACTTGGATCTGGGTTTCTTGGCGCTAGAAAACCCTCTAGAGAATATGCTCCCTCTAACAAGTGATTTCCCTCCCGGAAGTCCTCCACCAACTGTTGTCGAATCATCCCTCTCCAATAACTCCGTTGATTAGATCTCAGACTTCTTGGTGAGAAAGTCTGCTGAGGAACTACTTCCCCTTACTTTGTCACACCCTGCTAGACATTGTTCTACACCGACATAAACAATTCCCCACCAACAACTTCCAAAGAACAAATTGCACTTCCAGCCACGGCAACCGGAAGGACGAAGACTTGAACCCTCTACGTTGGTTCTGCGTCACTTCCTCTGGGACTACGTCACCCTTCTGGGTCTGCGTGAGCCTCTGCATGAGCTAGACTGGCTCTGTGTCACCCCTCCTGGGCCTGCATTGTCCCTCTGGTGCTTACGCTGCCTCTTCCTGGGTCTGCGCTGTCACTCAGTGCAGTCGCCTTCCTGCAGAGAAAAAAAAAAAAAAAAAAAACTTCGTCTCTTCGCTGATGGCTTCAACTCTCCCTGATTTGCAATAGGCTCTGATACCATGTGAAAATTTCTGAATTTACTAAACAGAAATCCTACAACAGTAATCTGATTTACTTCTCCTACTTGTTTTATTAACTTAACAAGTTATTTTTCTGAATAATACATGAAAAACACCGAAGTAAATACATTGCTGCCTACACAAATATACATATCAAGTACTGAAGAAATAAGCACATTCGACATAGGACACACAAGATTTTTTAGAAAAATGTCCCCGGAAAAACCCAATGTGGGAAAACCGGTGCAACAGCCCTTGAGGGTTTTATTATTATGCAGATTTCTAAATACAAACTAGGGTACTAGTAGTGGTTTACCCAACAGAGAAAATCCCGGCAGAAGTACCTCTATCTCTAGAGACTGCGTGAGCCTCTGCGCTAGCTCTGCGTGAGCCTAGTTGGGCCTACGTCACCCCTCCTAGGCCTATGCTGCCTCTCTACTATTGTATTCTTGGCCTTGGATCAAAAATCTCACTGTCGAACTGCCCCTCACTGCACTGCAAGATCACTTGAAAATTCTCAGCAAACCGCACCCCAGAATTTTGACTTAGCTCAAGTGCTGCCACTCTGTGTGTGTTCTCCAATTGACCCCAAGCCTTCCTTTAATACTTTTCCTGTTGAACATTCAACGACCGTGATCTAATCTCTAATCGACGACTAAGATTAGAAAATACTTGATTCTCGTTACTTAGAACATTCTCACCCGCATGTCTAAATTAATTCACTTTAATTATTTAATTTCCCTAAGTTAGACTTAGGGTCTCCATTAAAATAATTAATTATTTGAATAACTTAAGTTCCGGGTGGAATTTCGCCAAACGATTTTTGGGTCTTGGAAATCTCATGTGTTCTAGCCCCTCCACAAAGTTTCGGAGCTAGAGCACATCCGATGCTACCCAAAAATCAACAGTTGGAACCACTCTCAAACATCTTGAGTCATTTCATGGTAATGTTAAAAATTTAAGTAAAAGTGATGTAAAAGAGACATTCTCCTTTATCTTTCATTTTCATCCTTTTACTTTAAGAATTTAACATTACCATGAATTGCATATCAATACTAGGGACATAAGATTGAATATTAGCCTGCCCTACTCAAACTCTTGTTTCTTTGATTTTTTTTTTGCGTTTGGAACATCTTTGTGACAAAATTTGTGAAAAAACCAGGGAGTGATTTTTTTTGCGAGAGCACGCTCCGAGAGTGATTTGGAGGGGGGGAGTCGCTCCCCCACAACCCTTGTTGACATTGAGTAGTCAACATGCCCCAAGATGAAATTTGGGGTCCACAAAGGGATATTGACAGAGATATGAGGGCCAACCCTCATAGGATGATTTTAGAAGGCTTCTACACCTAACTTGGCACCAAGAAGCCTCGACATATGGCTCATATAGCCCTACGCATGGATGACGTCAGCCCTTCGATTCACACGTTGGGAAAATCTTTATGATTTATGTCTTGACTAGTGGGGTTGGCTTGTAACCTACCTCATCATTGTGATTTTTCTTGTTGATTAGGGGCTTTTAGGCTATTTATTCCTCATATAAGTAGAGGAGAGGACACTTGAATTCCCATCATCACT
This sequence comes from Pinus albicaulis, assembly GCA_034641835.2. Lineage (NCBI taxonomy): Eukaryota > Viridiplantae > Streptophyta > Pinopsida > Pinales > Pinaceae > Pinus > Pinus albicaulis. The sequence continues at coordinate 1,628,394,911 of CM076581.1, forward strand.
TGGATTTGGAATTTCAGCCTCTCTTGAGATTTTTGACCTCTTGTCCAATGGGAAAGATGTGATCTACTGGAGCAAAATTGTCATGGAGCATTTTTTTTTGTCTTTGGAGAAGTCACTTTGGATCAAAATTGGATTATGCATGCATATTGTCTTGTAAGTGTCATGTTTATTGCAAATTTCTGATTTTTCATGTTTGATGTATGAAATTAATTGCTAATCTAGGTTATATTTGTGCCCTAAATTTGTTGAATATCAATTGAATGGAAACTACGTCAAACTATTGCATGCGTTACTCATAGTATGGTATGTGAATGACAAGCCCCTTGGTGATCTCATGTTAGCTCTCCCAAGTGAAGTTTGATCCCTCACAAAGATGATAATTAGGGTTTTAATGCTTGGGCATCAAAATATCCTTACTCCTTTGCAATAATAAATCAATTTTAAGATCCCATAGACTCCATTGACCTTAGGGCTAGGCACTTGACTTCCTTCTAGGTGATCAATTTAACTTTTATCCAATAAATTTTCTCTTTCTCTTCCTTGCCCTAACTTGGCCCCTTTAAGGCCAAGCGTCCAAGCTAGGGCTTGCTGCAAATTTCTAGGGAAGAAGGATTTTTGGGATTGGTGAGTCTAAATCAACATTGCACATAGCGGGCGTCGGGGACATTTTTTGGAAGCAGATCCGTGAAAGTGTCATTTCCCAAAAATATAGGAAGCAAAGAGTCTCGAAAGCGTCTATATATATATATATATATTTATATTTATGTTTTTTTGCATTTATATTAAAAAAAAAACATCCACAATACCAAATTAGTTGTAGAAGACATGAAAACATGCATATTTTTACATAAATCAAGATAGATATGGCATCCATTGTACATCAATGATTAATTATTCTAGCATCAACCATCTAGAATCTAGATTCCTCTTCTCTTGTCTAGCCTTTGCCTCTACTTCGATTCTCTAGGGATATTAGTCAACATTCCCCAATTTTGATCAAACGGCCTAATTCAAGCCTTACAATATGGTAGAGAAAGCTTAACATGCTTGATCATTGATTTTGACTTGAGTGAAGGGTAAATTTTGCTAAGGCCATGACAAAGGAGTTCAGCAGTCAACAACACCAACACTTGGGTACATATAGGGCTTGGTGCTCTTGATTAAATGCCAATCACATGCCCTCATACATGATATAATCCAATGAAACACCACAATCCCATTGATCCTGAAAACAGTTAAGTCTGCTGAATTTTGAATAGGATTTGAAATTCTATTTTCTCCATATGAAGTCTGATGAGGTTGGAATCACTCTTGAACATCCTAAGTCATTTCATGGTAATGTTGAAAATTTAAGTAAAAGGATGAAAATGAAAGATAAAGGAAATTGTCACTTTTACTTAAACATTACCATTAGGGAGCCTCTAGGAAACGTCTAAGGAGCATCAAGGGGCACCTTGGGAGTATTAAGAAAGCATAGTTCCTCACATAATAGTTCGAAGTTTCCAAAAAAAATAAAAAAAAGCCCCGTGGAACTGGGTGAACCATCCACCTTCTCTCGGATCCGCTAGCGATCTGCGACAAATACACGTCCGAACCTCCACGGATCCGTAGCCGATCCTTTCTGAATCCGCGGAGCGGGCAGCTAGAACCGCAAATCGGGCCCCCGCGAATCCGATTTTCCAGGAATCGCCAAAAAATGGCAGAATCACGGATTTGATTTTTGGATCCTCGATTTTGTCGGAGGATTGGTAGTGGATCTGTAGATGTGGTTCCCCCTCCCAATCCTTGGGGGTGGGGGGTTGGGGGGGGGGGTTGTTGCCTCAAAATCAATCCTTTTGGTAGGCATTCACTTCAAATTTATCCATAAATTTTCTAGCCCTAGTTGTTTTCCCTAGGGTAAAACCTAGTTTGGATTTAGCTTCAACTTGGGGGCTTCTTGAGGGTTTCATGTACCTTGGCTTTGTTGGAATACATTGTTGGAAACCCTTTCTCTTCACTTTGACCTTTGGCCATCCCAACTATCAACTCATTAATCAAGCCCTATGTCTTGTGTTGCATTTAATAGGTCGCTCTCTAAAGAAAGTGTATTGCCTCCTCTTGGAGCCTTGAGTCGAAATTGTGTCTTTCCATTGAAGACCTCTTGTATCACCTTGCCCCTAGAACCTTAGAATACCTATCAGGTGACCTTTAATATACCGGGACTCCTCCCATTGGTGAAAGTCCATAAAGAGCAAGGGGTTTTGGCTATGGTAATAGTGGTCCATCACCCCATTGTTGTCACTTGGTCTAGTATTAACCTTGTAGGGTGCCCCTCTCCAAGGCCTGCTAGATTTTGCACAAACAGGTGGTTAATGTCCTAGGGTTAGGAATTAGTTGGAATGCATGGAATAAGTAAAAGTTACATTTTATGTGCATTTTCTAGCCATTAATTAGGGATGACATTGAGGCTTTATTTGCAGGATGAATTTGAAAATCTTAGGAACATAAAAGTTGTAAATCTTGTTTACAATGTTCTAGCAATTTTTGAATCACCTTAATCCAATATGGAATGAGAAAGTTACACCCATTTTATGGGTGGAGATTGGATATAGAACTAGTGACATATCTCCAGCTTTCTTCTTTTCCCCTTTGCACTTAATTCAAGAGAACAATGAACAGAATGCTACAAACACATGCAGGCTCTGATATCAGAAAATGAACAGAAAATTTGAAAGAAAGCAGAACAAATATTTTACTAAAGAAGATGTTTTTACACGAAAGAGGCTATGTTGCATTAATGAGAATGCATACATGTTACAACAATATTAAACTAATAAGGAAGTGAACGAATACTCAAAAATAACAGTCCTAGACTACTTTGCATAGTCAAATAGATGGAGAATGGAAAGCTATTTATACAAATAAGAGAGAATATACAAGCTACACTCTCGTGGCAGTTACCAAATGTGAGAAGAGGATAGTCTAAAAATAGTCTGACATATTATAGACTATGATAAGCTTAGAGAATAATCTCAAAATATATTATGCATTATTAAAGTGCATATAATAAAGACACGTTGAAGGTGACTTACGAGCGGGAGAAAGATTCCTCTCATGACCAAAGTTCAACTAATAGGATCCCACAGTAACTTAGAATATTATAGATAACAATCCTAAACTTAGGATTTAAACTTATTTCTAACAAACAAGAGGTCATGGGGTTGATTTCAGTAGCCAACCAGACAGGTGGCAGAGACAAGTGTGGGAGTGGCCCAGGTACACCTTATAACTTAGCATTTTCTTCACTGCCTGGGGTGTCACATGACGCATATGCTCATCAAACCGGTTGTCTTGCCTTATTTCCCATACCATATAGTATAATTTAATCAAAACAAATTTATGGTATTCAATTTTGCTCATAGCACATTCTAAATCTAAGCAAGTATATGCCTACAACTGTTGTTGAATTTTTCGCTGGTATCGTCAAGCTAGGCAGGTACAAAAAGATTGATTTGGGAAACCATTTGTTGATAAAGAACGATGGAAATTTAGGCATGAAGCAAGAAGGAGAATTTCCATGAGGTTGGCAGCTTCATTGTTTACGCTAAACTTTGAATCGGGCCTAATTTGAGTAATCATATTCAATTTCGAACTAATTGCATTTTGTGAAAGGCTGCAAAGGATTAACTATAAGCCTGGCAATTTTCAACATATAGTTAATGAATAGTTAAACATTTTTCTTACCAACTATTAGCTCACGGAGAGTCGAACAATTACCTCCACTCCACCTTTTCAGATAGTAGCTGTTGGAAAAATAACAGAAGGTAAAATATCATGTAGTAAATAACAGTATAATTTATCAAGGACAGGAGTAAAACAATATTTAATGCTTGCTTAGTTTGTAGAGATTTAAATCACGTATATTGTTATTGTAATAAAAGCTCTGTTCCGGCAAATCTGGACAACCACTATTATTCCATTTGAGTTTGCTTGTCATGAAAATTATTCTCGGTTAAAAGAATGAAATTGAGTATTGAATAGCTGTTGCTATGGCATCTTTGCTCCAGATTTCTGTCCCCACAGATGTAGTCTAGCTTTTCAGAGTTTTTAAGCCAAACCGATGCATCCATAAAAGGCAATTTTGCACCCCGCTAATGCAGCCACGCACAACAAGGCTGCACATTTTGATGGCTGTTGTCTGTCATTGGTCTGTGATATGCTGGTTAGGTGATTACTTATTTATCAATTTATATGCTGAAGTTACAGTGAGTATTTTGGCCTTTAGATCCGGCATTGCCTGCTAGAATCGAAACATCAGGCATAAACTCTTGTTAGATAAATCACAGATGCCTCATTGTTAATAGAATGAGAGGGATCATTCCCGTGCTTCAAATGAATATGAAATCTTTCGTGTACTCATTCATCTTTCACCTATACTTCAAGAATCTCTCTTCGTTATTGTTATTAGAGAGATAAACAGAGGCGGGATATAGTGGCTTGCCATATCTAAATTATAATGTTCTAATGCCTGTTTAATAGGTTGTATTGTGAAGTTAATGTTTTAAAGCCATTGGAGTATGGGCCTGTGTGACAGAAAAGAAGATGGCAAGGCTGGTGGACTAGATTCTGGTGTTTTGGATCAAAGCAGCAAGTAAAACGCATTGTACCTGCATCACATATTCCAGAAGGAACTGTATCAGGAATTGAAGCTCAACTAGTTAATGGTGCACATCCACCTGCAACATTGTCCCTGACATTAGCGGCACCTCCGTCTTCACCAGCTTCATTTCTAAATTCAAGCAATTCATCTGCAGTCCAGTCTCCTGCTGGAATTTTCTCTCTTTCTCCTATGTCACCAAGTATTTATTCACCTGGTGGACTAACATCAAACATATTTTCCACAGGACCATATGCGAATGAGATCCAACTTGTGTCACCTCCGGTTTTCTCGACGGCTAACACAGAACCTTCTACTGCTCCCTTCACTCCACCACCTGAATCAGTCCATCTTACCACTCCCTCTTCGCCAGAGGTGCCTTTTGCACAGCTATTTACATCTTCTTTAGATGCAAAAAGTGCTAGCAGAAAAAAAGGTTTAACATTGTACTCTCCTCTTGCTTCACCACGTTATGTTGCAAATAAGGATATTCAGGCCACCTACCAATTATATCCAGGCAGCCCTGCCAGTCATCTGATATCACCAAAATCAGGAGTTTCTGGATCAGGGGCCTCTTCTCCATTTTGTGACCTGGAGTTTCCTGCTCGTTTGAGTGTTTCAAATTCTGCTCAAGATGCTCTTTTTGCAACAAATGACCCATCCAGGCTGCTTAATATTGATAAGATACTGCCCAAAACTTTTATATTTTCACAAGATTCAGAGGTTTCCTGCTCTGGTCCATCAGAGGGGTTCTGTTCAGACAAAGTGAAGTTCACATACCAGTCCCATGTCCAGTACAGAGGTGAACAATATAACTACACCACAAAGGCAGATGTGTTCTGTAGTAGTGGTGAAGACAGAGAACAAAAGAGGCAGATTAAAACAGATACATTATGTGGAAGTATGTTCAGCCAGGCTGGCAAAGAGAGCTTAAATAAATCTGAGACAAAACAACTTCAAGCAAACAGAGCATCATTTGGACTTATTGCTGGTGGAACACTCTCAGAAGGCTCAGGGGATAAATTTTCTGGATCTCAATTAGAGACATGGAAATTGTATAAAGATCAAGATCCAAAAATTCACAATTTCAGTGGGAATCCCAAGATGCAAATGGCACAGTTAGCTTTGTCGGATTCTGGAACTGATAGTTCATCTATTGATTGCTTTGTGCAGGGTGTAGAGGCCCCAGTTAGAAAGGAGACTGTCAATGGACTTACATACTCAACTGGCCTAAATGGTGCTCTAACACTAACTGAAGTTGACCGTTATGTTGACATATCAAGTGTTGGTTCACAGGTTGCTGATCAAAGGATATCAAGAAGTTCTGAAGATAACAACAACTCTCTAGAAGTAAACAATTTACAGTTTCTCTTTAAAGCTAGCCAGAAGTATTCTTGGGATTCAAGTATCAAGGAGAAAGTATGCTCATATGATTCAAAATGTCCTTCTCAGTCTGATGAGGAAGTACACGAAACTTTTGGGGATTTTAAATTTGATAAAGTGGAGAAAACAGACAAACTCAGCATGAAAAAAGAGTTCTGGTCAAAGCACAATGAGAAAAGAACTGCTGAAAGTGGAGCACCAAACTGGGGATTTTTCGATATTATGCCGGCATGAGTAAGTTTATTACCTAGCAATTCAACTGATATGTGTTCTATTACCTGTTTGGTAATCAGTTCTCAGATTATGTCATCCATGTTGTAACTAGGAGTTTAATTCTATTGAGGTTAGGGGAGTCAGAAATTTAATCAGGCTTAGGCCTGTACTATACAACTCTATTCTAAGTTATGCCAATGTGTTTCTGCTTTGGAGTATTTTAATGTGTCATATTTCCTATGACAGACTCTTTCATAGGGATAGCTGGAAAGATTTCCCATTCAGTTTTGTAATCAGGGAGTCAGAACTGTCATTAGTAGGACAAGTGCAACTAGGAAGATCTAGTCATGAGATATAGAACCCATTTGTGCTTAATCTGATAAAATGGTTAACCTATAAGCTGGTGATATACTTTTCATTTATATCTAGATGTTTGTTGCAATTGTGTGGAATAGCTTTGATGTCGCAGTCAGGTCACAAAATTGTCATTTAATTACAGGGAAGTTACTGCAAAGGGAAAATTTCATATGCACAAATTAGGTTCTTACAGTATTAGCTTACACGACTGCTTTACAATTCATTTAATATGATAATTAACGTCAAATTCAATATAAGTGTGTTGATCATGCAGTGAAGAATGCCTACCCTGATTGAAATATGTCCAACTCCTCACTTCATCCTTTCTTGATATAAGCTGACCAGCAAAACCTATTTAACTATCAACTGTTTTAAAAATTATAAAAATCATTCATGGGGATTGGTTGGTAAAGCAGTCATGTTTCTATTTCCCTCACTGAGGTTCAAATCCACCCAAAGACACGTCAACCACTCATGGGCCAGCACATCTGCGTAAGCAGGCTGCATATTGTGATTGAGGTCAGGTGCAAGGCCTGGGTGATTTTGGTGTAATAGATAAAACTAGTGGAAAGGATAGGTGCCATGAGTGTGTGAGACATGCTTCATTGTAAAAAATTCTCACAGCAGAAAAGCTCCTACTTGCATGCGTTGACTGGAAGTGTCCATAACTTTTTTATTGTAAAATCGGCCACTATGAATAGTCCAAATGCAATCTGAACTTATTTTTTCTTAGTCTTCATATGGAGGTTCAAAATGGTATATAGTTCTCATCAATTTTAAAGCTGCTGTTGTTTCTGCAAATTGGTATAGATGTTTAATAATTCATTCAATCTAGAACTAAAGCTGATCCGAGGATCTTGATTCTTAGCATGACTTTCTCGTTTCTCACAGATCAAACTGGACCCAAAAATAGGGGCTTTTAACAGTATTTAAATGAAAGAGCCAATAAAGAAATATATAGGTGAAGAACAGTTGGTGAAATCAATTGGATAAACAAAGATCAAATGTATCTTCCAGATTGTACTCGAATAATTGGATAAATGCAAAATCAATGAAACGTGCCTGTTTAAATTAAGTTTTTTGGAATTGTCTCATTTTGTGACCCACTTTATTGCCAGATTAATCATCCATTTATTTTATGTAGTGATAATTGGAACAAGTATTTGAGTAAGTCAATTTGGCATTACAGTTTCAAGGCACTACTTTATCCATGCTAAGTATCTAGAAAATTCTATTATTGTGTAAACTTAATGTAATGGTGGCATTGATCCAAAAGAGGATCATGATTAAAATGAAATGGTTTGTTGATGGCTTACACAGTTTCATATTACAAGTTTAATTGTAAAAATGGAAAGTGGAGAATCATGTTATATGGTTGTTACATAGGTGGGCTAAAACTGGTTTCATATTTTTGACATAATAGGGGCATATGAAATTGGATGAAGAAGAAATTTGGATTGTGCTGAGATGGCACAGATATACTTCTGTCCACCAAAAAACAGTCTTAGATTCTCAGCCCTCAAAAACAAAAAATGGCTCTAGATGTAATTCAGCCATAACTCAGTTGTACAATTTTTGTTTGTGATGAAATTTTGACAATGGCAAGCTGTCAGCTATCTCCATGTTTCCAACAAATTTCAACTGAAATTTGATCATTTGGTCTCTCAAAATGCCAAAGCATGGTGTGATCTATTTGAATTTTGGGAAAAACAAAGGTTGGAAGCCCAACCATTTTCAAAACTGCACAAGGTGGGAAAATTTGAGAGCTAAGGGCAAATTGATGTTGAAGCCAGGCAAGAGGTAGCCTGAAGGTGACTACAGTTCTGTAGAGCAATTCAAGAGAGAACAGTATATTGTGTGTGGATTGATTTTGTGCCGGTAAGGTGAAGAAGACACAAGTGAAAGGAGGAATAGATTGTCAATGAATAAACCAAGAGGTTTTGTTTTTATTTCAGAGAATTTCCAAGTTGCAGAGAAGGCCATTAAAGCCATTTGTAAATGTAGTATTTTGTCGTCATTGCCATTGTAATCTAAATATATGCTTGAAATTAATTTAAGATCAAACAAGAGTCATTATTTGTTGGATTTCCCAAGATTGGGTTTCAAGGGTAATGTTTGCACTATTGCTATGTTCATGATTATTTACCTCAATTCTATTTTCTCCAATTAAATTATAGTTTGCAAGTTTTATCACAATCAAATTTAATGCATAACGAAATAGCAAGCATCATTTTACAATTAATTTATCCACATATTTGTGTTGGTTAAACGAACACATCATATCATAAAACTACTATTTATAAATCATATGGGATTAAAATCCAAGTTCAAAAACACGTGATGAAAACCTTGTATGGTAAGCACTTGTAGCGAATACTACGAAAATGGAGAAGCATCATTGCAAAATTTACAGAGGAGTAGAAGACCATAAATGACATGACCTTCTCATGAAGAACATGACAAGGAAGACCCAAAAACTAGGTTACTTTATTGGAGTAGAGCATTGTTGAATTGACTGAGATGGTAACACAATTGTTGGTAATGAAGGTGTTGTCGCACAAAATTTCTAGGCATTGAGACAACGATTCAGATCGGGGGTTGTTATTTTGATCCCCAATCTCTCCGTTTAAGTTGTCTCCCTATAGCTGACTAAGGGGGGTAGACCCTATGAAAAATGAATGAAGAAGAACTAGTTGGGAAACAACCAGTTCGGGAGACACAATTAAGCAACCAAATACTTATATTAGATATAGCAAGATAAAAGGATTCGATTAGATTTAGACGATTGATACCAGTGCCTTATGGAGTCAAATTTCTTGCTAAGAATTAGAACCAAGTACTTGATGAGAAATTGTTGCTTTGATGAATGGATATCCTATATGAAATGCAGATCCTAAGACTAATGTGAAGTGTAGGAATCTTGGTTAATTTTAATTAGATGCATATTCTAAGTTTAAACCATTTGATCTTTTCTATATTGAGCTTGATTTCGTAGTAGGTGGTAGAGAGAAGTTAAGGTGAAGCACACTAAGGTGTGATTAACGATACCTCCCCTGAAAATCTAACGTACGCATTGCCTCATGCGCTACAGAGAGCTATAGCTCTGATGGATGTAAGGTCACTGTTTTAAGTACTACTAAAAACAGGCTTCTCAAGCAAAGATGGGCGGATACCTATTTTTTTATCAGCCAAGCTTATGCTTGGAAATGGATTTTAAATATGCAAGGCTAACTTAATATGCAAATGCACGCAAACTTTTAGTGAAATGTGATGTTAAAACCCAAAACACTTAGATTACAAATTATCTAATTTAACGACTAAGTACTTGAGAGAAAATGTCAATTATGAAGATGCCAAAAATTACTCAATTGAAATATATACAATTTGTCATAGATCGACAATAGAGCTCTCAAAAATCTCGATCGCAATTACTTGAAAGTTTCCTAAACTTAAATATTCAATAAATATCCAATAATTCAAGTAAATAAAACAATAAGCGATTTTAATTGATAGCAAACATTTAAAATTCTCTTGCTAATGATCATCAAACTCAATTGAAGCATATGAAAATATTCAACACTTAAATCTCAGTAATTAATCATCAAGAAATACCATGACATTTCGATGTTAAATAAACACTTCATCAAACAATTTATGGATTAAACGATCTTCTAAAATAATGCAAATCCATTTTTATTTTTATTTTTATCCTATAGTCAAACTTAAGATATTTAAAAAATTAAATCGTGTCAACTATAAGAATTTCTCCACAATTGAATATTTTCCGTGAGGCTTAAGACTTTTATCATCTAAATGGGTCAAAACACCAATGTCCCCAAAATTGATTTTTTTCCCAAAATATTTTGAAGTATCATACAAAAAGAATTTAAATTAAATTTGACTAATGTTAAAAAATTAATGATTTTTTTATTTTGTTTTTTGGTACAAATAAACAAAAATTAAAAGTGTTTTCAATTTTAAATTTATTTAATCTTTTAAATGTCAAAAGTTTTAAAAGTTAAAAAAATTATTTTAATTTGATTTTTAAAACAAATCCAAAGTTCACAAAAAAAAAAATCGAAATCTAAACTAAAAAATTGAAGAAGCCAAACCTCGCAAAAAATCGAAATCTAAACTAAAAAAAGAATTGAAATGTCAATGCCTAACACCAAAACTTATACACGTAAAAAAAAATGAAGCGTTATGTTTATTATGTGATGTGTAGGTTTTTCGTGGAGGAGCCAACAACAATGGAGTTCGAGCGGGAGTGAAGGCAGAAGAGGGAGCTCGAGAGGAAGCCGCCGACAAGGAAGAATGCAAGGGCAGAAGCCAACAATGAGGAGAGAATGGCATCAGATGGGACACAGAAGAGAGGAGCCGACAACGTGAAGGAGATGGCTGTCGGAGGGTTCACGCAGGGAATGAGAGCGGAGCTCTGATTTAATGGCAACAATGGAGAACTTAGGCTAAGGGAGAAAGGAAGTGCATCGAGGGGATCTGCTACGAGAGGAGGTAACTACGCATATCTGGTAGAGGAGAAGACAAATAGATTCGCGCAGAAAGGAAGGACACACAGACGGGAGGGGGAAGATGGCTGTGTGAGGGAGATGAATAAAGGGGCTAACGCATGAATGAGAGAGAGGACTAGAAGAAATCCAACGCGCAGAGGCCAGAGATGGGTGCATAACAAATTTATAGGGAGGGTGAGGAGCAAATGAGAGCAACCCACAAAAAAACAAAAATGTATGCACTGGTGGACAATACTAATTTCGAATGTTTTGTTTTGCCTAATAATTTAATTCTTCCAATAAATTCAGATTTAAAATTCATATTTGAATATCCTGCAAAAAATCTGATCTTGAGATCAAATCTTATCTTCTAGGGCCTAGATCTGTCTTAGATAAAAATTTGTTTTTGAAAAACCTTTTGATATCACCTGCACAAACCAGAAACAAGAAATCCCAAATACCCAACACATGTATATACAAAAAATACGAATACCCAAAACCCTAGTAAATTAAAAAAATGATATTTACAAATCTACAATAATATTTTACAGAGCTAGCAGACCTGCATATCAAAGTCCTCTATTAACAATATTTAAACAATTTTGCACAAATTCAGAGATAAACTGGAAATTTTAAAGAGGCACAAGCCCAAAAAAAAAACCCTGCAAATGAAATATTTTATAAGCTGACTTCAGAAATTAAAAACAGTGGGCTTTTTAGATTTTGTAATCTAAGAGTCAGTTGATCCAGCTAACGATTTTCCCAAACGCCCATATCTTGAATAATAACTTCTGCACACTCAAATCTGATTGTTAGATTAATAGATATTCAAAAATAATCATAAGATCATCAAGAAATATAAATACCTGATAATTCTATCAAATTAAAATGATTTTTTAAAAACCCAGAAATCTGCACAAGATACATATGCACAAATCAATCCTCAAAGACTATTAACCAACAAATGCGAATAAAAGCAACTGAGTATTAAGAGCAATATTACTACATAAATCTGAAAAAGGAACACCACAGTTTGAAACCCCAAAGTCTTTGTGTTTTATTAATAAGAAAAAGTTACAAAAGAGTTTTACAACAAGTGCACGATTCAATGATCGAATGAAAAAACAAATTGACATCAAGCTTTAATTTAGAGATAAATTCTCCAATGACTAGTTCGCTTGATCAATGTCAAAATAATCTTGAATGTCAAATTTTTTTTAATTATTTTTTAATTCCGTATGTCTAAATTATTATTTTTTGAGAAATTTTGAATATTTCATTTAATTTATTTTTAATTAACTCAAAAATAATAATTTTGAGTTAATTACCTCAAAAAATTGACTTTGACTTAACTACCAAGGCCTAAGGGTCCAAAATTTCTCAAAATTTTCAATATTCCCTTGGTTCTGGACCTCTATTTTTTTTTTTTAGGGACCCACAAATTTTGCCTTTGAAGAATTTAAATCTACTTAGGACATACAATTAATTAAATTTTTGGCCAGAAAATTTAATTAATTGACTTATGAAGGGATTTAATTATTTTTCCAACCCTCTTTACATAAGATTAAGAGATTAAGTTCATTAGGAGGAACATTCATTCGTAATAGACTCTCAATAATCTACACAATTCTGCGACTCAAAATATGATCTAGTAGACCAAGTAATCTGTAATAAAATAATCTAGCCAATTAGTTAGGATCATTCCCAAATTACTTTTACAAAGACTTGATAAAAAACACTAGGACTCACTTAATATCTCGAAGACAAAATCCACCCTAGCTTTGGGGTGAGGCTGGAGGGGAAAAACTCTGCCCATCATTTGTGTCTAGAGACACAAATGAATGAGTGAGACAAAAAATCACCTGGGATAGAAATCATCACCAAAATACTAAGCTTACCTAGGTTGTTACATACATGATAGTATTACTAAGATCGTTTACATTATAAATATGCAAAATGGGTTTACATCTTTTACAAAATTGTCGACTGAATGACACAAGCACTCAAACATGATAGATCCCTTTTGCGAAAAAAGAGGTGTACTGCTATGGAGTCGTTGACACAGAGTTATTAACATTTGGCTCTACTTGAGGAGACGTTGCTTCATCGAAGGAAAGTGAGAATCCAAAATATACATCCAAGAAACACACAAGATTATACAAGTAGCGTCCATCCAAAATTCATCATATAACATTAAGCACATGAAAATAGAAGCTCTTTGTTTATTAACTATTCTACTAGCATGAAAATATAAATACAAAATGAAAATGCTTGAAATAACATTGTGTAAGGTTAGAGATACAATACAGATAATGCCTTGTGGCATCAAATGTGTTAAATAAAGTCCTTCTTGAGCATCTTCCTTCTCTTTGACAGACCCATAGGTTGCTTCTCAAATGTGCCATGTGCAATCTTAATTACTTTAGGACTTTGTCTTATCTAAAAATTGAGCTGCTCACAGCCATCAAAAGCATCAAATCGCTTACTTATTATTATTTTTATTCGCTTCAGGATTTTCTTCGTGGCAGGTTGTATCGCTGATGATGTGGAACATTGTGCTTGAGAACTTTCAGACAAAGTATTCAAGATATGTGTGACATGTCTCTCTTCATTCTACATCTTCTCTGTCAAGGGTGATGGATTAACTTTACATGTATTACCCTAATTCCCTTTAGTTTTACTTTTATCTAGGTCGCCTTTAGTTAGCCACTTTTCAATGGAAGAAATGACTTCCTCATTATAAGATAGAGCTTGCTTCAACAAACTGGGACGCTTATGATATGTTGACAATTCTGACTTGGGTTGGAAATTATGTATATGTGATCTTTCCATTTTTTCCTACTTCTTCTAAATAAAAATCATTTGATTATAATGCTTAACCTTTATAGTACCGATTTCCTTTGAGTGACTCTCTTCAACAGTCAACAACCTGTGCTGAAGAGACATCTGACTAGTTTTCATGTCTTTTATCATTCTATCGTTATTCTCTTTCATGCCCATGAAACAATTTTGCATATAGTTCATTTCTTTCTCATGATTTTCTTCCATGGTGATCAAATGATTCTGCATGGTAGCCATCTAATTAGAGTGATTAAATTTCATGATCATCATTTCCTTTATATGTTTTTCTTCTAAGGCCAATAACTTGCTCTACATAGAACCAATTTCCCTAGTGCGATCCACTGTTAATTTTTATTGATTAATTTCCATATTCTTAATTACTTGAGCTTGATTCAGTTCCATATCTTTAACCATCATATCTTTAACCATCAGAGTTAATTCCTTAATGAAATCATTTTCGACTTCTATAGTTTCCTTTACTTCAACTTTTACGTTTACCTTTTCTTTATCTCCATATTTATTCTCAAAGGCCTCAATGAGTGATTGGAAAGAATCAAAATTGTTTTTGGGGACGTCAGTAACCCAATCCAAAGCATCACCAACTAAGGTGAGAATGAAAAGCTGCATCTTCACATCTTCATGATCAGAATATGGGCGACACTTGCTTATACAGAGGTTGAAATTGTGAATGTGAGCCTTGACAGTAAAAGCATTGTTATCACTAAAAGGGGGCACCTCATCGATAGTCTCACCGACCGAAGACGAGAAAACATGTGGAGCACCCTGAAAGTTAGTAAAATAAAAATGATAAAAAAAGTCATCCATGATGACTTGCTTAAATGCCCAAATGGATGTCAGAGAGAGAGAGAGAGATCCTTCTTCAAGAAAATCAAGAGATCCACAAAAAGAAAGCTTCTAGCAGAAATTCTTGTAAGAAATAAAAGAAGTGGAGTCACCACTTGAACATGAATCTAGCTCTAAGATCTAAAAGGGAAAAAAAAATGAAAAGTTAGTAAGGGAGAAGCAGATGGATATCCAGGAGGGCTTATTTTCTAAGAAACTATGGATGAATAAGTGGAGTCGCCACCCAAACATGAAGCCATCTTAAATGTCCAGGTGCTAATGGCGCAAATAGAGAAGATGAAAGGATTAGTGAGATGACAAAAGATACAGTGATGAAAAGATAAAGAGATGAAATGGTGCCAGAAAATTTTATGCCTTGTGACAGGATAATGAATGACGAAAAATATTAGAACATTAGAAAATGTCGTTGAAGCGCCGATAACAAGATGTTCCCCGGAAATAGCGCAAACAAATGTTATCACACAAAATGTCCAGGCACCGCGACAACAACTCAGATCGGGGGTTGTCATCCTGATCCCAAATCTCTCCGTTTAAGCTCTTTCCCTATAGTAGACTAAGGGGAGTAGACCGTATGAAAGAGGAGTGAAGGAGAACTAGTTGGGAACCAATCAATTAAGGAGACACAGTTAAACAACCAAATACTTATATTAGATCTAGCAAGATAACATGATTCGATTAGATTTAGACGATTGATACCAATGCTTTATGGAATCAACTATCTCGCTAAGAATTAGAACCAAATACTTGGTGAGAAATTGTTGCTTAGATAAATGACTATCCTATATGAAATGAAAATCCTAAGACTAATGTGAAGTGCATGAATCTTGGTTAATTTTAATTAGATGCCTATCTAAGTTTAGACCCTTCGATCCTTTCTATATTGAGCCTGATTTCGTAGTAGGTGGCAGAGATAAGTTAAGGTGAAACACACTAAGGTGTGATTAACGATAGCTCTTCTGAAAACCTAACGTACCTGGTGCCTCCGGTGCTACAGAGAGTTGTGGCTCTGACGACTACAAGGTCACCGTTTTAAGTACTACTAAAAATATACTTCTCAAGCAAAGATGGACGGGTACCTATATTTCTATCGACTAAGCTTATGTTTGGAAGTTGATTTAAAATATGCAAGGCTAACTTAATATGCAAATGCATGAGAAGTTTTAGTGAAATGTGATGTTAAAACCCAAAGCACTTAGATTACAGATTATCTGATTTAACCACTAAGTAATTTAGCGAAAATGTCAATTATGAAGATGCCAAAAATTACCCAATTGAAAGATATACAATTTGTCACAGATCCACAATAGAGCTTTCAAAAATATCAATCGCAATTACTTGAAAGTTTCCTAAACTTAAATATTCAATAAAGATCCAATAATTCAAGTAAATGAAACTAGAGTTAATTAAACAATAGGCGATTTCAATCGATAGAAAACATTTAAAAATCTCATGCCAATTATCATCAAGCTCAGTTGAAGCATATGAAAGTATTCAACACTTAAATCTCAGTAATTAATCATCAGGAAATACTATAAAATTTCGATTTTAAATAAACACTTCGTCAAGCAATTTATGGATTAAATGATCTTCTAAAATAATGCAAATCCATTTTTATTTTTTTTCCTCTTATAGTCAAACTTAAGACATTTAAAAAATTAAATCATGTCAACTATAAGAATTTCTCCACATTTAGATATTTTACGTGAGGCTTAAGACTTTTATCATCTAAATGGCTAAAAACCCCAATGTCGCAAAAAATGGTTTCTTTCCCCAAAAAAATTCAGGGATCATACAAAAAATTTAACTAATGTTAAAAAATTAATGATTTTTCTTTTATTTTGTTTTATGTACAAATAATAAAAAATTAAAAGTTAAAGCTTTTTACTTTTTATTTTTTTATCTTTTAAATGTCAAAAGTTTTAAAAGTTAAAATAATAATAATTTGATTTAAAAAAAAAAATTGAAATCTAAACTAAAAAAATGAAAAAGCCAAACCTCTAAGAAATCGAAATCTGAACTAAAAAAAAATGATCGAAATTTCAATGTCTAACCCTAAAACTTATACAAGTAAAAAAAAATGAAGCGTTATGTTTGTTATGTGATGCATAGGTTTTTCGTGGAGGAGTCGACAACAATGGAGTTCAAGGGGGAGTGAAGGCCGAAGAGGGAGCTCAAGAAGCCGTCGGTAAGGAAGAACGCAGGGTCAAAATCCATCAACAAGGAGAGAATGGCAACAGATGGGACACGGAAGAGAGGAGCCGACAATGTGAAGGAGATGGTCGTCGGAGGGTTCACACAAGGAATGAGAGTGGAGATCAGGTTTAATGGTAGAAATGGAGAACGCAACCTAACAGAGAAAGGAAGGGCATCAAGGGGATCTGTTGTAAGAGAAGGTAGCTACGCAGATCTAGCAGAAAAGACAGACAGAGCAGCACAGAAAGGAAGGTGTGCGGACAAGAGGGGGAAGATGGCTGCGTGAGGGAGATGAATGAAGGGGCTAACGCAAGAATGAGAGAACAAGGAATGGAAAAAGACCAATGCGTAAAGGCCAAAGATGGATGCATAACAAATTTACAGCTAGGATGAGGAGAAAATGAAGGCGACCTACAAACAAACAAAAATCCAGGTGCATTGGTGCACAAAACCAATTCCGAAATTTTTTCTTTTGCCCAACAATTTAATTCATCCAATAAACTCAGATTTAAAATTTATATTTGAATATCCTCATAAAATTATGATCTTGAGATCAAATCTTACCCTCCAAGGCCTAGATCTGTCTCAAATCCTTTTTTTTTTCCCGAAAAACCTTTTGATATCACCTACACAAACCAGAAACAAGAAAACTCAAGTACCCAACACATGCATATAAAAAAATATGAATACCCAAAACCCGAGTGAATTAAAAATTTTGATATTTACAAATCTACAATAATATTCTACAAAACTACCAGACTTGGATATCAAAGCACTGTATTAGCTAGATTTAAACAATTTTGTACAAATTTAGAAATAAAATTGAAATTTTAAAGGCACAAACCCAAGAAAAACCTTGCAAATAAAATATTTTGTAAGATGACTTCAAAAATTAAAAACAATGGACTTTTTAGATTTTGTAATATGAGAGTCAGTTAATCCAGCTAAAGATTTCCCCAAAAGCCCAAATCCTAAATAATAACTTCTGCACACTCAGATCTGACTGTTAGATTAATAGAGATTCAAAAATAATCATAAGATCATCAAGAAAAATATAGATACTTGATAGTTTTATCAAATCAAAATGATATTTTAAAAACCTAGAAATCTGTACAAGATACTTGTGCACAGATCAATCCTCAAAGACTATTAACCAACAAATGTAAATAAAAGCTGCACAGTATTAAGAGCAATATTATCACATAAATATGAAAAAGGAACACCATGGTTTGAAACCCCAAAGTCTTTGCATTTTATTAATCATAAAAAGTTACAAGGGCTTTTTAGAGCAAGTGTACGATTCAATGATCAGATGAAAAATTAGACTGACATCGAGCTCTAATTTATAGATAAATTCTCCAAATGCTAGTTCACTTGATCCTCGTCAAAGTAATCTCGACCGTAAAAAAAAAATTCATTATGTTTTAATCTCGTTCGTCGAAATTATTATTTTTGGAGGAATTTCAAATATTTCATTTAATTCATTTTTAATTAACTCAAAAATAATAATTTTGATTTAATTACCTCAAAATTTTGACTTTAATTAACTACCAAGGTCCAATGATCCAAAATTTCTCAAAATTTTCAATATTCCCTTGGCCTGGGACCTTTAAATTTTTTTATTTTAGGGACCCATGAATTTTTCCTTTGAAGAATTTAAATTTACCTAGGACATAAAATTAATCAAATTTATGGCTTAGGATTTTTAATTTAATTTGCAGGAAAATTTAATTATTTGACTTATGAGGGGATTTAATTATTTTTCCAACCCTCTTTACATAAGATTAATACATTAAACCCCTTAGGGGGAACACCTGTTTGCAATAGACCTTCAATAATCTACCCAATTATGCGACTCAAAATATGATCTAGTAGACAATGTAATCTATAATAAAATAATCTAGCCAATTAGCTCTAATCATTCCCAAATTACTTTTACAAAGACTCGATAAACAACACTAGAACTTACCTAATATCTTGACGAAAAAATTCACCCTAGCTTTGGAGTGAGGCTGGAGGGGAAAAATCTGATGATCATTTGTGTCTAGAGACAGATGAATCAGTGAGACGAAAAACCTCCCAGGATAAAAATCATCACCAAAATACTAGGCTTACCTGTGTTCTACATACATGATGGTCTTACTAGGATCATTTACATTATAAACATGAAGAATGGATTTACATATTTTACAAAATTGTCGATTGAATGATGAAATCTGAATGGCACGAGCACTTGAACATGATAGATCCCTTTTGCAAAAAAACAAGAGTACTGCTATGGGGCCGTTGACATTGAGTGGTCAAAAGAAGAATAAGGACACTTAGCAGAGACTGATCATGGTGAAGAAACATTGACCTATAAGATTTCAAAGGTTAGAAGCTTGGGGACTGAGGGAATAAAAACTCTCTTCCTTCATCTTGTGATATTTCATTTAAGGTTGAAGCAAAAATTAAAACACCAACATATGATGGTCAAGTTAATGTTAATAAGTCAAACAGTTGGTTGAAACAATTTTATATTGGTCTTTATGAAATACAAGAATCACAACAAATTTCATTTCCTTATTTAAAAATGTTTGAATATGTAAATGCATTGACACTAAGCAAAACATCCATGGTTACAAAATGGAAGACGTAACTTACCCAATCCCTTTTATACCTTACTGAGGGTTCAAGGTACCAAATTTTCCTTCACCAATACAACAATAAGCTATGATACTACATTGTAACAACTACACCACACTCAACCTCCTTGGTCACCTTGAGGAGGTGGGCTTATAAAATTTTCACTTTCCTAACTAACCTGAAACCTCATTTATGAGGCCACCATTGTCCTCTACGTGTTGAGAGCTTTCCAATAGTAAAATTTATCAAAATCTAAGTTCGAAGACCAAGTTATGACCCTATGAAGATTTCATACTTGATGTGACATTAACATGCTTGTGTAATTGACATGTAGTGTGTAAGCTTTTGTAGCATCAGATGGTGTTCTAGTCTCAAAACTTTGTGGAGAGGCTAAAACACATGACATATCTCGAACCCATAAATCATTTTTGTAAATTCCACCTAGAGACAACTCAATTAAATTAATTGATCGATAATTAAAAAATGCCTAAGCTTAACCTAGGGAAATCAATTAATTAGTGGGAATTAATTGAGAAAGGTGAGAATTCTCTAGAAATGCACATGGATTGACTCGGAGATGATCTTAGCCATTGATGAGGTTTTAATCATGGCCGTTGGTGAGCCAACGAGAGATTATAAGAGGAGGTCGATGGGGTTGGAGAAAAATACATTTGCAGTCGAGTTCCTTAGTAGAGATCGAACTTTCCCAGTTGCAGTGATTCAACAGAGGAGAATTCAAGCCAGATATGGGATGCAAAGATAGTGAGTTTGGAGGAAGTTTTCTAGTTCCATAGGGTTAGCAGCAGAAGGGCCATATTTCCTATAGAGGTTGCTCAGATAGCTTCAAAGGGAGGTCAATTTTGCTGAGAGGAAGGGTGATTCAGTTGCAGTTGGCCCGAAAAATCTCCTGGAGGAAAAACAAGTCACTTACAAGGGAAGAGTCAACCAAGACGTCATCATTCCAGCTATTTAGTCAATTTAATGTTCTTAAATTGCTATCATAAATCATCGACCAGAGTTGGTAATCTTGTGAAGTGCAAGTGCACTATATATGCTAGGAACCTTCATTTCTTATTTTATTATGATGATTTTATATGTGAAAATCATTTTTGAAGATGTCCTAAATGAATTTAAGAAACTGAACTATAATTCATGAGAGAAAACTAAATCGAAGTGTAACTATGCTTCTATTTTTTTTTTAAAAGAATCTTAACTAATTTATATGTTAGTAACCAATGATGAATTTGAGAAAACTTCAAAATCTGGAAAAAGAGGTAACATTAATATTTTTGTGTCTTTTTTGAATATTTATGTGAATGAAATTTGAATCAATGAATTACTTGGAAAATATTTACACTATTATGCTTGGAAAGGCAATTTCTAAATCATTGTTAAGAAGCAAGACTGTTTAAATTTACAAAAAGAATTTAATTGAAAACTACAAAGGAAATTCTAAAATATGTTTCTCAAAAGAAGAATTAATCTACAACAAAACATTGATGCATAAAAGAAACTATGATTATCTTTGTGTTATGACTATTCATAAAATGAAACTACATAAAATGATAAGAACAAATTACTTGAGCATCTATCTTAGCAAGATAAAATTCTGGAAATGATTATAGCATCTAACATAATGAAAAAATTAAATCAAACACCCATATTATGAAATTGTGGAAATGTTGATAATAATTAATGTAGTGAAAATGCTAAACAAAGAATCTATACTACAGAGTCTGGAAATAATTGCAAATTCGAACTTGAGAAATGAAATCAAAAGAAAGACATTACGCTACTAAATACAGTGTAAACTGAGAAATAAAGACGAGCTATGAATAACGTCTAAAAACAAACTGAAACTGTTGAGATTCAACAAGATGATGATCCTAGTGAAAATTAAGCACCTACACTAGGTGGGGCCTGCAGGGTATTTTTAGGTGATATGTCTATTTTTAGAATTTGGATCAAAGTCTGTTTTTAGCAGTGATCTACTTACAGATGGTTGAGAAAATTATATAGATGGACGGGCGTCTAAGTTTGGAATGCATGTGCAAAGTTGTTTCGTGGAATGCATGTCTAAAATTAGAATGCATGTTGGTTATTGTTAAGCCCTTAACAATAATTAGACAATAATAATTATCTATTTTCATTTAGCACTTGGAAATAGTTAACTGAAGTGGAAAATCAGTTAGCTAAGTGGATTTCGAGTTGAAGTGATTGGTTGGTGGACCATGCAGTGGACTTCATTGTAACTGAGTGATACAAAGTTGTAACAGAGTTGGATGTGTAGTTATGTGAGTTGTTATTTAGTTTAACTCAGTTAAGTGAGTTAAACTTAGTTGTGCTAGTTGTAACTAAAGATACATTAGTGAGAGATTAGTGAATTAGATATTAAATTAATTCACATGGAGTGATCTCACTTGCAACTAAAGAAATACTACTGTTAACTACATGCATGTCAGATCCAGTGGATACCCAGTTAAGAGATAGCTGAAGGGGCTTGGTTGACTATTAGTTGTGACTATAGTGGTGCATTCAATGCATCTACACACACATTGGAGATGCCAATGAGGATTGCATAGTGAAGGAAAGACGAGATCGAATTCATTCAGGGATCTTCATCAGCAGGGATTGTGCAGTGGAGATAGGTTGTTAGGAGGCAGTAAATTGGTGCATGTGTGAGCCAATTTTTGTATGACAATATGAGACGATTGTATATTGTACTGAGAGCTCTTGGAGTAGAGTTTTGTATGAGATTGTTTCATGATCCATGATATACATAATATATGATAGTTGGGGTTTTTAGCTTTATGCTTTCCCGGTAAAAACTTATGTGTTATGTGCAATTGATTTTTTCTTCATGTGTTTGCAATTGGCGATTAAATTTCCGCAAAGAATTAAGTAGAAGGATTATGTATTTAACAGTGGATATAATTGTTAGATCAGGAGAGTCCAGTAATACATCACAGTATTTATAAAATTTCTACATGGTATTAGAGCGAAGAAGATTGCAATATTGAAGCAGTAGATAAGTTTTCGTTGGTGGAGATAATTCGAATTTGCTGCAAGAATTTCTTGGTGCGACAGTTGAGTAAACATCGAAATGGCTTTCAATGGTTTGCGGTTAGAGTATGCACTCGAAGGCAGCTCGAACTACATTGCATGGAAGGATAGGATGGAGGCGTTGCTTAAAGATAATGGCTTGAAGGAGTTCATCGATAGTGATGTTCCTAAGCCCACTTCGACGGATGCTACATTACTTGATGCATGGCTTAAGAAAGTAGCGAAGACGAGAATGATTCTGTTGGAAGGTGTGAGAGACCATATTGTCTCAAGCCTTCATGGGAAAGCCACTCCATTTGCAATGTGGAAGGCTTTGATAGATATTTTCCAAAGCAGTAGTGACCATAGGAAATTGGCGCTGAAGGATAAAATCAAAAAAATCAAAATGGAGAAGGGCGACAATATTCCAAAGTATCTCACAAAGTTTGTCCAATGTAGGGATGAGCTGGGGAGTGTGGGAATCACTGTTGCTAATGATGATTTGGGGAGCTTGGCTCTCGTGGGACTTCCTAAGAGTTGGCACAATTATCAAGACTTTTTCAACGAATAGGAAAAACTGCCGGATTGGGAACGACTGTGGTCAGATCTAGTGCAGGAGGAGTTCAGGCGGAACACTAGGGATGACTCTTCATAAAAGCATGATGATGAAGAGGATTGTGCTTTGGCTACCAAATCAAGGAAAGGGAAGGGGAAGAAATTCCACTCAAAATATGAGGCTAAAGGCAAGAAGCTAGATTTGTTCAAGGTGAAGTTTTTAACTGTCACGAACATGGGCATCTCGCCACTAACTGCCCATAGAAAAAGAAGAACAAGATGGTTGTTGGAGCTGCAGCAGGTAAGGCCCTTGCCTCGCAATTTGAACTTGATTTCTCCTTTATCGCATGCTTGGTTTCAAGCGCAATGGGATCGGCGTGGTATCTTCATAATGGTGCTTCCTTCCACATGACGGGAGATAAGGATCTTTTTAGTGACTTGGAGGAGAAAGATCTCCAGATGCATATAGAGATGGGTGACGATGGATGATACAATGCGACTCACATTGCTACAATTAAATTTGAGAGGGATTCAGGTAAACCATTTATGTTGAAATATGTTATGCATGTTCCAGGTCTAAAGAAGAACTTGGTCTTAGTCGCGATGTTGGAGGATAGAGGTTATGACGTTGTTTTCAGCAATGGAAAAGCTTTCCTGCGACGTAAAACAATAGGTCAAACCAAGAGGATAGGGATTTTATTTAAGAATCTCCACAAGCTGGAAGTAGATGGCTGCGCTGCAATGGTGGGCAAAGAAGAAGAAGTGGTGAGCCGAGATGAAAGCAAATTATGGCACAGGCGGTTGGGCCATCTTCACCAGGGCACCCTAAAAATTTTGCAGCAGATTTCTACTGGACTTCCCAAGGGTACACTTGTGCAGATAGATCAATGCAAGGGATGTACTATGGGTAGGTTTGTGAAGACCACCTTTCATGAAAATGAGAACCGTGCTTCGATGATCCTAGAGAGAGTTCACACATGTGTGTGGGCCATCCTTGGTTGCTTCAACAACAAAACACAGGTATTATGTTATTTTTGTTGATGAATATTCTCGTAGATGCTGGATCTTCTTCATGCAGAAGAAAGATTAAACATTCTCAAAGTTCTGTGAGTTTAAAGCATTGGTGGAGAAAGAGTCGGGGAAGCAAGTGAAGGTTCTATGGAGTGATAATGGCAGTGAATATATCTCAAACAAATTCAAAGACTTCTGTAGCAAAGAAGGAATTCGAAGAGAACTCATAGCGCCTCATAGCCCACAGCAAAATGGGGTCCCGGAGAGGAAGAACAGAATGATCATGGGTGCTGCATGAGCTATGCTGCATGATCAGGGCCTACCAATGCACTTGTGGGCGGAAGAATGCAACAATGCAGTTTATGAGCAAAACCATTGTCCTCATAGAGTACCTGGCATGAGTACACCTAAAGAAGATTTTACTGGTAAGAAGCCAGATGTTTCTCACTTTAAGATTTCTGGCTCATCTGTTTATGTGCATCTAACCAAGAACGCTAGGAAGAAGTTGGAGCCGACTGCTGAAGTTGGGATATTTGTGGGGTACATAGAAACACCCCATAATTATCATGTGTATTTTCCAAACAGTCGAATGACTGTGGTGCGACAGGATATCAAATTCAATGAGGAGAAAGCCATGAAGTTGTCGCTTGAGAGGGAGCTAGACTTGCATGTAGAGGAGGAAATACTTGTTCCCAAAGATGAGTCTCTAGATGTGGATCAACCACATGAGGAGGTTCATGGAGTGGAGGAGTCCACTCACGCAGAGCCAAACATCAGAACTGGCTGGAGACGTACCACAGAAGCTGAGAGGCTGAAGCTTGATCCGGCACAAAATGTAGGAGTCCCTACTTCACAGCGCAGATAAAGACAGTCTGATGACCGATATATTGGATACATGGCTCTCATGATCAAATGTATTGTGACTGAGCCATCTTCCTTTCAGGAAGCAGTGCAGGAGCCCACATGGGTAGATGCAACAATGGAGGAGTATGACTCCATTGTCAGAAACAATGCTTGGGAAATTGTTCCAAGGCCGGTTGATAAATCAATGGTAGGTTAAAGATGGATCTACAAGGTAAAACAAGTTGTTGATGGGAGTGTTGAGAAGTATAACGCAAGATTTGTGGCCCGGAGCTTCTCACAGATCGAGGGGATTGATTATGAAGAAACCTTTGCACCTGTCACACGGTATTATTCCATAAGGACCATCCTTGCTCTCTCAGTGCAGATGGGTTGGCACATTCATCAGATGGATGTGAAGACTATGTTCCTTAATGGGATCATTGAGGAAGAAGTGTACATTGAGCAGCCTAAAGGATTTGAGATCTTCAGCAGTGAGTCACATGTGTGCAGACTCAAAAGAGCATTGTATGGGCTGAAGCAGGCACCTTGTGCTTGGTACACTTGGATCGACAACTATTTCATTGGACTTGGCTTCACTAAGAGTGAGGCGGATGCAAACCTATGCCAGATTGTGGTGGAGGGTAAGCTTTTAATCATTGTTCTTTATGTTGATGATTTAATACTGACTGGTGATGAGCAGCTGATACACTCATGCAAGGAGGATCTTCACTATTTCATTGGATTGGAAATATGGCAACGAGAAGGTGAACTGTTTGTGTCTCAAGGCAAGTATGCAAGGGGGATACTCGGTAAGTTTCACATGGAGGGCTGAAAACCCATGGATACTCCTCTTCCAGGAAACTGGAGGAAAGAGGATGTTACATCAGCAGAGGTAGTGGATGCTACTGTCTATCGACAGTTGGTGGGTTTGCTCGTGTATTTAGTTAATACAAGACCAGACGTATGCTATGCAATGAACTAGCTTAGTCAAGCGATGGTTAAGCCTACCAAGATCTTTTGGAAGGCGAGCAAGCATGTCCTGAGATATCTCAGGGGAACATCTGAGTATGGCTTATGGTACAGAAAGATGGATGAGGTGAAGTTGCATGGCTTCATGGATGCAGATTGGGCAGGAAACCCAATGGACAAAAAGAGCATATCAAGAGGGGTTTTCAGTATCAAATCTACAGTTTTTTCTTGGTACAACAGGAAACAGAGATCCGTGGCACTCAGTTCAGCGGAAGCGGAATACATGGCAGCAAGTCAAGCTGCATGTGAGGCTATATGGATGAGGAAGATCCTGGTCAGTTTGTTCGGTTCTCATTTAGATCCTACAGTGATTCATTGTGATAATCAGAGTTGCATTAAACTCTCTATTAATCATTTTTTTCATGATAGATTTAAGCATATAGATATCCAGTATCATCGTATCAAAGATTGTGTGTAGCGGAAGATCATGTTGCTTCAGTACATTCCTACGAAAGATCAGGATGCAGATATTTTGATGAAGGCGCTCCCCAGGAGAAAATTCAAATACCATAGAGACAAGATCGGGGTGAAGGATAATCCATTTCTTATTGAGAGGGAGTGTTAAGATTCAACAAGATGATGATCCTAGTGAAAATTAAGCACCTACACTAGGTGGGGCTCATAGGCTATTTTTAGGTGATATGTCTATTTTTAGAATTTGGATCAAAATCTATTTTTAGCAGTAATATATTTATAGATGGTTGAGAAAATTATATGGATGGATGGGCGTCTAAGTTTGGAATGCATGTGTGAAGTTGTTTCGTGCAATGCAGGTCTAAAATTAGAACGCATGTTGATTATTGTTAAGCCCTTAATAATAACTAGACAATAAATAATTATCTATTTTCAATAAGCACTTGGAAATAATTAATTGAAGTGGAAAATCAGTTAGCTAAGTGGATTTCGAGTTGAAGTGGTTGGTTGGTGGACCATGTAGTGGAATTTGTTGTAACTGAGTGATACAAAGTTGTAACATAGTTGGATGTGTAGTTATGTGAGTTGTTATTTAGTTTAACTCAGTTAAGTGAGTTAAAATTAGTTATGCTAGTTGTAACTAAAGATACACTAGTGAGAGATCAATGAATTAAATATTAAATTAATTCACATGGAGTGATCTCACTTGCAACTG
Source organism: Pinus albicaulis (assembly GCA_034641835.2). Taxonomy (NCBI): domain Eukaryota; kingdom Viridiplantae; phylum Streptophyta; class Pinopsida; order Pinales; family Pinaceae; genus Pinus; species Pinus albicaulis. The sequence goes on from CM076581.1 coordinate 1,628,422,140, forward strand.
AAGAAATACTACTGTTAACTACATGCATGTCAGATCCAGTGGAGACCCAGTTGAGAGATAGGTGAAAGGGCCTGGTTGACTATCAGTTATGACTATAGTGGTGCATTTAATGCATCTACACACACATTGGAGATGCCAATGAGGATTGCGCAATGAAGGAAAGGCAAGATCGAATTCATTCAGGGATCTTCATCAGCAGGGATTGCGCAGTGGAGGCAGGCTGTCAGGGGGCAGTAAATTAGTGCATGTGTGAGTCAATTTTTGTATGACAGTGTGAGACGATTGTATATTGTACCGAGAGCTCTTGGAGTATTATTTTGTATGAGATTGTTTCATGATCCATGATATACAATATATATGATAGTTGGGGCTTTTAGCTTTATGCTTTCCTGGTAAAAACTTTTGTGTTATTTGCAATTGATTTTTTCTTCATGTGTTTGCAATTGGCAATTAAATTTCCACAAAGAATTAAATAGAAGGATTTCCAGTAATACATCACAGTGTTTATAAAATTTATACAGAAACAAAGCAGAACCTCTTATGTTGTAGGGACCCTCCACAACATATGGCTTCAAGTATTAAAACTCCATAACGCTTCTTCATTTGATTTGGAATTAAAACAGATTTTAAATGAAATTACAATCATGCAATAATTCACACTTTTCCATACAATTACTAGCCTAATATTTATAAAATCTTATCATAACTGTCTTGAGGCTTTTACGCCTATCTGAATTAGCAAATTTTATATCGAATTCTAAAATAGAAATTAGAATTTAGTTGCTTCACAATTTTCTACTTGGTAGAGACAATTGTGAAGCGTGATGGCTTCAAACTCCTTGCTCGCTTGATTCAACACTTGGTTGACTGCACCTTTGACCGCAATTTTGGGCAATTTCCTGCTTGATTTGGGCTAGATGGATAGGTTGAGATCCATGATAAGATTATTTTTCATCTGCCCATATATTTCTCTGCTCCATTAACACCTCAGAACCTATCGAAACATGGCGGTGGCTACAAAAACATCAATTAGCTACAGAATTGCATTAATTCTGTAGCTAATGCTAATTTTATTCTAATCATTAAGGAACAATTGAAAATATGAAAAATAGGTCATCATAATACTTTACCAAGTCAAAATTTGCAGTATAAAACTTGTTTGAGCTAATGATGGTGACAAAAAAAGGAAAATGAGTGAAAGGAGTGTCAAAATTGAGGCAGTCTTGAGGCTCTACATTCCCCACCACGAGACCAGTGCATGTCCTCATGCAAAACACAAAACTATTGATCCTTGTCATGCTAATGCATCTGCCTTGAACTTCTGCTAAAACATCCAAATTCAATTTCTTTTCCTTATTTTTAGTCACAACCATCCTTGGCTTTCTCATCAAGAGTTTATATTTCAAGTTTATGATTTTCCTGTTGACATTTTTATTTCTCTTTTTCAACTTTTTATTTTTCTTAAACCATAAACCGAATGCAAAAGTGTGTTATCATTTATGGTTTTTTCAATTTGGTTCTGCAACTTCAAGGCTTCATGCTTCTGTTTGATATGATTGTTGTCTCCGGTTCAAAAATCTCTTGCCTTAGAATATTCACTACTAGAGGTTCTTTTGGACAATCAGGTTGGGCTTCTTCCCTTTGTTCTAAAACTAATGTCTTCTATGTGTTTCTCTTCTCCAAGGACTCAATATAGTCATAATTTTTCTGTTATACTGGTTCAATCTCTGGGGTATTTCGACCTAGACTCTGGCTAGGTGACACAACAGTGGGTGATGGAACCCTAAGTTCCTCCTTTAAATCCCCAAATTTTGTTCCATTTGGAGCCAAATTTTTCATTGTCTGGGTAAGTATAGCACTTCTCCTTATTGCAGGAGGAGGGTTTTGAATATTTACCCTATTCTTGTTTATTTGGGACTTTTTTTGTTTTTGTGGATGTATCTTTTCCTTTCTCACCCTCTCCCCTCTTTTTACTAGTTTTCTTCTTCAGTTTCCCCAAAATTTCTGCAATGGGAACTTCATCCTCTGACTGTTCCTGAGGTTGTTGTTCACTTTCAACAAGGTCTTCAGTTTTTCTTTTCCTTCCCCTTTTTCCTTTGCTACAACTAGCTTCTTCGTTTCCCTCTTTTAAATGATTTCGAATTAGGAAATTTTCCCAAGTATTCCCTAAAATTTTAAGGTGAAATTCGATAAGAATTTTTATGAACCCATGATGATACATTGTGTTGTCTGTAAACTGAATTCTCTTTTGAATAGTCCCCGACATTTTTCTCAAGCTATGTAACAAAAGATAGGGAAGATTTATTTCATTTCCCTCAATAAAATTCATCAATAACCTAACATGATAAAAGAGCATGCATCCAAATCTTCCCTCACAGGTAATAAATTTTTGGATAATCAATAGAAAATTCCTCCATTTTCCTTTAAGTGTTGTGCTAGGAATTCCCTTTTTAAAGATGGTGGTATCCATACCTAGGCTTTTAAGAAATATTTTCCATTCTTCACCTTCGATTCCTCTGTTTTTGAACCACCTATCTCCAATTCTTGGTAGTCCAGTGGCTTCGGCTATGGAAAACTCTATTATTGCAAACTTAACAAATTTGATTTAGAACTACATCCTATCGAATGCTCTGGAAAATGTTTTAGTTACCTCCTTGTGAAATGTTTCGATTTTTTCCACAAAACTAAGCCACCGTGCCTTCTATAGTACTTCTTTTACCTGTGGGTAACCTTCCATGAATTTCCTTCCTTCCGATTTTGTTCTCACTATTATTCCCATGGCTCAAGAATTTTTAACTTAATATTGTCCCGTTATAGGGTAAGATGAAGGTTTTTGGTGTGAATGAAAGCGTGAATGAATTATGCTTCAGAATGAACGAGGGTGTGAATGAATGAACGAGACTTTAGAATTATCGACAGTATGAGTAAGGTTAATAATAATTGACCTTTATGGGTTGGATCATTCCAACGAAATTTGGATTTGATGTTGGAGAAGTCGTGTAATGACAAGGGTTAAGTGGTGGAGTCTGAGATATTATTTTGATTTGGCATGATAAGCTCTTGTTAATAATTTTTTTGAATTGGTGTATAAAATGACCATATAATTCATATGCCAATGTTTACATCCTTATTATTAAATAAAATTTTGCATTTGCATACCTTTAATTTTGATGTTTTCTAACCTTCAACTATTTCTCTTTGTCTTGCCTTCACGTGTTCTTAAGGGTATTCTTCAATTGCTTTAGCCAAAAAGGTCTTGTTATATATAAGTTGCAGAAATCTATCAGAGTTCCAGAATTTCAACAATTTTGTAGCTATATATTTTATTCTTTTGCAAGAGAAAAATGATCCAAAGAAACTGGAATTTTAGAACAGGAATAAAGAAAATTTAAGATGCCAAAAGAATTTTGGTTTTCACCTTAAATTTTCTGCACAGGTATGCCAATCAATGATTGATTTTCATACTTATACAAAATGTTATATATATATATATATATATATATATATATATATATATATATATATATATATATATATATATATATATTATTGATTTTTTTTTTTAATTTTTAAATGATGTAATGAAAGAAGACTTTTAAGTTGGGGAAGAAGAAGAATTCTTCTTCACCAATTTTATATCAGCATTATCTTGACAAATCTTAACAAATTCCTCCTTTGTCAATGGTTTTTGATAGATTCTTGGTCGATTTCCATTTGTAAGGAGAGGAACTCTTTCTTCATGAATGGTTTTGATCCTAACTGCTCCATTATCAAAGACTCTCTCAATCTCGTAAGACCCAAGCCAGTGAGTTTGAAATTTTCCTTGAAAATATTTGAACTTTGAATCAAAAAGTAGTGCCCATTCTCCTACAAATTTTCTTTCCTTGATATATTTTTGTAATATTCCCAATTAGCAGCAGCTAATTGGAAATATTAATTTTGACTAATTTTTCCTTTATAAAGTTAAAATATAAATAAAGTGGGTGAAAAGGAGAATATGACCCACTTAGGATAAAATGCACTCCCTAAAGTCACTAAGGATATATAACGTTGTGGTCAAGGTGGGCCAAGGGGGCCAAGTGACAACGTAGGGGGGTGCCACACTTAGACAACGTAGGCCTAGCCAGTGCAGTTGAGTTGGCAGTGTGGGCCAAAGAAAGGCAACGTAGCATGGTGGGGCCCAGGGAGAGAAGGAGGCTCACCCAAGATAAATAGAGGAGAGGCTACCTCATTTTGGTCATCATTGGAGTTTATGCATTTGAAGCTGGTCATTGCGACTTTGAGCACGTTGGCTATTTAGCCTACCTGTAGCACTGTTTAGTGCATTGAGTGTCTCTGTTCAGAGATCTCACCCTCAGCCTCGGGGGACTTCGAGTGCCTGCTCAGGTGAGGTAGTCCCATCAGTGTTTTTGAAGAAGGATCGAATTGCGGCCTTTGTGGAGGGCAGCACGTCTATTGACTGCGTAGTCCTGAGGATGCAGTCCGTATTGGGGAAGCTCCAGTTGGTAGATTGAGTGCAGTGCATTACTATTGGTTAGGAGGTTGAGCGTAGGAATAGCCCACATCTATTGGGGACTTCTGATTGAGCGGGTGATTATATTATTGAGGATCCCAGACAGTTGTGGTGCAACCATTGGGAGGATCACACAGATCCGCAAGGGAGGTATTTCTGAATAGCTACATAGCCGTTTTCAGCAGCTGGAATGCAGATCAGAAACACAACCATTCAATGCAACGTTCTGAGAATATTTCTTAACTTGCCTTGTGAAAGTTTAGGTGACATCGCTCTGATCACCTATTGTACTCCCCTGTATTTACCAGTATAATAAAATGGCTCAGCGTTCTCTTAGCATTCCTTGAATATCTATTGCATGCTTTATTCACACGCTCTTGTATGTTTCCATTACTGTTATTTCTCCCCTCTAGCATTCCAATTTCTGTACCAATCGTTGTGTTTTCCCCACACTCTTAGACAGAGTCTAGAAAGGGCCAAATAGCCTCCAGATCTCATCCTCTTTTCAGAGGTGAAATATCTGGTAAATTCCCTCCCAGTCCATCTCTAGTTGGAGTTTGCTTGTGTTTTAGAGATATCCCTAAAAAGGGATATTACAGTGGTATCAGAGCATAGATCTGGCTCAGCCTGTGGAGCTAGTTGTCTATGTCATCAGAAGAAAAACCCTACATCTGCCATAGAGGTAGGAAGTATAGAGATATTGAGCGTAGGTTGGAGAACACCTACGGAGAGGGAGACTGTGTTCGAGTGGTGGAAGCAGAACAGGAAGAGCCTGCGGTAGAAGTCACATCAGGGAGAGCCGATGGGGGAGGATAGCGATGCAAAATAGTTTGGGGAAGCACTCCTTATATCAGTGCAGGATCTGGTGAGGCAGATAGAGGTGATGGGTCAGAGATTCACGGCTGTGGAGGCTAGACAGCGTGAAACCCCAAGGGGTTTCCAGGTTGGTGAGGGGTCGAGCACATCCCACCATTTGTAGGAGCAGGTTGCCACTCCGCACCAGGCATCACATGCCCCCACTCGTGCCACTATGCTCACTTTTCTGAGTGCAGATACTGGGGCAGGAGCACAGGAGGAACCAGAGCCTGACCGCATAGGTGATTATTTTGTTGAGTACCAGGCAGCTGGGCAGGAGTTCAGGGATGACATTTTATTCAGAGACTTTGTTCAGCTCTGGCGGGACAGCAGACCCTGCGACCATCACAGAGGGCATTGAAATTATCATGATGGAGATACCCAACGTACAGTGAGTATATTTCATTTGCCTACATTTGATGGTTCATCAAATAGTTCGGAAAAGTCTTGGGTGGAAAAGTTGGATACCTCTTTCCAGCTTGACTGAATAACGGAGGGGGAAGCCATCAAAATGGCTACTTCGCACTTGGAGGATGAGGGCACACAGGATCATGGGGAGGATGTGGATACACCCAATATGACGCAGGGGTCGCCTGTGTTGGAAAATTATTTGACCATATCGGTTGACACCTCAGTAGAGAGAGTAGAGCTTACCCTAGTAGTGCCATCCATTGAGGTGACGACCGGGGTAGTGTCCGAGTCTTCAGGTGGTAGCAGCTTTCTTAGCTCAGCTTGTGAGTCTAAGCCCAAGAAGATCAGAACGTTGAAAAAGATGAGTTTATTCTCATCTATTTTCAGATCCAGAGGGGACATCTCCAAGGAGGTCAAGAAGACTGAAGAAGAAGAAGAGGAAGTGCCATGCACTTCCTATTATCATCAAGAAGAAGGCATTGAGCATGGAGGATACTTGGATCATCAGATCCTCAGTGATTACCTTTTTGAGTATAGATCTCAACCTAGAGCCTTCAGGGAGAATCTAGATTTTCCTCATTTCATCCAGCTGAAGGAAGAGAAGAGACTATGCAGCAGAAAAGAAATCAAAGGCAATAGATTTATGTTGTCTACCTTTGATGGGTCATCTAATGCAAGAACTTGGGTGAGAAAGTTGGAGGCATTTTTCCTACTACATCCTGTAGCAGGGAAAGAAGCTGTTGAAATCTCAGTGCTTCACTTGGAGGGTGAAACCTATAATTGGTGGTGCAGCCACTTGAGCCATGCAAGGGTGAAGACTTTTGCAGAGTTCACTCAAAGGTTGATTCAAACCTTTGATGGAGAAAGAGCAAAGAAAGAAAGGATCACATCACCTCCTTAGGAGGCTTGTGATAATGCTGTCACACTCATGGAGGAGCAGCTACATTCATCAACAGTTGGGACAACCAACACTTTTGAGGAAGGGACTCTTGCAGCCCTACGAGAAGTTCCAAATGCACATCAAGGTATGAAAATATTTCCACATTCCATTGTTGCAGAAAATTATTTTGATCAATGTGGAGATTTACTTTTGCATGACCAAGGGTCAAATCCCATTGCTACTATAGAGCAGCTTGGTTGCACTGCGCTGTGCAACATGAGAAATTTCAAGGGGGAAACAAACCATCATCTTCATGAGCCTTTGTTGGATTGCATATCACATTGGAGGTTGGGGTTTGAAGCCTTGAAGAATGATGGTAGACATCTTGCAGTGAGAAACTCTTTCTCCCTTCAAGATGACACTTTCTCAAAGAGCTCCTCTTAGCTCAAAGAGGAACTTCTACTTTCAGATCCAGGACCTCAAGGGTTTTGGAAGACTATGGATGAGAGGGAGGTCTCAAGGAGAGATCTCATTAGAAGTGCACTTCAACACACCATTGAGTGCAATGATTTTCTTCCTTTCTCACAAGAGCAGATAGAAGATGGAGGACATCTTAGGATGGATAACATCTCTCATGCTTGTGTTGGACATTCCTTGAGCCATACACATCATGATAGGAGGTTTTTGCCTACCACCTATTTGATTGTTGATAGGGTCTCATTGATCCTTGAGAAGCTTACATTTCAAAATCCCATGAAGTGCAAAGACAGGAATTTGATTTGGGAGGACGGTAGCCCTCATGGGAGGAGTACCAAGATGAGGAGAAGAAGTAGGCATCCACAAGCGATTGAGTGGATTTGTTTGATGAGAAAGGAGCTAGGAGGCTACTTGCAGATCTATGATACTGGGCAACAAGAGGCTTGGCTGCGCTGGTTACTCTTAAAAGAGTTTGGCCATCGCTTGGCAAACACTCTTCCTAAGAGTAAGAGGATGGGTACTTACATCATTGAGTAGCATAGAGTATGGATGCATGGTGTTGATATGATACTCATATCATTCATCATGTCTTCATCACATGATCGGTATGATGGAGGTATGGGGAGGTAGCAAAATGTCTTGTTGCTTTGCTTGTTTCTGGGAGAGCAAGAGCAGATTTTCTCTCACACTTTGCATGATGTTGCAAGAAGAGGAGATGGAATTATATCTTTGGTATTTGATGATTTGGGAGCTCTTCCATCTTGGGGAGTATTCCATATTTGTTGCAGCATTATTAGAGGAATCTTTTACAAGGTGCATGTCAAAGAACAAAGTTTGGTATTGGCAGGGGCTTATTTGCATAAGCTCACAGTGTTGTCACTTTGGAGCAGAGCCTTATGGATGAAGTGTGCTCAGCGGAAATGTGGAGGATCCATAACCCATAGGTCCCAGGATGATAGAGACATATATGAGGTAATGATGATAGAGACATCTATCACTATGGCATATTCTTCTTGACTTGGGTTTCCAAACCTGAGGAGAATTATCTTCTTGCAGCACATGGTTCATTCTTCTTCATAGCATGCCAAAACACTATGGAGGACTCATTTATGGACCCATGTACCATCTTACTTCCAGCATATGGTGAGGAGTTTGTTTATACATTCATTTATTTGCACACTCTTACCAATCTTATGCAGTGCATTGCTTCACAAGAGGGCAAGCTTGTCACATTGCTCCATGAGTTATATTGGGCCAATCTACATGATGGAGGCAACCATCTCTTTTGTGGCTTTGGGAAATTTTTTTATCATCAAATGTATGTTCAGCTTGTGCACTCTAACATGTGTCATATGAAGACATGCATGATTAACCATGTAAGAAGAAACATTTTTCCATGTACTTTTATCAAGCAGCAACTTGTAAAACTGCATTGTACTTGTTTGAGAAGCTGTTGATACCTTCTAGCATCACTTGAAACCTTCAACATTTTCTTCATATCATTGCTAATCATGACTTCATATGTTGATATAGATCAGATTTATCAAGGGCGCATGATTATGAGAGTGACACATGAGATGGATGTGTCCTTGGGTGGGGAGAATTCCCACATTTTCTGCACTATATGTTCTAATGGGGGCATGGGAGGAGATATAGCCATCATAGCCACATGTTTGTTTCCTTTTGAGGTGGGCCATGAGGTTGATATTCATCCAATTTACAGCCATGGGCAAGTGCTTGATCATGTATTGTTGTTACATTCAGCCATTTACTATCTTTTAGTAGATGTGATGAATCTTGCACATTGCTTGCCATGTAATTTTCTGAAGTTGTAGTGGGTGAAACTGCACTGCATCCTATTGAGATATTGTTTGTATCATGCACTATCATGTATAACTTGCAACAAAATTCTAATCTGGACACTCTATGATGATCTTGTCCTATTCATCATGGATGGATTTTTTTGGGCCAACAAGTTCTTCATTGTTGGAAGAGAATTCTTTGGAGATTTTCTCTTCACCTTGCCATTTGAGGGCAATACTTTTGCAGCCCCGAATCAGCACATACTCTACACTTATCATAAGTGGAGAGGAGGACAAGTTGAGGTAGGCTACAATGCTTTCCATGTTCATATTTTCAGCCCACCTTCATTTCCAGAGCTTGAGGTGGAAGAAGATTTTCAGGAGTTGCCTTGTTGGGAGGTTGCTCATTTTGTTTGGATGATTGCTTGGGGATGGAGGATCCACATGAGGGAGATGTTCCTCAAGATATTTCAGACTCCATGCCTTGAATGGAGGCCTTCCAGTTCTATCCTTGCAGTTGCTTGAGGACAAGAAACATTTGGGAGGGGAGGACTGTAATATTCCCAATTAGCAACAGCTAATTGAAAATATTAATTTTGACTAATTTTGCCTTTATAAAGTTAAAATATAAATAAAGTGGGTGGAAAGGAGAATATGACCCACTTAGGATAAAACACACTCCCTAAAGTCACTAAGGAGATATAACGTTATGGTCAAGGTGGGCCAAGGGGGCCAAGTGACAACGTAGGGGGGTGCCACACTTAGACAGCGTAGGCCCAACCAACGCAGTTGAGTTAGCAGCGTGGGACAAAGAAAGGCAACGTATCATGGTGGGGCCTAGGGAGAGAAGGATGCTCACCCAAGATAAATAAAGGAGAGGCTACCTCATTTTGGTCATGATTGGAGTTTATGCATTTTAAGCTGGTCATTGCGACTTTGAGCACGTTGGCTATTTAGCGCATTGAGTGTCTTCGTTCGGAGATCTCACCCTCAGCCCCGGGGGACTTCAAGTGCCTGCTCGGGTAAGGTAGTCCCATCAGTGTTTTTGAAGAAGGATCGAATTGTGGCCTTTGTGGAGGGCAACACGTCTATTGACTGCGCAGTCCATATTGGGGAAGCTCCGGTTGGCAGATTGAGCGCAATGCATTACTATTGGTCAGGAGGTTGAGCGCAGGAATAGCCCGTGTAGAGGCTCAAATATATATTTTACTAGAACGCTAGGCTTAAACACAACGAACTCTGACCAGAGATTGACAAGGAGGGCATTTACCAGATATGTCACCTCCTAAAGAGGATGAGATCTGGAGGCTACCTGGCCCTGTCCAGGCTCTGTCTAAGAGTACAATAGAACACGACAAATGACACCGAGGCTGTCCAAGAAGGGGTGTGACTAACTGCCAATTTAAACCATAGTCATACAAGTTTATGAAAACTTAGTAAAAATTTAACTATTCATACCATAAGCATACAAAGTTGAACACAAGAATTTGCATCAGTTATATCCAAGTTCATAAAATTTGACTTCATACACATACATCCATTTAACTTTTGAATTCTAGGCACAAAGAAATCATCATAAATAAAAGCGATACAAATAAACGTGTACCGTACACCCTGAAACGAGAGCCAAACTGGACCTGCTGCTTGGCGAGCTCCTTTGATGTCGTCTACCTCCACGGCTGAATGTGTCGTGCTCAAGCCGAATGCAGTGACTCACCGGTTAACCTCCCAGCCTACTCCTTGGGTACTCTCCTTCCCCGCGGACCCCCGAGCTGCAATGGGGTTGTACAAACAAAGGAAAATGCTAGCTAACAGAGGTGAGCCTCTCTTGGCTCAAGAGTCCCCTCTCTATAACACTCTGTCTCACCAAACTCACTATAGCTCATAACCACTCAATTTTGACATAGTCTCCTCCATCCAACAATAGGGTAAAACCAAAAGTCCCCCTTTTTCCCTTCCCTTTCCATTTCTTTTATAGAATGTTTCATAGGTGACACTTGGAACTTCATGCATAAATAATTATTTTTTATTAACCCAAAATTTGATTATTCACCCACCCACGTGTCATCCTCTCATCAAGACTCTCCAAAATAATTTACTTAATTATTCATTTAAAATAGTAATTTTCCTCAACCCAATAAGACTTCCTATTTCTTCTCCTAGTTGTCTCTTGATTCCCCTTTTCTACTCCTTAATTTGTGTTTATTACTGCAGTTAATTGATAAGTCTAAGATTTGGTCCCCTAAACTACCTCAATTTGCATTTATGATGAATATTCTTATGTTGGCTCTTGCCACATGGAAGTTCTCTAATTTCTCAAATTTTAATTTATTAATCTTATTATAATTCACCACCCTCTTCTCTTAATGAAGTTTTTAATAAATATTTATACTTAACTCTATGTCCCTCTTTTCCCCTTTTTGCCTAATTAAGTTACTCATATACATTATCCATTTAATATTTTGTTTTAACAAGGAAAGGGTAGAGTTATCATGGTAATTAATTTATCTCTTCCTATTCCTCCCTTACCCTAAGTTTTATTCTTGATTTAATTCTTTTGGTTCTAACCTCATACATCATTTGTTCTGAATTAGTTGGATTTCATATATTGGTTATATTTATTAGTTTCTTTAATGATGTCAAGGGTCGAGTTTGGTCATGCCCTTCAAGAACTTCCATTCGAAGTTCCAAGGGTGCCATGCCTAAGAATTTATTTTTGATGCCAAGGGTGCCAAGTTGGTCGTGCCCTTCAAGAATTTCTCTTGAAATTCCAAGGGTGCCACACCACCTGCCCTTCAAGCATCTAGTGGTTACAAGGGGAAATTATATGTGCAACTACAGAGACCCTTATCATCTCGTATGTTGCCTGCTATAGTGAGACTAATGGTGCTGGGGATCAAGGAATCTGCCTTGATGCATGCCCCCCAGAAATCCTCGTGAGTGAACCCAATTTGGGACCTGCCCCCATGGCATCATGATCTTCAAGGCGAAGGTGTTTCGACCTTTCCAGCCTAAGTCATGGCGGGAGTGCTAGTAGGTGAGATCAGGGACACTATCCCACCCCTCCCATGAAGTTCCATCTAATTGTACAACCCCATCACCCATATGTGAGTCATTCGGCCAAGCAACTAACATGTTCCTGCAACCATTGACATATCATCAGAGTGTATATACATATATATATATCAAGTTCCAACTGAACTTATAATTTCAAGACAAAATATTAATTCCCATCAAACCAGATGTTGTCAGCTCATCATATGCGAGTGCCTCTGGCGGTTTCCTGTAATACTCAATAATCATCAGTCACCAAGTTTCTTAGTGTTAGCCATCTTCATAACAAAATCATCAACATGACATAGTCATCCACATCATTGTTTATCGTGAACCAAAAGTAATGTAAGCAGACACATTCATCACAACTATCATCATCATAACGTCAATAGAAAATACATATCCATCAAAGCCACCATCATCCTAACACCGACTAGGAAATAAACACATCCACTAATAGTAGAGTGAAGTGTCAGTATCCTCCACTTGAGGTCCTCAAATAATAATGTGTGAGCCTTAAGGCTAAATCATTGTTAATGTCATATCAAGGTCAGAAATCTAGAGTGGGGCACTACATACACCCCCCCTTAAATTAAACTTCGTCCCGAAGTTTCAAACCATGGAAGTGGTGACATATCCATCAAAGGCATCATCATCGTAACATCAATAGAAACATATCTACCCATAAAAGCTATCATCATCATGATATCAATAGAAAACATGCATATCCATTAATTATGTCATCATCACAGTATCAATATAGAACGTATATAACCATCAAATCTACTAATATTAGAGTCATGTGTCTGGATCCTCAAAGAATAAAGTATGAAGGATCAGTGTTTATCAACCAAAGTGGGGCACTACATTCACCCCCTCTTAATAATGGACTTCGCCCCGAAGTCCTTAGATTAGGAAGGGAAATGAAAACAGGGATGCATATCCTTCATATCCTCTATTAAAATCTTGCTATCCTCATTGTGCCAAGTATCCTCAATTTTTTTAAATCAATTAATTTCTCCCTGATTTTTGTCCATTAAGGAATATCGAAATATTTGAGGGTCATACTCAAAACATCTTCCCTCCTTTTTATGGTTCCCTTTATGTAAGAAATATAAACATCATAATTACTTTTTAACTTTGATTGCCTCCCTTATATAGTGTTTAAATGGGCTTGGGTGATTTTGTGTCGCATTCCTTGACAATCAAGCCCCACAATTATATTTTATCATTCTTGATGCCAATGCTTTTAGGGCACACAACGTCATTCAACAATGTATAATATGTGTATGGATATGCCTAATACATTACATCAATATTTATTTTGTAACAAAAGTGGACTACTTGGGAGCCTTTAGTTCGTATCAACACCATCCCCAAGTAAGTTAACAAAATCTCTGCAACTTATATATGTTTATTTCTCATATATTAACACAATTGATTTCTTATGAAATTAAAATGATCATAGTTATCTATGTTTAACATCTATTGCCATGAATTATCTCACAAGAGAATGTACAATTAGTGAGTGACCATTAACTCAACCCACATGTGTAATGAACCTACGTCAAGGTGCATCAATTCTTCTTGTGAATTAATCTCAACAACATCATTTACACCACTTAGGTTTAATTAATAAAATGGCTTTTAGGCTAGAGATCGTCACATAGTAGATATCCTTTAACATGATATCATTAATGTCGTTATATGATAAAGCTCCAACAAAATAAATAAAACCATACAAATATATGATAGGCTCCAAAAACTAGCACTCAATATCAACCTATATCAAATTAGTAATAATCTTTTTTGAATTTCTTAGCTGTCACATATTTGAACCTAAGAGTATTGTAATTATCAATTTCAATGTGTCTAATCATCATTGCACAACAATCACCTAAGCTAAACTCCCTCGTGTATCATATGCATGGCACGTCTCTACTGTGCAATTGTTGAATAATAAACAATTTTCATGTTCCCTCTTCTTCTCCCATAAAGGAATCGACATGAAAATTTTAATCAATATGTTGATTCCCTGATGTACAATGTACCAAGCCATATATATATATATAGTATCTTTTTAATGTAAATGATCTCTGAGCCAATATTGGATCCACCAAGAAGTCCCTAGGTGTTTCAAATCACTTGTGATGGCTAAGCATTTCAAAAACCATTATGTCATGAGCCATATTCTTTTATAGTAAAGGGTATGATCATATGAGATAGACTAACTGGGTGAAGAACCATGCACAAGACAGCATGATTATGGCCTTCTTTGGAAAAGTCTTTAGTAAAACTATATAACTACTAATAACCTAATGTAAGAAAAGCAGTAGACTATCATCAGGGATTTCTCAAGATGAAAGGACGAAACACGCTTGTTACAGTTCTTGTCATTACTTTGTCTCGGATATTGAAGGACACTCTAACCCTCAAGAGTTCTTGTTTGATTTCAGGTGGATGATTCAACCTAGAAAGAATCACCTCCAAGTAGTCCTTGGGTTGACATATTTTCGATCCATATTCTTAGGTCATCATACTCTATTTCCATGAGCTCTAGACTCAACAATTTTTCTGATATGACCTATTGCTAGCAATCTATTGGTATTGTATTCCTCTGTGAATCACTATCTTGTTTCATTGACTTTTATCAATTATATAAAGGATTCAGTATTTTGTTGCAATGAATTTTATCAATTATATAATGGATCTTGATCTGCTTTCAACGAGTGAAAGGTTTTCTTGCCATAATTTAGGAGACTAACAACCTTACCAAAACATCAATTTACACTCTAGTATTCATATCTCATAAGGAATTTACTACTTTAGTATTATTATTGAATATCGTAAATGATTTATTGTCACAATTTGTATGATTTACTAACTTTTAAGGATATATCTAATATGCATGTATAATCACTTCTACTTTTAGATATGCATTAGCCATGCTGTACATATATTAAATTGATGTATGCTATGTGTTTCAATAGATCACTGAGTCTAACCCTAGATTTATGGATATCATAATATTAGACTGTGCACCTTAATTTAAGTGAACCTATAATTACTTTGAAACCCCTTTTTTTTTATCTTTCATTTTCTTTTAAAAATTAATAATAATTAATCTATCACAAGTGTTTCTCCTCGTCACTTAATTTACAAATTAAGATATGGAAAAATTTGGCATAAAAATTATAACCTATATTTACCAATGTGTAATTAATAAAAGTGAATAGGAAAATATAATCTTCTGTGCTGCAATGACATTGAAAAATTCGATTATAATGGCACTCGGAAGCTCTGTCTGGACTATTTTATAATTTAAAGCAAATCGATGGTAATTCAGAAAATACTTCTTACCATCAGATCTTGTCTGAGAAATTTTAGAATAAAATCGTTTGTCATTTCAGGATCATACAGACCATTTCAAAAATAGCGAATCAGAATAAACACACATGAAATGAATAACAAGATGCTGCGAGGTATAACAATGGTTCTTTTCCAGATCCAAAAGATGATGACAAAGTTAAACTACAGTTTATAGCTGAGAGGCTCAAATATGCATTGAAGAAAAACAAAAACGACAATTAGGCAGGGGATTAGTCTGCATTTCAAGAGATATGTCAAAATCATCCTGGGGAGAAGATCATAAGTAAACAAAATGAGATGGAGTGAATGAACAATGTGCCTGCAGTAGATGTCGAGTACCAGGAAATATTTGAAAGGTTTTAAAATGCCCTTAATTTGAAAGTTCCAGAAATAACATACGACAGATTTGAAAGGTTTCGAAGCCCTTAATTTGTTACATCTCGTTCTTTGGAATGCTGTATATATCAGGTTATAAATCATGATATACGTAAACCGAAAATTCAGCAATTAAGGGCCAAAGAGCGGTGAGCCAGGCTAGGTAACAATGTCCAAAATAATTATCAAGCTGAATAACGGATCCTAAAGCTATCAAGGCAGTCATACACAAATTTTCTGGACATCGATCAACTCCTACAATTTACTCTTATAATATACTCTTAAAAGGGAAAATGTTTGGTTTAAAGCATAAAGTTGAAGGAGCAACGCTGAGCATCTGTTATGTAATTCAATAACCATGGCAATAATCTTCCATTGCTCTCACTGTGGTCTTGTGATATAATCAAAAGCGCATCTAAATCCCTTGAAGATAATTCCAATCTTGATCGAGGTATTGTGGCTCTTTCCAAAGTATGATGATGTTTCTACTATTCCAAAAGGACATCTTTGTCGCATCAACAATGAAGATAGCAAAGATGTAGAAGACACATCGTTAGAGCAAGATGCCTTGACATGCCATGAAGGTGATTCTGGCTTCATTAATTAATTTGAACCTGGTAGATTGGAAATGAATGAGGTAAAACCCTTTGTTTCAAACCACAATTCTGGCATTAACCAAACATTTCTTACACAGCTGGGTGACAAACACATAAATAAGGGACAAGGCAGCTGTGAATTTCAAAACCTGTACGGTAACAAGGACAGAAACAAAGTCACTCTGTTCTTGGAAAGAGAATATTATAGATCCTCGCTTTTCTTGTTACTGTAAAAAGGATTCTGATCAATTTTGATCTGACAAAAATGAGTCCAACATCTACCTTAATTCTCAAATGGGTGATAAATAATGAGTCCAACAGCAAAACATAATCCTGCCTCCATGTACATGGCAGTTTGTATTAAGTTTAAGTTATTGGCATTTGCAGAGACAGGCTTGTACAGAAAAGTTGAATCCCAAGTTTATTAGTAAAGAGATCTCGAAGTAATCAAGGGAAAACACTAAAATGCACACTTTAATGGCCCATCATATAAAACATTAAATAAACGAAGAAACTAAACTTCTCAGGCCTGCATACAAGCTACACTAGCGCAAGGATAGCCAGCAGTAATAGTTACCTAGAATACCAGAATGGAATGAAACTGCATATAAACTGTTTACAAAATGGGGAACAAACAAAAGAAACAAACCAACTTCCTCAGCAATTTAAGCAGTGCTACACAGCAAGTACAGTCCAATATAAATTTAGACATGTCATACAAAAGATTATCTTGATAACCATTGTATTGGTAAAAATGTAAAACCTCAACGAGTTAAAGTACAATGGTAAAAATGCAAAAATCAAGAAGTTAAAATACAGTAAAAGTAACATGTAATGTATCCAATCCCAATGCATTCGTCTAACACAATCCTAATGCACTCTTCTTGAAAAACCTCATTAGATAAAATCTAGTTTAATACTCAAAGTTATCTCGAAATATAACAATTCTGGGGTAACAACTATTATTGAAATCTTGAGATATTTTCATGTACTTTTTCATTAAATATTTATAAAACATAAAAAAAAAAAAAAAAAAATTCATTATATCCCTTTTTTAATAACAGTTTTTTTTTTTTTTAATACACATCTCTAATCTTATCTAATTCCATTTTATTTTCTTAGACTTATAAAAACTCATATATATAATAAACATAGACTTTTCCATTAGAATTTCATATATAATATATTCTCGAGTCAATGATTAATCTACAAATTGAAATGCACGCTAGCATGCACCTGCTAAAAAAAATTGTGAAGAACTCTTCAATCCACTCCTGAAAAGTTATTAACTTCAATAAACTCAAAAATGTAAATGCAGTTCTTACTTTCACATCAATTTCCAGGAAACATACACAATCATCCATTATTACAGTAATCAAGATACATGTACACTGCGTCACATCTAATAGTGGGGAAAATTCAAAATTCTTCCATGCTTTTCGAAAAACAGCGCTATTTATATAATACAAAAGGCTTTTGGAGAAAAATTTGTAGCACATTAATACCTCCACTTAACTACTAACAATTTAATTAAAAAAAAATTGAGACCAGGTAAAACCATCTGTTTTATATATATACTACAAACGGATTTTGGGGAAAAATGTGTATCCCTATAAATACCTCCAATTAACAACGAACAATTCAATAAAAAATGAAACCTGGCATAATCATCTGCTTTAACTGATGAAAATACCCGAACAACATAAAAGAATACCCTAGTAGAGTCAATTCCCTGCAAGATAAATTAGCAAGCACACTAGCAGCAAGAGAGGGAACATGCATATCATGCATCAAAATTATATGCATTATAATAATCCCTGATTTATACAATTCTTTTGAGTGAATTCTGTGTAAGCTCGTGAAATATTTAATCTTCAAACAAATGGCTGTCAGTCACAGAAGTCAAGATTGAATAGAGCACTTGCCCAGTGAAGAAAACATAATGTTGCCAGAGAATATTGCTTCTTTATTTGCAACTCGAAAGAAATGATGAGACGCTGAAGACTTTTTCAAGGAGTCAAGGAGGTTCGAAGATAGCTGGTGATTTACTGGTTAATCCGTTCACATGACAATATGGACTATTGTTGAGATAGCTGCGTATAAATTCATGACCCTGTATGTTGAATTAGTTGTGAAGAAGATTGGAACAAATCCTCAAAAATGCGCAAAATCCTAGAAAATCAAATAAAAATCAGGCTCAAAGATTTTTCCGAATTTTGCAGAATGCAATAATGCTAATTCCGATTTTGAGTAGCGGTTGGCAGCTATATCCCGCATTTTCCTGCGTATTCCACTGCGTCAGATTCGCTTAGTTGTTGCGAAGAACGGACTAACACTCCTAAATATCTCCAGATCTTAAATTAAAGCCCTATCTCCAGATCTTTAATTAAAGCCCTAACCTTCTCCTCCTCTAAATACCTCCAGATCTTAAATTAGAGCCGTAATCTTCTGCCAGAGCTCTTATCCATGTAAAAGGCAAAATTGTATATATGTAATATCTCCAGATTTTGAGCTGTTAACCAAATCTTCTACCCGAAACCGAGTCTTATGTCAAAGATATTGCCAGAAGTCGAATTTGTTTGATTTGAACGGAACTTGTTTTTATGTTTTTTTTATATATTGTATTTTGGAATATTTTAAACTATGATGGCTACGCTGAATTGCGGCCTCTTTTTCTACCTGCACGATGTAAGCAGAGCATTGAGCTTTGTAAAATGTCGAAATCTGTATAATTTAATTGTGTTGGGGCGAATGGAAATTATTAGCAATTTAATTTATATTTCGGTTCAAGTTTTTTTTTTTTTTTTTCTTCTTCTTCTAGCTATGAATTTTAATATCGCCATTGGAGTTTTCTTTTATTTGTCTGGTGGCAGCGTAGGAAATTAAAACTCCCAAACCATAGCTCCAGTAGCTTCATTTAAAATTTTTGACATGGCATTTTGAAAAGAGAAAGGCTGTGATTGCCAGACATGGGTGTAATCAGTGGATGAAATCCACGACTGCCAGAGACCGTTTTGAGGGTGTATTGACTGCCAGAAGACTGTTCGAGGTATGTAGACTGCCGGAAATCAGTTTTAAAAGTGTAGGACGCAGATTATGTTTCTGTGGGTATAAGGAGGTGATATATACAACCAAATGCAGGGATTCAACAGTCTATTCCAGAATTTCCATTGCAGTGATACGACATCAGACAGCGGAAGGCTAAAATTATTGTTATTCCTCTTTGAAAAACACTTAGTAAATCTTGAAAAATCATCTTCTCAACAGAATGCAATATTCTCTGATATGTAAACACAGAATGCGAAATTTCTCTTATATTTAAAATATCATAAAGAGAATTGAGGGACCAAAAACTATCACCACGTTTAAATTTTTTTATTATTATTGTAAACTGCAGGGAAAATGTTATATTATTTTACAGTTTTAAAAAGAAGGGATTTTTATGTCATAAATATTTACAATTCTGATAGGTGTCACAGATTCTTGTAATTTTATCGTGAACTGCAGGAGAAAGTCATAGAAGCATAAGATTGGACGGCAATTTAGATAGAACACACTCAGAGGAAATTGGGTATTTCAAATGGGAAAGGCCGGCCAAGGGTAAGCAAAATGAAGAGCTCGGAAAGCAGCTTATATTGAAGAGAGAAAAAGAGATTAAAATTCACAGACGAACTCCGAGTATGTGCTGAAGCAGAAAGTGGAAAACGGTTTCTTATTGTCCTCCCACATCCAACCATACTCAGATCAGAGAATAAGAGAATACAAAGAATCAGAAAGGACGTTAAAGTGGGAAGAAAGGCTAGATAACCAACTCGTGATTTTTCTCTCCTTCCTCTGACCAGATAACCAACCCGTGATTTTTCTCTCCTTCCTCTAACAAAGAAAATATTTATGGTGTCCTATGTAACTATGACAAAGCAATCAGCCTTGGTAGATTGAAAGAGAGTCCATATTCCTGCGTTTTGAGAAATATTTTCCGACGTGGTTCAGTGACCACATCTACATAATCAAAGGAAGTTGTGATTCCTTTACTTGAATCAACGAATTAATTGTGATTTTTTTTTTTTTTTTTTTTTTTTTGAAGGTGCAAAAAAATATACAAGAAAATCTTAATACTTTATGGGCCTATAGGTCCTAGAGGTTGAACCTTGCTCTGATACCAAGTGTAGAGGCTCAAATCTATATTTTACTAGAACGCTAGGCTTAAACACAACGAACTCTGACCAGAGATTGACTGGGAGGACATTTACCAGATATGTCACCTCCTAAAGAGGATGAGATCTGGAGGCTACCTGGCCCTGTCCAGGCTCTGTCTAAGAGTACAATAGAACATGACAAAAGACACCAAGGCTGTCCAAAAAGGGGTGTAACTAACTGCCAATTTAAACCATAGTCATACAAGTTTCTGAAAACTTAGTAAAAATGTAACTATTCATACCATAAGCATACAAAGCTGAACACAAGAATCAATTATATCCAAGTTCATAAAATTAGACTTCATACACATATGAAAACATCATAAATAAAAGCGATATAAATAAACGTGTACCGTACACCCTGAAACGAGAGCCAAACTGAACCTGCTGTTTGGCGAGCTCCTTTGATGTCGTCTACCTCCACGCCTGAATGTGTCGTGCTCAAGCCGAATGCAGTGATTCACCGGTTAACCTCCCAGCCTACTCCTTGGGTACTCTCCTTCCCCGCGGACCCCCGAGCTGCAATGGGGTTGTACAAACAAAGGAAAATGCTAGCTGACATAGGTGAGCCTCTCTTGGCTCAAGGGTCCCCTCTCTATAACACTCTGTCTCACCAAACTCAACTATAGCTCATAACCACTCAATTTCGACATAGTCTCCTCCATCCAACAATAGGGTAAAACAAAAAGTCCTCCATTTTTCCCTTCCCTTTCCCTTTCTTTTATAGAATGTTTCATAGGTGACACTTGGAACTTCATGCATAAATAATTATTTTTTATTAACCCAAAATTTGATTATTCACCCACCCATGTGTCATCCTCTCATCAAGACTCTCCAAAATAATTTACTTAATTATTCATTTAAAATAGAAATTTTCCTCAACCCAATAAGAATTCCTATTTCTTCTCCTAGTTGTCTCTTGATTCCCCTTTTCTACTCCTTAATTTGTGTTTATTACCGCAGTTAATTGATAAGTCTAAGACTTGGTCCCCTAAACTACCTCAATTTGCATTTATGATGAATATTCTTATGTTGGCTCTTGTCACATGGAAGTTCTCTAATTTCTCAAATTTTAATTTATTAATCTTATTATAATTCACCACCCTCTTCTCTTAATGAAGTTTTTAATAAATCTTTATACTTAACTCTATGCCCCTCTTTTCCCTTTTTTGCCTAATTAAGTTACTCATATATATTATCCATTTAATATTTTGTTTTAACAAGGAAAGAGTAGAGTTATCATGGTAATTAATTTCTCTCTTCCTATTCCTCACCCTAAGTTTTATTCTTGATTTAATTCTTTTGGTTCTGACCTCATATATCATTTGTTATGAATTAGTAGGATTTCATATATTGATTATATTTATTAGTTTCTTTAATGATGTCGAGGATCGAGTTTAGTCATGCCCTTCAAGAACTTCCATTCGAAGTTCCAAGGGTGCCATGCCTAAGAATTATTTTTGATGCCAAGGGTGCCAAGTCGGTCGTGCCCTTCAAGAATTTCTCTTGAAATTCCAAGGGTGCCACACCACTTGCCCTTCAAGCATCCAGTGGTTATGAGGGGAAAATATATGTGCAACTACAGAGACCCTTATCATCTCGTATGTTGCTTGCTATAGTGAGACTAATGGTGCTGGGGATCAAGGAGTCCGCCTTGATGCGCGCCCCCCAGAAATCCTCGTGAGCGAACCCAATTTGGGACCTGCCCCCACGGCATCATGATCTTCAAGGCGAAGGTGTTTCGACCTTTCCAGCCTAAGTCATGGCGGGAGTGCTAGTAGGTGAGATCAGGGACACTGTCCCACCCCTCCCATGAAATTCCATCTAATTGTACAACCCCATCACCCATATGTGAGTCATTCGGCCAAGCAACTAACATGTCCCTGCAACCATTGACATATCATCAGAGTGTATATACATATATATATATCAAGTTCCAACTGAACTTATAATTTCAAGACAAAATATTAATTCCCATCAAACCAGATGTTGTCAGCTCATCATATGCGAGTGCCTCTGGCGGTTTCCTGTAATACTCAATAATCATCAGTCACCAAGTTTCTTAGTGTTAGCCATCTTCATAACAAAATCATCAACATGACATAGTCATCCACATCATTGTTTATCGTAAACCAAAAGTAATGTAAGCAGACACATTCATCACAACTATCATCATCATAACGTCAATAGAAAATACATATCCATCAAAGCCACCATCATCCTAACACCGACTAGGAAATAAACACATCCACTAATAGTAGAGTGAAGTGTCAGTATCCTCCACCTGAGGTCCTCAAATAATAATGTGTGAGCCTTAAGGCTAAATCATTGTTAATGTCATATCAAGGTCAGAAATATAGAGTGGGGCACTACAACCCGCATCTATTGGGGATTTCTGATTGAGCGGGTGATTATATTATTGAGGATCCCAGATAGTTGTGGCGTAACCATTGGGAGGATCACACAAATCTGCAAGGGAGGTATTTCCGGACAGCTACACAGCTGTTTTCAGCAGCTGGAACGCAAATCAGAAACACAGCCATTCCATGCAGCGTTCTGAGAATATTTCTTAACTTGCCTTATGCAAGTTTAGGTGCCATCGCTCTGATCACCTATTGTACTCCCTTGTATTTACCAGTATAATAAAATGGCTCAGCGTTCTCTTGGCATTCTTTGAGTATCTATTGCATGCTTTATTCACACGCTCTTGTATGTTTGCATTACTGTTATTTCTCCCCTCTAGCATTCCAATTTCTGTACCATTCGTTGTGTTTTCCCCACACTCTTAGACAGAGTCTGGAAAGGGCTAGATAGCCTCTAGATCTCATCCTCTTTTCAGAGGTGAAATATCTGGTAAATTCCCTCCTAGTCCATCTCTGGTTGGAGTTTTCTTGTGTTTTAGAGATATCCCTGAGAAGGGATATTACAATTTTTCATGCCATCCAGATCTCTTTTTTTGAACTAGATTGGTCCTTTGAATTGCATCTTGCTTCATTTCATCAAGCTCATTGAGTTGTTCCATTCTATTCCTTTGTGCTTCTGACAGGTAAAGTCCCAACTTAATGGTTGTCTTGAGAGTTTTATTTGGAACTCAATTGGAAATAAGATTTGCTTCCATAAACAAGTTCATAGGGAGTATGTCCTGTTGTGATTCTCTATGCGGTGCGTAGGCCCATAAATATTCTGGAATCTTTTTTGATCAATCCCTTCTGTGCAAATGTACAATCTTTGTAAGGATTGCTTCAATCACTTTATTAGTGGATTCCACTTGTCCATTTGTGTGTGGATGATATGGAGTATACTTTCTATGCTTGATTTTGTATTCTTTTACTATCTTTCACACCATTCTAGATGTACATTGAGTTCCTTAATCTATCAAAATTTCCCTTGGGGCACCAAAACGAGTAAAAATATCCTAAAAAAGAAATGAAACTACAACATTTTCAGTAGCAAAAGAAAGTTCTTTAGCTTCTACTCATTCAGTGACATAATCAGTGCACACAAGAATATACCTCTTCTGACTTGATGGTGGATTGATTGGTTTGACAAAATATAAAGCCCATTTTTCAGAAGGTTTGACAAGTACTTGGGGTTGTAAAGGAATTTCATCTGAAGGAACAGGTTTCCCCATTCTTTGAAAACTATCACATCTCTTAACATATTCCTTGGCATCCTTAAAAAGGGAAGGCTAATAATATCCTAAGAGAATAAATTTGTAAGCAGTCCTTCTGTCAGAAAACTGTCCTCCACACGGTTTATCATGATATTCTTTTAGTATCTCAGGTATTTCGTCTTCTCTTACACACCTTCGGATAATGAGATTTGGGCCTATCTTGTACAATTATTCATTTATCCGTGAATAAGATGCACTCATTTGAATTATCTTTTTTTTTTTTTTTTCTCTAGGAAACAAATATGATGATAGCTTCCTGTGGCTAAATAGTTAGCAATGTCTACAAACCATGGAGATTTAGTAGATATTGCAAAAATATATTCATTAGGAAAACTATCTTCTACTAGTATATCATTGTTATCATTTTGAATTCTAGACAAAAAGTTAGCAACTATATTTTGTTTTCCAGGTCGATCTAAAATGGTGATATTGAATTCTTGCAATAATAATAACCATCTAGTGATTGTCATTAGTGATTCATTTATTCATTAGCTATATAATTTCAGAATGATCTGTGTGAATGAAAGTTTCATAGGCAGTGATGTAATGTATAAATTTGTTAATGGCATGGCAATAGCTAAAAACTCCTTTTCAGTAACAGTATAATTTGACTCTGCAGGAGTCAATTTTTTACTTGTACAGTAAATAGCATAAGGAGCCAAGTCTTTATGTCCCAATACATCTCCTAGATTTGTTTCTGAAGCATCGGTTGAGATATGAAAATGAAATTTCCAGTTTTGTCCTCTTAAGATGGGTGTTTCATAATTTGTTTCCTTCAAAGTCTCAAAGGCCTTTTGACAATCAAGATTCCAACTGAAGTCACAATATTTTGTAAGCAATTTGAAGAGTGGAGATGAAATTTTTGTAAAGTTTTCTATAAATCTTCTATAATATCCAGTGAAACTGAGAAAACTTCTAATATTTCTTTGACAAGTTGGAACTGCTAATTTGGAAATTACTTCAACTTTAGATTAGTCCACTTTTATTCCATTTCTTGAATATGGTGTCCTAAAACAATTCCCTTAGTAAACATCATAAAGATTTTTGCATGACTTAATGAGAGATTTGTTTCTTTACGTCTTATGAGAACTTTTTCCAAATTTTCAATGGCTTCTTCAAAATAATTTCCATAGAGTGTAAAATCATCCATATAAAATTCCACACAGTCATGGATTAAATTAGAGAAAATACCCAATATTAATCTTTGGAATGTTGTTGGTGCATTGCATAATCCAAAAGGAAGTACTCGGTAAGCATAAGTTCCCCATGGGCAAGTAAAAGTGGTTTTGTCATGATCTTTAGGTGCTACTTGAATTTGATTATATCCACTAAAACCGTCCAAGAATGAAAAATATTTCTTCCATGCTAATGTATCTAGAACTTGATTTATGAAAGGTAATGGAAAATGTTCTTTTAAGGTGGCCTTATTCAATTCCCTATAATCAATACATACTCTCCATTTTCCATTTTTTTAGGAACAATTACTAAAGGTGAAACCCACTGATTGTATGATATTGGATAAATAAGGTTTACATTCAACAGTTTTTGTAGTTCCTCCTTTACAATTTCCCTTAAGTCTGGATTCATTCTTCTATGAAGTTGTCAGATTGGTCTGGAATTTTCTTCAATATATATGTGATGCATGCAAGTTTCAAGGTTAATTCCTTTCATGTCAGTGTATTCCCATGCATATGCAGAAGAGTTTTTTTGTAATGTTTCTATTAATTTCTTTTTTTGGAATTCTCCCAGATTTTTATTCAAATTTAAAGTTTTACTTGGAAAAATATATATTGAAGAATTTCCAAATTCTTCCATAGAATATAAAGACATTTTTCTGGATGATAAATACTCAATATTGCATTGTTCCTGAAAATTTTGACTACTCTCATATTGTGAAGATGATTCATTATTTTCTATTGAATTTAAAATCTGATTTTATTCACTAATTTGAGAAATAGTAAAAATAGGTTGTATGTCATTGTCATCATCCATCCATTTTTCATTTTCTACCTCTATCATTGTTTTTGCTGGTGGGTATAATGTGAATTTTTTCATTGAACTACCATCAGAGATAAACATATCACTAGATATACAACTGATAAAAGTATCAACTGTAGCTAACCAAGTTCTTCCTAAGATTAATGGATGTCCTCCTAAGTTATTCTTGGGGGTTAAAATCATAAACACCAACTCAATATTCCTAAGAATCTAAAGACACATACATGTATTCTAACACACCATCGAGTTTAATTACATATCTATCTGCTAATTGTAATAATTTTGGTGTATATTGAAGATTTGGAAGTCTTAGTTGATCCATATTTTGTTTACTCATGATGTTTATGGTTGCTCCAAAATCGATCAATGTGTTTGGGATTTCAATACCATTAATGTGTGCCTTCACAATGGGACTTCCTGAATCCAAATATTTTTGTATTGTAGTTTTTTCCATCATGGTGTCTGCAATTTTCCCAACTAATTGCATTCTTTTTACTTCTTTCCTTATGCTTATGGGTTTCTTTATACTCAACATTCTTATTTGCTTTGAAAGGATTGGAATTTCTTTGATAGCTTATAACAAAAAAATATTTATACATACATTCTTCATCTCATCTAACACATCATAATCAACCATCATGATTTGTTTTTATACCCCTTTATCAATTTGTAATCCTTTAGGGAAAGGAGGTTTTGAGATATATACCGAAGGTTTTTCTATAATGGGAGTTGAGTTTATTGGTGTTTCATGTGTTTGTTTTTGAAGATTTTCATTTTGGTGAAGAGGCGTCTCTTCATCAGAATTATCATATTTTTCTTTTTCCTGGATAACAACAGATGGTAATTTATTTTCTACTATTCTACCAGATATTATTTGGACATTATTAAGATCTAGTGGAGTTATCATATAGGTTTGAAAATTTTGATCCTCCATGTTGTAAACAGGTTGTGCATTTTTATTGTTTGGGTTTGGAAGTGGTTGAGCAGGCAATTGATTTGGTCTTTGTAAAAATGGTAATGAAAGTTGAGGATTTTGATTTTGAAACTGAGGTCGTGGTTGTTGACTATATCGAGGAAAATGTTGTGGTGGAAAGTTTGGATAAGGTTGTGGATACTGGTGATATTGAGAGTATATACCATAAGGATTTTTCCATCCTTGTGTCCAAGGTTGGGATTAAGACCAAGGCTGTTTCCATGGCATTAGTGTAGTCCAGTTATTTTGTGGGGGTTGAGTATACATCTGAGTGTTGAAACCATGAGTTTGTGATCCTTGCCATGGTTTTCTAGCAACAAAGCAAAGAGGATATATCTGATTTGGAATCATTTCCTCCTAGTAGACAAATTTTAGACCTGGGATGGAAGGCCACTTCTTTGTTTCATGCTTTTCTGTACATATAACACAGGTTTCTACACTTTTCAAATCATGAGGGCATTCTCTTAAGGAATGTTTCTTTCTGCATTTAGGAAAAAAGAGAGACAAGGCATCACTTTCAACTCTTCGCTTGTTTTGTAATTTCAAGGTGTCTATTTGTTCACTAAGAATCCCTAAAATATATGTTTTAAATTCATCAATAAAATTGTCTATTTCACCCTTACTTACTGTTTCAGCTGCAGATTTATTGATTCTAGAGAGTACATGATATCTTAAGTTATTTCCAAATCTTGATTTACCTCTTGAAAGATGTATGCATAATTCAGAAATTTCTGGTAATGATAGATGATAAATGTCTCATTTTCCCATCATGTTAAGGATATCTATCCATTCATCTCCAATGGATTTTAGTAGGGGAGATTTCAAAGTATCTTGATCCAAATTTTCCATTTTAGCCCTTTTTAGATTATAACTGAGTCTTTCAATTAAATCCTCCAGATTCTCATATTCTCTTTGCATCATCTTAAAGACTTCATCTTTTCAGTTATGAGGTATGCAGTAATCCTTGTATTTTAATAAGAATAATTTTTTCATTTATTTCCATGTTCTAATAGAGTGTGTTATTAATCCCCTAAACCATTTCAATGTTGCATCCTTAAGGGTAGCTAGAAACAATTTCAATTTTTGAGAATCGAGTAGGTAGTCATATGATCTACATAAAACTTCGAATTCAAAAAGAAATGTTTCCGGATCCTCACTTCTTAATTCATGGAAGTTGAAAGGATAGAGGGTGAGATATTTTTCATTGTGGCAGTAGTATCTTCATAAAGTATAATCCAATAGGATATGGATCTATTTTTTTTTCTCCCATATCTCCTCTACCTTCACCTCTTACTCTTCTTCCATATCTTCCTCTACCTCTACCTCCACTTCCAATCCTAGGTCCACCTCCTCCAATTATTAAATGTTCAGCATTGTTGTGTACTTCTCTTTGCCCTTCCCCAACCATTGTAGATTCTTCTGAACTAATATAAGATTCCAAGATTGGGATTGTTTGTTCTTCTTATAATTCTTTTGGTTCCTCTATCAATGGTATATTAAAGAAGATTTCTTCTTCATCTTCCTCACTAGGGATTTATAGTTCTTGAGCTAAAATTTGTTCTCCAGTAGAGGTTAGGAAAATTACACCTTATGTTGGGGATGTATGGGCTTGTTCTTCTACAACTGTTTCAGTTGATGAAGTTGGTGAATCCATAGGTGGAATTTCTGATCTTAATACCTCCGGAAGTCTATGTCTACCTGCTAAAAATGGTATGCGAGTTTGGGTGAATGGAGTGGCACTACAAGGCCTTGATGGGGTGAGTGTTGTTGTTGGAATTAAGCTTCGTCCTCTAGCTACAAATATACCCCTAGAATCTCTTTCTCTACGCATGTCATTTTCTTAAAAAAAAAAAATTGTTTTGTTTAAGAGAGAAAAGGTTTCTATTTACACTTCCCAGGCAATAACGCAAAAATGTTTAGTCAATTTAATGTTCTTAAATTGCTATCATAAATTATCGACTCGAGTTGGTAATCTTGTGAAGTGCAAGTGCAGTACATATGCTAGAAACTTTTCTTTCTTATTTTATTATGATGATTTTATATGTGAAGATTGTTTTTGAAGATGTCCTAAATGAATTTAAGAAATTGAACTATAATTCATGAGAGAAAACTAAATCAAAGTGTAACTGTGCTTCTAAAAACTTTTAAAAAGAATCATAATTAATTTATCTGTTAGTAACCAGTGATGAATTTGAGAAAACTTCAAAATTATGGAAAAAGAGGCAACATTAATATTTTTGTGTCTTTTTGGAATTTTTATGTGAATGAAACTTGAATCAAGGAATTACTTGGAAAATATTTACACTATTATGCCCAGAAAGGAAATTTATAAATCATTGTTTAGAAGTAAGACTATTTAAATTTACAAAAATAATTTAATTGAAAACTAAAAAGGAAATTCTAAATGATGTTTCTCAAAAGAATAACTAATCTACGACAAAACACTCTTGCATAAAAGAAACTATGATTATCTCTGTGTTATGTCTATTCAGAAAAAGAAACTACATCAAATGATAATAAAAAAATTACTTGAGCATCTATCTTAGCAAGATAAAATTCTGGAAATGATTATAGCATCTAATATAATGACAATTAAATCAAGCACCTATGTTAAGAAATTTTTGAAATGCTGATAACAATTAATGTAATGAAAATGATAAACACAACATCTATACAACAAAATCTGGAAATAATTTCAATTTGTAACTTGAGAAACGAAATTAAAAGAAATACATTATGCTACGAAATGCGATATAAACTGATAAATAAATACGAGCTATGAATAACATCTAAGAACAAACAAAAATAAATCAAGACCTCTTCTATTGCAGGGGCCCTCCACAACCTATGGCTTCAAGTCTTAAATGTTACTAACTGTGCATTGAAACTCTAGAATGCTTCTTCATTTGATTTGGAAATAAAACAAAGTTTACATGAAATTACAGTCATGCAATAATTCACACTTTTCCACACAATTACTAGCCCGATATTTATAAAAGCTTATCATAACTACCTTGAGGATTTCACACCTATCTAAACTAGAAAATTTTATATCGAATTCTAAAACAAAAAGTAAAACTTTGTTGCTTTATGATTTGCTATGTGGCAGAGCAAATCGTGAAGCATGATGGCTTTAAATTCCTCTCTTGCTTGATTCAGTACCTAGTTGATCGCACCTTTGCTCGCAATTTTGGGTGATTTCCCGCGTGATTTGGGCTAGATGGATAAGATGGGATCTATGATAAGATTATTTGTCATCTGCCCATATATTTCGCTGATCTAACACCTCATAACCTATCGAACCATGGCAGTGGCTACAAAAACATCAATCAACTGCAGAATTGCATTAATTCCGTAGCTAATGCATATTTTATTCTAATAATAAGTAACAATTGAAAATATGAAAAATATGTCATCATAATACTTTACCAAGTCAAAATTTGTAGTCTAACACTTTTTTGAGCTATTGATGGTGACAAAAAGAAGGAAAATGAGTGAAAGGACTATCAAAATTGAGGCAGCCTTGAGGCTCTACACCAACAGTTATGGGGCATAGCCAGTAGAGCTTGCGTAAACACCTCGCAGAGGCTCACACAAAGCTTGTACAAGAAACTAAATTTGCCAGTTTTTGGAGTTGGGAATAGTGTGGTGTTGAGGTATTTTCCTCAGATATTTTGGCCATGTTATTTTTCTGATTGGATAGCCAGCCGATCATCCATAGATTGTACTGAGAATTTCACTATTGCATAAAAATAAAACATTCATCTGTTGCATCAATTTTTTCTGCATTGGGTTTTTCTGGGGAAATTTTTCCCAAAATAATTGTCAATTTTATTGTGTGCATGCCAAAATTTTCTCAGTTTCCAAAATTTTATTTTCCGGTGTGTTTTTATAGTGAAATAGCAGTTGTGATTTTATTTGTTATTTGACATAGAAAATAAAATTCACTTAATTTTGATCAATTAGAAGAATAATTTCCAGTTGTTGCAATAGATTTAAATTTTCACATGGTATTAAAGCAAGTTTTATTAGATAGGAAGCTCAGGGGCAGAGGGAAGAAATCATCTAGATTCATGGGAGTCTGGAAGTTCGATTTCCAGGTCAGTGCAGGGCCTATCCAAGTAGTGTGAATCGATGGACAGGGGTTTTCCAGATGCAGGTGGCCGTAAAAGTTCAAATTTGACTGAAAGTGATTCCAACAAGAAACATGGGAAGCATATCAATATTTTCACAGAGCAGATTCTTGATCTGGGCGTAGTTGTTTTTGCAATAGTTTCGTAGTTGTATAATAATGTTGGGTGAAAGAGAAATTGCACACACTGATGTTTTTTTCTCAGAGGCCTTCCGGATTTATTTTTCTGAATATATTTCTTGATTCCCAGTTGTAGAAGGCCATGCGAGTTTGCTAGAATAGCCAATTCCAGTTGTTGGGATTGCATTTCATGTGCTAGTTTCCAGAAAAGGACATCTGGAAGGTTGAGTGAGTAGTCTTAGAAATTAGCTGAAGGCAGAGTGAGGAAAAAATAGAAGTTTTGAAATTTCTAGAAGGGAGTGTGAATTGCAAAATAGATAGCCAAGCAAGGGAGGAGATTCTTGTTTATTTTCCCAGTTGTGAGTTTTGTCGGAAATGGCCTCAGCAGAACTTCGTGATCAAGATAGGTTAGATGGTGCATCTAAATACATTATTTGAAAGGCCAATATGAAGATTCTTAGAGATGAGCATGGTCTGAAGATGTATGTATAAAGAGTTGTAGCAAAACCTACAGACCCACAACAACTAGAGAATTTCAGGAAGGGGATGGCTAAGGCGAAGCAGTTGATCCTTGATGGAGTTTAAGATCATATAGTCTCACACTTAGAGGCTAATAATATGGCCAAATAAATGGGGGATGCTCTCGCAACACTATTTTAGAATCATTTCGAAAATTGGAAGATGTTCCTGAAGGAGAAGCTGGGGATCACTAGGATGCAGAAGGGAGAAGAAGTTACCCCCTACCTCATTAGAATTCTATCCATAGTATTCATTCACCCATGGTATGTATCCACCCATGGTTTCATCCACACATGGAATCTACCCATGGTATTGTAAATGGAATCCACCCATGGTTTTCACCACCCATGGTATTCATCCACCCATGGTATTTACCCACCCATGGAATTTACTTGTGGTATTGTAACTAAAAAATGCTATAAGTAACAAGTCACATCTTGTAAAAGGACAGATTTTCCACCACAATGTATCCCTTACAGTTATTCTTTGTTTTAATAAAATTTCTTTGTGGATTTATTTACTGTTTTTTCTCTCATTTTGTTGGCATTTCAATTTTTTAGATCTTGGGCCCTCCCCCCAAGATCCGGATCAGTGGTATTAAAGTCAGGTTACGAATCCATGGGAATGAGGGTTTGAAGCATATTTTAGTTTCAACATTTTGCAGCCTTCTTTAGAAAACTCCATGCAAGTTCCATGACCTCCACGGAGCACTTTTTTGGGCAAAGAGAGAAGATTTTTTTTTTCAATATTTTGTAGGAATTTTTTGGGCAGCGATTTTGTAGAGCAGATATGAAAATATTGGTACAAAATTTTTAGAAACAAATAGCAGATCTGGATTCCTTGAGAAAAAATAACCAATTTCGAAAACAAATCAGTTGAATTGGAGTCCAGATGAGGGAGATATCGCTGATTTAAAATCAACGTTGCTGTAGAAAATTTTCTGACGATAATTCGTAGACGATGGCTCTCTTGTCATTTTTTGCAGTTTTTAGTGAAAAATTTCAAAGAAATGATTATATATCTGAGCTCCCCTTGAAAAATCACCTAATTTAAAAAAATAAATCGGTCGAATCAAAGTCCGGACGAGGGAGTTATCACTAATTTAACATTAGGTATTTTTTTTTATAGAAATTTTGTGATGGCATGACAATTGCAGCGTGAATACAAGTTTATAAAGTCTCCAAATAGCGATTTCAAACAAATGGGAAGATGCAGAATGATAATTCTCTTTCCAAAAATAGGTTATGATAAAAATTCGGAGTTATATTGATCGTGTTATGCCCATTTTAAATCTGGAGTAGCATTTAGAGTGGGTTCCATTTGGAGACGTGCCCTCCCACCTAGCTTTAGTAGGCACCTACTTCACATTCATCAGTTTTAGCATAGAAAAATTTGGCTTGGGTTCTTTGGAGACATTCCTTCCCACCCTAGGCTATGTAGGGACCTGTTATTTCATCAACAGTCAATATCACGGTTATGGGTCAACCACGCAAAATCCTTCTCATCAATGTCCATTTTCTAAGCCGCACACTGTTAGTATCACAGTTGGTCACAAGATTTACAAGGTATCTCTATCCTCGGATCTTCATTTTGATGGTTCTGGGTCATCCACAAACCCAGTACACTTCATTGAAGTCCATTTTCTAGGCCACACACTATTAGCATCACAGTTGGTCACAAGCATTACAGGGTATCTCTATCCTTGAATCTTCATTTTTCATGGTTATGGGTCATCCACAAACCCACACTTCATCGAATTCCATTTGCTAGGCCACACATTTTCAGTATCACAGTTGGTCACAAGCATTATAGGGTATCTCTATCATCGGATCTTCGTTCATCACGGTTATGGGCTAACCACACAAAACCATTCTCTTAAGTGACTCTTCATATTTAACAAAGGCTTCTCAGGAAGGAATTTCATGCAATGGGGATCATTTCTTCTTAAGGAAGGAAGAATGATTTGAATGGAAAGTGGCCTACACCCACTGTATTCATCCACCCATGGTATTGTATGTGGCATCTATCCATAGTATTTGTTATCACACATAAATTTTTAATTTTTATTAGGGTCACTCACCTAAGTTTCATTCTGTCTCATAAGGTTGGTCCATCAAATTGATAAAAAATTCATGAAATAAGTCTTTATCCTAAGTCCAAAAAACTTCATTAGTCATGTCATCTCAGTGATATCTTTCAAATCCAAGTTAGGTTCACATGCATTGGTTTAAAATTAATTTTTTAGCCACATATATGATTTTTCACAATTCCGTAGTGAATTATATGCAAAATAGGAAGATTTTGCTATGAAACTACCTAACAATTTCGTAGTGACTTTGAGGATTTCTCTGTCTTTTTACTTTTTGAGCAGTCAACTTCAAGAGAATTTTTTGGGCAAACAAAGGATAATTATAAGAAACCAAGAGAGTTTATTGTCAAGCACAAATCAAAGAACATTAACCTCTTTCATGTTTCTCAAAGGTGCTACAAATTGGGAGATTCAAAGATGTTTTTCGGCTCTATTTTGAGAATGTGCCTTTTTCCTGTTTGAGACATGCTTTTAAAATGCAGTTCCTGGACATATAGAGATGTTTTTCAAAAATACAAGAGAGGATTTTATTCAACATGAACCGATCTAAGAAAACCTCCTTCGGTTTTTTAACATCTATCAAGTATCTGGAGATATGAGATCATTTACGAGCCCTAAATTTCAGAAAAGACAACTCTATTTTTATTAATAGAGGAACTTGTTGAAGGTGAAAATGTTGTTTCTTGAGGAGGACAAGAGGTAGTTTGAACCTAATTTGCCTTAACATACTTCGTCATATCATTTTGTAGACCCAAAAAGTGAAATTGTGAAGAAAGGGGAGGATTTTGGGTTTTTTCAGAAAATTAGGCAATTTCGTAGCGAAGCTCGAGCTTGAAGGCCATATTTTGCTACGAAACTGTTGTAGGTGAATTTTTACTTAAAATCACAGCTATGGTCAAAATCAAAGTGGTAAATTTTTTGTATTTAGCTCATTATTACCAAGGAAGATCCTCCAACAGTCATAAAGGTCAAAGGTTATGCAAAATGTGGATTTTGGAGTTTGCTACAAAATGAGCGCTATGAAATTTTCTGTACATGGTCGTTTTAACAGTCAACTTCAAGTTTTATTTTTGACCAAATGAAAAAGGATTTTGGAAATATGAAAGATTTTTTTTTTTAGCACAGGCCCATCTACAAAAACCTCTCTCATTTTCTGCAAATCCATCAGGGTTTGGAAATTATACATTCATCTTTGAAGCCTATTTTTTAGAATTTTCACTAACCAAATTTATGAAAAAATTGTAAAATTTGACTTGGAGGAGGTCCAACTCAGCATCCACGTGGCATATTGACACACCATCACTCCAGTACACTCAGAATAATAGTTGGTTGCAGTTGATAAGGGTTGTTAAATGGATTTGTTGAAACATTTAATGAAAGAAGAGTCCCTTTTGTATTCAAACTCTACAAAACAGAAATATCCCTAAGAAGTCTCCAAGTGATGTAATCATATTTGAAATAG
Organism: Pinus albicaulis; assembly: GCA_034641835.2. Lineage (NCBI taxonomy): Eukaryota > Viridiplantae > Streptophyta > Pinopsida > Pinales > Pinaceae > Pinus > Pinus albicaulis. The sequence continues at coordinate 1,628,457,634 of CM076581.1, forward strand.
GTATATGAGGTGGGAATTTGAATCTAGAAAGGTGGAAAATCATTTGTATGAGTCCTCACTCTATAGATGATATAGTTTTAGAGTTAGAACGGGTTGGAGAATTCTTTTGACACAACTACTATTGTAATTTTTCAAATCAGTAATAGCCAAACAACGACTATTTCCTACTTCACCTTAGATTCTTGAGATGTTTCAATGAGTTTATGTGTTTCTTTTATATCTTGCTTCTAGTAGTATTGATGTTAAATCACTCAAAATTCATGTTATGCATGCTCTGACTTCCTTTTAGCATTGACTTATTGATTATTCCCATGTGTTGATGTTGTTCATCATTGAAACAGAAAAAGCCTCAGTTTCCATAAGTAGGAATGTTTGCTATTGAATTCATTTTACTAACTCCATGAGCCCAATAGTAGTTGAATATTTCCCATTTTTCATCTGCAATCAAATACATTAAGACACTCACAGAGTTAGCCATATGTTTTAAGACCTAATTGTGAAAATCCTTTGATAAGTTGAGAGAACCCTCTCAGGCTGAAGAGGCTAACCCTCAGTCACAAGTTGGTTTGAAAGAGTTACTCTAATTTTTCTGGTAGAGCAGTCCATCAATATCGATTTAGAGATAAAAATATTCATTAACCCATGGTTTCATACACACATGGAATTTACCCATGGTATTGTAAATGGCATCCACCCATGGTATTCATCACCCATGGTATTTATCCACCCCTGGTATTGTAAGTGACATATGCCCATGGTATTCATTCACCCATGTTATTTACCCACCCATGGAATTTACCTATGGTATTATAACTAAACAATGTTATAAGTAACAAGTCACATCTTGTAAAAGGGCAAATTGTCCACTACAATGTAGCCCTTACTGTTATTCTTTGTTTTAATAAAATTTCTTTGTGGTTTTATTTACTGTGTGTTATCTCATTTTGTTAGCATTTCAAAATTTCAGATCTTGGGGGCCTCCCCCCAAGATCTAGATCAAGGATTATGGCAGATAGGTCAGGTTTCCCAAGCTTCCCATAACCCAGGATACTCTAACCCACAAGCACAACTCTGTACTCTAGAATCCAATTCTAGGAATTGTTTAAAATATGTAGTCAAACAGAGAATCCAAATATGGCTTCACAAGTCCTATGAGAGGGCCTTCTCTCATCCTTACAACCCTTCTTCTCACCTCAAATAACTCACAAGATATTCACTCTTCCAATGATACATCGACCAGGCCAAACAAGCTTCAAAACTCATAGACAGCTCTGAAAACTCCTATAGGTGCTACAAAATATTTTCGTAGCATTTCTAGAAACGTGTCTTTTCAACTTCCGGGGAGGTGCAATGACTTAGGTTGGTTCCTAAACACCTCTACATGGTATTAAATTGTCTCCCAAAATTCCACATGACTTCAAACACCTTTCTTTTCCTGGATTACACTCTCACTCAAACTAACCAAACATAAACAAATCTGAAATGGTCTTGAGTGCATTAAAAACAGGGTTCTCTAGTTTTCCTATTGTAACAACACATTGATTACCAATAGAAACACACAACCACTATTCACAAAATTCTTATACAAAATTTACTACAAGAATCCCACAAAGGCAAATGGGAAACCTCACCATACACTTCACCAATCGAACCAGTGAAATAGGTATTAATGCAAGTACTCTATTTTTTTGTAACAACACTCAACTTACACACATTTGCACAACAACCACCCCATCATTGGTTTGGAAAAAACTACAACGAAATCCAAAGCTGCATAAACTCATGCACACATCAGTTAAAGTCATGAAGCATCAACTCTTAACATCAATTAGTTCTTCGGATTGGAGGGTATCAACAACACGTCGCTTTTACAACACCTATCTGACAGCGCAACAGATTAATAGTGAAAACACACACCAATGTTCAGACCAACATCGTATATACTAAACACATTAGCCACAACTACGCATCAGTATGAAGTTACAACTTCAGACACTCATGGGTAAACATTCCAACTTCAAATTTCATCTAAGCCAAAGCATCAATTTGACATAAATATTCTTAATAAGTGCAGATAAACAAATTCATTCATAGTGGAAAGACAATGAAAATAAACAACACAAAGGCATATAAACAAGCTATTCATTAACCAAATTCACCATACAATAAACTGCTAGATACACAATGTATGCATGTGCAACCCAGGGCTTTCATCCTCTGCCTCTCCTACTAGAGATGGAGCTTCCCCTCTCTACCTCTATTTCACTTCTACCTACTCACTTCTCAAACACTCATTTATTTATAAAGAAATCTAACATGGGTAACCAAGAGTCACAAGTGATGATTCATTTCCCCTTCTCACAAAATAAGGAAACTAAAATTACATTTACATTAGGAATATTTCCTCCAACTTATTCTAAAAACAAAACTCACATCCTAATGAGAATTATACAAATAATTTAAAATCCCTCTCGGGATCATCATGTGACGATCCCATCATAGTGGCAAGCTTCAATCTAGTCTTCATCGAACTTTGTGCTCCATCTATGCACCTGCATCAAAGGACCTGTCGAAGGCCAAGTTCTTCAGGTGTGGTGAGTGTTTTCCTCTGAGATATTCTAGGTCAATTAATCATGCCAGAGAATCTATAAGTTTTTGTTTGTTTTAAATTGGGTTTTTGGATGACCAATGTATTAAGAAATTACAAACAGATGTATTTAAACTTTTGATGATATTAACTATTAAGAAAAGAGTTGTTAATTTACTTCAAACGGTGATTTAAGATTTCATATGTGAAGGCAGAAATTGTAAGATAGTATGACCAGTTAAATATTCAAATTGAATGTTTAACTTAACGTAAGTGTGAAATATTGTCAAACAATGTTTAACAACTTAACAAAACATATTTAACATTATGAAGATTACTAGCAGTTAATTGATATAGAGGGACTTATAAAAACATATAGTTCAATAATTCACTCTCTAAAATGGATTATAACTTCAGAGGATTTAAGATAGAATGAAGCACACCTTTTTCTTACCTAGTTATCTTCATAAACATCAAATATATGCGGAAAAAAAAAGTGAAATGTATACTGGAAAAATTACAAGGGAACAAATTGACTGAAATAAATCCATAATCCTTTTATTATAATCAATGATCAAATCTCATACACTTATGCTTACAAATGCTCATCCAATGGTGCAAACCTTAATAACTCGAATGGAGTGTTAATTATACTAGTTTCTATCACTTATAATTATCTAAAACTGATTACAAAAATAGTATCAAATTGTAGGAAAACAAAACTAATGAGTGATCCATCATTGTGTTTGAGGAAACAACTGATGATGTGGCCCAAAAATTATTGTTGTGTTGGCATGTCGTTGGAGCCAAAAAGTTACTCGATGGTTTCACATAGGTGATCTCATCTTTCCTCACTTGGAATTTCCATATTTTCCAATTTCATGAAAACTTCATCTACTTCTGTGTATCTTTCAAAAGTACGCTTGTTGATGAAGAGATGTTTGATTTCATTTTTAATTATAAAATCAAAATCTAAAGCTTCCAGAAAATCTTTCCCTATCATGTGGCCTTTAATTCCAGCAAAATTTTCTTTGTCAATGGCAATGGTGTAAATATTTTTGTAGTACTCCTCCAAGAAGACCAGTTTGTCATTAGGAGCTACTAGTCTAGGCAATCTCCTCTGGTTCAACAGATTAAACTTAGTGTGAAATCTTTGGACAATAATGTCCAAAGTTTGACACTTAGTTTCTAATTGGTTCTGCAAGTTCTTTTTCTGCAATACTTTCTTGATTTCTATGATAGTATTTGTTTTGTCAGAAATATTGATCTTCTCCAACTCTGCCCTGCTTTTGAGTTCAGTATTTTAATTATGTCTGATGCCTCTATTGGTTTCTGCTTAAGTTCAGAATTCTCTTGTTCAATGACTATCATGCATCTATTAATTAGTTCCTCCTACTCAAAAATTATTTGTATGGATGGCCATCCTTCTGTCATTGCTTGGCTTATTTCTGTCTAGATACTCTCCTTGGCTTGGCCAAGGTATTTTCCATTAGAAGCTAACTTTCTAGCTTATGAACCTTTAGTCCCAGTCTGTGAGACTTTTGCATTTCTTCCATGTACAGGGTATCATTTTTTATATTCTGAGTTTCCAAGGCCTTGAATTTCTCCTGCAACTTCTCATTTTTTTGTTTCTGTATTGTCAAATCTTGTACAAGTCTAGCTAAATCACATGTTGTTGATGTATATTCCATTGTTTTTTATGAAGAGATAGGCGTTGTACCTGCAACTGTAATTGGTACTACTGCAACTAGGATCAAAGCAAGTTGAGCTGACTGATCTTTTTCCTTAATCAATCCTTTAATCTGCTCCTCCATTTTCTTTATTTAAATTTTCTGCTCAATGATGAGTTTGAGCATCTCTTCTTTGTTATGTTCACTCTCCTCTATTTCCTTTGTATGGGAGTCTTCTCTGAAGGGCAGCTTTAGTTGTTTTCGCAGAGCTCCAATGTCTACATTTTTTTTTTTTAAAATTTATTCTACAACTTTACAATCCTTTGGGTCATACCCAATCTTGACCACAATGTCTTCTAAAGACTTTAACTTATTGTATTTAGCTAAAGAGTATAGTTTTTCTATTTTAAGTTGTGACTGTACATTTCAAAATGATGTTCTTAACTTTGATAATGATGTTCTTAACTTAGAAAAAATCATAGCTGTATTAGTCATGGTAGAGAAGAGCATCTCTCCAGACTGTCTATGCATGTCCATTTCATATATTGGTTGAATCTGGTTTGCATCAAATGAGAAAATGGTCTTCTTATAATGAGATGGAGACATAGGAAAAGTAACATGGGCTTGTAGGAAAGCCATATGCATACTTCCCTTTTCACTGTCAAAAGCAGTGAGTAGTCTATGCTGTGATGTGGAACTCTGCTTCCAAAACTGACTATATACATTGGCCTTCAAGACTTCATTTTTTTGTTTAATCTCCAAGAATTTGGAGAATATGTTCTGGTCATCTGATGAACTCGTTCCTATTGATTGGATGATATCCAAAGGTTCTTGAGAGGCTGAAGAAGATGATGGAGTATTAGGAACACTCCCTCCTACTGATGTGGACACTTCTGGATCTCCCAAATCTATAATTTTTGGCTCCTTTTGACTCTTCTCTATAGAAATTGTATTCTGCTTCTTTTTCTAGATTATGAATTCTCTGACCAAATCTATAGTGTTTCTTCCCTGGACCTTTTCTGCTGTTTTCTTTGGGAAATTGGAGTTTTCAAATTAGAATTGGAAAGGATATGTTCCTCTACTTCCTGCAATGTATTTTCTATCCACTGATCTCGATTCATGAAATTTTCAATTTCAGGCCTTGGTTTATGATTATATGGAGTTTTTTTCAGTTCAACTCTTAGGTTTGAAATTATACTGAAAGGGTGATAAAACCAGGTGAAGCTTGGATGGAAATTCATCCTTTTAAGGATATGATCTGCCTCAATGCCTACTGATCTGGTATTGCAAATGAAAGAATCAAATTTCGACTTAATCTTGAATTATGATTTCCTCTTCCCTGAAACAAAATGTAAATCATCCATATTAATCATTTTCCTAATATATTCCAAAGGGACAATTCTCATAGGAACATATTTGGGAAATTTGTATGGTGCCAAATCACAACCATACACTCGAATGAAGGATTCTTTTGATGTCCCGGCCAATTCTGGGTTATTCCGGATGCTAAGAAGTTGTGCAAATGGATGGATGAATGAATTAGTGAAGTCTGAAAAAAGAGAATATATCTGAAATTGATCTGACCAGTTCTGTCCAATGAAAAACTGATTGGTTAACTCCCTATTCATCCTGCTTGTTCAATGTAATAAGAAGTGAATCTCCTTGTTGAAATAGAAACATGTGAATAAGTACAGAGTTGTAATTAAACATTCCTTGGGTTGTTAAATTCATCAATTGTTCATGCATATTATCAGCTAAAATTACTGTAATTATACATGAATGCAGGTTGATGATCTTTAGAAAAGACAGAGAAATAGTCAAGGGACGAGTTTGTTAGAAAATTATATATTACAGAGAAATGCAACACATAAAATATGCGGAAACACAAAAACAAAAAACATATAAAACAAGAGAGACACAGACATACATGGTTCACCCAATTTGGGCTACGTCCACCCTGAACATCCAGTCCTTCCCTTTTATTATCCAGCAAAATGAAGAGACACAATCTACAACAGATTTGATATAATATCCTATGTTCTCTATCACAGTCTCCCTATTTGTTTCTCTCTCTAAGAATACACATACAATACATAGCCGCAATACAATTCCCTCATACAAAACGAGGGGTTGCCTTCTAGGGAAAAAAACCCTAAATTAAACAAAACTTCTACCGTTGGATCATCTGTCTAATGAACGACCTAGATTGACTAGAAATTACAATACTCTTACAAGGAAATTTTACATATGTTTTTAGCTTCGGGGGCGCTGCCCTCGAAACCCCCTGCCAAGGGGGGGCTCCATAAATTCGCAGCCACCCCCCTGGACCCCCCAAGCAGCGTTCAATGACGGGTGGCATTTCCGCCCCGTTAAGAATAGGGATCCAATGTTATGATACATCTAAATAAAGAATATAATCAGGATCCACACACAACAGGGTTCATCTATTGTTCTGTCATCTCGATATCCTAATAAGCATGAAAGTAATGAAATGATGTGTTTGGTAGCTTTTGGAAACATGGAGGATGGATAAGGTGGGTTTTTCTTTGGTAATTCAACATCCTTAGGAAGGAAAGCCTCATAAATTTGGGCTCTCTGAGGGAAAGTGAGTTTATGATACAACTCCATAAGAGCTGCTTGGGAGAAAAGGCTTATAGAGTCATTTTGAGGGATCAATAACATGTTGTTTATGGTATTTGGGGTGATGGATATTAGAATGTTTCCATTCTAAGTCACCATTTCTCTTTTGATAGAAACATACCTGGTTTGACACCAAGTGACCAGGTCTGGGAAGTCATGGGTTTGGGGGAATGAAAAGGGAGGCAAAGGGAATTCCCATAGCTTGATGTCATCTTGCTGATCCAGGTACTTATGTTTCAGCCACAGGTGCAATTCATGGAATTTGAATTCGCACACTGTGTCAATGATTTTAAAGTATGAATTAGCAAGGGGGACGTGGTCGAGATCGACCAGGGTAGAAGCAACAGAGTTTTCCTCAGAAGTTGGCGTTCAAGTTTTTCCCTTGGGGGCCATGTTTTCTGTAGAGGGAAAACAAGAAGAAGAAGAATGGTAATTCCTGCAAGTAATAATCTGTGTGGTACAATGTCAAAAGTGTGAACCAATGGCGCAATTATGCTCTATAATACCTGCAATTCAACACCAAATAGTGAATGAAACAAAGTGGTAAAAGGAAGGGTGAGTTTTTATTTATAACAGTGGCTTGGATTACCGTTATGGAATGATTGTTGGAAATGTGACCGTAGCGGTTTAATTCCAACGGTACAGGATTTGGGGGCAATGAAACGGCTAGGCAACGGCTAAGGGAGCGGGTCTAATGGGACAGAAGGAATAATGGTAAGGGAGCAGAGTTGCAACATAATGTATAGGTGGCAGTATTTTATTTGGTGTCAAGAAATGGTCAGGAGGAAAATTCAACTAACCATTAGCGGGAGTGGAAACCATTGTCGGAAGGAAAGCGGAATTCGGAGGGGGTAGGTGGCGGTAAAAGGTTTTGAGCGAGGGGGGTGTGCGAAGTGTTGTGGAGGCGACACGTAAGGAAGCCTTTTGCCATCGGGAAAACTGCTTTTTGGACCCCACCCCCCTCCCCTCGCCATTAACGAGAAATGGGCTAGGGGAGTGAGAAAAGGCTTCCCCGCCATTGATCTAAATGGGGAAGAGATCTTCCCTTGAAAGTTTCTTGGGAGATAATCATGGTGCGACAAATATTTTTGTCTTTTAGAGGAATTAGGATAAAAACATGTGCTTATTTATTACAATTAAGTTTAATTACTTAATGAAGCAATTAACATAATTAAAACACATTTTAACTCCTAAATTAAATCTTTGGTGCATTTAAACAAGCAACCATTCTTTTATTTTCTTTTATTCAAACTAGCAAACCATTTCTTTTATTGCTATACCTAACATTTTCTCAATATTTTGCCTTCAATTTTTAGGGCAACTATTCCTATCATTTTCTTGATATTAATAATTTATTTACCATGAGTCCTAACATTTTTTTTTTTGTCTATTCATATCCAAACTTAACATTTTCAAATTTTCAAATTTTTCTAAAAATACTACCTTATCAAAACCAAATAATGTTACAACATCGGCTCCAACTGGGGATTGCTTCCTCTTGTATGATGCAGAGAACAAGCAGATCCAAGTGCCTTCTCCTCGAGATAATGGAGTCTTTGTTGTGAAAACAAAGATACTTGAAAATTTAAACAAACTGGTATATGTATAATGATGAATGTGAAAGATTCTTTTGCATCTTCAGTACTGGATGTAGTGCTTCAGGTATCTTCCATTGACTGGAAATGAAGAAAAAAGTCCTTCCAATTTCTGTAATATGAAAGTATTATTACCCTTGACTTCATCGATGTTAAAAGTTCCAAACCAGAGGTTATAATATTTTCCATGTTTTCCTCTTTCTTCCCTCCTAACATCCCATCTCAATACTAGATTTCCTTCCTTGAAATCTTTTTCTCTAGCCTTCCTATCAAAAATAATTTTCATTTTGCTCTGATATTTCCTTAGTTTATATTGAATTTCATCCCTATTTTCATTTATTTCAATAATATTGTTGATCCTCCTAGAGAAATAATCAGGTTCTTCATTAACTTCCTGTAAAAACTTCAAAACAGGGAAAGCTAGATTAGTAGAAAACATGGCTTCTTTACCATAAACCAACTGAAATGGAGATTTTCCTGTAGATCTTTTTGGAGATATCCTGTTATCCCAAACTGCATAAATGAGGTGGTTGTCCTAATTCTTATTATTATCTTCTAAAGTCTCCTTAATTACCTTGACCAGGCTCTTATTTGATGACTCTTCAAGACCATTTCCCCGTGGATAGTAAGGAGTATATTGATGTAATAGGATTTGATACTTTTGAAACTACTAAATGTTGTTGCATTATCAGTTACTATCTGAGGGCATCCAAATTTGGACATAATTTTTTCTTCAATGAATTTGATCACTACAGTGTCTGTGGAATTTCTAACTGGAATTGCCTATACCCATTTTGTGAAGTATTCTGTTGTAGTTAGTATCCATCTGTGGTAATTGCTTGAGGTAGGATGAATTTTCCCTATGAAATCCAATCCCCATTGTAAGAAGGGTGTTGAAACTAATATTGGAGCCAAAGGAATTGCTGCAAGTTTTTGCTTTCCAACAAACATTTGGCATGGAATGCAACTTCTAACCTTTTCTCCTACTTGTGAAAACATAGTAGGCCAATAGAATCTTTCTCTTAATATTTTATATGTTGTGGCTCTCCAGACATAGTGTCCACCACATATAGCTGCATGAAAATGCTCAATAATTCCTTTTCTTTCACTTTCTGTCAAGAAAATAAAAAAGATATTGAGTAGATCCTTCCAATATAAGCTTGCATTTATGATACAGTACTTTACATATTTTAACTTAAGTGTCTTACATTGATTTCTTGAAAATTGACTAGGACACTCAAATTTAATAAGAAAATGTACAATATCAGAATACCAATCTGAAAGCAAGAATTTTTCATCAATATGAATAGGGACTGACTGATTTGAAGATGAAGCTTCTTGTGTGTTCTTCCCTTCTGAATCTTGGGAAGGTTCTTGTGGATTCTCCCCTTCTGCATTTAGAGAAGGTTCTTGTGGATTCTCTCCTTGATAGTTGGGAGAAGGTTGATGTGTATTCTTCTCTGAAATTTAAAAAACATAATTTATCCCTATAGATTTACAATTAGATGCAGCTAACAATTTGGCCAAACCTAGACCTTTTACTAACTTATTGGTTTTGATACTAAGATCAAATTCAAGGATTTGAGTGATCCATCTTCCTCTTCTCACATCGGTGTCTGGTTGAGTAAGGACAATTTTTACAACACTTTTGGGAACATAAGTAGTAATGGTTGAGTGGAGGACATAAATTCTGAAGGACTTTAAAGCTTGGACTAGGGAGTAAGCTTGTTTTTCAATAATTTCATACTTAATTTTTTCATCTCTCATGACTTTACTGAAAAATACTATAGGTTGATCATCACCATCTTCATTTTTTTGTACAAGGACAGCAATTAATGTGGTTTCAGAGGCAAAGGAAAATATACTAAAGGGTTCAGAATAGTTAGAGCTAGCTAAAGTTGCATCTTCAAATATGGCCTTTTTAATCTGATCAAAAGCATATCTAGCAAGTATGGTAAAAGGAAGGGAGAGGTTTTATTTATAACCGTGGCTTGGATTACCATTATGGAATGACTGTTGGAAATGTGACTGTAGAGGTTTAATGCCAATGGTATAGGAGCTTGGGGCAATGAAACAGCTAAGGGAGCGGGTCTAATGGGACAAAAGGAATAACGGTAAGGGATTGGAGTCGCAACGGAATGTACAGGTCGTAATGGAATGTACAAGTGGCAATATTTTATTTGGTGTCACGAAATAGTCAGGAGGAAAATTCAATTGACTGTTAGCGGGAGTGGAAACCATTGTCGAATGGAAAGTGGAATTCAGAGGGGGTAGGCGGCGGTAAAATATTTTGAACGGGCGGGGGGGTGGTGTGTGCAAAGTGTTGTGGAGGCGACATGCAATGAAGCACCCGCCATCGGGAAAACTGATTTTCAGACACCCTCCCGCCGTTAACGAGAAATTGGCAAGGGGGGCTTTGATTCCAACTGTTATTCAAGATTGTCATTGATGTCAATATGAGATTGTTTGTGATGGAAAATTCTTGTGATGCGTAATGTTTCCCTAGATTCTCATAACACCCTAGTGATGAAAGCCCTTGAACTAACCTTGTTGTTGGAATATGAAGATGCCATAACCTCATATTATGATATCCTTACTCTTGATAAAGCAACCTTAAAAATTTGTCCTAAAAATTTAATAAGATGATGACATGAATAATGACACACTTGATGATGGATGGACTTGATGATATGAATGATGGTTGGAGACCATTTTTGAAGTTCTAATTAAATTTCCGTAACCCTCATTCTATCCCAATATCCTTATACACGAGGAGTCCTAAAATTCCTAAGGGTTGTCATACAATTCTGAACAGTCATAAATAAAATTAGTTTTTGAAATCTTGGAGACATCATATTTCAATTATTCCTTCACTAGCTTATAGAGGACTCTTTCCCCTTTCTAATGAGTCCTCACTTGCCCTCAATCTCCCTGAATTTTTAAGATAGCATATTAAATTATTTCTCTTGAGCTGACCTATACTCAGCTACACTAAGTCGGCCTCACTGCAAAAGGACATGTTTATTTTTCATAAATCAATCTTATATAAATATGAAGTCCAACACCTCATTTCAACCAAAAATTTTGGTGAAAAAAAAACAAAGAACATTTCCGGTATGAGGAAGAGGATACACACAATTTGAAGAGTGTTTTATTTCTGTTATGGATCAAGTAAAGAAGGAAAAACTCGCATATATGTAGAATCAATCAAACTAGGGTACAAAAAGCAGCCATCTCAGCTCATACCTGTGGTTTAGATCTGCACCTAAAATTTCGGACCTACACCTAAATTTTTGAAACTGCACCTAAAATTTTGGACTTGCACTTAAATTTTCGGACCTGTGCCATCTGTAGTGCTTGGACCTTGGCAGAGGATCTATGACATGTAAACCTTAAATAGTGACAAATCTAGACCTTCGTGAAGTGAGAAATCAACTTGTGCTTGTGAGAAGTCTTCTTGAGCAACTCTTGAAGTGATTCTGAAGCAATTATTGGGGACAACTATTAGCAGACTTTTGGAACAATATTTGATGAATTTTTAAAGGTGTTTTGGATCAAACTAAAAGCAAAGGCAATTTCGAGTACAACTTTGGAGTAGAATTTTTAGTAAATACGAACAAATCTAGAGGAGTTGCTTATTATTTTGCAGGCCTGTTAAATAAGACATTTTGGAGCAGCCCTGTGACATATTTTGAAGCAGTCCTGTGATCATATTTTAGAGCATTCTGATGACATTTTTTGGAGCAGCCCACTGACATCTTTAGAGAAATTTTTTTAGCATTTTTTGAAGTAGATCTTGAAGCAATGTGTGAACATTTTGAAGCAACATACTAGACTTGAAGTGGACAGATCTTGTGTATTGAAGAAAAATCTTGGATGATTTTGAAGCCTTGAAGATCATGGAGATCCTTGAAGCAGTTTGTGGAGCAGGCTTGGTGCAGTTTATTGAAGAGACTTTGAAGAAGTCTTGGGGTGCCTTATTGAAGACCTTGAAGCATCCTTGAAGGAATTTTGGATGAGCATTTGAAACAATTAAAGCTTTGTGAAGACATACCTTGGATCTGATATTTTGAAGGCACCCTTGGAGACATGATGATGTGCTGAAGCTCTCATGGAGTGACCCTAGAGATCTATCTTGGGTATCATGAAGGACAGTGGAGACACCTTCATGTGAAAATACCAAGGTTGTCATTGATGACCTAATGTGGAGACTACAATGAAGACTAAGTGAATATTGACAGGGCTCGTTGAAGAAGACATCGGGAGTCGTGAAGCATAACCAAATATATATTGACGAATTAAAGCAGGAGGTTGGAGCCTCATAGAGACAAGGTTGGTGCCTTGGAAGATAGGGTTGGAGTCCTAGAGGATAGGAGTCCTCAAGAGACCAAGTTAGAGCCTGTACCAGATATAGGGTTGGAACCCTTGAGGTTGGTACCTTAGAATTGACAAGGTTGGAGTGTTGGAAGTCCGAGTTGGTGCTTGGCAAATATAGGTTGCAGCTTGGGAGATTGAATACCGGTGTCTTCATCTAGGGTTGGAGCCCTACATATATTGTACTTGATTTATTGTAAAGAAGAAATTAATAAAAGCATTTATTCTTATTGTTCATTTTGTGTTCTAAATATAAGTGATCTAACTGGTAAAAATAACAATTGAAAAGAAATATTGATTCACCCCCCTCTCAGTATTTCCAACAATCGGTATCAGAGCTAGTAACTTCATTCAAAGCCTAACAGCTTGAAGGTTGATCCTTAGAACACAAATGGAAAAGCCAAGAAAGAAAGTCTCCAAGCCTCCTAAAGATGTGTCTTCCTCAACCATCGAAATTGAAGTCAATTAATTTGTGAAGGCTCCATTGTTCAATGGAAACTTTGATATATGGGAGGCAAGAATGAGGAATTTCTTGAAGAGTCAAGGCATTGAAGTTTGGAAATCGGTGATTAGTGATAGCATGATGGAAGGAGAATCAAAGGAGTATAATACAAGAGCAATGAAAGCAATCTTGAATGGGCTACCTAATTCTATGAAGGCCAATTTGGAAAAATGTTCATCAGCAAAAGGCATATGGGAAAAACTTCATGATCTTTACTCAAAAGGAGCATTGATCATGACCTTTAGTCAAGAAGATGATGGAAATAAAGAAGGAAATCCATAACCCATCATGGAAGTTGAAAATAAGAATTATGACATCAAGGCCAAAGAAGAGCTAGAAGAAGAAGAAAGTGAAGAAGATCTCCTGGCTATGCTTATAGATGCCATGGAAGAGATTAACAATTTGAAAAAGGAAAATGAGGAACTTAAGAAGATAGCGCAAGATGGTGACCAAGACAAGACAAGGAAGGAAGTTGACGTTTTCAAGCTTCAAGTACAAGAAAGAAATGAGGATCTCGCCAAACTTAAGGATGAATTTCATCAAAATAAAAGAAAGCATCATGAAGAAGTCATATCTATGACAAATCAATTGGATAAGGCAAAGAAAAAGGAAGAAACTTTGTCAAGCCACCTTGAACAAAGACTTAAGAGCTTGAACAATCTTGAAGCAGAGATTGGTCAATACAAGGAAGAAGTCTCCTCTCTTAGATCTCAACTAGAAGAAGCAAGGAAACAAGCGCAAGGAGCTGAGAAGGTGATGAAAACTTTGGCATTCATAGAAGGACAAGTTGGTGAAGCAGAAAATGAGAGAAACACCGTGATATGCCAACTAGAAGAAAAGGATGAAGAAATCTCCAAACTAAAATCAGACATCAATCTCCTCGAGGCCGAAACATGTGAATCTACAAGAGTAAAAGAAGAAATGGAGAGAATTCTAGCAAAGGAGAATGAAGAAATATTCATAGTGAAATAAAATATCATCTCCCTTAAAATCGAAGCACACGAAGCAAGAAGGATGATGGAAGAAATGAAGAACCAACTAGTTATGAAAGATGAAGACTGTGAAAAGTTGAAAGAAAAAATTGTCTCTCTTAAAAAGGAAGTTGACTTGCTGAATAAGAACTTGAAGAGTTCTCAAACCCTAGATGAAATCCTAAGTCATCAAAGATCCCCCATAGATAAATCAGGTCTCGGTTATGCAGGTGAACCCTCAAACAAAACTAATGCGAACCCTAATGCTTCAAACAACAAGGATGTGGAAAAGCTTGGAAGAAATATTGATGTCCCCGGTTCCAACAAAAGCATGAGTCAAGATGACATTGGAAGAAACCCTACTTCAAGAAGATATGTTGAAGGTGTCAAGGATGAAAGAGGCAATGGATATCATTAAAGGATCCCAAGGCAGAATGACTTTGGAAATACATCAAGGAAATCTCCATCCTCTAGGTACCAAAGTATATTTTTTGGTAATTGCTATTCTTGTACAAACTTTGGGCATATGGCAAAGGATTGTAGGGCATACCACATGGACAAATATAATGGTTCCCATCAGCTCCCTATAAGAAATTTTGCAAAAATAAGTCATGATTCCTCATTCATGAACGAGATGGAGTGCTTTAGTTGCAATAAAATTGGACATATGGCTCGTGATTGTAACTTGATTTGGGTCCTTAAACAAGATAAAACCATGACAACCAAGCCAGAGAAGAAAGTTACACAAGTATGGAGAAGAAAGAAGATTGGGTCGGAAAGTCTTTTGAACACTCAGCCAACAACACATGTTGTTGATTTGATGAATGCATCACTGGCAGAGAATATTCCAATTCTTGATGATGAGTTTTTGACAATTAAGGAAAAGATCATGCATACTGTTAGGGGGAGCTCATGATTCTTGACCATTCTTGCAGAAGCTATCCTTGAAAGGGGACTATGAAATCCTTGATGAGTCACACATGGACATTCATTCTTTGATAGATCATCTCTCGAGAGAAACTCCATTGAAGAAATGTAGACAAATCTATCATGGACCACATTGCCAGAAGGAAGAGCACGATGACAAGCAGAGTAACATACCCATGAAGAACTACTATCGATGAAGAAAATATCATGAAGAGAAGCAACTTGATAGGGGGAGTACTTGGGCACCCTGTTTTTCATTGATGTCAAAGGGGGAGAAAATGTTGGAAGGGCAAGAATATTGCCATCAATGACAAAGGGGGAGACTGTTAGTCAAGGTTGTCATTGATGTCAATATGAGATTGTTTGTGATGGAAAATTCTTGTGATGCGTAATGTTGCCCTAGATGCTCATAACACCCTAGTGATGAAATTCCTTGAACTAACCTTGTTGTTGGAATATGAAGATGCCATAACCTCATATTATGATATCCTTACTCTTGATAAAGAAGCCTTTAAACTCTTTCCTAAAAATTTAATAAGATGATGACATGAATAATGACACACTTGGTGATGGATGGACTTGATGATATGAATGATGGTTGGAGACTGTTTTTGAAGTTCTAATTAAATTTCCCTAACCCTCATTCTGTCCCAATAACCTTATACACGAGGAATACTAAAATTCCTAAGGGTTGTCATACAATTATGAACAGCCATAAATAAAATTAGTTTTCGACATCTTGGAGACATCATATTGCACTGATTTCTTCACTAGCTTATAGAGGACTCTTTCCCCTTTCTAATGAGTCCTCACTTGCCCTCAAACTCCCTGTATTTTAGGAGAAAATGATTTTCTAAGATAGCATATTAAATTATTTCTCTTGAGCCGACCTATACTCAGCTACACTAAGTTGGACTCACTGCAAAAGGACATGTTTATTTGTCATAAATAAAATCCTATATAAATATGACGTCCAACACCTCATTTCAACCAAAGCTTTCGGTGAAAAAAACAAAGAACATTTCCGGTATGAGGAAGAGGATACACACAATTTGAAGAGTGTTTTATTTCTGTTATGGATCAAGTAAAGAAGGAAAAACTCGCATATATGTGGAAGAAATCAAACTAGGGTACAAAAAGTAGTCATCTAAGCTCATACCTGTGGTTTTGATCTTCACCTAAAATTTTGGACCTGCACCTAAATTTTCGGAATTGCACCTAAAATTTCGAACCTGCACCTAAATTTTTGGACTTGTGCCATTTGTAGTGCTTGGACCTTGGCAGAGGATCTGTGACATGTAAACCTTGAACAATGACAAATCTAGACTTGTGTGAAGTGAGAAATCAGCTTGTGCTTGTGAGAAGTCTTCTTGAGCAACTCTTGAAGTGATTATGAAGCAATTCTTGGGGACAACTATTAGTAAAATTTTGGAACAATATTTGATGAATTTTTAAAGGTGTTTTGGATCAGACTAAAAGTCAGAGCAGTTTTGAGTACAACTTTGGAGCATAAATTTTAGTAAAGACAAACAAATATAGAGGAGTTTCTTATTATTTTGTAGTCCTGTTAAATAAGACATTTTGGAGCAACCCTGTGACATATTTTCAAGCAGTCCTGTAATCATATTTTAGAGCATTCTAATGACATTTTTTGGAGCAGCCCACTGACATCTTTAGAGAAAAATTTGTAGCATTTTTTGAAGTACATCTTGAAGCAATGTGTGAACATTTTGAAGCAACATACTAGACTTGAAGTGGACAGATCTTGTGTATTGAAGAAAAATCTTAAAGGACGATTTTGAAGCCTTGAAGATGGTGGAGATCCTTGAAGCAATTTGTGGAGCAGGCTTGGTGGATTTTATTGAAGAGACTTTGAAGAAGTCTTGGGGCACCTTATTGAAGACCTTGAAGCATCCTTGAAGGAATTTTGGATGAGCATTTGAAACGGTTAAAGCTTTGTGAAGACATACCTTGGAGCTGACATTTTGAAGGCACCCTTAGAGACATGATGATGTGTTGAAGCCCTCATGGAGTGACCTTAAAGATCTAGCTTGGGTATCATGAAGGACAGTGGAGACACTTTCATGTGAAAAGATCAAGGTTTCCATTGATGACCTAATGTGGAGACTACAATGAAGACTAAGTGAAGATTGACAGGGCTCGTTGAAGAAGACATTGGGAGCCGTGAAGTATAACCAAATATATCTTGATGAATTGAAGCAGGAGGTTGGAGCCTCAAAAATACAAGGTTGGTACCTTGGAAGATAGGGTTGGAGCCCTAGAGGATAGGAGTCCTCAAGAGACCAGGTTGGAGCCTGTACCAGATATAGGATTGGAGCCCTTGAGGTTGGTGCCTCAGAATTGACAAGGTTGGAGCCTTGGAAGTCTGAGTCGGTGCTTGGAAAATATAGGTTGGAGCCTGGGAGATTGAAGATCGGTGTCTTCATCTAGGGTTGTAGCCCTACATATATTGTACTTGATTTATTGTAAAGAAGAAATTAATAAAAGCATTTATTCTTATTGTTCATTTTGTGTTATATATATAAGTGATCTAACTGGTAAAAATAACAATTGAAAAGAAATACTAGTTCACCCCCCTCTCAGTATTTCCAATAAGGGGGGGTGTGAAAAGGCTTCCCCGTCATTGATCTGGGCGGGGAAGAGATCTACCCTTGAAATTTTCTCGGGAGATAATCATAATGTGACAATTTTTTTTGTCTTTTAGCGGACTTAGGATAAAAACATGCGCTTCTTTATCATAATTAGGTTTAATTGCTTAATGAAGAAATTAACATAAATAAAACACATTTTAACTCCTAAATTAAATATTTGGCGCATGTAAACAAGTAACCATTCTTTTATTTTCTTTTATTCAAACTAAGAAAACCATTTCTTTTATTGCTATACCTAACATTTTCTCAATATTTTTCCTTCACTTTTTAGGGCAATTATTCCTATCATTTTCTTGATATGAATAATTTATGTACCATGAGTCCTAATATTTTTTGTTTTTTGTCTATTCATATCCAAACTTAACATTTTTAATTTTTCAATTTTTTCTAAAAATACTACCTTATCAAAACCAAATAATGTTACAACATCAACTCTAACTGGGGACTGCTTCCTCCTATAGGATGCAGAGAACAAGTAGATCCAAGTGCCTTCTCCTTGAGATAATGGAGTCTTTCGGTGAAAACAAACAAAATTGAGAATTTAAACAAACCAGTATAAGTACAATGATGAATTTGAATGATTCTTCTGCATCCTCAGTACTGGATGTAGTCCTTCAGGTATCTTCCATTGACTGGAAATGAAGAAAACTGTCCTTCCAAG
Source organism: Pinus albicaulis (assembly GCA_034641835.2). NCBI lineage: Eukaryota > Viridiplantae > Streptophyta > Pinopsida > Pinales > Pinaceae > Pinus > Pinus albicaulis. Next base: position 1,628,476,233 of record CM076581.1, read on the forward strand.
TTTTGTAAGATGAAAGTATTATTACCCTTGACTTCAGTAATGCTAAAAGGTCCAAACCAAAGGTTATCAAATTTTCCATGTTTTCCTCTTTCTTCCCTCCTAGCATCCCATCTCAATACTATATCTTCTTCCCTGAAATCTCTTTCTCTAGCCTTCCTATCAAAAATTATGTTCATTTTTCTTTGATATTTCCTTAGTTTATATTGAATTTCATCCATGTTTTCATTTAGTTCAATAATCTTATTGATCCTCCTAAAGAAATCATCATGTTCTGCATTAACTTCTTATAAAAACTTCAAAACATGGAAAGCTAGATTAGTAAGAAAAATGGCTTATTTACCATAAACCAACTGAAATGGAGATTTTCCTGTAAATATTTTTGGAGATATCTTGTTAGCCCAAACTACATAGATGAGCTGATTGTCTCAATTCTTCTTATGATCTTCTAAAGTCTCCTTAATTACGTTGATCAGGGTCTTATTTGATAACTCTACAAGACCATTTCCCTGTGGATAGTAATCAGTATAATGACGTAATAGGATATGATACTTTTGACAGAAATCAATCATTTTTACACTACTAAATGTTGTTGCATTATCAGTTACTATCTATTGAGGTCATCCAAATCTGGACATAATGTTTTCTTCAATGAATTTGATCACTACAGTGTCTGTGGTATTTCTAAGTGGAATTGCCTCTACCCATTTTGTCAAGTATTTTGTTGCAGTTAGTATCCATCTGTGCTGATTTCTTGAGGCTGGATGAATTTCCCCTATGAAATCCAATCCCCATTGCAAGAAGGGTGTTGAAACTAATACTCGAACCAAAGGAATTTCTCCAAGTTTTTTCTTTCCAGCGAACATTTTCCATGGAATGTAGCTTCTAACCTTTTCTCCTACTTTTGAAAACAAAGTAGGTCAATAAAAACTTTCTCTTATTATTTTATATGTTGTGGCTCTCCAGGCTTAGTGTCCACAACATATACCTGCATGAAAATTCTCAATAATTCCTTTTGTTTCACTTTCTGTCAATCAAAGCAAAAGGATATTGATTAGATCCTTCCAATATAAGTTTGCATTTATGATGAAGTACTTTACAACTTTTAACTTAAGGGTCTTACATTGATTTCTTGAAAATTGTCTAGGACACTCAAATTTAATCAGAAAATGTACAATATCAGAATACCAATCTGACAACAATAATTTTTCATCAATATGTATAGGGACTGAATGATTTGAAGATGAAAGTTCTTGTGTGTTCTTCCCTTCCGAATCTTGGGAAGGTTCTTGTGGATTCTCCCCTTCTTCATTTAGAGAAGGTTCTTGTGTATTCTCCCCTTGAGAGTTGGGAGAAGGTTCATGCGTATTCTTCCTTGAATTTTCAAAAACAGAATTTATCCCTAGAACTTTACAATTAGATTCAGTTAACAATTTGGACAAACCTTGACCTTTTACGAACTTAGTGGTTTTGATACTAAGATCAAATTCGAGGATTTGGGTGATCCATCTTCCTCTTCTCCCATAAGTGTCTGGTTGAGTAAGGACAATTTTTACATCACTGTTGGGAACATAAGAAGTAATGGTTGAGTGAACGACATAAATTTTGAAGGACTTTAAAGCTTGGACTAGGGAGTAAGCTTGTTTTTCAATAATGGTTTTACTTAATTTTTTCATCTCTCATGACTTTACTGAAAAATACTATAGGTTGATAATCACCATATTCATTTTTTTGTAAAAGGACAACAGCTAAAGTGGTTTCAGAGGCAAAGGAAAGTATACTAAAGGGTTCAGAATAGTTAGGGCTAGCTAAAGTTGCAGCTTCAGAGATGGCCTTTTTAATCTAATCAAAATAATATCTAGTAGGTATGGTCCATTTAACTTCATGATTCTTTTTAAGCATATCTATGATATCCTTAACTATTTCAGCATAGTTAGGAATGAATCTCCTTAGGAATTTAATCTTTCCAAGGAAATATTGGATCTCCTTATTATTCCTTGGCAATGAAAGTGATTGGATTGTCGATACTCTTTTAGGATCAATCACCACTCCTTCCCTTGAAATGATGTGACCGAGCAATTTTCCTTCTCTGATAGCAAACAAAGGCTTCTTGGAGTTGAGTGATTTCCTGAATTTTCTACACTTGACAAAAAAATTAATCAAGTGTTTTAAATGTTTCTGATCTGAGTTATAAAAGACAGTAAGTTCATCAAGATATATAACAACAAATTTGTTTGTCTTACCCACAAAAGCTAAGTCCATAGCTCTCTAAAATGTTGCGCCAACGTTTTTTAATCCAAAGGGCATCTTGGTATACATAAATGTACCCCAAGGTTTGGTAAAATCAGTCTTCTCTCTGTCTTCTGGACTCACCATTATCTGGTTATATCCATAGAAACTATCAAGCATTGCAAGTCCATTTGCATCTGAAACTTTGTGAAGCAACTAATCCATTTTAGATAATGGGTAGTTGTCTTTTAAGGATGATTTGTTTAAGTTTCTAAAATCTACACAAAGTCTAATTTCCCTATTCTTCTTCCTAAGAGGAACTAAATTAGCTACCCAATCTGAGTATCTTAATGGAACTATGATCTGAGCATCAAGTAACTTCTTAAGTTATTACTCTATAGTAGGGAGCAAGACTGGATTGATTCTCCTTAATTTATTCTTATAAGGTTTTGCTTCAGGTTTCAATGGAATTTTATGCTCAATGAGAGATGTATCATAAGTTTTCAATTCAGCATAAGACCAAGCAAAAACATCCTTATAATTTTTAAGAAGTTTCAGATATTCAGATTTTACTTCCTGAGGTAGAGATGCACAAATTTTAATGTTCTTGATATCTTCAAATTTTCCAATGTTAGACTCTTCAATATCCTCTTTAGGTGAATTTGAAGTGGATTCTTGGGAACATCATTATGGTCAAATCACTTCTCTAAAGGGACTAGACCCTTATGAATAAAATTGTTTGATAATTGAATGATATTATGGCCAGCCATATTTGAATTTAAATCAGACGTTTCATTTTCTTTATTAATTTCATTGATGTCTGATTGATCTTCTTCAATTTGTAAAACAGATAATTCATCGATGACTTGTAGAAAATATTTAAGATATTCATCATATTCAAATATTTTCCAGTATTTTATATTATCAGGAATAGATGGCCTATATTTGACTTGAATTTAATATTGCACTTGCATTTGGTCTGGAATTTTAAATGAACTAGTAGAGACAACAAGGGAGTCTGCATGAATGTTCTCATTTCTAGGGATAACAGTAATATTAAATGCATGAAATAAATTTTCCACTGAATCCCAAACCTCATTTCTATAAGACCTAAGCCTAGTATGCTTTGTTTGGAAAATATTCCTAATCTGTCTAACTATGAGTTTAAAATCACTGAAAACACTTAGATTCTGCACTTTAAGACTTCTAGCTAGCTCTAAACCTAGAAGAAAGGCTTCATACTCTGCAAAATTATTAGTAACATCAAAATCCATCTTGCGAGATTGGGTTATATTTTCTTTTTTTGGTGAAATTAAAACAACACCAGCTCCAACTCCGTCTTTAGAATAAGATCCATCAAAGTATAGTTTTCAAATATCAGTTTTGACAATTTTTGGAGTTTCTATAACATCTTCAATTTTAAGTTGAGAATTTTGTAAATTATTTGAAGATAATTGGAAACAACCAAAATCTTGGTCAACTGCATATATGGGATGATTTCTAGCTTAATCTTCTTTACAAACAATATGAATGAACCTGGCCTCTCTATATGACATCAGGTTTTCTCCTCTGTATACAAGAATTGTGGCAAAAGACATATCCATCTGTAGACTCCCTCCTAGCTTAACACAACGGGATCTTGAAAGAAGCATTCCAAACATAGGAGGGATATCCATGAAAATGATATCCAAAACTACAGTTTTCACAGGTATTTGAGCTAAGGTTACCACTAAGTCTTTTATAAGTCCTAGACATGGTACCCTTTTAGAATCAAAGGTATATAGGTCATGGTAAGATGAAGTAATTTCCAAATTTAACTGGTCTATAATAACCTTTGGCATAAGATTATGTGATGCTCTAGAATCTAACATACAGTTATACAATAATGAATCATGCGCTTTCAAGGTAACATAAAAAGGTGGAATTGTTTCATCTATCATGTAAGAGCTTGGACCAAATACTAATGAGGGTTTTTCATCTTGAAGACTAATTGCATCCCCTTCAACATCCACACTTGAGTTTTGAATCCATTTTGTGACTTGATTTTTGTATCCAGGGTTCTTTGAAAGTTTTGATAATGGAATAGGAATTTTGACTCTCTCTAACTCCTTTACAACATTAAAAGCAATCAAAACAATTCTATCAATTGGAGTTATATCAGTTAGATTATTTAAAGGTTGAATGGTTGTTGTCTGAGTTTCAACATATTTCATCTATGGTTCAATTATGACAAGATTTTTGGGAGGGCTTCCAGGACCTGCCCTTGGTCTTAAATCATACCTCCTGTTAAGTTCAACAATTAAGAATTCTGAGAAGGCTTGAAATTTAGACACTTGAGAATTTTCTTGATCCTCTTGGGATGTTCGATTTTGAGGGATAGGAGGAATAACAATTTGAATAGATGTGTTGTCAAGGTTGTTAATATCTTCTGTGATTGAAAGGGTATTATCATCAAGTTCTTGATCATCAATCAACAGAGGAGGTGGTATTTGCTGATCATTACCAGGTCTTTGAAGAATTTGTAGTTGAGGAGCTTTGTTAAATTGAGCTTGAGTTTGTGTTTGAGGTATAGCAACAATTTTTTGGAATGTTCTTGGTTGTGTTTCAATTTTAGAAATCTTATTATAAATTTTCCTAAGTAATGATGTAATATCATCTATTTTTTTTTCTTTGTTTTTGGATTTGGAAGAAGAAGAAGCTTCTTGATTAGCTTCCATTTTTCTTTGAGACTTTTTAGCTTTGGCTTTAAGCTTAGCTGAAGTAGACCTATTAGCTTCAACTTCAATTGCATTTGTTTGCATGTCTTCTAAGGTATGAGAAGTTCTTTCCCTTAACATGACAACAAAATGATCTTCAAAGGCTTTGGAAAACCTATCCTTTGTTGCTGCTACTGGTGGTTTACAGTCAGCAGTCATCTTATGATAATGTTTGTTAAATCTCTTAATGAAATCAGATACCTGGTTCACCATAATTTCTCTTAAGTTCTTCAAATTTTGTCAGAAAAAAGACAAGATCATTTTTAACACCCCATGGATTCTTAAAAATAGTTGTTAATTCATCCCAAGTTCGAATAGAGTTTTCCCTCAATTGTCTAAACCAGATTCTAACATTTCCTTCTAAATATTGCACAAACAATCTCATATATACATTTTCATGTTCTATGTTCATATTGTTAGCAATGTCTAAAAATGCAGCTAAATAATCTTCAGTAGATAAACCAATTTCCCCATTAAACCTTGGAAGATGTTTCAACTATCCATTAGGAAAATCGTTCAATATGTTTGGAAGTAGTAAAGCGTCATATCTTGCTTAAACAATAGGCCTAAAACTAGCCATAAATTGTGATGAAGATGAAGAATATTCTGATGTGGTGATTGTAGAAGATGATGAGGTAGATGTAGAAGATGAATTTATAGAAGAAGGAGGTGAAGATGGATGGGTAAAAGAAGGTGGTGGAAGAAGTAAAGTTGAAGATCTTCATACATATCTCAAAGGTGTACGAATGACCAACTTTTGGACCTCTTCTTCTCCTTCTTTATGTTCAAATAAAGGGTTTGAATATAAGGAAAACAGATCTTATGGTTGAGAATAAGTAGATGGAAAATAATAAGAGGTGGAAGAAATTAAATCATTAGGTTTGGATTCAGGTAAGTGTAAATCCAATTCCTATTCCGATATGGTATATTCATACGGTATTACAGGTACTTGATAGGATTCCAATGAATGAACCAAAAGAGAATATTGGAAATCAACCCCTTTAGATATCAATTCATGTACCCTAGGTGGTAGATCTTATGAATTTAAAGGAATAAGTCTAGATATGAAAGGATCGAGAACTTATGTGACCTCCTGTTGAGGAGGAATAGAAGAAGAAGGGGTTTGAAGTCTTCTTCTTGAAGAGGCTTGTCTTACCAGTCTCTCTGGATCTGATAAAGGTAAAACAATCTTAGAATCAGAGTGAGACCTGGTATGTCTTGAAGGAGCCAACTTTGGGTTCTGTGAAGTCACCAGGTGAAATATTATAACCTTACTAGACCTTTATTCACCTTTAAAGGAATAGGAATGTCATTGTCCCAGGGAAAATTAATAAAATGGTTGGTGCTTTACTTCAAACAATGATATAAGATTGCATATGTGAAGGCAGAAATTGTAAGAAAGTATATTCAGCTAAATATTCAAATTGAATGTTTAAATTATCATAAGTGTGAAATACTGTCAAACAATGTTTAACAACTTAACAAAACATATTTAACATTATGAATATTACTGACAATTAATTGATATAGAGGGACATATAAAAACAAATAATTCAATAAGTCATTATTTATAATGGATTATAACCTAAGAGGATTTAAGATAGACTGAAACACAACTTTTTCTTACCCAATTATATTTATAAACATCAAATATATGTAGAAAAAAAAGTGGAATGTATACTGAAAAACTTACAAGGGAAAAAATTGATTGAAATAAATCCAGAATCCTTTTATTATCATCAATGATCAAAGCTCATACACTTCTACTTACAAGTTCTCATCCAAGGGTGAAACCCTTAATAACTCGAATCGAGAGTTATTTATACTAGTTTCTATCACTTAGAAGTATCTAAAACTGATTACAAAATAGTATCAAATTGTAGGAAAACAAAATTGATGAGTGATTTGTCACTATCTTTGAAGAAACAACTGATGATGTGGACCAAAAATTGTTGTTGCGCTGGCATGTTGTTGGAGACAAAAAGTTACTCGATGGTTTCACATAAGTGATCCCATCTTTCCTCACTTGGAATTTCCATGTTTACCAATTTCCTGAAAAATTCATCTACTTTTGTGTATCTTTCAAAAGCAGGCTGGTTGATGAAGAGATATTTGATTTCATGTTTAACTATCAAATCAAAATCTAAAGCTTTCAGAAAAGCTTTCCCTGTCATGTGGCCTTTAATTCCTGCAAAATTTTCTTTGTCAATGGAAATGGTGTAAATTTTTTTGCAGTACTTTTCCAAGTTGATCAATTTGTCATTAGGAGCTACTAGTCTAGGCGATCCCCTCTGGTTCAGCAGATTAAACTTAGTGTGAAATATTTGGACAAAAATGTCCAAAGTTTTACACTTAGATTCTAATTGGTTCAACAAATTATTCTTCTGCAATACTTTCTTGATTTCTAGGATAGTATTTGTTTTGTCAGAAATATTGATCTGCTCCAACTCTGCCCTACTTTTTGAGTTTAGTATTTTAATCATGTCTAATGCCTCTGTTGGTTTCTCCTTAAGTGCAGCCTTATCTTGATCAATGACTATCATGCATCTATTAATTAGTTCCTCGTGCTCAAAAATGATTTGTATGGATGGCCATAGTCTATCATTTCTTGGCTTATATCTTTCGAGATACTCTCCTTGGCTTGGGCCAAGGTATCTGCCATTAGAAGCTCACTTTCTATATTTTGAACCTTTAGTCCCAGCTTGTGATACTTCTACATTTCTTCCATGTACAAGGTATCATTTTTGATCTTCTGAGTTTCCAAGGCCTTGAATTTCTCCAGTGGCTTCTCATTTTCTTGTTTCTATATAGTCAAATCTTGTACTAGTCTGGATGAATCACTTGTTGTTGATGTAGATTCCATTATTGTTGATGAAGAGCTTGTTGGAAATACAGAGAGAGGGGGGGGGTGAATCAATTTTTATTTTCAATTGTTATTTTTACCAGTTATATCACTTATAATTAGAACACAAAATGAACAATAAGAATAAATACTTTTATTAAACTCAATAAATTCAATACAATAATGTGTAGGGATCCAACCCTAGATGAAGACACCAATCTTCAATCCTTTCAGGCACCAACTTGTACTTTTTCAAGCACCAAATTGGACTTCACGAGGCTCCAACCTCTAGGGAACCAACCCTATCTTCTAAGGCTCAAACCTTGTCACTTTGAGGCTCCAACCTCTAGGGCTCCAACCCTATCTCTAGTACAAGCACCAACCTGGTCTTCTTGAGGACACCTATCCTCTAGGGCTCCAACCCAGTGCTTCAATTTTTCAAGATAAGTTTGATGATCTTCAAGGCTCCAAATTTCTTCTGCAATATTCCCTGACAATATCTTCACTCTCAAAAATGTCTTCTCCAAATCACTTCATCAATGACAACCTTATCTTATCATGAATGTATCGTCACTGCTCTTAATGATACCCAAACAAAATATCCAAGGTCACCTCATGAGGGCTGAAAACAATGCCCTATGATCTCCAAGGATGCCTCCCAAATTAGCTTTAATATGTTTGCACCAAGTCTTCAAGATGCCTCCAATTAGCTTCTACAAATAGATCTCCAATAATGCTTTCCCAACATGTCTTCACAATATCTTCAACAAGCTTCTTCATGTTGGATTCAAAGGATGTTCTCCTATACTCCTTCATAAGTTCTTCACTTCAACCAGGCTAATTTAATAATGTTTGCTCCAATAATATGTTCTCAACACAAATACCTTGGTAATGCTTTAATAAAGTGGCTACACAAGTTCTTAAAAGAGGCTGCTTCTTGGTCTTTAATAAGTTCCTCAACAACGTCACCAAGTTTTCAAAGGTCTCCAAGTTGTAGTCAATGTGTGTATCAGTTATGTCCAAACAAATATCTGTCAAGAACATCTTCAAGTCTACTTCGATGGCTAACCAAGACTTGCTTAGAGAAATCTTCAAATTTTCTTTAAGTTTGTTACAATATTACTCTCAACACTTATTCATGGATCGAGGGTACAAGAGTAATCTGCATAAATGTTGTGCTTGCAATTGCAGGAAAAATCCAAAACTGTGACTGTAATGAATATCTGCAACAATCTAACACAAGTCTAAAGTATAATCTTTATAGGCCCGAAACTATATTTCCAGAGATCACAGGTTTGAAAATAAGTGTTTCTTAAGTCTGCACAGAACTGTCTCACAAGTCCACAACAATAGCACAGATCAGAATTTAGGTATGTTATCAAAATAATCCTTCACAGGTCTGCAAAAAAATAGCTTTTTTCACAGTCTTGTAATCACAAGTCGAATGGAATCCACTACAAGTTTGTACTGATGTCTAACAACGTATCTCCACAAATATTAGATCTGAAATTCAGTCTTCATATATTTCCTCCATAGGTCATTTTTGTTTAGGCTGTAGAGTTGTCCGAACACACAGTGCTAACTCTAGAATTTGTCCAATCTCTAGAATTTTTCCAAACAATATATTTTAAGACTTCCTCGAACTTGTTCATGTCTGTTTATGCCACTTCTGAATTCATCACCGATTTGATGATTGAAATGAAGTGTTTCAACTTGTATTTATAATGTTCTTTCTATGCTTAAATAAAAATATACATATCCTTAGGGTAGGCTGACATGAGAAGAAGTTCAGGTCGGCTCATTGTCCAGAAATGATTTTAAACTTGTAAATTATCGTTCTCCCTCATCATTTGTATTTTTTAGGCATGTAAGGGATCATTAGAAAGGAAATGTGATACTCTAAAAGGTGTTGTAGGTGTCATAGTGAAATTATGCCTCTAAGGTAGTAAAAAAATATTTTTTTAATGTGACTGGTCATTTATTGGTGCATAATTGGAGGTAGGAAATGTAGACTTATTCATGGATGAGCTTCCTCTTGTTTAGGCTTCTTCATCATAGACTCATGATGTCATCCATGTCATCATGTCATCAAGTGTTCTTCATGTCATGTCCCAGACACTGTCTACGTCATCAAATGGTCCTCCATGTCATCTTGACATCATGCTGGATCCAATCTTCTTCATCAAGAGTAAGCACATCATCATTAATGGCATCCTTATTAACCAGGCATCTCGAGAATATTTACATCTCAGTCAATGTCATATTGATATAAATGACAACCTTAGACCAACATATATGGGCTCTATACCTGCAACTGCAATTGGTACTGCTGCAACTAGGATCAAAGAAAGCTGAGCTTACTGTTCTTTTTCCTTAAGCAATCCTTCAATCTTCTCCTCCATTTTCTTTATCTAAATGTTCTGTTCAATGATGATTTTGAGCACCTCTTCTCTATTCTATTCACTCTCCTCTATTTCCTTTGTATGGGGGTCTTCTGTAGAGGTAAGATTTAGTTGTTTTTGCAGAGCTACAATGTCTGCATTTTTCTTCTTTTTTTAATTTCTTCTACAGCTTTACAATCCTTTGGGTCATACCCAATCTTGACCACAATTTCTTATAAAGACTTTAACTTATTTTCCTTAGCTAAAGAGAACAGTTTTTCTATTTTAAGTTGTGATTTTACATTTGATAATGTTGTTCTTAACTTAGACAAATTCATAGTTGTATTAGTTATAGCTAAAAATAAGAACAAGAAGAATGGTTTGCAAGTAAATGTTTGTGTGGCATAGTGTCATATGTCTGAATTAGTGGCGCAATTATGCTCAGTAATACCTGCAATTCAACAACAAACAGTGAATGAAACAAAGTGGTAAATGGAAGGGCAAGGTTTTATTTTTAATAGTGGCTTGGATTACGGTTATGGAATGAATGTTGGAAATGTGAACGTAGCGGTTTAATGCCAACGATACAAGAGCTGGGGGCGATGAAATAGCTAGGCAACGGCTAAGGGAGTGGGGCTTAGGGACAAAAGGAATAAAGGTAATGGAGCAGAGTCACAACAGAATGTACAGGTGGCATTATTTTATTTGGCGTCAGGAAACGGTCAGAAGGAAAAGTAAACTAACCATTAGCGGGAGTGGAAACCATCGGAAGGAAGGAAAGAGGAATTTAGAGGGGGTAGGCGGCAGTAAATGGTTTTGAGCGAGGGGGTGCGAAGTGTTGTGGAGGTGACACACAGGGAAGGGCCCACCATCGGGAGAAATTATTTTCGGACCCCCCTGCCGTTAATGAGAAATAGGCAAGGGGGGTGCGAAAAGGCTTCCCAGCAGTTGATCAGGGTGGGGAAGAGATCTACCCTTGAAAGTTAGTCGGGAGATAATCATAATGCGACAAATATTTTTGTCTTTTAGCGTACTTAGGATAAAATCATGCGCTTCTTTATTACAATTAATTTTAAATGCTTAATGAAAAAATTAACATAACTAAAACACATTTTAACTCCTAAATTAAATCTTTGGCACATTTAAACAAGCAACCATTCTTTTATTTTAATTTATTCAAACTAAGCAACCCAATTCTTTTATTTCTATGCCTAAAATTTTCTCAATATTTTTCCTTCACTTTTTAGGGCAACTATTCCTATCATTTTCTTGACGTTAATAACTTATTTACCATGAGTCTTAACATTTTTTTTTTGTCTATTCATATCCAAACTTAAAATTTTTAATTTTTCAATTTTTTCTGAAACAACTACCTTATCAAAACCAAATAATGTTACAATAGTGAGTTCGGTCACTACAGTACCCAATGTTCTCGAAGGAAGAGGACAAGAAGGAGAATTAGGAATAGGAAACAACTTCGACAGAGATTGATTTGTTGTACTCCAAGTTATAGGAAGATTTTACTTTGTATGTATATATATTTCCAGGAGAGATTTGGAGATACATTGAGCTCTAGACTCCAAAGTTGTGTAGAGATGGGCAGGATCCATGGAGGTGCGCATCGAACAAGTGTTTCCACTTGGATTGATACCTTGCTATAGGGGCCCACAGTATTTAGCATCAGGTGGATCAGTGTTAGATGGTGCAATTAGTTCTTAAAGGACAATTGTAGTCAGATGTTGAAGAGCACAGTGCAGTTGCAGTGTAGATAGACTTAGTGGACAATGCAAAGGCTAGTAGCAGTCAAAGACTCAAGAGACAGTAGTAGCTTAGAGACACAGTTGATTCAAGAGACTGGATTGCAGTTGTAGTAGTTGCAGCAACAACAACAACATGAGATCAGTTGTAGCACAGTGGAAGAGTTGGAAACAATATATTTTGTGCAATGTAGTGTCAGAAACAAATCATATGTAGATGTGAGTCAGATATAATGTGGCAAATGAATCAGAGTTGCGCAGTATTTTGTGGACAGTGTCAGTTAGTCACAATTGTTTGTCATCAACAACATGTATGGAGGATATTGTGGAGATTAGGTGAACACCTTCCTCACTAAGAGGGAGTGTTAGTTTTTATAACATTAGATGGTGTTCTAGTCTCAAACTTTTTGGATAGGTTAAAACACATGATATCTCCAGAACCTAGAAATCATTTCTCGAAATTCCACCTAGAGACAACTCAATTAAATTAATTGATCAATAATTAAAAAATGCCCACGTCTAATTTAGGGAAATCGATTAATTAACGGGAATTAATTGACAAAGGTAAGAATTCTGTAGAAACTCACATAGATCGACTTAGATTTGATCTTATCCATTGGTGAGGTTCTAATCATTTTCGTTGGTGAGCCAACGAGAGATTATAAGAGGAGGTCGATGGGGTTGGAGCAAAATACACTTGAGGTTGAGTTCCTTGGAAGAGATCAAACTTTCCAAGTGGCAGTGATTCACCAGAGGATAATTCGAGCCAGAGAGGGGATGCAAAGAAAGTGTGGGGCAAAGACAGTGAGTTCAGAGGAATTTTTCCAATTCTGAAGAGTTTGCAGAAGAAGGGTCATATTTCCCAAAGAGACTGCATGGAGCCTATGAAAATATCTCTAGAGGGAGATCCATATTGCTAAGAGGGAGGGTGATTCTGTTACAGTTGGCTCAAAAAATCTCCAGGAGGCTAAGCGAGTCACTTCCAGGGGCATAGTAAGCCAGGACATCATCATTCCAACAATTCTAGGGCATAGCGAGTAGAGCCTATGAAAGCATTGCAAGAGGCTCACACAGAGATTGTACAAGTAGCTATATTTTCTAGTTTTCAAAGTTAGGACACGCATGGTGTTGTGGTATTTTCCTCACAGATATTTTTGCCACATTATTTTTCTAATTGGATAGCCACCCTAGCATCCATAGATTGTACTCAGAAATTCACTGCTACATAATAATAAAACCCTCATTTATTACAGTGGTTTTCCCGCATTGATTTTTTTCGAGGACAATTTTCCAAATATAAATGTGTCAATTTTATTTTGTGTGTGCTATCATTTTCTTAGTTTCCAACAATTTATTTTTTGTGGCATTTTTATGGTGAAAATTGCAGTTGTAATTTTATTCATTATTTGGCGTAGAAAATAAACTGCACTTAATTATAATCAGTTAGAAAAATAATTCCCAATTGTTGCAATATATTGAAAATTTGACATGGTGGATGATGTGACACCTCGATCCATGTTCCACTTTGAGGGTACTGATATGTTAACACCAAGTCCACTTGGGCCACTATGTCATTCGTTATCCTAACTTGATTACTTTACATTTAATTATACAAATGGTTTTTTAAATTTAACTTTAATATATATATATATATATATATATATATATATATATATATATATATATATCCCACATACAACAACGCCCATGTGAAAACAAATTCCACATGAAAATTACCAAAGTGTTGATTGTTTCATCGAACATCAATGAAATTCAAGATTTTTACATTTAAAAAACTTATTCATTTCACCAATCATAAATGGTTAACTTTATGTGGTAAGAAACCTTTCACCTTTTCACCTACCACTGATGGCTCCATCTTTACATGGTAAAACTTCAATCTTTTCACCATTTGCGAATGACGTTTCTAAAATTCCAATCAAAAAGTCAAAGTGCCAATCGACTCATCATCCATCCCAATGACATTTCTAAAATGGAAATCAAAAATTAAAAGTGTTAATTGACTCATTTTCCATCGATAAAAATTAAATTTTTTACAAGAGAAAACTTTATTCACTTCATTAATTACCGATGAATATGGTTTACCACTGCTTTATAATCAATCAAGGAAGAATTGTAATATTCCAAATTAGAAAAAAAATGAATGTAGAACATATAACTGGAAATTGCAGTGAAATATCAACACATCAAATGAGAGAAAATCATGAAGCCATTATATTAGACATTATAGAAGAAAATGTGTACAAAATCTTGAGGGAAAAAGACACTCAAGCTAGGCAAAACAAGCCTATAAGAACCCAATACATAAAACATGAAGAACATCTGCTATATAAGAATACCGAAGGCTAAGAAAATGCAGTTTTTGCTAGGGATAACTGCTGCTATAAATGAAAGTACATGGATATGCTGATATAATTCTTATAAAATGTCAAGATCAGAGATCTAGGCCTTCTAGCACAATTCCAAGACAACCCAGAAAGGGTTTCCGGAAATACACAAAATACAAAAATGCCAAAATGCAGCCATATGGCTAAATAAAATTATGCAACTGGAAACTGATAGGACGTGTTTGATCTGATATACAAATGGTTGATACTCCTCCAATAGATCTCAAGGGTTTCTCCCCTCACTGAAATTCTAACTCTCAAACTTGGGCACTAGGCCCTCCACTGCAACTGCCCTGCAAAATAATGCAGTTTTTGAAGGAGATTGTGATGTAGATGATGGCAGAAACTTCGCCTGATGCTAGATGAAAAAATAATGCTCAAGTACCCTCCTTTCTAGCCTCTCGGATGAAGGGCTTCTCCCTTAACTAGAAAACAAGCTCAGAAACTAGGTTTATCAATCCTCCACTGCTACTTCCCTGCAAAACAACACAATCCCGAAGGAGACTGCACTATGGATAATGGTTGAAGCTTGGACTAATGTAGGATGGTGGAAATGCAACTCAATGAATCTCTCTTGAATGGGCACTTGAAGTCCCCCGAGGATGAGGGCGGGATTTCCGCTCGGAAACACCCTTGTGCTAAACAGCACATCGGACTCTGCTAAAGAGCTGAAGCATGCAGAAAGTCATAAAAGACCAAGACATAAATAATATTCAGAATGCCATATATGGATGCCATCCCCTTCCTTATATGCTTTGTGAGCCTCCTAATCCTTGGTCCCACACATTAAATATTCTACTCTCATGGAGACTCCCTCCCACTAACACTGCGTTGTCCCTCAATAACTCTCCACTATCTTTAGACCAGCGTTGTCAATTTGGTCAAAATTAACCCCATCCACATGCTTAAACCTCTATTCACACCTAAGAGTGTTTTATCCAGCTAATATGATGATCCATATTCACATTAGAGGTGGTTTTATTCCTACTAAGGAGATTTATGGGTATCCCTACCCTCTTATTCATCTATCTAAATGACAAAAGAAAAAAATAATATCCCAAATAGCTGAAAGATAATTAGTAATATTACAATACTCCCCTCCCAAATTTTTCTTGTCCTCAAGCAACTGCAAGGATGAATGCTGCAAAATCTCTCCTCCTTCCCCGGTGGCATCCACATCGGATAAGCTCCTCCACTAAACCAGATGTTCTCCAATCAATCTTCCCCTTAGTTGCTCCTACCAAGTGTCCCAGTTAGCTTTGGATGATAGAATCAAGTGGCTCACATAATAAGGAAGTAGGGAATCCATGGTGGCAACTATATGTTGGCTAATTCCCTCATTGAAGCATGGTACATGAAAAATGTTGAAGGTTTTACTCCTAATAAGCAACTCCAATCCATGCGTTATTCCCCCAACCATTCCAACAACAGTGATTAAAACATCATCAATATATGGAATCAAAATTAGAGATATATTGACTGCCATATGAAATACCAGAGGGTGATAATAGTCCCTCAAGTGGAACCAACACAGTTCAGCTCCTTGCTACCCCAGAACATAATGTGGAAAGTAGCTTCCCAACCACTTGCTTGTTGCCCCTATCTGCTTATCTACTTGAGGGTAGTAACTAATTTTTGGTGTCAACTGAGTACACCCCAAACAAGATATCATCTCCCCAAAGCTTCCTAGAAGGTGGCCATTCCCATCACTAACTTTGGCTCCAAGAAGACCATGAAGTCTAAAGAGAGGCTTGCCCTCTTGTGGAGCAATGTATTGTAAATGAATGGCAAAGGAATGCCAATACTTTATTAGTTGATCAATAAGTACAAAGACACAACCCTTACCATGTATTGTTGGCAACATGGTGAAGAGGTCCATAGATGAGCTCTCCCATCTCTCTACTAGTAATGGAAGTGGTTGTAACAACCTTGAAGGGTGGTTGTTTTCCTCCTTGTTCTTCAAGCAAGCCATACATCTCCTGATATGCTGGAGCACATTCTCCTTAAGACCCTCCCATGAGAATCTCTCCCCAATGGCCTGATAGGTCCCAATGAAATCTTGGTGACCGGAAAGGAGTGAGTCATGTGCTGCATGTAGAATCTTCTTCTTGAGCTTAGAGTCTCTAGTCAATAAGATCTGACCCTGGTAATAGATGACTCCACCCATCACTTTATACCTCTCATCTGTCACATGTCCATCAAGCACTTTACATGTGAAGTGATTCTTGAAATACTCCACCAATAGCTGGGATTCCCAATATGGATCTATACTGATCTGAAAATGGTCTGGATAACTTGTATGTATTTCAAGAACCTACCACTCAGTTTTAATTAAAATGATCTAGCTTGTACTTGAAAATTTTGCGGAATTATTTACTTAAAAGTGGTGTATGAATTTTTATTGTTTATGTGTCTTAAGTTCATTTTTTCTTGCTGAAATTTAACATGTATAACAACAACATAATGCAGCAAATAAACATTTAAACACAACAACAATATTAATCTAGGAGTTCACCCGAAATCTCATGGGCTACGTCTCCTTTGAGCTTTGTCATCTTGACTCGGCTCTTTGGGATTATGGTAAGTTTTTTTACAAAGTAAATACTTAACTCCAATGAATACAACAACAATCCAAAGGACTGAAAATACCATTTAAATCCCTCTAATGGTTGTCCAAACTTTGTAAACAACTTTAGGCTCTTGTTGACATGATTCCTTATGTCGGTGCACTAAGCTACTCTAAGCTTCTAAATGGCACAAAATCCCTCGGAATTCTGTTTCTGTCACTCAAACCACTACTTTTTTATCCAAAACACATCAGACGCCAATTACCAACTGATAAATTGGTCAAATCGAGCACAACATTCCCAAGTTAGGCTATCCCCCATGGTTTGCCCAAGGCTGCCCAAAACTTCACATCAGATTCTCGAGCTCTAAAAGTTATCAAAATGTTTTGAAACCACTTCCATTGGTTCCGCAATGTCTGAAATAGTCAATATAGACTTTCCATTCATCAAAAATGGCCTCTGGCTGCTTCGGTTTCGCCTCAATCACCTATTGACACCCCTGGCACTAGGGTCAATGAAAACTTCTCTGCTGAGTTTTCGACCTCTAGAAGTCTTCAAAACTTGATAAAACCTCTGTCATTAGATTTATAATTATGTTTTCAGTCAATAATGACCACTGGTTTACTGCATATGGTCTCAAGCAGCTCTGGCTAAGCCCTGCACTCCTACTGGCAAAAGTTGGCACTGATGGCCCCTGGAACTTTACTGAAGCTTTTTGGCCTTCAAAATTTATCTACAGGCTCTAAAAACCATCTCATTAGATTTAGAACATCTTAATTATCCAATTTAGACTATTGGAACTCTAGAAAAGGACTCTAGCTCCCCTGGCTAGGCCTTAAACTGATTTTGCCTCTTGGTGGCCCTAGTGGCCCCTTGAACTTCATTGAAGAAAACAATTGCTTATAATCTCTCTGATGGATTTGCAACCTATTCCAAACTGTTCAGAAGGTCGAAGAGACCAAAAATTGACTAAAATTTCACTCAATTTGGTTCAATAATGAGGAAGTTATGACCTCTCCAAGAAATATTCCTAATGTCCCCCAAAAGCCCCACTAAATGTGGAGTAACTGCAATTAACTGTGCTAAAAATGGAAAACATTCCGAATTTGGGGAAAATGCGCAAAAAATATCGGATGATTAGGAGATGGAAATTAATGTTAAGTTGAGTGGTGGACACATGTCTTACTGAAACTGTCGACCAAACCATTGGATTAATGGTTAGTGGTTAGCATTTATCATAATATTTGCGCTAGCCACATATCACCATTTTTAACCGTCGTTGGACTAACCACGGACTTCATTTAACCCCATGTATTAGAGTGTGGTCATAGGCACATGGTTTTATGAATCGATCGGGCTAGCCCCTTTATTTCTTCGCCCTAAACCATTTTAAACCTTAAATATGTATCAGTTTCCCATATAGTCAAGGGACAAATGTATGGTGCAATGGTAACTCGTGATGCTTGCGGGAATGAGGTCTGCGGTTCAAACCTCATAAGTTACAAAAAAATTAATATACCAAAACCTACTCCTCGACCTCGGGCCATGTGGCAGCCCGTAATTGGCCAAAATCACAATAAGTCAAACTACCATCGAACCATACCTTGCCAAGTATCAAAGTCTGATTAGCCTGAATGGAATATTCCAGGGAATATTCTAAAGAATATTCCTATAATATTCTTTGGAATATTCTTTTTTTAAAATTTTTCCAAAGTTTAAAAGTCAAACTTGGTCAACTGAATTTTGAAGTTTAATGGATATTTCAAACCTCAATAACTTTTTCATACGACCTCGGTTTTGAGAACCATTCATGGCACCAAAATCGCAGCAATGAGACCTTTCCGGTCTTTCAGAATGCAACCAATTTTGAACACTTTCATTTTTTGAGCAATTTTCATATCTTGGATATGATCTCTTGATCACACCTCCCAAATGAGAAGCTTTGGACCCCAAAAGCTCTATGGAATACTAAAATTGATCTGTACAGTGAATAAGAATACTGCACCCTCTTCTCTTCAGCTTCCAAATACTTTCCTTGCATGGCTAGTGACTTTGAACCATGACTAGAAAGAAATTCACACTTCCTTTCTTCGATGCGTTTGTCCTCCTGTCAAGCACTGCCTTTCTTGCACTCACTTAGAACATTTATGGCAAGAAATTTGTAGAAGTAAACTGTACATTGTTGCCTTGATCAATGATCCAAGGTGGCTCAAACAAACGAGATATTACATCAGAAAATACATGTATACAACCAAAATTTGCATATGTACAAAATGAGTACGGCTTACTGTACCAAGAAGTCCATACACTTCTTACCAAGCCACTTCCATGGCAAATTTTACTACTATAACTCTTCCTCATGTGAAACTTCCATTTTCACATCAATAATGGAATCCCTGGTTCCACTTGCGCCAATATTTTTTTTTGCTTGATACATGTGCTTTGGACGACTAGTTGGATGCAAAGTCCAACGATGAGAGACATCATGTTCCTTCTTTTGGAAATATGTGCAAATATTATGCACCTTCTTTGAAAGTTGCCTTTGCCTCATCTGCTTCCTGTATGCTTTCTTCCTCATCCAACATCTCGAAACATCATGGTTAAATCGACCACAATACATACAGCAAATATTTCTTCCATTTCAGCATGCAAAATTATCATGCCTTGCAGAAACACAATCAAATTGATCATGGGAAGATTTATACCTCTTGTGCTGCTTTGCATGTTCATCCTTTTTGTCTTCATGAGAAGATGAACTAGTAGAGGCTATAACTTTCATCTGCAGACTAACATCATCGTTCTTGTCTTGAAAACTGTTTGAACTTGCATGCATGCCATAAGCTACATGTCTACCATCTTCTTGCTGCAACAAAGGCTTAAGGCAATGGAAATCATCTTTGAAACAAATTTTACATATTTGCATCTTAGAACTTGGAACAAAGGTTCTCTTTAAAGTAGCCTCACATGCTTTCATGTTTTTAGAGTCTTTTCCATTAAATTTCACATAACCAAGACCAAGATTCTTGGGTCGTCCCTCAACCGAAATGGGATCAACCATGCCTTGTGCATGCTTGCCTAATCCCTTGCCTTCATAGCCCATTTTAATCATTAATCTGGACCCTATACCTCTTGTATGTTTTTCGAAAGAACCAACACATCTTTCTAAAGAGGAAACTGAAGACAAATTAGAATGGATTACCTTTTCCTCACGCATTTTCTTGGTCAAAGCCTCTTGGGCTTGATGGAGCTGTCTCTCCATATCATGCAATCTTTGAAGAATTTATTCCTTCTCTTCCTTCATGGAAAACAACTATTCACGAAGTTTAGTGCTTTCTCTTTTATCCTTAAACAAAATCTGCATCATGTCCTTCAATATAATAAAGTCACGCTTCATATCATCATCGAAGAATCTTGTGAAGGAAGAAACTTCACTTGTATAATTTTTCATTATGATGTCAACGAACAAATTAACTTCAACAAAGTTCTCAAAGATTTTCAAAACAAATGACAAATATTTTTTAACCAAATGGCTGTAAAGACAAACTCTTACTCAAGCAGCCAAACAACAAACAAACTCCAAGAGCTTCTTAACAAACAATCATCAAGAGGGTTTGTGTTCCAATCGTGACCTTAAGGTACTTTGGGGTAAGGAAGAAGCCTTCAACTCTTTCTTCCTTTTTGTTTTATCTAAGACTTAGCTAATCAGTAGCTATCCCCAAATCTCAAGCAAACTCAAACAACAATTAGTTTGAAAACAGTAAAACAATCAATATTTTACATTGTTTAAACACCTTTCCTTGAAGAAATGCTTAAGGCTTTTTCTCATCTCTTAAACTTCAACCAAGTAAGCCTCAAAAACCTACAACAAATGCTGCCCCAAAATGGCTCTCCACTTCTTTCAAGGGTTATAATGCAAACTTTTAAACAAATCCTTTTGCACAAGAACAATACAGAGAGAAACACTAGCTCTCCTAATGCTCAAAAACACAAGCTCTGATACCAACTTGATTTGAAAATGGCCTGGATAACTTGTGTGTATTTCAAGAACCCACCACTCAGTTTTAATTAAAATGATCTAGCTTGTACTTGACAATTTTGCGGAATTATTTACTTGAAAGTGGTGTATGAATTTTTACTGTTTATGTGTCTTAAGTTCATTTGTTCTTGCTGAAATTTAACATGTATAACAACAACATAATGCAGCAAATAAACATTTAAACACAACAACAATATTAATCTAGGAGTTCACCTGAAATCTTGTGCGCTACATCTCCTTTGAGCTTTGTCATCTTGACTCGGCTCTTTGGGATTATGGTAAGTTTTTTTACAAATTAAATACTTAACTCCAACGAATACAAAAATTATCCAAAGGACTTAAAATACCATTTAAATCCCTCTAATGGCTGTCCAAACTTTGTAAACAACTTTAGGATCTTGTTGACACGATTCCTTCTGTCGGTTCATTAAGCTACTCTGAGCTTCTAAATGGCACAAACTCCCTCAGAATTCTGTTTCTGTCACTCAAACCACTACTGTTGTATCCAACACACAACAAACACCAATTACCAACTAATAAATTTCTCAAATCGAGCACAACATCCCCAAACTAGGCTATCCTCCACGGTTTTCCCAGGGCTGCCCAAAACTTCACATCATATTCTCGAGCTCTATAAGTTCTCAAAATTTTCTGAAACCACTTCCATTGGTTCCAAAATGTCTGAAATAGTCAAGATATACTTTTCATTCAACAAAAATGGCCTTCGGCTGCTCCGGTTTCGCCTCAATCACCTATCGGCACCCCCTGGCACTCAGGTTAATGAAAACTTCTTTGCTGAGTTTTCGACCTCTAGAAGTATTCAACACTTTCTAAAACCTCTGTCATTAGTTTCAGAATGATGTTTTCAGTCAATAATGACCACAGGTTCACTGCATATGGTCTCAAGCAGCTCTGGCTAAGCCTTGCACTGCTGTTGGCAAAAGTTGGCACTTATGGCCCTTAGAACTTTACTAAACATTTTCGGCCTTCAAAAGTTCTCTAAAGGCTATGAAAACCATCTCTTCAGATTCATAACATCTAAATTATCAATTTTATACTATTGGAACTCTGGAAAAGGACTCTAGCTCCCCTAGCTAGGCCTCAAACTGATTTTGCCTCCTAGTGGCCCCTTGAAATTCATTGAAGAAAAAACTTGTTTAGAAGCTCTCTGATGGCTCTTTAACCTATTCCACATTGTTTAGAAGGTCAAATAGACCCAAAATTGACTAAAATTTCACTCAATTTGGTTCAATAATGAGGAAGTTATGACCTCTCCAAGAAAAATGCTCAATGTCCCCCAAATCCCCACTAAATGTGGAGTAACTGCAGTTAACTGCGCTAAAAATGGAAAACATTCCAAATTTGGGGAAAATGCGCCAAAAATAGTGAACGGTTAGGAGATGGAAATTAATGTTAAGTTGAGTGGTGGACACATGTCTTACCGAAACTGTCAACCAAACCATTGGATTAACGGTTAGTGGTTAGCATTTATCATAACATTTGCGCTGGCCACGTATCACCGTTTTTAACCGCTGCCGGACTAATTGCGGATTTCATTTAACGCCACGTATTGGAGTGTGGTCGCAGGCATATGGTTTTATGAAGCGGTCAACCTAGCCCCTTTATTTCTCCACCCTAAACCATTTTAAACCTTAAATATGTATCGGTTTCCCATATAGTCAAGAGACAAATGTATGGTGCAATCGTAACCTGTGCTGCCTATGGGAATGAGGTCCGCGGTTCAAACCTCATAAGTTACAAAAATTTTAATATACCAAAACTTGCTCCTTGGCCCTGGGGCCACGTGGCGGCCTCCAGGCCGGCGACGTGGCAGCCCGTAATTGGCCAAAATCACAATAAGTCAAACTGCCATCGAACCATACCTAGCCAAGTGTCAAAGTCTAATTAGCCCAAATGGAATATTCCAGGGAATATTCCAAGGAATATTCTTTTTTTATTTTTCCAAAGTTTAAAAGTAAAACTTGGTCAACTGAATTTTGAAGTTTACTGGAGATTTCAAACCTCAATAACTTTTGCATACGACCTCAGTTTTGAGAACTATTCACGGTGCCATAATCGCAGCGACGAGACCTTTCCAGTCGTTTAGAATGCAACCAATTTTGAACACTTTCATTTTTTGAGAAATTCACATATCTTGGATATGATCTCCTGATCATATACACAACAATGACATTGGTACTGTCCTTTGTGAAAAGGCACATGTCACCTTACTTTTCCCCTCTTTAACATGCTCAAGGCCAAAGCCACATGCCAAAATATTTTTATCTTGCTTTTGTTGCCTCCCTTGCAGTTGCTTCTACTCAAGTAAAGGTTGAATTTTATGGAGATTAGTCTTCCCTTGGAAGCTATTGCCCATCCAAAGCTTCCTGAGTTTGGCCAATGTATGCATGAATACCCACAATCCTCTACCATATTATGTAAGACTCCTTCCTATGTGGAAGTATCTTGTGACTCTCAAAGGCTATGGAGTAGCCCCCTTGCACCATGATTGTACCATCATCCACTCCTGAAACATCTCCTTTCAGCGCAAGATGCTTGGTGAGAGTTGGTAATGCTAATACTGGGAGAATATACATCTCCTCCTTGAGCCTACCAAAGACTCTCTGCATTATGCTAGACTCAGCCAAGGCTTCCATCTCATTTAGATCTACGAATGGTGCATCTTGTTGTGAGAACTCTTTAACCAACTCCTGTTCTGGGGGCCTTCTTGGTGGAATGCCTCCAAATAATACAACATCATGGGTCAGATTCAACTGCATAACTGAGTGGACTGATGTGTCCTTTCTCCCACTGCGCAAATTAGACCCCATATTATGTGCAGAGGCCACTTTAGGTGGATAAGTGTGCATGCCCCTGATCATCTAATGCTTACCACTCTTCTTATCTACCCATTCCATCTGCAAAGTCTCCCAATCTATGGTGACTTTCCCCAATGTAATCAACCACTACACACCTAATATCACATTGGTGCCATGAATGTCGACCACAAAGAAGTGATCAGTAAAAGTATATGTCCATAAGGTTACTGACAATGTCAGAACATACGTCATACACTGCATGGTTCTAGATCCTGGGACGAAAACTAAGAATCCCTCAAAATAATCAGTGGGTATTTCTCTCCTTTGTACTAACTGAGCATCAACAAAGTTGTGGGTAGCCCCAACGTCAATCAACATTGATACTCTTTGATCCTGAGTTGTACCTTGGACTCTCAAATTCAGATACTTGGGTACTACCCACAAAGATGCAAGGGCCCCTCCTACTGAAGAAAATTCCCCATTCCCACCTCCTGGTGGTGTTGGATCCTCCCCTGCTATCACAACGTTGTTATCTCCTTCTGGATCCTCTTCTTCCTCCTCCTCACTATCAGAGAATACCTTTATATAGTGTGCCTTCCATGCAGCACACTGATGCCTTGGTGCCCATGGTTCTTGGCATGTGATGCAAAGCTTACTTCTCCTCAAGTCTCTTTGGACATCATCACTAAGAGGCCCTTTGTTCTAGTTCTCCTTTGGAGGAAGAATCTTCACATATTTCCCCTTTGACTGAAAGGGTGGCCTTTGCTAAAATGGAGCTCTTGCTCTTGGAAAAGCATCCTGTAAATATCTAGCCCTCTCAATAGCATCTTGGAGTGTAGTTGGTTTAGTAGATTTGACCAACCCATGTAGAGGCTCTGCTAGCCCATCAATGAACATATAAACACTCCTTGCTGTAGATAAATCTCGAACCATGACATAAATTTTTATAAATTTAGAGATATAGGTCTCTGGATTACCTGACTGCTTGAACTTGGCTAGATCAATAAAAGGTGCCTTTGGGTCTCTCCGAAAAAATCTCTCTAGTAATATCCAGGTGAATTGTGAATATGCAGTCACATTGGCATGCCCCAATGTATAAATACCATGAAACCACCAATCATGTGCCTCGCCTTTAAGGTGCAGCGCTGCTATTTTGATGGCTTCCATCTCCGGTACTTGGTTTAGCTGGAAGTAGATGTCTAGCTTCTCCACCCAAGACTTGGCTATGCACTTGGATGACCCATCAAAAGAGAGAAAAAAGAATCTACCCATATTCCATTGTAGATCATTGTTCTGCATGAATCCTCCACTTCTATTGTTATGTCAAGGTCTCCTGTTGTCCTTGATTTGAAAAAACTCCTGAAATTTCAGGTTATCTTTGAATCTCTAAGATTGAGACTCATACTTGTTACACAACATTTTGTCACCGTACCTGCATTCCTTATTCCGAATACTGGAAGACCATCATAGTGACCCCCGTGTACTGTCACACATCATAATGAATGTCATTGCATCCCTTAAAATGCAAGGAACAAAATCTTTGTGGACCATTCCTGAAGTGGACCCTTAAAAACATGTAATTTTGGGTCAGTGTTGTGGTGTGGTTATGTCCTCGCGCCCATGGCCAGATTTGCACTAGGCCTCACACCGTGGTCGCTCTATCTCTAAATAACCCTCGCACTGAGCTACTTTTGGAAGGTTTTTTAATATGGAAACGAAGCTTCTAAGATATAATAGCTTCGTGGGCGGAATCATGGATGTTTGTTCGACTAGATGTGGTCGATTTTCTCCCTTTAGCCTTCTAGTTCCTACAAAAATGAAACTTCCCAAAGGGATAGACCTTTCCTCCACCATAAGTGGATCCAAAAGCTCTTCCTCCACTCCTATAAATTCATCTTCATCCCATTGATTCTACTAGCTATAATATACCAAGAGCTGGTGTGCAGAAGATAGCATAGAATAGTTCATAGTTGTGAGAGAGATTTTGAGCCTTTCGCCTATTTGAGCCGAATCGACGAATGAATGCTTTGGAGATGTGCTCGACTGAACCCATCAAATGAGGTCTACAGCCTCAAGGCACAGGTTGTAAACTCCCTTTTATACATTAATATGACATGACTGATTTCTAGTTCCATCTTTTTCTATGTTAATATTCAAAGTTTCAGACTCTCCTTGACTAATTAGATAGTTGTAAATGAATATGTATGCTCGTATGCTTTTAGTTTTTGCTTGATATTTGTGCAGGTGTGTGGATATCGCTACCAATGGAGTGCAAGGCATGAAGAACAAATATCGAGGGATCACTGCAACGTACTACGTCAAGAGCGTTAAATTGAGGTAGGACATCTATTCCAATCTGCATGTTGTTTATGAACTAGGAATTTAGAAACTAGCATGTTCCCTTGCTTCTAGAACCACCCTAGGGCTAGAGGGATCGCCTTTGTCTATAGAGGAGATTTTCTTGCACAACAAGTTGCCGACCATATTGGGGATGTCAATTATTGTTGTCTCTTATTGTTCTTTTTGAATTTTTTATTTTATGTCCAACTTTGGCCAAATTGTCGTTTCTCTGCTGTTTTTGGCTTGTTTGACTGCTTCTAGCCATTTGGCCTTTTTCTAAAGTGATAAGTCTGGTTTTTCTCAGCAAGCCCTTTGTTTTTTCCTTTTTTTCCTTGCTCAACGATGTTGATTTTCTAACAGTCATGACCATCTGGGTGAGTGGTCATTCATACAGGTGTGATTTTTCCTACTCGGCGTCGAATGCTACTGAACAATTGTGTGATTCCTATAAGATTGAATTTTGGGCCTTTTGCATTGAGTTTCGAGTGTGTCTTATCCTTTAGGTTGTTTTTTCTGCTTGGATTGATCCATCTAGCTCTTGTCTCCTAACTTGGCTGTCTCATTCATTCCAGTTTTGTTATCTCTCATTTGAACAGTGTGGCTTATCTATCTTAGGGTTTCTAGGTGTTTCATACCATTCACTTGGTCACATGTCCATTGGGTGTCTGATCTATTTATGAGTCAGTTTGGTAGTTCATTTTCAGCCTTTTGTGTGGTTTCTTGTCCTTTTCAGTTGATTGTACGTGAAGTAGGGTTTTCAAGCTTTCATTCTGTGTCTGTTTTATTCTCCCTCCATCGCCCCGAGCAGAAATCACATTTCTCGTTACCTCGACTAAAAAGCCCTTTATTTTGTGTAAGGAAATGCATGGCTAGTTTTGAGTGCTTTTTTACGTTTTCTTGGAGTTGATCTCTTAATGTTTTGATGATATCATTCAAAGCTACTCAAAGCTAGTATTTTTTTTTTTAGTGTAGTATTGCATTGTTTCTTATTAAGGGATGCAGTGTAGATCCCTCGATGTCAAATACTACCCAAATTCCAGAGTCATGTTGCCAATATGTTCAAGAGAAGTCCCTTCTGCATTTTTCAACCCCTGATCCTCTGTTCAGTCTTGATTCACTATCATCTTATTCCTCTGTCTCATGTTGATGATGTGGGAAACATTATGGCCCTCCTTCGACCAATCACTTCTTGTCGACTTCATCTCATTATACATGAAGTTGATCCAGAGACTCCCTTCTGGTACCTTAGAGCTTGCATGCCTCAATGGAAATTTCTTCACATTCGACGACAGGTTCTCATCATTGGCCTTCAATCGAGTGATTTCGTGGATGTTCGACTCCAGTATTTTTCACATTCTGTGGATTGTACTAGTAGTACCTTGAGAACCAATATCATTATTGGTGGTTTCTCTTGCGTTTGTTAACAGCTTCCATCATCGGCTGGTAATCAGGCGACTTTCTTGCATGTTCGACTTCAACTCATTCATTCACATGCCTGAATTTGTACTTGTTTGAGTCGGGATGGAGCACAAGACCCTAGGTTTTTTTGTATGAAATCTAGGCTGCGAGACGATTTGATTTGTCATGACTGTATACACGACTCTTCTGATTGGATAGTTGCGACCATACTTGAGTCTATTTTATGATCCTTCTCACTGGATGGCTATGTCCATACCATGGATCTTATTACATGTTCTCTATTATGGATGTATGCGTCCATAACTCGTACTCATGTATCAAAGATATCATTCATACTTGATCTTGCAGGTCCTCTGACGGCGGCATTTTGGTTTGGGCATGTTCTCGTAAATCATTTCACCCCTCCCTCCCTCTCAGACTTCATACTTTAGGGGGCATTTGTTACACAACATTTTGTCACTGTCCCTGCATTCCCTATTCTGAATACTTGAGGACCATCATAGTGACCCCCGTGTACTGAAACAAATAATAATGAATGTCATTACATCCCTTAAAATGCGAGGAAAAAAATCTTTGTGGACCATTCCTGAAGTGGACCCTTAAAAACATGTAATTTTGGGTCGACGTTGTGGTGTGGTTATGTCCTCACGCCCATGGCTAGATTTGCACTAGGCCTCACACAGTGGTCGCTCTATCTCTGAAGAACCCCTACACCGAGCTAATTTTGGAAGGTTTTTTAATATGGAAACAAAGATTCTAATATCTAACTGCTTCGTGGGCAGAATCATGGATGTTTGTTCGACTGGATGTGGTCGAGTTTCTCCCTTTGGCATTCCAGTTCCTACAAAAATGAAATTTCCCAAAGAGATAGACCTTTCCTCCACCATAAGTGGATTGAAAATCTCTTCCTCCAATCCTATAAATTCCTCTTCATCCCATTGATTCTACCAGCTATAATAGACCAAGAGTTGGTGTGCAGAAGATATCATAGAATAGTTCATAGTTGTGAGAGAGAGTTTGAGCCTTTCGCCTCTTTGAGCTGAATCGACGAATGAATTCTTTGGAGACGTGCCCGATTGAACCCGTCAAAGGAGGCCTATAGCGTCAAGGCACAGTTTTTAAACTCCATTTTATACATTAGTATGACATGAATGATTTCTAGTTCCATCTTTTTCTATGTTAATATTCAAAGTTTCTGGCTCTCCTTGACTAGTTAGATAGTCGTAAATGAATATGTATGCTTGTGTGCATTTAGCGTTTTCTTGATATTTGTTCAGGTGTGTGGATATCGCTACCAATGGAGTGCAAGGCTTGAAGAACAAAGATCGAGGGATCACTGCAATGTACTACATCAAGAGCATTGATTGAAGTAGGACATCTATTCCAATTTGTATTTCGTTTATGAACTAGGAATTTAGAAAACAACATGTTCCCTTGTTGCTAGACCCACCATAGGGCTAGAGGGATCGCCTTTGTCCACAGAGGGGATTTCCTCCACAACAATACTCTAGAAAGCAGTCTTCAAGAGTCTCTTGTTCTCGGTGTCCTCCACCTCCATTTCCCACTACTAGGAATGTAGGCATAGTGGAGCATTGGAAAACTTGTTGCCTTACTGGTTGTTCATACCAGTGATGTGAAATGTCGTAGCTTTCTCCATGTAGAAATTCTCTAAGGGACTCTTTATGTTTCTCCATCCTCATCTCCTTGATTTCTCTGGCAATATCTTTCATGGTTTGGAGAACAAGCTTGGGAAACTCCTTTTCATCCACCTCTCCTGATATTGGAGTTTTTCCTTTGTCTCCTTTGGGTTTTGTATAATCATATCCCTGGTTTACATTAAGATACCACTTTCCCCTTTCTGTGAGAGGCTCTTCTTCTTCTGATGACGTAGTTATTGTACTACACAAGCTAAGCCAAGGTTATGCTTTGATACCACTGTAATATTCCAAATTAGGAAAAAAGAAGTTTGTAGAACATATAACTGGAAATTGCAGTGAAATATAAACACATCTAATGAGAGAAGATCATGAAGCCATTATATTATATATTATAGTAGAAAATGTGTACAAAATCTTGAGGAAAAAATACACTCAAGCTAGGAAAAACAAGCCTCTAGGAACCCAATACATAAAACATGAAGAACAGTTGCTATATAAGAATGTCGAAGGCTAAGAAAACGCATGTTTTGCTAGGGATAAATGATGTTGTAAATTAAATTACATGGATCTTCTAATATAGTGCTTAGAAAATGTTGGGATCAGAGATCTAGGCCTTCTAGCACAATTCCAAGACAACCCAGAAAGGGTTTCCGGAAATACACAAAATACAAAAATGAAAAAATGCAGCCCTAGGGCTGAATAACACTCTGCAACTACATAACTGATAGAAGGTGGTTGATATGATATATAAATGGCTCAGATGAAGGTTTGCTCCCCTCATTGGAAATCTAACTCTCAAACTTGGGCACTAAGTCCTCCACTACAACTGCGCAGCAAAATAACGCAGTTTTTGAAGGAGACTGCATTGTAGATGATGGAAGAAACTTTTCCAGATGCCATATGAGAAAATAATTCTCAAGGACCCTCCTTGCTAGCCTCCCAGATGAGGGGATACTCCCCTCACTAGAAAACAAGCTCAGAAACTGGATCTATCAATCCTCCACTAATACTACCTTGAAAAACAACACAATCATGGAGGAGACTGCATTGTGGATAATGGTTGAAGCTTGGCTTGATGCTGAATGTTGGAAATGCAGCTCAATTAACCTCTCCTGAGTGGGCACTCGAAGTCCCTCGAGGATGAGGGTGGGATTTCCGCTCGGAAACACCCTTGTGCTAAACAACACAACAAACTCTACTAAACAACGGAAGCGTGCAAAAAGTCATAAAATACCAAGACATAAAAAATATTCAGAATTCCCTCTATGGCTTCCATCCCCTTCCTTATATGATATGTGAGCCTCCTCACCCTTGGTCCCACACATTAAAGATTCTACTCTCATGGAGACTCCCTCCCACTAACACTATGATGTCCCTCGATAACTCTCCACTACCTCTATACCAACGCTATTGATTTGGTCAAACTTGACCCCATCCACATGCTTCATCCTCTATTCATACCTAAGAGTTATTTATCCAACTGATATGATGATCCGTATTCACAGTAGAGGTGGTTTTATTCCTACTAAGGAGATTTATGGGTCTCCCTACCCTCTTATTCATCTATCTAAATGACAAAAAAAAAAATTAATATTCCAACTAGATGAAAGCTAATTAGGAATATTACAAGAATTTTCAACAAAATTTAGAGGAATTAAACTCCATGGAAGAAATATCTAAATCTTATGAAAACATTTACATTAAAATTCAATACTATTTGGTAATGGATAAAATATTTACCTAGCATGTCTGAACTTCATTGTATGAAAACCCTTAAACATTTAATACATTATTGTAGAATTCATTTCTAGAAGTAAGAATTCATATATGTGTGTGTGTGTGTGTGTGTATTTCTTACTTCTGGAAATGAATTATCCAACAATTTATTAGATTCATGTGGGTAAATAAAATTCTTACCAATCGTTACTGGAATCCTAAAAATAATTTAATACTTTTCTTAGAAGCATATATGATCACTATATAATTGAAGCCTTATTTTAAAAGAATAAACTCATTTCAAAATTCTTTATATTCAAGATATCAAGAAAATTTTCACCAAGAATTTGTTCCCACCAATTTGTGTGTAATTATTTTTAGAGAAATAGGTAGGGGTAATATGTAAATAAATATTTAGATGGGGTGAATAGTATAAAAATATGGGTGGGGCATGTTTCCACTTCCCCCTTCCCGATAGGAAAAGGGGTGCAACACACCCCTGACAAATGGCATAACTTGAAACTAGTGTCAGCTAATCCAGCCTTGGGACAAATGAAACCATGTAGAATGGAGAAGGTTGATGGAATTTCATGTGTGAGGGGAATGGAATTTATGTCGAGCATGCTAGTAATAATTCATAT
This sequence comes from Pinus albicaulis, assembly GCA_034641835.2. Classification (NCBI taxonomy): domain Eukaryota; kingdom Viridiplantae; phylum Streptophyta; class Pinopsida; order Pinales; family Pinaceae; genus Pinus; species Pinus albicaulis. Next base: position 1,628,507,799 of record CM076581.1, read on the forward strand.
GGGGGACTTCATGGGTCAAATACATGTCTTCGACAAACGTATTAGCTTGAAACATGCATTAACTAATCTAGCCCTAGTCCAGATGAAACGACGTCGAAAGGAGAAGATTGGAAACATTTCACATGTGATGGGGATAAAAATTGCACTGAGCATGATGGTAATAATTCATATGGTGGATGTTGCAACCCAAAGAGTACCAGCAACAATATGGATTGTAGGCCAAAATGAGATTGATAAGGGGGTGGTAAAAGGAAAATGGATGAGCAGACCCTGAGAAAATTACAGAGTGCAAAGGCAATTCCTATAGGATACTGCTAAGTCATGGAATTGTGTTGTTAGTCATTGGTGGGGGGGGTTTAAGGCTAGTAAATCTCATTCCCATGGAATGAGAGGATTTGGAAATTTATTTCAGGACACACCTAGAATGCACACTATCTAGTAATTAGACGAGTAAGAGAGCTTTGAAATGGCACTCTTCGGGGTGGCATAGGCAAGTAAGATGAAGTCCCCTCACGTCTCATTCAAGTAATTGCTATTGTTGTGAAACCATCTCCAAAAATAGAAGAAAGGAGATATCAACACCTTATAAATAAGCCACTTCAAGGGGGAAACCTCCAATACATTACATGAATGAACAATTCTTGGATGATACAAATGACAAAACCTCCTTTCTATATATAGGAGTCCATGGGGCCACAATGTAATCCTAGCCGACCTAACAATAATAATGTAAGGGCACAATAATAACAATATGGGGGTTAAAGGGGTACAACAATAACAATAAGGGGGGCTACACTAACATAATAAGGGGATACACTATTTATATAGGGACTTAACATGCCCCTCTCCTCCAAACAAGTGTTGTCCTCAACGCTTGATTATTTCTTGATGCTTCTGTATAAAATTCTCATCCTCCCATGTGGAATATTCTACAAGAAAGTTCTTCCACTTGCTGAGATACTCTGAAATTGATCGTACTTTTCAAGTTCTTGTTTCTATGACTGCTTCAGAACATCTTTCGATGTGATGTTGATCTTCGTGTTGTTTCATTAGATTCTGTACCAAAGTTAGGTTATCCTTTGAGAGTTGGAGAACTTGTTGTTGATGCTCGATGTGATCTTCCACTAATTTATCATCCATATTAGCTATTATTTGATCCTTCAAACCATCCAACTTAGCCTCCATTTTTTGTTTTAAACCATCTATGTCATCTTCGGTTGCTCTTCATAAGATCGAAATTTGTTGCACTTGGTACCGTAATGTTGATATCTCATACTACAATTCTTCCTCTTCATGTGCCATAGTATAGCTTTTTGAGGGCTTAATGGTTATAGAATTATTTTTTGGAGGCATTATATAACCCAATACTGATAAAAATTCTAAAATATTCCCTTCGAATCACTGCAAACTGCTTTTTCAGACAAATGTAATGCAATTTTAAAAACCAAATACACACATTTTTCTTGCTTTTGAGGAGCTCGATATTGAAACTAAATTATCTCTATGATTTCAGATCTTCAATATCTAAAAATTTTCCCTGAGGTAGCCCTCTGAATCCTCTTTCGAATGCCACAGGTCTGACCTGATTTGGACTCTTCAAGGAAAATTTATGTCCAATCTCCCACAATGACCTAATTATAGACAGGTTCAGTAGAGTGAACTTGTACGACTTGCCATGTATCATTGTTTGCTCCTTTGGCTCTAAAATTTATAGACATGAAACTTCAGTCTGTGTACTTTCAATCTCTTTTTACATAATTTCAATCCGATGCTTAGAGAGAGAGTTATGAAGATTTTCCCATGATCACCTCTTTGAGATGAAATTCGGGAGCCTGAAAAAGACCTAACTCCCACAGATCATATCTCCAAAACTATTGTGGACCAAGCTTTGAAATTTTGAGACGTTGTTCCTCAGAATTTCGGCTTCACGCTCTAAACATTTCATCTTATGAACCTTCGTAGAAAAAAAGTTATAGCGAAAATTCCGCAATGACCCTTTTAAGTGAAATTTAGGAGCCTGCAAAAAGCCCTAACTTCCACAGATCATATCTCTGAAAATATTGCGAACCAAGCTCTGAAATTTTGTGACGATGTTCCTCAGGATTTCATATTCGCACTCTAAAAATTTCAGCTTCTGAATCCTTGTAGAAAAAAAAAATTATAGTGAAAATTCCACGATGACCTGTTTGGAGCAGCGAAACCCTAGAATCCAAAGCTCTGATACCAAATGTTGTGAAACCAGCTCCAAAAATAGAAGAAAAGAGATATCAACGCCTTAGAAATAAGCCACTTCAAGGGGCAAAACCTCCAATACATTACATGAATGAACAATTCTTGGATGATACAAATGACAAAACCTCCTTTCTATATATAGGAGTCCTTGGGGCCACAATGTAATCCTAGTGGGGCCACAATGTAATCCTAGCCGACCTAACAATAATAATGTAAGGGCACAATAATAACAATATGGGGGTTAAAGGGATACAACAATAACAATAAGGGGGGCTACACTAACATAATAAGGGGATACACTATTTATATAGGGACTTAACAGCTATTCTAGTGTCCAATATCCTTTCGTTGTATTTGTTTACATTTCACTCCATAAATTTATTCGGGAGACTCCTTCCCTCTTAGCCGAAAGTAAATTGGTAGTTTTTATTTTTATGTTATTGGTTCTCTGCTATTGAGTTGGAAGTAGAGCATGGAGCAGATTCTAAAGGGAATTTGGCCTAGTATTTATTCAGTGGGGAGCAGAGGTATTGGGATTGGTTTGGGGATCTATTGTTCTATGGATTTTGGGGTATCTATTATCCTTGGATACTAGTATGGGTTGTCTAAGGGTGACAACCTCACAAAATACTGGCGGAGATGGGTGTGGTATGGGCATATACTGGGAGAAGGTGGAGCATGGTTTTGAGGGTCTACTTTGGGTTTGAGAGGTTTCTTGAATACCATTATGGAGTGTGGTTTGAGAGGAGAGGCAACCCTTGTCCTCTTGTACCTGTGTGGGTGGGGTGGTGGATTGTTTGTCCTACTTTGGGTTGGGGTTTGAACTCAGGTGGGTGTTACTGCAATCTAAGTAAATATGTGATTGAGTGGGGTGTGGAAGTTGGTAGAAACCACAACACGATAACGGTGCCATCTGATGATTACCATACTAAAAAAAAGATCATGTTTCTGAAAAATGATTTGTTTATTAAAAACAAATCATATCTTACCATCCAGGTCTCTAAGGTGGATCCCATTATGCCAAGTGAGAGAGGTCAAGTGAAGAGAGGAGTGGCTTACTACAAAGAGTGAGCCCATAGAGGAAACTCTCATTTATATAATAGAGTATATGGCTTTTCATCAAGGTACATAAAGCAAATTCCTATGCATGTGCAGGAATAATTCACCTGGTCATAAAAAAATCTTCTTCTTAAAGATCTTCCCTCTTAGATCTTGAAGTGATGGTAGAGTGAGAAGGATGAATCCTGGACATGTGGTAGACTCAGGGAAAATAAAACCAATATATGTAGACAATAGACATATACTGGAAGACTAAGTTCCTCTTGGGACACACACTATTTGGAAACCAAGAGTCTAAAAGGGACATGCTACAAACGTGGACCATATTCGTGGACACCTTAAGCACTATGATTTTAGATTGGAAATGATGGATCGTAGGTTGGAGAGGATTAGAAAACACCTCGATATCCCTCCAACAACTCCTAGACCTTTGGCATACTTAGCATCCCCTATCCCAGTAGTAGGCTCAGATTTTTATCCACTTCCTTGATTATCAGATGACTCATGTTTATGGATTTATTTTGTAAATTCTTATGCATATAGTTAAATAGGTCAATATATTAGTGTAGGTTTGTTTAAGTATATTTATGTTAGTTTTTTTTGTCTTTTATGTCCCTTCAAAGGGTACAATTTTGGTCATGGTTCAGTCTCCCTGGCGAGAGATTGGTATGAATTATGGACATTTTTTATGTAGTCTCCTTCTTTTGAAGTAATAGAATTCAATTCACAAAAAAGAAAAAATGCAAATAATTTTTTATCTTCCGGCAATAAGATACTCCAACAAACTCTTTAAATTATGGTAAATATATATTCTTACCAAGAATTAATAAACTCAAATATATCTTCAAATCTTGCATATATAATTGCAATAGATATGTAAATGAGTTCTACAAGTATTCACTTACACCCAGTAATAATTAAATTCTTACCAAGATTTAGCACACCTCCGATACTCATAAAACTATTTTGCGTATAAAATCATATTTAGGTAACACATTGATATATTATCACTCCAATTATATGCATACATCTATATGTATATATTATTGTTTATAAGAAGTGATTTATATGCATATATATACAACTACATGTATACATATATATTAGTATTAGTATTTATAAGAAGTATGTATATATTAGTATTTCTATTACTCATGCATAACTAATAACTTAGGCCACACAATACCAAGAGCTTATCCATATGGATGGAGAGACACAGGGAAAAGTGACTAGCATGTACACTTTAAGATCATTATAACAAAGTTTCAATAATTAAATTTAGTTAATATCATATAGTCCAAATAGCTCCAAAGATAGCCAGTATTTAAACTTAACTATAGAGAAAACCTTTAGGTCTTCTTAACCCTATATCCAAATATATTTAAGCTATGTAAACACCATAGTGGTCCCCATAAGTTTATTCATAGTAATTAACATGTTAGGAAGGTTCTAGGATCTTAAAATCAATCCTCCAAATAGGTTATATACTAGACCATGAATTTATTAAAGAGTAATTCAACAAGTGACTAGTAATTCAACAATTGATTCATATTTTTAGTAATTCCCTTGTTACCCACCACAAGTGGGTGAGCCCATCGGAGAATTTTTCTCCTAGATTTGTCTTCAGCTGACAACGAGCATGCCTAATAGCCACCTGTGTAGACAATATTGTGCCAGTTGATCTCCGCTCCCTGAGCTAGTCATATGTCACCTCACCCATATTTTGTGAACGTATGTTTGACTGTGGGCCATCCAATCCTAAAGTTATGTATTTCATTATGCAATCAGGTGCTTATGCTTGTTTTTATTAGGCATGCTTAGGTATGGATTATTGGGTGACTTGGAAGGAGGAAGGGTTTTTACTTTATTGTTCTCCTACCTTAAATGGAGAGTTAATCCTCAATCCTAATCCCATGGTATCTCCCTTGTTGGCTTATACCTTTAGGTTGTGAACTACTTGGGAAACACTAATGTTGGTAGTGCAGTCTTGTTTTACCATTCCACATTTTTCACTCCCTTGCCCACATTACATGCCCCATTTTATCATCTTCCCTCTTTGGATACACATTACCATTGGGTCCACAAGGCTCTAGTATTCCCCCTCCCCTTGTCCACATGTCTGGGTCAGGCCTGGAACGAGGCCTCAGAGTTTGATGCAACTAAAAAAATAATATAAAAACATATCATTACCACATAAAAAAGGAAATAATACCATAAAATGAAAAATATGGTTGGGACATTAAATTTAGCGTGTGGGAAAAATCCAAACATGAGCTCTACCCCTTATCATTATGGCCATCACCCTGGTTCCTAAGGCCCCTATGAGATCCTCTAGTATCATTAAGTAACCCATGCATGTCCCAACCCCTGGTGGGTGATGAATTTCCCCACCTTAAGGGGGTAATCATTGCTATATCATACACAACATGTTTTGGTTTTCAAGTTCCTGTGGTTATTGTTTACTGAAGAGTTTGCTGGATTATCCACAGTCTTACGAAACACTTGTCAACATGTTCTCATCCCCTGGAGCCTCGAGCAGTAAAATAAAATAAACATTAAAAGAAAAAAGGAAAATGAAGAAGGGTGGAGAAACAAATTTCGGGGTAACTCATGTACCATGATTTATCCCTCATAAATTCATACATCCAAATATGTTTACATCCCTCATCATTACCACCCTTGATCCCATGACATTTGACCTTGAGACCCCTTTGTCCCAATCCACCACATTATTTTTCACATTACATATAGCACTTGAAGGATGTACTTGGGACATGACCTTCCTTTTAGGCGTTGGGAACACCTAACAAGATTGTTTATTAAGCTCTCATTCCTAGGGAGGTAACACCATTACATGCTCAAAGCCCCAAATTTGGAAGGGAAACCCACTATGAAGTCTCATTTGTGCCCTTGAATAAAAAGCTTGATTCACTTAGATGCACTAATGAATTATTGTACCTTTAGGTGAGGAAAAGAATTGGATCTTATAAATTATTCACAAGTTGTTTAATCATGGGTTGGGAAACTTAATTAGGGCCCAATCCCACTAGAGGATTATATTGAAACTTGTAGGGGAAGAATTGAGATCCATGGGTTTCCATCATATTACAAATCATTATCTCATTCCATGGACATCCTCAACACCTTCAGCGGCTTGTTCATTGACCCACATTATATGCAAGATGATGTACTTGGACCAGGAGTACCCCCAATTGGCTTAACAATATATAAATGGTTTGGTAGTTTATTTGAGGCCCAAATGAGGTTAGTCCCATCCTTGAGATATGGTAGGGAAAGTTCCATCTTCCATGCCCTCATTTGGAGCAGTCTACTTGCTTATCTTCCATAAGGATACCCATGAGACCACTAGTTGTGTCCTAGAGCCACTTTGGAGCACCACATGATGTTTTTCTTGGATATCAAGGGTCCACCCCCTTGTTTATCATTCATGGAGCCCTCACTCTCAGTATGGCACCTTGAGGAATCAACGAGGCCTTCCAACAACCCTCCTGCATCATGATTTCATCATTTCGAATCACTTTGGATGGCTTATTCTTCACTTTATGAACTACTTGGTGGGCTTGCCACCAATGATATTTTATTTTGCACAATAGAATAATGTTTATGGGCACCTTAGGCTAATTCAAATTATATGCAGGATCGTATAAATATATATATCTCCCATTGAGAGAGATCATCATCATCACACTTGAATATCTTTGTAAAATAATTTCACACTTCTTTATATTGAATGAAATTGGATGTATTTTATGCTTTTAAATATTTTTGGGAGCTAATTTCACTTTCTCTTAGAGCTGCCTCTTGATATGTGGTTGGATATATCTCTTGTTATCTTGTAAGTGATTTTTGTTGAATATTTTTCATGAAATAATGTCTAATATGTGGAATTATTGAAAGTAGTTAGATCTTGTGTGCTCTAATTTTATTGAATATCATTGTAAATATTGTTAGATTGTGAAACTGCACATGTTACTCATTGAATAACACGTAGATGAATGTTCCCATTGGATTGACACATGTTTCTCTTCCATGAAAGTCCTAGATTTTGGGAGGATAATTGTTGAAACGTAGGTGCTAGGGAATCACGTTTTGGCCTCCTTGAGGATCAATTTAGTGACTTTTGAAACAAAATTGACTCCATAGCCAAGGGAAGTAGGCACTAGTCCAAGGAAAAATTGGTGCTTGACCTCTTTCCTTCTCTTTTTCTTCTCCTAAAATTTTTCGACCCCTTTCCTAGAAGGCCTATCCAGGGCTCCCTGTGAATTCCATTAGAGGAGGAATTTTTTAATTCTATCTAGACAAGATAAATTTTTGGTGTCTCCTCTATGGATTCTCAAATTTTAAAGGAACTCCCACAATTGGTTTGCAAGAAAACTCTAACCCTAGCTCCAATTTTGAATTCCTATTGTTGTAACCCTAGAGACAACCTTTGGTTGAGAAGAGGTTAGTGCCTAGGGCATCTATACAAAAAGATAAAAACTTTGTTTTCTGTTCCACACTTATCAATTTCTTCTTTTGAAACTCTTCCAAGTTATTATTAATGTTTAATGTTTTCCCTGGAAAATTTTCTACTTGAGAATTGCCAAACTTTTCCATAGAATGTAAATCTATTTGGTGAGATGATAGTTATTCAATATTGCATTGTTCCTGAAAATTTTGATTTTTCTCACACTATGAAGAAGAATCATTATTATTCATTAAATTTATCAATTTATCTTCCTCATCTAATCGTGAAAGACTAAATATTGATTGCATATCATAAAAGTAGTCATTATCATCATCTATCCAAATTCACTTTCTACTTTAGTTATTGTTTTTCCGGGTGGATACAATGTAAATGTCTTAGTGGAACTCCCATTAGAAATACATATATCACGAGATATACAACTTATAAATGCATCAGCTATAGCTAGCCAAGGTCTACCAAGGATCAATGGATGGGCTCCTGAATTATTCTTGGGAGTTAAAATCATGAAATCTACTAGATGTTCCCAATAATATAGAGAAATATACACATCTTCTAATACACCATCCGGTTTGATAATAGATCTATTTTCTTATTGTAATAATGTTGGAGTATATTGAATATTAAGAAGCTTTAATTCCTCCATTGTTTGTTTACTCATAATGTTAATGTTTTCTCCTAGATCAATCAAAGTGTTTGGAATCTCAATACCATTGATATGAATTTTTACAATAGGAGTACCTAGGTCCAGATATTTTTTAACGATTGGTTTCCCCATCATAATATCAACAATTTTCCCTACCAATTGGATCTTTTTAACACACTTTATTTTTCTTCTTGGTTTTCTAATGCATATCTCCATAATATTTTTTGCAAATATTGGTATTTCGTTTATAGCATATCGTAATCTGGTAAAAAAAATTTATTTTCTATTCCTTTATCAATTTTGAGTGTTTCGGGAAAAGTTACATATTGCAAGGAAATAGAGGGTTTTTCTACTAGAGGAGATATAAGAGCTTGTTTTATTTGCTCATCCGTTGATTGTACGGGAACATATTCCTTTAGAGAAGTATTTTCTTGATCAAGATTTGCATCTTTTTCATGAACCTCATCCTCTTTATATTTTTGGATGGAAATTGTCGGTGAATTATTTTGCAAAACCCTACCATATCTAAGTTGAACATCATTTATAACTAATGGGGTTATCATACAAGCTTGAAAAATTTTCCCTTCCACATTATAAACAACTTCTTGATTTTTATTATCTGGATTTGGGAGCAATTTAGAAAGTAGTTGATTGGATTTTAAGGAAATGGTAATAAAAGTTGTTGATTAGGATTTTGGAATTGAGGGGGTTGGTTTGGTTGAGGAGGATAATATTGTGGTGGAAAATAAGAATAAGGTTGTTGGAATTGAGGATATTGAGGACATTTTCCATAAGTATTTTTCCAACCTTGTGTTCATGATGTATTTTGAGATTATGGGGGCCAAGGTTGCCAAGGCATGGGTGTAGTATAGTTATTTTATGGTTTTGCATATGATTGAGTATTGAAACCTTGATTCATATTTAGTTTTTTTATCTTTCCATGGTATTTTAGCAACAAAACAAAGTGATTCAGCTTGGGTTGTCCGAGCCTCATCTTGAAAAGCAACTTTAAGACTAGGTATTGAGGGGAATTCCTTTGCATTATGATTCTCAACACATATGACACAAATTTCTATACTATCAAGGGCACATTATCTCAAGGAATGATTTTTCCTACATCTCAGACTAAAAATAGATAATGAAACATTCCCAAATTTTTCATGTTTTGTATCTTAAGAGTATCTAGTTTCTCACTAAGACTCCCAAGAATATATATATTTTTTTTAATATCAAGAAAAATTCCTATTTCAGCTCTACTTACTGTTCGAGTTACATTTTTACTAATTTTGGATATGACATGGTCTCTTGGACTTTTACCATTTATATCCTTTTCCTTTGAAATATGTTTACACAAATCACATATTTCTCCAAATGAAATTTGAGAAACATCTCTTGTGCCCATTAAATTGAGAAGGTCAATCCATTCATCTCTAATGGATTTCAACAAAATATATTTTAATGTTTCATCATATAAGTCAAGCATCCTAGCCCTTTTAACATTGTAAGCAAATTTTCGACTAGGTATTAAAGGCTTTCATCCTCTTTTTGCATCATCTTAAAGACTTCATCCTTAAGGTTATGGAGCATGCAATAATCCTTATATTTTTCTAAGAACACATTTTTCATTACTCTTATGATCTAATAGTACGTGTTCCTAATCCCATGAACCATTTATGTTCTCCATCCTTAAGAGTATTTGGAAATAATTTCAATTTATGAGGATCAAATAAGTAGTCATAATATCTACATAAAACTTCAAACTCAAAAAGAAATGTTTCAGGGTCCTAATTTATTAAACCATAGAAATTAATGAATATGGAGGGTGAGATGTTTTTCATTGTGGTTTTGGTGTATTTATCAAGAATAGGGAATCCATAAGGATCTGGTTCACCTCTACCACCTCCTCCTCGACCGCCTCCTCTATTTCCTCCTCTACCTCCTCCACTCCAATGCTAAGTTCACCATTTACATTGTGTACTTATCCTTCTCCTTCCCATGCCATTGTAGATTCCTCATAGATAATATAAGGTTATATAATATGGTTATATAGATCTTCTTCTGATTCTTATACTAATGGTATATTAAAATAAGTTTCTTATTCTTCCTCTTCGCTAGGTACCTCTAGTTCTTTTCCTAGAATTTGTTATCCTTATTATAGATTTGAGGCTTCTGCGATGATTATCTTGTGTAGAGAAGTTTTCCGATTTAATCGCGTCCATTTTTGTTGATTTGTTATCCTGTCGAAGAGAGAGATTACTCCTTTTGTTGGGGATGTAGTTTATTCAACTATAGATTTAGTAGAATAAGTTAGTGAATCTCTTGGTTGGATTTCAGACATATTTACCTCAGGAAGTCTATGTCTACCTACAAATGATGGGATGTGAGTGTCAATGGATTGTGTGGCACTACAAGGTCTAGCGAGAGTGAGTGGTGATGTTGGAATTGAACTTCTAGCTCTACTTATAAATATGCCCCTATAATCCCTTTATATATGCATAACTTTTTTTTATCATGTCATAATTATACAACTACAAAATCAAAATTGAATGTACCTAAAATGATATACAAACCAAGAATAGAATTTTGTATACACTTCCCTGGCAATGGCGCCAAAATGTTGGGTAATTTAGTTGATCTTAAATTACTTCATTAATTGTCAACCAAGGTTCATGTACTTATGAAGTGTGTGTGCACCATATATTCTAGGAATTCTATCTTTGGATGAAATTATTCTAAATATGGATAAGTGTTAAATGATATTAGAGATTTGGCACGCACATGTTCTTTCCATTAAAGCTACATCAAAACCAAATACCAAACTGAATTGAAATCTATTGCTTGAAATATCAAATTATTCTAATTAGAGAATTGAAAATATATTTCTAATCATAGAATTGAGATTTTGTCTCTAATTTCATAAAGGAAATACTAATGCTAAATAGCAAAAAAATGATCTTAATACTAGTTGCAGAATTAAAGTTTTAACACTAATTGCATAAAAACAAAACCTAAATCTATTTGCAGAAAAGGGAATTTAACTATAATTTCATAAAGGAATGATAATGATAATTACTTGTAGAAGGAAAATAAATAAAAAAAGAACTTGTAACTTCAAGTTCTTACTAATGTGCGAAAATTACTCTAAAAATACACCTAATCATCATCCACGAAATTAACTGAGTAATAAAACTAAATTGCTAGAAGGAAATGCATGCTAGAAATAAATATTTTTCATATTTTATTTTATGAGTGCACTAAAACAACAAACGAATAAAACAAAACTGAAATGTAACCGTTCAAAGAGAAAACTACATGAAACCTCTATGCAAATGCAGACTATTTATGAACAAATTGCAATGAAACAAAACTAACTACCCTTGCTACTCTCCAGGGTGGCCTCCCTTGAGTGTAAGTATGTCACAACTCAAATAATAGCTCAACCACGCATCGGAAATACACATAGTATTATATTAATTCTTAACAGAGTTTTCAAAATACTGGAAATGAACCACAACTACAACAAAATAAAAATTTCAACACATCCACAAATCAATACACAAAGAAAATGGAACCAAAAGTATGAGCCATTATATTAAATACGGAAATATGAGTACAATAGTAGAATAAAATGGAACCTAGGCTTTCTATTGCAAGCATGAAATACCCCTGTGAGAAAATAAGTAAAATTTCCAATAGAAATGGCTTGATCTGGCCATTCCAACTACCCATAAATAATTGTTTTTGTTGCTACTACTGGAGGCAATCTATGATTATGGCCCTCAAATCTACTCCAAATTTTCTGAAAAAATATTTGTAGCCTCTATTGTTTCCCTGGAGACAGTTCCTGGATGGAGGGAACCATTTCCCGGGACATCTAAATATTGATGAATAATTATTAAAATATGTGGTCAGAAGGACAGACCATGATGATTTGCAATGAATCTTCTAATTCTGAAATCTATCTTTAAAGCCAAATTGGCCAAGCTAGATGAGAATTGAAAGGATTTTATATCGGAAAGTGGTTTGGAAGAAAAATAGAAGACATAACTTTATGACTCATGCAATTAAGAATATGGGTTTAGGCTCTGTAGAAATAACAATGAAAAGGAAAACAATCATGGGTGAATTTATCGCATGGTAGAGCATCATTTAAGGCTTATTTAAGTAAGTTTTGCATACTCTTTCTGCTATGGACATGGAATTAGTAAATATACTAATAAAAATAAGATATCAACTTCTTTACACATATGTTGATAGAGGAAAACATCAGTGAAGTAAATGAAAATATAACAAAGAAAACATTTTTGCAACTACCCAAAAACTGGAATCAAAATTATCGTTCATTCTTCAATTTCAGAGAGTTTTCGTCATTACAAAAATTATCATGACTCAATCACCCCCAAGACTCTGAACCCCTCACCAATACTGATTCTGAAATTTTTATCCCTCTCTCTCGTGTAATTATCTAACTGCCTTTGATCAATTTTGAAACTGATTTTGAAACGGTCATAAAAACTAATTTGAAAATGTTTACAATAAAATTGTAGGTTTTTAGATATTACACATATATAAAAAAATATATGTAATATTTAACATTCACTTTTTAGCCAAAATAATACTTCAAAGTTTGAATCCCTTTCAAGTTTACAAGGTTACAAGGAAGAAAGTGCCCTCAATCAAATGCACCTACTTACCCTAAAAGGTTGGTCCACCCTAAACAATACACCCAAGAAGTGGTAGAAATTCTGGGAGAATTGAAGAACTTGTGTGTCAATATACCCCTTCTCCATGCCATGAAATATGTTCCCATTTACAAAAATAATATTAAGGAAGAATGTTTCAAAATTCCTAGGAGAAGAAGAAGAGTTACCCCCACTATCAATGATGTGGGACAACTATCTGATTTGATGCTTGGAAGCGTAATCTCCCTAAAGTACTTGGATCTTGGTAGCACAATATTGGATGTTCACATTGATGGAATAATGGTCCCTAATACCTTGATTTACCTTGGGGTTGCAATCAATGTGATGACCAAGGAAACCATGTTGAAGCTAAACCTCCAAGGGTCCTTAAGGAAGACCACTACAGTGTTGCATCTTGCATATAGATCCATAGTATCTCCTAATGGATTTATTAAGGATTTCATGGTCTCCATTGACTCCTTGGAGTACCCCATTGATTTCCTAGTCTTCCAACCTAAAACCAATTCTAATGGATATCCTCTCATCCTAGGAAGACCTTGTTTGGTCATTGTTGATGCCTACATTAGTTACAGGGTTGGGAACACGACCATTAAGAATGGACACCTATCAAAACAACTTGTGTTGTATCCCCTTACTCAATCTTATATTTAGCATGATCTTCCCTTATGGTTATAGTATGAGGAAGAGGAATAATGTTATAAAAAATCCCTCTACCGAGTCTGCATTCTAAATACGGTTATAGGGGTAGCATTATGAATATGATCTTATCGACCATATATTACATAATCATCCCCCTAATGCCATGTCAGTTGATTAACTGGTGAAATAATATGACAGTAATCCTTGGACTGATTTGTGCTCTACTGACTCCAGCCTAGAACATGTCAAGGTTGTGTAGATTGGCCAATCCAAAAATTTAAAGATCAACTCCCTCTCTCTCAGCCAAGTAGAAAGAACAATTATGTAGTGTTTTAAGGAAACATCTGGACGATTTTACTTGGGATTATAATGATATTAAGGGTGTGCATCCCTCAGAATGTACTCATCATATCTACATCAAAGAGGGATGCAAGCCTATGCACCAAACCTAAAGAAGGATGAACCCAACTCTTAAGGAAATTGTGAAATAGGAATTAAAAAAGCTATTGGATGCAAGGTTCATATACCCCATTTTAGATAGTCCATTTCCATTTTCCCTTGATTGACCAAGTCCTATATGGTGGTGTAGGGAATAAATTCTTCTCCTTCCTGGATGTGGGTACAACCAAATACAGATCATCTATGAGGACCAAGATAATACCACATTCACATGTCCTTGGGGCACCTTTTCCTATAGGGTCCTTCCATTCGGTCTATGCAATGCCCCTTCTACCTTCTAGAGGGAAGTTTTATTTATATTTTCTAAACTTTTTCATGACACCCTTGAGATATACATGGATGACTAAACTCCTTATGTATTTGACTTCCAGGAAGCTCTTTATAATATGTGCAAAGTCTTAAAGAAATGCATTGAAATGAATCTTACATTGAGTCCACAGAAATGTGAATTTTTTATGAATGCACGGAATTTCCTTGGCCATTCCATATCCAAGGAAGGGATATACGTTGGCCCAAACAAGATTTTCATCATTAAAAGGGTCCCTATCCCTAAAATACAAAGAGACATCCAGAGCTTCCTTGGATTAGTTGAGTATTATAAAAGGTTCATTAAATACTTTAGTAAACTGGATTCACCTTTGTTTGGAATACTAGCTAAAGGTTCAGACATTTTTTGGACAAAAAAATTTGAAGAAGCCTTTGAAGTGCTAAAAGAAAAGTTGACCATTGCATCCATCCTTAGAGGTCCCAACTAGGCATTACCTTTCCATATACACACAAATGCATCAGATGAAGTTGTAGGGGTTGCCTTAGGACAAGTGGAAGAAAAATTCCCTTATGCTATCTATTTCATTAGTAAGAACCTTTTTAAAGCTGATTTAAATTATATAGTCACTAAAAAGGAACTCTTGGTTATGGTAAATTCTTTAAACAAGCCTAGGCATTACATCATTGTTTATCAAACATTATTTCACATTGATCATGCAACCATTAAGTATTTAATGAATAAACCTAATGTCAATTCTAGGATAATTAGATGTTTGTTATTATTGCAACAATTTCATTTGACTATTCTTGACAAACTAGCGAAAGAGGATGTGGTTTCAGATTTCTTGTCAAGAATAAACTTGCATGTAGAAAAGGAAGAAATGGTAGATGATCAACTCTTAGATGAACATATCTTTTCCATCTCACTGCTTTCTCCTTGATTTTCTGATATAGCTAATTTGTAATATCCCAAAATGGGAACAACCACACTATTGGGAATAATTTGAGTTATTACCAATGCGGAGCTTCAGCAAATCATGAGCTTGGCAATGTAGAACAGCTCAATAGATGTAAAATAACATCACACCAGTAGATGAAAGAACATCAGCAAGAGATTGGCCAATATTCTTCTTCCCGGGTGGGGAAATGCAGCAATACAGGGCATAAAACAGCTATCTTCAGAAAATAACGCTATAAAAGGGATAAATGGGACTTGGATCCCTTAGAAGACATGGTATAAAACTCACATGCAGAATTAGAGGTGAAATAAATCACTCTAGCTCATATAAACAGATCTCCCCATGTCAATGCAGCTCAAATATGCCCAAACCCCATAGCCTAGCTTATGCAAAAACCACTGAAGTGAGAACAACGTTATTTTTATGAGGGTTTATGTAGAAATTGATGAGAGAATACTGATATGGATCTTGTATGCATCAAATAACAGAGAAATGGAGTTTAACCTTCTTTATACAAAAGTGAAGACACCTGGAAAGGGTTTCCGACAAAATACATGTACAAAGGCAGCACTACAAGAATAACGCAGTTTACTACAACACTGTATTAAACATGACTGAATAAAGCATGAAATAGCTGAATAATACAGAAAAGGGCCAAATTCCTCTCTAATAGAGCTCTCGGAGGGAAATGAGCACCTCCTCCTCAAAGACTAGCATGAAATCAAAGGGTGCAACACTGCTGTTGCTGCCCCTGCATAGAGGACACAGTTTTCTAAAGTGAACTGTGTTGTGGATAAATTTATATGAATGGCCCTAATAAAAATATTGAAATGAAGCTCAAATCACTCTCCTTTGATCCCTTAAGCAAGCTGATCTAAAGAGAGGATGGAATTCCTGCACAGGAATTCCTTGCACTAAGCAGTGCAGCAAGTCCGGCTAAACAACTGAAGCATGCAAGTGGTCTCAAAACCAAAATATCTAAATACATGAATGAATCTCCTTTGATGCTATGCATTCCTTGTATCTTTGGTGAGCCTCCTCACCCCGGACCCCACACAATGTTGGGGTGACTTCCTCATGAAGCTTCCTCTTTCAAAACTACGCTGCCCTAGCTAGTTTCCCTCCTCTTTATAACAGCGTTGTTGACTTTGGTCAACTGGAACTTATCCACCTGCAATGCCTCTTTTCACACTAAGGGATCTTCAATCCAGTTCGTCTATGTGTGTCTAGACTGATCCTTGTTCATATTGAGCTATTTTCTTTGAGTGATTTCTTCCTCCTCAAGAATGCATGTTGACTTAGTCAAACTTGACTATGTCCCCATCTAATTTGTCCTTGTTCATACTTGGAAGTGTAAAACTAGCTCCTAAGGTGATCTCCTTCCTTACTAAGGTGGAATTTATTCATAATATTATTGTTCATGGGCCTCCTTACCCATTTATTCCTCTCCTAGGTGAAAGTAGCAAAATCTAATATTCCAAATTACTGTGTGCAAATTTTGGAATATTACAATCCTCCCCTCCCAAATGTTGCTTGTCCTCAAGAAACTGCAAGGATAAGACTGAATATCATCCTCTTCTTCCCTGTAGCAACCTCATAAGATAAAATCCCCCAAGGATCAAGGTGTTGCATCATCAATATGTCTCCAAGTTGCCTCTTCCAAGTGTGTAAGCTATCTAAATAGCTGACATTATGTGACAGTAGAACATCCATGGAAGCAATAATGGGATGTTTGAAGATCCTCTTGAAGCATGAGGGCTGATATATATTGGGACTGATCATCCCCATTTGAATCTCTCCTCCCCAAGCTATCAACCAAACAAAATGAGTCACCCTCCAAATTGGAAACTCATGAAGGATCTCTTCCACCTTGAACTCATGCAGAATAGGTGGGCTGAAAATCTGAACATGGTAGACAAGAGAGCCTACCCCACGCTGTATTCCCCTCCACTTAAGATAATTGTAGAGATTTTTTTGATCTTGGGCTGCAATACTATTGCCCTCCAATGGCAAGAAGGAAGTTAGACCTCCCAAGGTCCCTCTCCCAGTGTTGTGAATCAGGCTGGCCCAAACCATCTCATACATGATGGATAAGAAATCATCATCATAAAGCATTCCATCCATCTCATGGCCCTCCTCATACATAACCAAATACTTGGTTGTAGAGGCCATGTCTCTTCCCAGCTCCCCTTAGAACATGTAATGCAGAAAGTGTGGGGATCCTCCTCCCCATAGAACACATTCACTCCTTGTGTCCCTCCTCCAATCATGCTCCTCATATAGGAAAGAATAATATCAGAAAATAGGATCATGATCAGCATCATAATGAAAGAAATACAGAAGGTTTTTTGTGGTGCCGAAAGGTACCAACAGTCTCCCAAGTGGTCACAGCGCAGTCCTCCCCACTGCAGCTTCAGACAATAGTATGGCACGTTGTCTCTTGATAGATGGCTAGTTGTGTAAGTCACCACATCTACTAGCAAGTACTAAACAGTTGAGTGCATCAACTAAGCATACAAGGAGTAGCCAAACACTTGCCCCAAATCATACAATAGATGGTTGTCTCCATCATAATAGCTGGCCAAAAATGGTCCATGGAGCCTAAAGAGAAATTTGCCCCTTCGTAGAGCAATGCACTGCAAGGAAATGGTAAGAGTATACAAATGTAGTGTTGAACAATCAATAAGTGCAAAAACAGAGTTCTTACCATGTGATGGAAGCAAGATGGTGACAAGATTCATAGATGAATCCTCCATAGTGATATGGTATATCCATATGAAGAGGAATGAACCACATGCTGCATGAAAATCCTCCTTCTCATGCTTGGAAATCCAAGTCAAGGAGAACATACCACAATTTCCAACGAGTCCATCCACCATTCTACCAATCTCACCTCCTCTATGCTCACCAAGTGCATCAAATATGAAGTGATCCTCATAACACCTCATCAACAAGCTCATGCCCCAAAGTGACAGCGCTGCTGGCCTATGAAAATAGCCTCCTGCCAACTCATAAATCCAATCTCTAACATGTTCAATGTCAAAGACTCCTCTCATAATGTTGCCATCTCCTCCCATTGCAACATCATGCAAAATGTGAGAGCAACTCTGCCCTTGCTCTCCCTCAATCCTCCAAAGCAACAAAGGTCCTTGCTGCTCCGACATACCTCCATCATCTAACTCATGTGGGGAAAACATAATGATTATACCATCATAATGCATCCACACTCCTTGCTGCCCCATGATGCAAGTACTTTTCCAAGTATTCTCCTTCCACATACCCTTGGAAGAAAGATAGGCCTTATGATGGCAAAACTCTCTCAAGAGTAGCCAACGCAGTTTTGCCTCTTGCTGCCCTATATCATAGATTTTCAAGTAGCTCTCTAGCTTCTTTCTCTCTATCCACATCCACTTATCCACCGATGGATGCCTCCTATCATCCTCCATCTTGGTACTCTTCCAAAAGAGGCTACCATCCTCCCATATCAAATTCTTCTCCTTGCATTCCATGGGATGTTGAAATGCAACTCCTTGGAGACCTCCTAGAGAAGATCTCATATCCATGGCCATCTTGAATCCATAAAGATACAAAGGTGAAAAATGTAAAGCCTCTTCCCTGCTACTATTTGACAACGCTGATAGTCCCTCCAATGACATAGTTGCTGCCTCATACTCCCTCTCAAATTTCATGTCATCCTCCAAAATATCACACTCCAACCTCAAGGGTTGTGTGTAAATTATCAGTGATACATGAGGTTGATGGTTCAAATCTCCCTTGAACCCTTCAAGCTTGCATGACGTAGTGCAATCCTGCTGCCCTTCCTCGGCAATGGTGTTTGATCCTGGGCCATATGAATACATATTTCCACAACTTTTAGAAGGATTTACTGCAATAAGTAAAATTGGAAAACTTCCCATACCTTGATGAGATGTGGGAACCTCTTGTAGTGCTGCAAGAACTCCTCCCTCCAATGTAATGGCTTCTCCAACTGCTGATGTAGAAGGCTGCTCTCTCAAGGTTATGACAACGGTGGTACTTGCCTCCTCCCATGGTGGTGTGGGCCTACTCTCCTCTGATATTTCTTCATCAAAGGTTATGATCAGCTCTTGAGTGAACTCAGAAAAAGAAGTCACTCTTGTGTGGCTTAAGTGATTGCACCAACAAGTATTGGCTTCACCCTCCAGGTGCAGCGCTGCAACTTCTGTTGCCTCCCTCTCTTCTACTGGATAAAGTAGGAAGAATGCCTCAAGCTTTCTTTCCCAAGCTATTTCTGTAGTTGACCCATCAAATTTAGACAATAGGAATCTATTTCCTTTGATCTCTCCTTTGCTGCAAGGTCTTTTCTCTTCTCTCAGTTGAATAAACTGAGGAAAATCTAGGGTCTCTTTGAAAGCCCTAGGTTGGCACTTGTATTCTGCCAAATATCCACTCAGGATTTCATGCTCTAAATGGTCTCCTTGCTCTCCACTTCCTCTGTGAGAACAGGAAGTGTATGCATCTTCTTCTACTTCTTGAAACCTTCTAGAGGTCTCACTGCAACTCTCTCCTCCTTGAAACCCTCTTGGAGTTTCAATGCATTTCTCTTCTTCTTTCTTCTTGGATCTGAAAATGGATGAGAGTAAGCTCATCCTCTCCATCATTTTTTTCTCATCTTCTTCTTATCTTCTGATTGGATCTGAAATCCACAGGCTGAGCCAATATGGCAGCTCTGATACCACTGTAATATCCCAAAATGGGAACAGCTACACTATTGGGAATAACCTGAGTTATTACCAATGTGGAGCTTCAGAAAATCATGAGCTTGGAAATGTAGAATAGCTCAATAGATGTAAAATAACATCACACTAGTAGATGAAATAACCTCAGCAAGAGATTGGCCAATATTCTCCTTCCCGGGTGGGGAAATGCAACAATACAGGGCATAAAACAGCTGTCTTCAGAAAATAACGCTATGCAAGGGATAAATGGGACTTGGATACCTTAGAAGACATGGTATACAACTCACATGAAGAATTAGAGGTGAAATAAATCACTCTAGCTCATATAAACAAGTCTCCCCATGTCAATGCAGCTCAAATATGCCCAAACCCCATAGCCTAGCTTATGCAGAAACCACTGAAGCGAGAACAACGTTATTTTTATGAGGGTTTATGCAGCAAGTAATGAGAGAAGACTGATATGGATCTTTTATGCATCAAATAACAAAGAAAAGGATTTTAACATTCTTTATACAAAAGTGAAGACACCCGGCAAGGGTTTCCGGCAAAATACATGTACAAAGGCAGCACTGCAAGAATAACGCAATTTACTGCAACACTGTATTAAACATGACTGAATAAAACATGAAATAGCTGAATAATATAGAAAAGGGCCAAATCCCTCTCTAATAGAGCTCCCGGAGGGAAATGAGCACCTCCTCCTCAAAGACTAGCATGAAATCAAAGGGTGCAACACTGCTGCTGCTGCCCCTGCATAGAGGAGGCAGTTTTCTGAAGTGAACTGTGTTGTGGCTAAATGTCGATGAATTGCCCTAAGCCAAATGCTGAAATGAAGCTCAAATCACTCATCTTTGATCCCTTAAGCAAGCTTATCTAAAGAGAGGATGGAATTCTTGCACAGGAATTCCTTGCACTAAGCAGTGCAGCAACTCCGGCTAAATAGCTGAAGCATGCAAGTGGTCTCGAGACCAAAATAGCTGAATACATGAATGAATCTCCTTTGATGCTATGCCTTCATTTTATCTTTGGTGAGCCTCCTCACCCCGGACCCCACACAATGTTGAGGTGACTTCCTCATGAAGCTTCCTCTTTCAAAACTGCGTTGCCCTAGCTAGTTTCCCTCCTCTTTGTAATAGCGTTGTTGACTTTGGTCAACTGAAACTTATCCACCTGCAATGTCTATTTTCACACTAAGGGATATTCAATCCAGTTCTCCTATGTGTGTCTAGACTGATACTTTTTCACATTGAGCTAGTTTCTTTGAGTGATTTCTTCCTCCTCAAGAATGCATGTTGACTTAGTCAAACTTGACTATTTCCCCACCTAGTTTGTCCTTGTTCATACTTGGAAGTGTAAAACCAGCTCCTAAGGTGATCTCCTTCCTTACTAAGGTGGAATTTATTTATAATTTTATTTTTCAAGGGCCTCCTTACCCATTTATTCCTCTCCTAGGTGAAAGTAGCAAAATCTAATATTCCAAATTGTTGTGTGCAAATTTTGGAATATTACATAATTACTTGCTTGTTGGGATGTTCCCTCCTTATCTATCCTCCAAAGAGAAATGAAATATTACTAAGGAAAGTTCCCCATTCACTTTTATTGGGGGATATCTTTTCATATTGGTGCTAGATAGAATCTTAAGGAGATGTGTGACATAAGAGTAGGTATTTGATATCCTCTAAGCATGCCATGACGGAACTTGTGGAGCCCACTTTTCTATTAAGAGGACAACCTTCAAAGTTCTACAAGCAGGTTACTACTAGCCCACTTTACATCAAGATGCAAGGAGGTACACCACCAGGTGTGATCAATGTCAAAGGATGGGTAAGCCCACCCCTAAGGATGAAACTCCCCTACAACCTCAAGTGACTCTAGATCCATTTTATAAGTGGGGAATGGATTTCAATGGGCCCATTGATGCCACATCGAGATAGAAGAATTATATCATTTTGTGCACAGATTACCTAACTAAATGGACTAAAAAAAAGGCAGTTAAGGAAGCAACTAAGAAGAATGTGGTTGAGTTTATGAGGGAGAAAATCTTCTACAAGTTTAGTTTCCCAAGAGAGTTGGTCACTAATTAAGGAACATAATTCACATCAAATTTGATCGAATATATCATGAAGTAGCACCACATCAAGCACAGGACATCGAAAACCTATCGCCCTCACGCAAATGGGTAAGTGGAGGTCACAAATAGAGCATTGGAGAACATTTTTACTAAGGTTGTGTTATCGTTCTATAATTTTAAGATTGGCAAGAATAATCAGAAAATGACAACATCAAAACCACTTTGGAACTTGGGATCTCGCCCTCCTAGACTCATAGAGGGATCCCTCTTTAAGATTTAGCTTTGTTTTTATGATTTCTGATATTATGCTAGTTATACTAATTGTGAAGTTTAATTTTGGTTGATAGTTTGGTTGGATAATGGGATCTGTTTAAACTGTTTGTATTGGTCTATGGAGTCATAACAGGCTGGGTTGTTGCATCAATTTTTCCAGAGCATTTTCAAGGCAAGCTAACTACACTTACTGGATATTTTAAAACATAATGAATTATGGAATGCAAGAAAGAGTGAATTCAGTAGTGGTCAAAAATCAATTAAGTATTTTTTAACTGGACTTCAGAAGAGAAACACTTATATTGTAAACACAACCAGAGTTAAGGTGCTCTAGTAGCAAATCTCATTCTTCAGATTTTTGTTTTACAATTAGAATTAAAGGATACAGTGAAAGAAATAACAATGGAAAATATTATACACGGTAAAGAAAAGACATCACCAGATAACTATAGATCAAGAATATTGCAAAATGGTCTTTTATTATTGATGCTCTAGCTCCAAAATTACAATGCTCCAAAAGAAAAGTTTACAGTCTAGGGTCCAATCCATGATACTAAGAAAAAATGCAGTTTTTAACTAATTCTAAAGTGATTTCCATATCTACATGGGAAATTTGCTATTTATTACAATAATGATTTGAAATTTGACAAATGTGACCACAAAATGGACACTATAGGATAACTGTGGCATGTGGCCCTAATCTACGGAAGGTCATTACTGTGTGCTTTAATATTTTGTTGTGTTGGAAGATTTGGATAATATGATGCTGATATGTTGAGCTGATACGTTGATTTTCAGAATTAATTGATTTTACTGAGTTGGTTGTTCTGTTGATGCACTTAGTTGTCACCCTTCTTGGTAATCACACAATTTATCCCATTGTTGTGCATTTGGGATATTGACTCTGATTAACATTCTGTAAATCTCACTTGTCTCTGTGAACTTCATGAAATTTGGCCTTAACATAAAGATATGCTTGATTTCATGCTGTATGTACAAATCATTTTACATAACCTCTAGGAAGGCTCTTACAGTCATTGATCCTTTTATCCCTGCAAATTTTGTCATGTATTTGGAAATCTCCTTCATCTTCTTTACATAATCTTGTTTGTGCATAAGCTTATCATTGATTATTCAGTGGATCGATTCTGTTAAAGAATATACTAACACCAATTTGTAAGTTATGAAACTTTTCTTCTAACTGTGTGACCAAACCCTTTTTGTTGAGTACCTTCTTAACTTCTAGGATGGTTGTTGTTTTGTCCTCCACTCCTAGTGCTTCCAATTCAAAACTGTTCTTGGCATTCAAGAATTTGATAATGTTATTTGTTGTTTCATGCATGTCTGCCAGTTCTCTGTGTGCTTTGTCTATGGCATCATTCACTAGTCCAATCAGATCTCTCTGTTCAAATATTATTTGAATAGAATGTCATATTTCATTCATGGAATCAACAATGCTTTTCCAAACAATCTCTTTTGCTTCTCCAATGGTCTAACCAATGAAAGCCTCACTCTCTGCTCTTCTTAATTTTTCAATCTGTTTTTGAGATCTTTGTATCTCAATTTCATGAGGATTGTCTGACCTTTTCTTCAAATCCTTCAGGCTGTTGATTTATGCTTCCAACTTTTTGATTTTTGTTGTCTGCATGGTCATGTTCTCCATGACTTTGGCCAGCTATTCTTCACCACCTGATGTACCTGTAGTTGTTGGTGTAGTTGTAGAGATGACTACAATAGGAACATTCTCCAAAGGAACAATGGCCAATTCTGTTGCTTTTTCCTTTTCTTTAACCAGTTTTTCCATCTCCATCTCCATTTGTTTAAGTTGTGCCGACTGCTGTTGGAAAAGGTATGCATTTTCCATGTAATTTCTTTATATTTTTCCTATCATGACTCCTTTATATTCTAGAATGATAATATATTAAAGAATTACAATAGAATTGAGGATATTAGTGCTTATTGCGAAATTAACTAAAGATTGTCTTTTCTTCTAAATAGGAACTAAATGAAGTGGGAAGCCACCATTTGGGAGGAAAAGATAAGGCAGGTGTAACTATTGTCCCTTCAAAAAAAGGCTGTATCTAGACAAGAAGATCAAGATCAGAGCGCACAGTCAAAGTAAAGAAAGGAACAACGCGGCATCAGCGCAAGAAGACAAAACGATAGCTGGAGATGGAAGATAGAGCGAATCCCTCAAGATCTCTCGATCCTGAGGGATCGCTGCTCAAAGTTATCTGTACTTCTTGTTTCATCCGCTGGCTGTTATAAAAGAACAGTGCTTGTATAAATCACAACATTAGACATGTTATGATTATTCATACTTCCTTTTGTAATTTCATGATTTTTCATCGACTCTCGTTAATTTAAACAGAGTACGATTGCTTGTAAACTCTGCTACATATGATTAATACATAATTTGGTTGCCATCCCATTATTTGATACTGGAGTAGTTCGGCGGTGCTTCACTAGCGACTAAGGGCCCGGCCCTAGTGGATCCACTTGTTATTTGTACCTTTACTTTCCAATTCCAGTCGTGTGATGGTTTGCATTAGCTTTCATTTCCTTTAACTGCATTGCTTCACAGTTATCTTGGTTTATAACTTACTATTTAATGATTTATGAAATTGGTGTGTTGCATCAGTGAATCGCATTGCTGTCCCTTTCCACATAACAAGAGTATTTATTCCTTTATAATTTTTATTGTTATGCTTTGCAGATACAGCGCTTCGCTATTCAGGATTGTTGTTCATTTCCATTAAATAAATTGTTGTTCATTTCATTAAATAGTTTGTTGTTCATTTCTATTAAATAGTTTGTTGTTCATTTCATTAAATAGTTTGATGTTCATTTCCATTAGATAGATTTGATGTTCATTAGCTTTACTGTTTATTCCTTTATTGCAAGAGTTTGGTTTTGCTTTGGAGTGTTATTACAAAAATCTTGCTTAGTTTATTTTCATTAGCAGCGTTAGTGATTTAACACAGTTACCATTTCCATTTAATTTCTTTAGTGTGGAGTGTAAGGTCATCAACTGTAAAGGATATTAGTTGTTACTGCCTACATTTTCAGATTGATTACCTTGTTCATATTTGATTTCATTTACATCAGTTGACAAAGGAAATATTTATTACTACTGCATCCTTCACTGATGATTGTTGAGTGAGTGATTGAACTTCAGAACATTGAGTTTCATATTGTTGTAATTAGATTTCATTTTCAAGCATCTGTTTACTCTTGTATTTAAGACATTGTACTGCACATTGAAGAGCATTACTCTTAGACTGAATTGCGGCCTCAGACTGAGTACACTCTTGAGATAAAAATTCGTACCTGGATTGATAATTAATGTAGGATAAATAGGAGTTAAAAAGATACCTTTTATACCTCAACATTTTGGCGTTGTTTCCGGGGAGAGTGTAGCTATTTAGAAAAGAGTGGTGTATATTTGATTTTCTCTGCTAGGGAAGAACTGGGTATTAAAAACGAAAGGTAAGAACTTGTGTACTGAGCGAGGAACATGCTCGTTCATCTGTCCGCTTCACAGCAGAATTGAGTAAAAATTTAAGGTACGAATGAATGCTTGCGTTTTTTTTAATGACTAGAAAATTTAAACAAAACGAAATTCCTCCCAGACCTGAAAAACCTAAGGGACTAGTGACCCTTGGGAGAACAACCTTTATTGAAAATATCATTAATAAATTTAAATCTCAGCCATCAGTAGGCCCTAGAAAAATTTCTTCTAAACAACCTACTAGTTTTTTTTGGGCCACAGAATCACCATATGTAGTTTTTGCTGAGGTGCATAGTCAAACAGCAGAGCAAGATTCTCAAGAAATTGAGAATTCTCGCCCAATTTCTTTACAAGAAGGGAACTCTAGTAATCTCCGCGAAGGGGAAGGAGAAACGGGGGAAACAGAAAAACCATGATCCCCTCTTGAACTAGTCCAAACACTAAGCAGCCTAGATAAGGGAAGTGCTGTCAAAATCATCCAAAACAAAGCTGAAGAACCTGAAGAACCAAAATCCCCTCGAATAATAGTCCAACAAGGGACACTCATTATCCCAAACCAAGGAAGTATTTTTAAGGTCATCCCTACTCCTTCTAGTCAGCCTAGGAATAATTCCCTAGAAATCCTAGAAGGATACTGGCACATATTTGATCAAATGGCCCACAACCAGCAACCAACCCAAACTTCCACACTGAAATATCCCATTGTGGACATTGCAGTTAATGCACCAATGAAGGCCATTCCTCTCCAGCATATTCCTACATTATATGGCTTAACATCGGAAGATCTAGATGCATTTCTGTTTGAATTCGATGTATTATGCAGAGGGTATGACTATACCACCAATCCCAAAAAGTTAAAATTATTCCCCTCCACATTAAAAGGAGCAGCCCTACGATAGTTTATGGGGTTAGGTGGAGGTGTTATAAATGACTAGGATCATATGAAAGCTGCTTTTCTAAAGAAATATCAGGATTATTGTAGGTCCAGGGAATTAAAGGATGAAATATTTCAGATGACATCAAAACCTAATGAAACATTGGAGGAATATGTAGAATGCTTTCAATACAACCTCCAGAGATCACCATATGCATCTTTACCCTTACCTGATAATGTGTTAAGAACTACATTAATTAAAGGGATGAAGGAAAAATGGGTTGAAACATTAAACATCATGGGAAAAGGTGATATATATCAGGAAAATTTTGTTGACATTATTGATTTATGTATTAGGAGTTCAAGAGGTAGCACAAGACTAAAACCAGCAGAATGTGACATGATCACAAGGGATAGCAAGACCTTCGATGGAGGGATAACCCGCACAGAAATTGGCAATCTACTATAAGATTTCAAAACTGATATTCTAGGGACTCTGACAACGCAGCTTGATATCATGCAAGCTAAAAAAAAGCAAGCAGAAGCAGAACAAAATTTGGAAATATTCTGCCCTAGATGCAGAAAGAAACATAGCCATAAATAATGCCCGCTGGATACAGTCCAAGTCTGTGCCATCTGCACGAAAATCACTCTACAGAAAGTTGCCCCTCACTCCCGGGATTGAAAGCAGTCTACAAAGAAGCGAAAGAAGAAACAAAAACAGTATACCTACTCAATCAGCGCTGTCAATGGCAGCCACGACAAATAGGTATGCCCATTGATCCATCCTCTTCTTTTCAGTCTCCTCAGTATAATGCTCAGCAATATAATGGAATGTGGAAAAATCAGCCACCCTTTCCCAGTTGGTCACAGCAGCCATTTCCTACACCACCATGGCCAAATCAAACAAATCAAACCAATTGGCCAAAATTTCCTTACTGTCCACCATTTTGGAAAAATAATACATATCCAACACAATGGTCCCCCTCCACCTCGCAGAGTTAGACCTGGCAGTCGAACTGGAAAATATCTATAAATCAACCAACTGGAGCGATTCATCTCCCTCCACCTACACTGCCAGTACCATTTACATTGCAACAAAATCCCCAGACCAACTTAAGACCGCAACTCCCAGCCCAACCCAACCCGAATCCTAATAATAGACCAGTTCAATCTGTTCAAATAATCGAAGCACCAGAACTAGAAACCGAGTTAAGGGAGTGCAACGACCTTCAACTAAGGTCTGGGCGCATAATAGAATCAAAGGGAGACAAAAATGTTCAAGTTGAAAATCCGTTACCTTCAGAACAAACACTGCAAAAGGAGAATGTGGTTACACAACAAACTCATGAGAAATCAACCACCTCTTCTCCACCATTCCCAGAACGACTAATCATACCTCGTCCAATAGAACATCTTGATTTTGATCTTCTGGGAGAACTGAAAAATTTGTGTATAAAAATCCCACTCCTCCAAGCTATCCAATATATTCCCATTTATGCAAATACCATCAAAGAACTATGCATAAGAAAGCCAAAGAGGAGAAAAAAAACTAACCCAACTGTCCAAGTAGTCGGCACTCTATCTGACTTACTATCAGGAAGAAAAGCACCTATAAAGTATGAGGACCCAGGAAATCCTATAGTTATAGTGCAAATCAATGGACAATCATTTCCAAATGCCTTAGTTGATTTGGGAGCTGCAATTAATATCTTAACAACCACCACTTGTCAAAAACTTGGCATTACATCATTAGATCCAACAACAACCTTATTGGAATTGGTTGACCGATCGGTAGTCAAGCCAGAAGGCACACTACATGATGTAATGGTATCTATAGACTCTTGGGAATACCCTGCCAACTTCCTAATTATTAACCCCAAAAACCGGCTAGATGGAAACCCTTTAAACTTAGGTAGACCTTGGCTGGCAACTGTTGATGCTTACATTGGCTGCTGGCAAGGCAACATGACTATAACTAGAGGGAGTTATCTCAAGAATTTATCCTTATACCCTCCAGCCCATCCAAGCCTAAAAATAATAAAAACAAAGAAACAACCTGTATCATACCTCATAGAAAACATTAGATCAACATTAACCATAGAAGATGCCCTCGACTTTAAAGACCAAACAGAGGATGACATCATTAACAGTTTTATCAACCAACCAAAAACCAGATCCCATTTGCAATGTCACATGATCAAGGCGGCATTTGATAATGAAGAAGAAGAAGATCCCATGAAAGACATTCAAGATCAATCAATACGTACCACTTCTGTTTACAATAGAAAAACTATAGAAATTGAGCCAGGAAAAACTCTGAATATTGACAAAAATCTAATTGTTGAACAAGAAGAAAAATTGGTCCAACTACTAAAAAAATATAAGGGAGTTTTTGCATGGGATTACCCAGACATGAAAGGAATTGATCCCCAGTTATGTACACACCACATTTATACAGAAAAAGATGCTAGACCCATTCGCCAACCCCAACGAAGATTAAACCCTCATCTTAAGGATATTGTGAAAGCTGAATTACAAAAAATTTTGGATGTAAACTTTATTTATCCAATATCTGACAGCAAGTGGGTCTCTCCACTAGTAGTGGTGCCAAAGAAGAATGGAAAGTGGAGGATATGTGTAGACTACATATAACTAAACAAAGCAATTCAGAAAGACCACTTTCCCCTTCCTTTCATTGATCAGGTATTAGATACATTAGCAGGAAAGAAATTATTTTCTTTCTTAGATGGCTTCAGTGGATACAATTAGATTCAGATTGCCCCTGAAGACCAAGATAATACTACTTTTACCTGTCCCTGGGGGACATTTGCTTACAGGGTTTTACCCTTTGGTCTATGCAACGCCCCTGCCACATTTCAGAGGGCCATTCTTAGCATCTTTTTAGATTTAATAAATGAAGGCCTTGAAGTGTATATGGATGAAGTCATGCCTTATGGAGATGATTTTGAGCCAGCATTAGAAACATTGGAAAAGGTATTGCAAAGGTGTATTGCCATCATGCTTTGTTTAAGCCATGAGAAGTGTCACATGATGATGACCAAGGGACTCATCTTAGGTCATTATATCTCAGCAGCTGGAATACAAGTAGATCCAGCTAAAATTCAGATACTTTTGTTAATACCTACTCCTACCACACAAACAGAGGTACGTAGCTTTCTAGGATTTTCTGGTTATTATAGAAGATTCATAGAGCATTATTCTCAAATAGCTGCACCTCTATACACACTAACAAGGAATGTTGATTTTAATTGGACAAATAAATCTAACCATGCTTTTGAGGATCTGAAAAAAAAATTATCAGCAGCCCCAGTGCTAAGGGGCCCAAATTGGGATTTGTCATTCCAAATTTCATCTGATGCCTTAGACATAGCTATTGGAGTAGTCCTTGGGCAGGAAGAAGATAAAAAACCATATGCAATTTATTATATTAGTAAGAATCTATCTCCTGCTAAATTAAACTATACTATGACTGAGAAGAATTTTTAGCTATAATACATGTTGTAAATAAATTTAGACATTATATAACTAGGTATCCTGTAGTTTTATATACAGATCACTCTGCCATAAATTTTTTAGCAAATAAACCTGTTACAAATGGTAGAGTAACAAGATGGTTGATTCTATTTCAGGAATTTGACATCACAATAAAGGATCAACCGAGAAAAGAGAATCATGTAGCTGATTTTCTCTCACGAATGCTAAAACCAACAGACGCAACAGCAGTTGAAGAACAGTTCCCAGATGAACATTTGTTTACTGTTACTGCCAGAACCCCATGGTATGCTGATGTTGCAAATTATTCAGCAGTAGGTAAGTTACCTAAGCATCTAACGCCCAATGAACGAAAACATATAGTACAGCGCAGTACCCGATTCTCTTGGATTGGGGGCTACCTATTTCATACAGGAGCAGATATGCACATCAGGAGATGCGTCCGAGAAGAAGTAATATATGACATTCTGAAAGCATGCCATGATGGGCCATGTGGCGGATATTTCGCAGATCGCAGGACTGGTCACAAGGTTTTACAAACAGGCTATTACTGGCCTACAATTTTTAAAGATGCTAAAAAGTTTGTACAAGCCTGTGATAGTTGCCAAAGGGTGGGATGCCCTGGACAGTCCGATGAAATGCCTTTGAACCCACAGTTAGTAATCGAGCCATTTGAGCGTTGGGCACTCGATTTTGTTGGTCCTATTAACCCACCATCAAATCAGAAAACATACATACTAGTTGCAACAGAGTATGTTACTAAATGGGTTGAGGTGCTTCCAAGAGCTACAAAGGACTTTGTAATACAATTCCTTTTCCAAATATTTGTGCGATATGGCCTCCCAAGGGACATAATTACAGATGGAGGACCACAATTTGTAGGTAATAAAATTTTTGTAACATTAAAATACCATATTCAACACAAAATCACGACCCCATACCACCCACAGGAAAATGGCCAGGTAGAGAGCACGAATAAGGTGATAGAATCTATACTTACAAAAACAGTTTCATCACATAGACGTGACTGGGCTTCAAGATTGTCGGAAGCCTTGTGGGCATATCGAACAACATGGAGAAGTACCACTGGGTATTCACCATATCAATTAGTATTTAGAAAAGAACCCATCTTTCTAATAGAATTTGAAATTCAAACATTAAGAATAGCCCAGGAGATGGGTTTGAATTTAAATGAGGCTCAGATCAGTAGATTATAGAAAATCAATGAGTTAGATGAAATTAGGCTCTTCGCCCTCTAGCACACTGCATTAATTCAACAACAGAGAGAAAAATGGCACGATACTCTCATTAAAAAGAAAATCTTCCACGAAGGAGATTGGGCACTCCTATATGACTCCAGGTTTCAGGATTTCCCCAGAAAACTCCAGACACGATGGCTTGGACCTTATGAAATATAGAAAGTGTGTGACAATGGCACCATTGCATTAACTACCATTGATGGATTTGGACATTCTTTCAAAGCAAACGGTCATCGAGTACGACTTTACCATAAACCACTTAATCGAGAATCCTTTTACCAGCAATTACGGGGAGATTCTACAATGCAGATTCTTGCTGAGGAAGATAATTCCTCCTCAGCACTCATTCACTGAATAATTCCTTTATTTCTGAAACTTGTACATAAGTTTTTCTTTTTAATTTTGCTTGTATGAACTATTTTTCGTACAGATTTTACTTTTCGTGTTGTTCTTCTTAAAGGAACAGCAACCTTGTGTGCTTTTATTTATCGTGTTGTTCCTCTTAAGGAACAGTTGTTGTTCCTCTTAATGAACAGTAGTCGTTCCTCTTAAGGAACAGCGCGTTTGCGTGTTCATCTTTCTGCTATTCCTTTCAAAAGGAACAACATTTCTGCAGTTTGTTTTTGCTGTTCCTTTCAAAAGGAACAACATTTCCGCTGAATGTTTTTACTGTTCCTTTCAAAAGGAACAGCATTTTTGCCGATTTTTTTCACTGTTCCTTTCAAAAGGAACAACATTTCCGCTGAATGTTTTTGTTGTTTCTTCAAAAGGAATAGCATTTTTGCCGATTGTTTTCATTGTTCCTTTCAAAAGGAACAACATTTTCAGTAATTGTTTTTTATGTTCCTTTCAAAAGGAACATAATTTTTTCTGATTGTTTTTGTTGTTCCTTTCAAAGGGAACAACATTTCTCCCAATTTTTTTTGTTGTTCCTTTCAAAAGAAATGGCATTTTCGCAGATTGTTTTTGTTGTTCCTCTTGAGAAACAGCAGTTGTTCCATCTAAGGAACAACACTTTTTGAGTGCATTTTTCTTTCTTAGAACAACATTTTGAGAATTTTTGTGAATTCTTCATGATCCTTTTAAGACAAACATACAAATTTATGCAAGGACACAAAAATTAGAGGTTACTAGAATCAGCATATCAAAGAGAAATTGTAATCTTTAAAGAAATTGCTTTGTATTGATAATAAAAAAAGGAAAGGACACAACTATCTATATCACTTTGTTGTCTTTATTTTCACTAAAACTAATTTGATTGATTATTTTTATCATATTGGTTCTTCCGTAATCCTCATAATTATCTTTGAATTTTATTATTGAATAAGAATAAGGGCATACTATCCTCTATTGAGATGTTCAGACTTCTTCCACCATCCCTACTCTTAAGGAGTGTTGAGCCATCCTTTATACATAAATAGGCAAGTGCTATATAAAATAAAAAGAAAAGAAAAAATATATCTATATGATTACTAATAATTCTATGATATGTCAGATGGAGGATAGGGGGTCTCATCACGAGCCAGCCTACCATGATCATAAGGAAGCAGTGAAGTGGCATTCCCATTATGGCCACCACACCAGGGACATGATCCAATGGGCAACTCAGAAAAATAAAAATTCCTTGGAACAGGAGGTCTCATCATGAGCCGCCCTGCCTACCTTTCACTCCTTCCTGGTGAATGGCATTGTGATTCATCTGGTTCCCAAACCAGCACAATGGCCTCCATCAAGACATCACAAAGCAATTTCCTAAGCATATATAAAGGATTATGGTTCCAAGGGTGAAAAAGCAACTTTGTCAAGATTATGGACACCTGTGGGCAATAGAGCTCTGCTGATGGTATTGAAGTCATATTTTTCACAACTCAATAGCAATTATAAACCCTTTTCTTATATCTTTATCTTAATTACAAATGAGATTATGATCCTAAACCCCTTTGTTGAACCATTATACATGAAATATTGTTTATAAATCAATCATAATGGTTTAAGTGAATAATGACCGCATAAGCACTTTTATTTATGTCAACTGTCCTTTCCCTTATTTTCGAATAATTACATAGCATTTCATATCTATTCATGATTTCATAATATGCCTCGATTTCAGTACTTCGATCATTTTTTTTTTTTGATCATATCATAAGTATGCATGCCTTTATATGTTGTACAACTACATGCAGTACACTGCTCCTCCATTTGACGGTCGAGGGTGACCTATCATATTTTAGGGGGGCGCGGGTGACTTTTAAATATGCCTGCATATGGGTCCATTCCCTACGTTCATCAATTCCCAGAAATAGCAAAGTTTAATGGTATTTTTTTGATATACAAGGGGATTTGTTCCATTGGCATTTCTGTGTATTATTGTGAAGAACTAACAGTGTGCAGGATTTAGACGAAATGGGAGGGCGAGCAATTCGTAGTGAACCTCTAGTACTAATAGTTTCTGATGCTACACGAGCAATTTTGGAGAGAGCAGGGTGGATTACATACCTTACACGACTACAGCAGCCCCATGAAACTGTGGCTATCGAATTTTTGCAGAACTTGCAGGAGAGTTATTCCATGGTAAGAGGTAGGAAAATAACAGTGACAGATGCATTAATTTCCGAGGTATCTAGTCTATTGGCAGTTGGACCCATATGGACCCATAAAAATTTGAAACTTCAAGAGGCCATGAACATCTTTCAGGACGAAGGACAGATCCTGATCGTCAAAGGAAAAGGAGTCCAGCCAACAACTCTGGGAGCACCATGGACAAAACTAGCTAGAGTAGTGCAAAGCTACATTACATGCGACGGAAGAAAGGATGTGGTAAGACCATGCCACCTCAAATTATTATCAGTACTAAAACAGAAATGCGTTGTGAATTTGCCTGCATTTTTAAATTTTTTACTGCATGAAGTTTCTCGGAGCATAAGGAAATCTCGTCATACAGGGATGGTAGTAAGCCACCACTGTTTAATTCGATTAATAGTTAGTTACAGTCTTTCCCAGCAGCAGACTAGTTAGGAAGAATTAGTATTCTCAATTGATGGAGGAACAGCCTTACCAGCCCCAAAACGAAAAAGAGTCACCAACACAGCAAACGAACCTCTGAAACGTAGACAATTCTCCAGATTAAGAAGAAGCAGGGGAATGTTGGGAAGCCTTCAGGGTAGCAGTAGCCAACCCGTGGAATTACCTAGTTCTGAAGAAGAGCAACCCCTACAACTTGAAGGAGGAGAAGATCAGGAAGAAGAGAAACCCCCACAACTTGAAGGAGGAGAAGATCGGGAAGAAGAAGAAAGTAACCATACCAGTGGAGAAGATCGGGAAGAAGAAGAAATTAACCATACTAGTGAAGAAGAAAGGGAGGAAGCAGAACCTTCCGTAACCTCCAGTGCAAGCCCACCGCAGAATCCATTACACGAGGACGAATTGGCCCAAATTTTGGCCAATATGAGTGAATATATACAACCCCACAGTCTTCTCAATTTCAATATTGAGATAGAAAAATTGCAGGAACATTCTGTCATCAGCAAGGACACGCCTGAGGAAATGCATGATGAAGAGGAAGAAGAAGAAACCCCTCAGGAAACAGCGAAACAAACTAGGGTTACTTCCCCTAAGGAACCTAGCCTGGATAATGTGATCACTAAAAGCATAGAAGCAAGCCTGGGTGAGGGCACGGCCACTAAAGAACAAACCCTAGCCGAGCAACCAAGTACAGAAAAAAGGAACATTTGTTCCTTCCAAGAAGAATAAGAAGACAAATGAACTTGAGAAGCTGCGGAGGGAACAGCAAAAGCTCCAAAAATTAGTAAAACAACTCAAGCAGAGGATTAGGGTGCTAAAAACGGGAAAAACCTCTAAAATAACCCCGAAAATGGGGGATGCAGCCATCCCAATGGAACCCCAGAATGCAAAGGCCATGGAGACTCAAGCCGAGCCCATATCCATTCAAGAAGGCAAGGAACAGCATGCATCTGTTCCAGACGCAGCTACCACAACTGAAAGTGCACAAGGCTGCAATAAAAATGTTTTTATAAATGACCTTGATATAGCAAAACTCCAAGAGGATTTGGGACAAGCTTAGAGGGCTAGATAAAAGCTCGAAGAAGAGATTGTTCCCGAGAATAAATACCAAGAGTTACAGTAGCAATAAAAGGACATCAATGCATCAGAGGCAGAAGCTTTCGATAAATGTCGAAAGGTAGAAGAGAAAGTTGAAGAGGTAAGGAATAGATTAAAAACGGTCAGGAATCAAATGGATACTCTTTATTCTTTATACACAGATGTTCTAGCATGTAGGTACCCCACCAAAAAATTATGATTTGTTTTTATTAGAAAGATATTTGCAGTTAAAAATTAAGGCTGTTAAGGCAGGAAAACCTATAGAATTAAAAACTGTAGATGATTTTATAAGCTGCTGCAAACTCTATGGAGTAAAAGTTCAGTGCCTACTCTATGAATTTTATTTGCACAGTTTTATATTGGCTGAGGAAATGGAGACAAATCCCAGTCCTTTTGTGGGTGATATCCAATATCAAGCATTCATTTCATTTGTTTTTAACCAGTTAAAATGGGTCAAGGCCTATAACACTTTTCAGAGCCAAGAAAATGGGTTAGACCTTTGGGTTAGGGGTGAACCGAGACACCCATTACAATTGTGGGCTAAACAGAAAAGCCTAATGACAAAGGAGGGTGTGATCCAAACAATGGGACCCATCCACAAAGCAATCGTCCTGGATGGGGTAGAATATTTTCTGTCCATCAGAGACCAGGCCATAGTAGTAGCTAAACTCCGATGGAATATTTCCAATCGGAATATTCAAGACAGAGAGCCATTCAATTACAAAAATTTTGAGTTAGATACCAACTGCCTGCTTATCTATAATAACCTCATCTTGAGGGAAGGCCCGTATTGGCTAGGTTGTAGATTTTGAAGTCCTATCATCTGGTATCCTGCAGCAGACTATAAGGCCAAATATGAATTACCTGAAGGGCATACAGGGCATTTTTTTGAAGTTTTAGCTGCAAATCATGGTTTTAGACCACTTAATGAAAAACCCTCTCCATCCTATTCTCTAACTGCTTTACATGTAAATTATGGTTTTCATGAGGACATGAAAAAGGGTAAGCAGGGGGGTGTGTTGAGCATTGGAAAAGGTATGCATTTTCCGTGTAATTTATTTATCTTTTTCCTTTAATCATGACTCCTTTATATTCTAGAATGATAATATTGAATAATTACAGTAGAATTGAGGAGATTAGTGCTTATTGCGAAATTAACTAAAGATTTTATTTTCTTCTAAATAGGAACTAAATGAAGTGGGAAGCCACCATTCGGGAGGAAAAGATAAGGCAGGTGTAACTGCTGCCCCTTCAACAAAAGGCCGTATCCAGACAAGAAGATCAATATCAAAGTGCACAGTCAAAGTAAAGAAAGGAACAACGCGGCATCAGCACAAGAAGACAAAATGCTAGTTGGAGATGGAAGATAGAGCGAATCCCTCAGGATCTCACGATCCTGAGGGATCGCTGCTCAAAGTTATCTGTACTTCTTGTTTCATCCGCTGGCTGTTATAAAAGAACAACGCTTGTAGAAATCACAGCATTAGACATGTTATGATTATTCAAACTTCCTTTTGTAATTTCATGATTGTTCATTGACTCTCGTTAATTTAAACATAATATGATTGCTTGTAAACTCTGCTACATATGATTAATACATAATTCGGTTGTCGTTCCATTATTTGATACTAGAGTAGTTCGTCTGTGCTTCACTAGCGGCTAAGGGCCCAACCCTGGTGGATCCACTTTCTATTTATACCTTTACTTTCCAATTCCAGTCGTGTGATGGTTTGCATTAGCTTTCATTTCCTTTAACCGCATTGCTTCACAGTTATCTTGGTTTATAGCTTATTGTTTAATGATTTATGAAATTGGTGTGTCGCATGAGTGAATCGCATTGTTGCCCCTTTCCACATAACAAGAGTATTTATTCCTTTATAATTTGTATTGTTATGCTTTGCAGATACAAATCTTCGCTATTTAGGATTGTTGTTCATTTCCATTAAATAAATTCAGCTGTTCATTTCATTAAATAGTTTGTTGTTCATTTCTATTAAATAGTTTGTTGTCCATTACATTAAATAGTTTGATGTTCATTTCCATTAGATAGATTTGTTGTTCATTAGCTTTACTGTTTATTCCTTTCTTGCAAGAGTTTGGTTTTGCTTTGGAGTGTTATTAAAGAAAGCTTGCTTAGTCTATTTTCATTAGCAGCGTTAGTGATTTAACACAGTTACCATTCCCATTTAATTGCTTTAGTGTGGAGTGTAAGGTCATCAACTGTAAAGGATATTCGTTGTTACTGCCTACGTTCTCAGATTGATTACCTTGTTCATATTTGATTTCATTTACATCAGTTGACATAGGAAAGAGTTATTACTACTGCATCCTTGACTGATGATTGTTTAGTGAGTGATTTAACATCAGAACATTGAGTTTCATATTGTTGTAATTAGATTTCATTTTCAAGCATTCGTTTACTCTTGTATTTAAGACATTGTACTGCACATTGAAGAGCATTACTCTTAGACTAAATTGCAGCCTCAGACTGAGTACACTCTTGAGATAAAAAGTCGTACCTGGATTGATAATTAATGTAGGATAAATAGGAGTTAAAAAGACACCTTTTATACCTCAACAACTGCTCCATTATTAGCTTCATCATTTCAGCTTTCTGTGCTTCATTCTCCTCAATTTCCTTTGTAAGAAGGTCCTCAATTTATGACATTTTGAGTTGTTTTCTTAGGGCTACTATATCAACATTCTTCTTCTTTAGGATCTCTTCCACTTCGTCTACATTTGTTGGGTCATACCCAATCTTTACCACTAAGTCCTCTAGGGATTTGATTA
The DNA here is from genome assembly GCA_034641835.2 of Pinus albicaulis. NCBI lineage: Eukaryota > Viridiplantae > Streptophyta > Pinopsida > Pinales > Pinaceae > Pinus > Pinus albicaulis. Next base: position 1,628,546,380 of record CM076581.1, read on the forward strand.
TTATATCTTTGGCCGGAGAAGAAATCTTCTCCATTTTAAGCTGAGAGTGAAAATTTTCCAATGATACCTGCAATTTAGAAAGGCTCATAGCAGTGCTTGTCAATGTGGAGGAAATCATCTGTCCAGTTTGCTTATGCATCTCCATCTAGTCTATTGGATGTATATCCTTGACATCAAATTAAAAAGCAGTATGCTTGAAGTCTACAGGTGTTTTAGGCTGAGAGATTTGTGCTTCTAGGAAAACCATCCTCATTTTTCCTTTCTCTAAGTTGAAGGCTGATAAAAGCCTGCTTTGTGAACTACTGGTCTACTTCCAAAACTAGTCGTAGGTGCTGGTTTTCAGGATTTCATTTTTCCTCTTAATTTCTCGGAATGTATCATAGATGTTTTCCTCCTTTCCCCCTGAAGTAGCAGTAGATGTAGGGCTTTGTAGATTCTGTTGTTGGAATGGGATTGTGGTTGAAGATGTAGAGAATATGGTTTGACCACCTGTTGGAGAAGAACTAGGAGAATCCCTTATTGTGATGACTATTTGATGCTCTTTTTCACTGCTTTGATTAATTTCCATGTGGATTCTAGCTCTCTTTCTATACTTCATTTTGAATTCTCTACTGGATGTATCAGTCTCCATAGCAGACTGATCATCACTTGTCCTCTTCCCTATTGTCACTTTCTCTGGCTCTTTTCGTTTGTCTTATTTTCGTTCTATAGTCTGCTTCTATTGTGGAGTAGGGGTTTGAATGCTTGAGGTTGATATCACCTGCTCTTCAGCTTCTTGTAGTGTATTTTTTGCCCACTCTGTTTGGTTCATAAACTGCTCAATATCAGGCTTGTGGATATGAATATAAGGGGTTGATTTGTTTTCCACCATTTTATTTGAGATGATGCCCAGTGGGTCATAAGAGCAAGTGAAGTTGTGATTAAACTTCATTTCCCTCAGCATTCTGTCAGCCTCCTCTCCTGTTGCTCAACAATTTCAAATAAGAGGACCAATTTGGGACTTGATCCTAAATTGAGATTTCTTCTTGGCAGATACAAAGTGCACCTCATCTGCATTGATCATTTGCTTGATGTATTCTAGGGAAATGATCCTCATGGGGAGGAACTTTGGCAGTTTGTAAGGGGCCAACTCACACCCATAAATTCTGATCTCATAATAGTTTTGGTACAAGTACCAATCTCCAGTTCTAATTTGGTCTGATAACTGCATGATTTTCTTAATTTCCTCAGTAATCCTTGGTTCCAATGTACTATTGAGTATGCTCATTGCTGGATGCACAAAGGCATCAACAAATCTCTTATAGGTATAGTCCTTTTGTTCCTTCATTTGCATGGTTGTCCAAAAGAAGACTAATTGAGGTTGAGAGTCACTATTAACCTTCCTCATTGTAAACTGGAATTTGTTGGCCTTAAAATAGACAAACATATAGACCAAAACTGAAGTGTATTTGAACACATCCTTTGTGTGTAAGTTAAAAAATTGATCATCGATGGCATCAGCTAAGAATTGGCTGAAATTAAACATAATTGAGGGCTTAGAGTCTGATGAAAGAATGGAAAAAAAACCTATCATGGTCTCATCTATCCACTGGTCTGAATGATATAATAGCAAATATGAAAGGACAGTGACAATTTGTTGGGTTCTATCAGGGAAAGTGGATGAGGGATATGGGGGATTCTTTTTGGGCAAGGGATCATTTGTAGCCATGAATAACTCTAGTGTTTTGGCTCTACTAGCAAAATCCATTTTTGGTATAATTCTCTAAGGGCCTCATAGGAAAATGGAATGGTTTCTTCAATAGTAGGGGCTTGCATCATTTGTAGGATTGACTGGGCACTGACAGTGAAAAGGAATTCTCTTGTGGGGGCTACTACAGCTCTTTGGTTGAGATCTTAACAAGCATGACATTTCCTCACAAATGCAGGGCAGCTATGGGTCTTTGGGAATATGAAATAGGGTAATTTGGTCTCCCATACCCCTATATCATCAACTTCATCAATTAGCTTATCCTCTAGCCAACAATAGACATTGAATAGATCAAATTCTGACTCTGTCTTGTGTATTTTGTATTCTCTGTCAGCCAGAGCCACATGATCTAGGTCTACCTGAGCTAGGTAAACCATTGGATTAAATGGTTGTTGTTCCTTCTTTGGAGGCATTTTTTTACTTGAAAAATGAACTAATTGTGCTTTTCACTGTTTTAGAGAAGAATGGGATTAAAAGAAGATGGGAATAAAGGAAGGGAGCTTCTGCAGATCAGAATGGGGAATGGGGAGAAGAAAGGGGATTGCAGAAGAATTCTGTTTGACCTGTGAGAGAATTGAAATCTTCTCTACACCTCCTTTCACTGTAAAACCTTTAAAAATCGATCACTTTCAACAATAATAATATGGGATCAGTGGTAAAACTCGAAACAGGTGAGAAGAATTGGTTTTGTAGAGTGATTGGGTTACCGTTGACATGGCGCAGGCCCATTGCGTAACAACCTAAGCCATTAAATGTATGACGGGCTTAAGGCGGGAGTAAAACTGATTCGATGGAGGGGACAGGAATAAGTTGTCATGGTGCAATGGTAATGGATGCAATGGTCATTGTCGCAGTGGTTTTCTTGTGGTGGAAAATGGCTTTTCGCAAGGGGGTATGGCCGGTAAGTGGTATGGTGTGGGGGGGGGTGGGGGGGGTGGCGGTGCAAAATATATGGCGCCTAATACGTAGTAGGCGGGGTGGTTTGGAATACCATATATTTTGAAACCCCCCCTCCCTCGACGTTGACTTTTGGAGGATGAGGGCGGGGCGAAAACATTTGTGAGCAGTCGAATGAAATGGAGGGAGCGGAGATGGGATAGGAGATGGAGGGAGTTTAGCGATGATGTGACAGGTGATTGGATGGTGGGTTCGGGTGAGTGAATGCATAGTAGGGTAAAACATGTAGTTTTGGGACTTCGGATATGGGAGATATGACATGTTATATGTCAAATGTATTTAATCCTGAAACTTTAGAATAAATAACACCTTTGTTTTTTTTATTTTTCTTCTTTGACTAGGGAATACATGAAACTTTTAGGATAAACCTTTGGAATAAACTTCATGCTTCCTCTATATTTTCTTCCCTTAATCCCTACATACCCATGTCACTAATCTAACCTTTTTTTGTTCCTTTTCAGGGTGCACTTAGACTTGTAGACCCCAAATCATTTTTTCTTTAAAACTCTAACCTACATCTATCCTTATTTCTTCCATTGACTCAGATTAAACAGTTGAGTCAATTTTATTTCTACCTAATTGTTGATATGTTGAGGTTAAATAGTTTGGCGAATCCTTATTTTCTAACCTATAAACATAAATTTAAAATTGTACAATCATGCTTAAATTGTATGACTGAACAAACCTATCTAATCAGTAGTGGCATTTTGATTTGCAGCACTTTCAGTATTATTTTTTACGGGGGGGAGGGGGGTTCTTACTTTTTATTTTTCTCTTTTTCTTTTTTCTATATACTCTCTTTTCTTTTCTTTTTTCTTTTTTTTTTGGAAATCTCTTAAATATTGAAAATCATACTCAATATGAAATTGCAACTCATGAAATACTCAATCACCTTGAGATCCTATGATTTATAGGATTCTAACAATGGTTCCAGCTGGGGATGGCACTTCTCCAAATGAAGTGTCAAGAACCTAAGACTAGTAGCCTTGAATGCTCCATTTTCTGCAAAATCTTCATTTGAATACTTTTTTTTGTTTTATGATAGCTCATCAAACTAGGCTTGGGGCCTTCTCCATGGGCTTCAACATTGGTTAATGAGTTATTCAAATCACAAACTATTAAATTGTGGTATTTCCAATGATGAAAGACCAACTTGAATTTTCAAGAGAAATAATGTTTCATATCCTGCCATTGACAGGACCTCCAGGTATCTCTGTTCCATCCAACTCTTTAAGGAAATATGCATTGTTTCCTCTAAAAGAATCAATGATGTATGGCCCTTGCCAAATATTTTCAATTTTTCCATGTTTACCTTTGTCTTCTCCTCTAGAATCCCATTTCAAAACTTTGTCTCCTAAATTAAAATCATCAGCCTTTGCTCTTTATCAAATATTTTCTTGATATTCTCTTGAATTACCTGAGTTATGTTATAAACTTCCTCTCTGGACTGCTGCCACTGAATAGTTTGATTGATCCTTCTCTATATATCATTTGGTTCTGCTTGTATTTCCTGAATGATCTTCATGACTGGAACTCCTAAACAAGAAGGAAAAACTGCATCCATTCCATAGACCAATTGAAATGGAGACATGCCAAATTATTTTTTGGTAGTAATTCTATTAGCCCAAAGAGCATTGATCAACTTGTTATGCCATGATTTCTTGTTACCTTCCAAGAGATTTTTGATGATATTCACCAAACTTTTGTTTTAATATTCAACCAATACATTACCTTGAGGGTAATAGGTTGTTGAATGCCCCAAAGTTATATGATACCTATGACAGAAATAAACCATTTTCTAAGACTTGAAGGTTGCAGCATTGTTAGTGATTATTTTTATAGGACAACCAAATATTGAAAGGATATTGGTTTCAAGGAATTTAATAATGACAGAATCAGTAGCGTTTCTAGAAGGAGTGGCTTCTATCCATTTGGTAAAGTAATTTGTGGCAGTGAGAATCCATTTATGTTGGGCAGAGGATGGGGGATGAATTTCTCCAATGAAATCTAATCCCCATTGTTGGAAAGGGCTCTCAAGAGAAATAGGCTTCAAGGACAAGGGCAATAAGTTTCTCTTTCCTTAAAAAATTTGGCATTTGTGACAAGTAGTTACCATCTTTTGGATGTCAAGGAAAAGGGTAGGCCAGTAGAAACCAACCCTCGGGATCTTGTTAGCAGTGGTTTTCCAATAAAGATGGCCACCATATCACCTCCATGGAATTCCTACATAACTTTATCTGCATCATCTTTTAGCAAAAAATTGTGTAAAATACCTCCAATGTCTTTCCAATAAAAGACATTTTCTAAAATGCAGAATTTGACAGCTTTCAACTTTATAAATCTTGCTTTAGTTTTGGAAAGAATAGGAGGATCATTCAAATTAAACAAAACATACAAGATATTTTCATACCAGGGATAATTTAGGAATGCTTCATCAATTTGTGGAGTCGCAAGTTACTCTTGATCATCCAATGAATGGACCATATTAATGTCTAGTGCACGAAAATTTGATTCAGCCATCAATTTGGCTAATCCTATCCCTTTAATCAATTTGGTAGGTTTGATTTCCACATCATATTCCAAAATAACAGCAATCCATTTGCCTCTCTTTCCATCAGGACCATTCTGTGTTAAGATGACTTTAACTACTACATTGGGTACATAAGCAATAATATGTGAATGTATAATGTAAACTCTGAAACCTTTTAATGCTTTAACCGAAGCAAAAGCATGGTTTTCCATGATGTTGTATTTCAATGATGCATCTCTTAATGATTTGCTAAAAAATATTATTGGTTGTTCATGTCCTTCACTATTTTTATGTAGTAAAACAATAGCAATAGTGTGCTCAGATGCAAAAGAAAAAACTATGAAGTCTTTGGTGAAATATGGGCTAATTAGGACTGGAGCTTTTGTCAATGCTTGCTTGAATAGATCAAAAGATTGTTTAGCTTCAATGTTCCATTTAATTTCTGAATCTTTTTTAAGCATGTTGGTTATATTTCTCAAAAGTTCTGCAAGATTGGGTATAAATCTCCTCAAAAATTTGATTTTACCGATGAAGGATTGAAGTTCTTTGAGATTCCCAGGATGAATAATTTTGAGTATGCCATCAATTATTCTAGGATCAATTCTAATTCCATCTTGAGAAATATTTCGACCCAAAAACTTTCTTTCTTCAAGACCAAACAATGTTTTCTTTGGATTCAGGGAAATTCCAAACTTTCTACATTTTTCAAAAACTATTCTCAAATGTGCTAAGTGCTCTTCATCATTTTTTGAATATACAATAATATCATCAAGACAGATCACAATAAAATGGCCAATTTCATTTGCAAAAGCTATGTCCATAGCCCTTTGAAAAGTAGCTCCAACATTCATTAATCCAAAAGGCATTTTCACATACATGAAAGTCCTCCAAGGAGTAGTAAACGTTGTTTTGTCTTGGTCATCACGATGTATTAAAACTTGGTTATAACCTAAAAATCCATATAACAAATAGATCCTATTGGAACCTAATACCCTCTGCAATATGTGGTCCATTTTTGGTAAATGATAGTTGTCCTTGAGAGATGCTTTGTTCAGATTCCTAAAATCAATGCAAAGTCTCATTTCATCTGTTTTCTTTCTTGTAGGCACATTATTGGATACCCATTTAGAATATTTGAATGGAACTATGATTTTGGAATCATACATTTTCTTGATTTATTTTTCAACCAAAGGCATTAAGACAGGATTTATTCTGTGCAGTTTTTTTTTTAAGGTTTTTGATCCTCCTTGATTAGAATTTTGTGTTGTATGATGCTAGTATCATAAGCTTTTAAGTCTTCATAGCTCCAAGAAAATACATCTATGAATTCTTTAAACAAATTTCTATATCTTCTTTTCGTAATGATAGGCATTGATTTTAACAGTTTTATGATTTTTGGGTTTTGTTCAATGCCTATGTTACACTCTTCAATGCTTGTCCCTGCTGGTTCCATTTTGGGTTTCTTGGCTACATCATTAAAGTCAAACAATTCTTCTAAAGGGACCAGTCCTCTTGGCAGGATATTATCTTTAAGTTCTAGTACTTAGAATTCCTCTTTTTCTGGGTCTTTATGTATTTCTATTTTATGTACAGTTTTATTTGCTGAGATATTTACATCAGAAACATCAGATTGTTTTCTACACTAATTTGGACATCAGAATGATTGTCTTCTTCACAATCTAGGTCTATATTGCTATCTTCAAATTCATCCTTAGATTGTAAGAAACTTTCAATTTGTTTGTCACTACCAAATACTTGCCAATATCTCATGTTATCCAGCACAAAAGGACGATGTTTAACCTCTATTGTGGATTGTTTGTTTGGGTGAGGTAATTGACATGTGTTTGCTGAAAAGGCTAAACTGTTTGCTAGGACATTTTGATTTCTGTGGATAACTGCTAAATAATATTCATCAAAGGTTCTTAAGAAGTCAAGTACAACATTTTTGTATGCTCTCAACCTAGAATTTTTTTTAAGTATATTGTCCTTTTATTTGTTTTATGACTAATTTAGAATCACCATGGACATAAATCCTCTTAGCTCCTAATATTTTCAACAATTGTAATCCTAAGAGTAGGGCTTCATATTCTGCTATGTTGTTTGTGCACTGAAAATTTAGTTTGTATGAGTGACCTTGTGCATGATTGTTATTTGCATTATAAACCCAAATACCTGCTCCTGAGCCTACTTTGCCACATTGACCATCAAAACTCATATTCCAAAGGGGTTCATTTTCAGGATCATGTTATACTGTGTGCATTTGACTGTCATCATTTTCTTTAAGGTCATTTTCTGCATGGGTAACCTATGAATCAATGTCTCCATCATTATAAAGAATGAAGGAGTCAAGATCAGTATGGACAGAGTACAAAGGGTAATTGTGTGGTTTTTCTTGACTACTCACCATGTACTTCATTAAGGTTTCCCTATACAGTCTTCTTGGTTGATCAAACACCGGTATTGTAGCATAAGTCATGTCCATTTGAAGGTTCCCTTGTAATTTTTCTCCCCATGAGCATGACAAAAGCATGCCATACTTAGGAGGGATGTCAGCTACAACTACATCCATCCCTAGACTCTTTGTTGGTATCTGAGCTAGAGTGACACAAAGATCCTTGATAAGACATAGACATCTAACTTTTCTAGAATCAAATGAGTACAAATCTTTGTAAGGTCTATTGATTTCAAGGCCAAGCTTCTCCATAACTGTCTTTGGCATAAGATTATGTGATGCACCTGAATCCAACATGGCATTATGAAGAATTTTTTTGTGAACATTAAGACTGACATAAAATGGAGGGACACCTCCTTCTTGGGGATTACCACCAACTTTTGGACCAAACAAGAGTTTGGGCTTATCATCATTTAAATTAACAGTATTAGTAATCTCCCCTATGTTTAGTACCTTTAGGACCTAAGACCTATACACATTATTGTTTATTAATTCAGTGAGAGGAATGGATATTTTCAATTTAGAAAGTTCATTCTCAATGTTGAATGGTGTTTGAACTTTGAGCAGATTTTAAAAATCAGTTCTTTCAACCACTATTTTTTGGGTAAATTCAGTTTTTTTACTTGTACTAGGAATATATGTTTGAGAAATTTTGGCAAGGATATCAATTATTCTCTTAGTACTATTTTATGTGTTCTTCTTTCTGAATTATTCACTGTTTTCTTTGAATTTTCTGCTCTTTTGTTGAGATCGGCTTTAGAGACTTTTTTGGCAGTATTTTCTGTTATTTTTATTGGAATTGTCAAAAAAATTCTTGCTTCTAAGGTTATATTTTTTGTGAACCTCCATGATAGCATTCTCAAATCCTTGTTTGTAATCGTCAGATTCTCCATATTCTAACTCTGTTTAAGTCAATTAAAATAATTATTTTTCTTCTTGGGTGAGAAAAAGAAAGTCATCTTCATTAATTCCCATCAAATTTATCTGATTTACTTCTACTTCCTCAACTACCCCTTCATCCTCGCCAGAATAATTCTCTTGGAATGGAGGCCTAATATAATGATCATGACCTCTTTTCTCTCTCTGCCTTATCTGAGGAGGATTTCTCCTGGGATTTTGGTTCCTGTTGTGAGGAGGTGGTTGATTTTCCCTAGGAATACTTCTCTCATTTAAATTGATTCTCTCGATAATTCGCTCCATAGGTCTAACCAATGAGTCAATTTTAGCATTAGATGTGGAAGTTGAAGGTTATTCTCTTATAATAACTCTTCTTTCAATCCTCATTCTAGCTCTTTTTGCTAACAAGTTGGCTTCTACACTCACTGCATCCCTCTGCATTTCCTCTAATGTGGTTGAGTTTCTTTCCCTTAGCTGATAAGACATCTTTGGTTCCAAACCATCTCGGAATTTAAACAAGGCTAAACCCTGTGGTGGTTTTATATGAGTAGGTATTTCATTATATAAACTATTGAATCTCGTGCAATAGTCCTGAACACTTTCAGCTTGGGCACTTCTAATACTTTCATATTGAGATAAAATTTGAAGAGGGTTCTTTTTTACTTCCCACCTATTCAGTAATGTTTGATGAAATGTAGGGACGTCATTAATATTGTTGGTAGGCAAAGCTGTGAACCATTTCCTAACTTCTCCACTAAGACTCTGAGCAAACATCCTTAACACTTTCTTCATCTACCTCTTGAAGGTCAAAACAATAATTCATTTTGTCAACATGTTGTTGGGTAGTTACAGGACTAGTTCCATCATATAATGTAATTTTAGACTAGTAATCATGTGGCATATGTACCAAAGGTGTTGGCAACACCAATGGGGCATATCTGGCTGCCATGATTGGTGGAGGTGGAGGAAGGTGAAAAATGGATGAATAAGGATGGATTATAGGATAAGTTGTACGTGTGGAGGTTTGAGTGATCTTGTGAGGAAGAATAAAATAAGTGGTGGGGTTTGTGGAAGCAGTAGGACTAGCTGACCTAAGATCAGTAGACTGAGAGGTAATAGAAGAAGTTGCTATAGTCAATGCAGTTAATTCTACATATTGTTGGAGGTAAGCATGATCAAAAATTGAATTAAGCTTTGTTACCAAATCTTGGAGAGCGTCAAAATCCTCGAGAAGCTGAATATTAGATTTAATTTCTGAGTAAGGTTCTCTCACTGGACTTTGTTGCAAAATGGATGGATCAAATACTGTCTGGTCAGTCCAATTCTCAAATTTGGTCCTGAATAAACCTTGTTCAAAGTGTAGATCAATTGAATGTCTTTTAAATTGAAAAAGTTTTTAGGGAGAGAATTTTCTCTGTGAAGCAATCTACTACTTGCTTGACTTTCAGTTCTAGGAGTTTTTCTTAAAATCTTCTCAGGATTGTCCGCCATAGGAGGAGGATTTAGATCGGGATGGGATCTAGTAGAGATTCTTTTAGGAGCCAGAATTCATATCGAAATCACAGACAAACTGATTATCTACAAAAACTGAAAGAAACCAATCTTAGAAAATACTTCTGTCATACAATGCTTTTAACCAGGGTTTCTGAATTCTAATGAAAAGACAAATTTTTTACTTTATGTCCCCAATATGGTAGCCACTATGTTATCATTCTATAATTTTAATATTGGAAAGAATAATCATAAAATGACAACATCAAAACCACTTTGGAACCTAGGATCTAGCCCTCCTAGACTCAAAGAGGGATCTCTCCTTAAGATTTAGCTTTGTTTTTATGATTTCTGATATTATGCTAGTTATAATGATTATGAAGTTTACTTTTGGTTGGATAAAGGGATCTTTTTATACTGTTTCCATTGGGCTACAGAGTCATAACAGGTTGGGTTGTTGCATCAATTTTTCTAGAGCATTTTCAAGGCAAGCTAACTACACTTACTGGATCTTTTAAAACATAATGAATTATTTAATGAAAGAAAGAGTGATTTCAGTACTGGTCAAAATGCAATTAAGTATTTTTTAGCCAGACTTCAGAAGAGAAACACTTATATTATAAACACAACCATAATTAAGGTGCTCTAGCAGCAAATCTCATACTTCAGATTTATGTTTTACAATTAGAATTAGAGGATACAATGAAATAAATATCAATGGAAAACATTAAACACAGTAAAGAAAAGACATCACCAGATAACTATAGATCAAGAATCTTGCAAAATGGTCTTTTATTATTGATGCTCTAGCTCCAACATTACAATGCTCCAAAAGAAAAGTTTACAGTCTAGGGTCCAACCCTTGATACTGACAAAAAATGCAGTATTTAACTAATTCTACAGTGATTGTCGTATCTACATGGGAAATCTGCTCTTTATGACAATAATGATTTGAAATTTGACAAATGTGACCACAAAGTGGACACGATAGAATAACTGTGACATGTGGCCCTAATCTCCAGAAGGCCATTACTGTGTGCTTTAATATGTTGTTGTGCTGGCAGATTTGGATAATATGATGCTGATATGCTAAGCTGATATGTTGATTTGTAGAATTAAATGATTTTGTTGAGTCGACTATTCTGTTGATGCACTAAGCTGTCACCCTTCTTAGTAATCACACAATTTTTCCTACTGTTGTGCATTTGGGATCTTGATTCTGATTAACTTCCTGTAAATCTCATCTGTCTCTATGAACTTCATGAAAGTTGGCCTTAACATAAAAATATGCTTGATTTCATGCTGTATGTATAAATCATTTTCCATAGCCTCTAGGAAGGCTCTTCCAGTCATTGATCCTTTTATCCTTGCAAATTTTGTTGTGCCTTTAGCAATCTCCTTCAGCTTCTTTACATAATATTGTTTGTGCATAAGCTTATCATTGATTACAAATAGTGATGGCAACCCTCTCTTGGTCAGTGGATCGATTCCATTAAAGAATCTACTAACACCAATTTGTAAGTTATGACACTTTTCTTCTAACTGTGTGACCAAACTCTTTTTGTTGAGTACCTTCTTAACTTCTAGGATGGTTGTTGTTTTGTCCTCCACTCCTAGTGCTTATAATTCAAACATGTTCTTGAAATTCAATAATTTGATGATATTATTTGTTGTTTCAGGCATGTCTGCCAGTTCTCTGTTTTCTTTGTCTATGGCATCAATCACTAGTTCAATAAGATATCTATGTTCAAATATTATTTGAATAGAAGGCCATTTATCATTCATGGAATCAACAATGCTTGTCCGAATAATCTCTTTTTCTTGGCCAATTGTTATGAAACCAGCTCCAAAAATCGAAGAAAAGAGAGATCAATGCCCTAGAAATCAACCACTTCGAGGGGGCAACCTCCAATACATTACATAAATGAACAAATCATGGATGATACAAATGACCAAAACCTCCTTCTATATATATGAGTCCATGGGATCACAATATAATCCTAGCCGACTTAACCATAATAATGTAAGGGCATAATAATAACAATATTGGGTTACAGGGGTACAACAATAACAATAAGGGGGTTACACTAACAACAATAAGGGACTATACTCATAATATAGGGACCTAACATGCCCCTCTCCTTCAAATTAGTGTTGTCCTCAACGCTTGAGTAGCTCTAGATGCTTCAGTATAAAATTTTCATCCTCCCATGTAGAATCTTCAGTGGGTAAGTTCTTCAACTTGATGAGATACTCTGAAATTGATCGATTTCGCAGCTGTCGAGTTCTTATTTCCATGACTGCTTTAGGTTCCAATATGATTTCTCCTTTCTCATCAAGTTCTGGAAATATTGTTTGAACTAGAATTTTGTCACATGTAACCTTCTTTAAGCATGAAACATGGAAAACTGGATGCACTCGCGAAGAAGTAGGAAGCTCCAATTTCTATTACATAGTACCAATATTTAGCAACACCTTGTAAGGACCATAGTACTTTGGCGATAATTTATTATCCTTCTTAGCTTGCTTGAGGGACATTTTTTTGTATGGTTGTAGCCCTAAAAATACCCAGTCTCATACATCAAAACGTCTCTCACTGCGATGTTGATCCGTTTGTTGTTTCATTCGATTTTGTGCCAAATTTAGGTTATCCTTTAAGAGTTGGAGAACTTCTTGTTGATGCTCGATGTGATCTTCCATTGCTTGAACCTTAGAATTTTCTCTTAAAGATGATGTGATGGATGATGGATGATATCCATAAAGTGCCATAAATGTGGTCATTTTTGCTACAGTATCGAAGGAAGTGTTATACCACCATTCAGCGAGAGGTAACCACTTGACCCACTGTGCTTGCTTATCAGATACAAAAAAACGAAGATATCAAACATTTATTCACTATCGGATTGAGGATGACAAGATGAGCTATGAGCTAGTTGAGTACCCAAACAAGAAAATAATTTCGTCCAAAAATTTCCAGTAAAAATGGGATCTCTGTCACTTACAATAATCTTTGGTTTTCCATGTAGCTTTTGAATTTTTTCCATAAATGCAGTAGCAACTGTACTTGCTTTAAATGGATTAGATAATGCACAAAAGTATGCATACTTGGTAATTCTATCAACTACCACCATGATGACACTCTTTCCTTTGGAATTAGGTAAACCTGTGATGAAATCCATTGAAATATCCTCCCAACATTGACTTGGAATGGATAAAGGTTGTAGAAGACCCAGATTCTTAATTGTCTCAACCTTATTTTGCTGGAAAACCAAACATTCTGCCACAAACTTTTGAATATCAGATTTAATGCCATCCCAAAAAAATTCTTTATTCACCCTGTGGTAAGTTTTTAAAAATCCTGAGTGTCCTCCTAAAGGAGAAGTGTGCAACTCCAAAAGGATATTTTGTTTTAGTTGGGAATTCTTAAAAATATATAAGTGATATTTGTACCATAAGGAATCATTTTTCCAACTAAATGTATCAGATGTACTAGGATCTTGCTGCAACTTTTGAATGAGTGTCCACATTTCTTCGTCCTTCTTCCATTCATCTCTTGCTTCGGTTATCCAATCTGGTTGGATAATAGAAATGGCACAAAGCAATGCTTCCACCTCTTCATTCTTTCTTGAGAGTGCATCTGCAACAACATTGAACTTCCCTTTTTTGTCTATTATTTTAAAGTCATAACCCAACATCTTTGTGACCCATTTTTGCTACTCTTCTGAAGATAGTCTCTGTTCCAAAAAGTGTTTAAGACTATCATGATCAGTTTTTACCTTGAAGTGTCTTCCCATTAGGTAAGTTCTCCATTTCTTTAGTGCATGCAGTATTGCTAACATTTCCATCTCATAAATAGGTTTCTGTAAATACTTTCCTTTGATTGGACGACTTTCAAAAGCAATGGGTCTTCCTTCCTGCATTAAAACAACACCAATTCCATTTCCTGAGGCATCACATTCCACAATAAAGGTTTTGTGAAGTCTGGCGTAGCTAAGACCGGTGCTAGGCACATTGCCTCTTTAAGATGTTCAAAGGCCTTAGTTGCTTCAGGAGTCCATGAAAATGCATCTTTCTTCAATAATGTTGTTAGAGGTGCTGCTATTCTCCCGTAATTCTTAACAAACTTGCGATAATACCCTGTTAACCTGAGAAATCCTCGCAACTGCTTTATGTTTGTGGGGACTTTCCATTCCTTAATGGCTTTAATTTTGTTAGGGTCTACTTTAACACCCTCGTGAGATATAATATGACCCGGATATTCCACCTCTTGTACTCCAAAGAAACATTTGGATGTTTTTGCATATAATTGTTTCTCCTGCAATAGTTTGAGCACCCTGTCAACATGTTGAACATGACCCTTCCAAGACCTGCTGTAGATTAGTATATCATCAAAAAATACTAGCACAAATTTTCTAAGGAAGGGTTTGAAAATGGAATTCATCAACCCTTGAAATGTAGAAGGTGCATTGGTAAGGCCAAAAGGCATGACCAAGAATTCATAATGACCCTCATGAGTTCGAAATGCTGTTTTTGGAATATCTTCAGTCTTCATTCTAATTTGATGATATCCTGAACGAAGATCCAACTTGGTAAAATAAATTGCTCCATGTAATTCATCCAATAATTCATCAATCACAAGAATGGTAAATTTATCTTTAATGGTGAGCTTATTGAGCTCCCTATAATCTGGACACATGCGCCATGATCCATCCTTCTTGTGTACCAATACTACAGGAGCAGAGAAAGAACTTTGACTAGGTTAAATTATACCCGCCTCTAACATTTCTGCAATCATACGTTCAATTTCGCTCTTTTGGAAGTAAGGATATCTATAAGGCCTGATGTTTGGAGGAACACTTCCTGGAATCAAATGAATAGCATGATCATGATCACGAATACGTGGGAGTCCTTTGGGAGTTTCAAACACCTTGGAATGATTGTCAAAGACTTGTTGGAGATCTGCAGAAATAGATGATTTTGATGTTGGAACTTCTAGTGAGCATAATTGTGCAATTACGCCTCGCTGTTCTTTCTTTAGAAGCTTTGTCATGACATTAGAGCTTATTATCCTTTCTGGCTTTTCCACAATACCCCGTAATTCGACTTCCTTTCCTTCTGAAAAAAATTTCAAGAAAAGTTCTTGAAAATTAAAAGCTACCGTCCCCAAAGATTGTAACCATTGTACTCCTAGTACAACATCAGCACCTCCCATAGGAATGGAAAGCATTGGACTATTCAATACATATTCCCCCATGATTAGCTTGATATTATGGAATTTTCCAGAGCAATTTATAGTTCCTCCATTTGCAACCATCACTTGACATTCTGGTGCTGGGTATAGGAAACAATTCAATTCCTTGGCTACCTTACAATGAATAAAATTATAGGTACTACCTGAATCAATCAACACTATTACCTTTTTCTTCTTGATATGTCCTTCTATCTTTAGAGTTTGAGGAGTGGTAATTCCTGCTAATGCATTACACGATATGGTCGGACTCATTTCTTCCTCTTCTTGGGTTGGTTCCTGGTGTATATCCTCTTCTTGTTCATTTTCTTCTTCCTCTTCACAATCTATGTAAAAAAATTTCTTCTCAGCACACTTATGACCTTTAGTGTATTTGCTATCACAACTGTAGCAAAGCCCTTTTGCTCTTTTTTCTTCCAATTGTTGTGGTGTCAGCCTTGTAGGTTGTGGAAATCTAGGCGTAGCAACACTTCCTTCTTTATAGAATTGAGTGGTAGGCTTCCTTGTCGCCATAATTTTACATTCAACTTTTCTTGCCAACCTGAATGCCTTCTCCAATGAATCAGGTTCCAGAACGCAAACTTCATGTTGTATGTTATCCTTTAAAGTGCCTATGAAGAGATCAATCTTGTGTTCCTCTGGAATATCAGTTACCCTTATATTCAATTTTTGGAAGTCCTCAATGTGCTGCCCCACTAAACCCTTTTGTTTGAGATTTATCAATTGGCTAAAGAAGGTGTTTCTATTTGTATCCTCATAATGTGCTATCATTTCCTCCGTAAAAATTGACCAAGTGATAATTTTTTTACGGGAGCAAAGCCATCGATATCATACGGTTGTAATTTGTTCTAAATGTAAAGTTGCAATGCCTACCTTTTGTGTGTTTTGCACATTATTGAGATCAAAATATTGCTCCATCTATAGTATCCATGTTACGGGATCCTTTCCATCAAACTTCCTCATATCCATATTTGGAATATGGTGGTTCTTCCATCCAACATTACAGTTTATAAAATCATGATTAGCATTTATTTTGTTCTCATCATGAGTTTCCTCTACTATCTTTTCGCCATTAGGAAACATTTCTTGTATCAACTTTGTCAAACCTTCCATGTATGCTTTTAGATCATTCTTCATGTTTTCCCTGTTGTCTTTCATTTTTTCTTCTATGTTATCTATCTTAGCTTCCATGCCATCCATCTTAGCTTCCACTCCTTTCTTCAAAACTTCCATTTCATTTTTTGTTGCTCTTTGCGAGAGCGAATTTGGTGCACTTGCTCTTGTAATTTTGACATGTCATGTTGTAGTTCTTCAACTTCATGAGTCATAGTAGAGCCTTCTAAAGGCTTAGTGGGTGTTGAATTCTTTTTTGGAGGCATTTTAGAACCCAATACTGATATCTTTTCTAAAATATTCCCTTGAATCAATTCAAACTGATTTTTCACACAAGACTTATGCAATTTGAAAAAAAATATACACACCTTTTTCTTTTTTTTAAGGAGTTCCATAATGAAATTGAATTATCTCTCTACTTGAGGATCTTCAATATCTGAAATGAGGACCTTTAGTAGCCCTCTGAAGCTTATTTCAAATGCCACAAGTCTGACCTGATTTGCATTCTTCAAGACAAAGGTATGCCCAATCTCCCACAATGACCTAATTATCGACTGGTTCATTAGAGTGAACTTGTATGGCATGCCACGTGTCACTTTTTCCTCCTTCGGCTCTGAAATTGATACAAAGGAAACCAAAGTCCAAGTACTTGTAGCCACTTTTTATAGAATTCCAATTCGATGCTCAGAGACAGAGTTATGATGATTTTCCCACGGTCACCTCTTTGAGATGAAATTCGGGAGCCTGACAAAACCCTAACTTCCACAGATCCTGTCTCCGAAAATATTGCGAACCAACATCTGAAATTTTTACATGACATTCCTCAGGATTTATTCTTTTCTTTGTAAAAATTTCTGCTTTTGAATCTTAGTAGAAAACAAGCTATCGAGAAGCTTCCATGATGACCTGTTTTAGGTGAAATTCGAGAGCCTGAAAAAACCCTAACCTGCACAAATCATATCTCCGAAAATATTGCGAACCAAGATCTCAAATTTGTACACGATGTTCCTCAGGATTTTGAATTCACTCTGTAAAACTTTCAGCTTCTGAAACTTCATACAAAAAATGTTATAGCGAAAATTCCATCATGACATGTTTAGAGCAGCGAAACCCTAGAATCCAAAGCTCTGATACCAAATGTTATGAAACCAGCTCCAAAAATAGAAGAAAAGAGATATCAATGCCTTAGAAATCAATCACTTAGAGGGGGGAACCTCCAATACATTACATAAATGAAAAAATCTTGGATGATACAAATTACCTAAACCTCCTTCTATATATAGGATTCCATGGGATCACAATATAATCCTATTTGACCTAACAATAATAATGTAAGGGCACAATAATAACAAGTCAAGGGTTACAGGGGTACAACAATAACAATAAGGGGGTTACACTAACAACAATAAGGTACTATGCTAGTAATATAGGGACCTAACAACAAAGGTATTACCAATGGAATCCTAACTCTTTGATTTTATTGATTTTTCAATCTATTTTTGAGCTCTCTGTATCTCAATTTCATGAGCACTGCCTGACCTTTTCTTCAAATCCTTCAGGGTGTTGATTTATGTTGTTTGTATGGTCATGTTCTCCATGGCTTTGGCCAGATGTTCTGCACCACCTCATGTGCCTGTAGTTGTTGGTGTAGCTGTAGGGATGACTACAATAGGAACATCCTCCAAAGGAACAATGGCCAATTATGTTGCTTCTTCCTTTTCTTTAACTAGTTTTTCCATCTCTATCTCCATTTGTTTCAGATGTGCCGACTATTCCATTATTAACTTCATCATTCCATATTTTTGTGCTTCATTCTCCTCAATGTCCTTTGTAAGAGGGTCCTCAGTTGCTAACATTTTGAGTTGTTTTATGAGGGCTACTATATCAACATTCTTATTCTTCAAGATCTCTTCCACTACCTCTACATTTGTTGGGTCATACCCAATATTTTCCACTAAGTCCTTCGAGGATTTGATTCTTGTATATTTTGCCACAGAATAAATCTTCTCCATTTTAAGCTGAGATTGAAAATTGGCCAATGATACTTGCAGTTTAGACAGGCTCATGGCAGTGCTTGTCAATGTGGAGGAAATCACCTCTCCGGTCTGCTTATGCATCTCCATCTGATTTATTGGAAGGATATATTTGACATCAAATTCAAAAGCAGGATGCTTGAAGTCTGCAAGTGTTTTAGGTTGAGAGATCCGTGATTCTAGGAAATACATCCTTATTTTTCCTTTCTCTGAGTTGAAGGCTGATAAAAGCCTGCTTTGTGAACTGCTAGACTACTTCCAAAACTAGTTGTAGGTGCTGGTTTTTAGGATTTCATTTTTCTTCTTAATTTCCTGGAAAGTATCATAGATTTTTTCCTACTTTCCCCCTGTAGTAGCAATAGATGTAGGGGTTTGTAGATTCTGTTGTTGGAATAAGATTGTGGCTGAAGATGTAGGGAATATGGTTTGACCACCTACTGGAGAAGAAATAGGAGAATCCCTGATTGTGATGACTTTTTGCTGCTCTTTTTCACTGCTTTGATCAATTTCCATGTGGATTATAGCTCTCTTCCTATACTTCATTTTGAATTCTCTGTTGGATGTATCAGTCTCAATACTAGACTGATCATCTCTTGGCCTCTTCCCTGCTGTCTCTTTCTTTGGCTCTTTTCCCTTGTCTTCTTTGCCTTCTCTAGTCTGCTTTTCTTGTGGAGTAGGAGTTTGAATGCTTGAGGTTGAGATCACCTACTCTTTAGCTTCTTGTAGTGTATTTGTTGCCCACTCTATTTGGTTCCGATAAACTGCTCAATCTCGGGCCTGTGGGTGTGAATATAAGGGGTTGATTTGTTTTCCAACATTTTCTTTGAGATGATGCCTAGTGGGTCATAAGACCAAGTGAAGCTGTGATTAAACTTAATTTCCCTCAGCAATTTTTCAGTGTCCTCTCCTGCTGCTCTGCTATTGCGAATAAAAGGACCAATTTGGGACTTGATCCTAAATTGAGATTTCTTCTTGGTAGATACAAATTGCACCTCATCTGCCTTGATCATATTCTTGATGTATTCTAGGGCAAAGATCCTCATGGGGAGTAACTTTGGCAGTTTGTAAGGGGCCAACTCACACCCATAAATTCTGATCTCATTGTAGTTTTGGTACAATTACCAATCTCCAGTTCTAATTTGGTCTAATAACTGCATGATTTTATTAACTTCCTCAGTAATCCTTGGTTCCACTGTACTGTTGAGTATGCTAATTGTTGGATGCACAAAGGCATCAAAAAATATCTTGTAGGTATAGTCCTTTTATTCCTTTAATAGCATAGCTGTCCAAAATATGACTGATTGAGGCTGAGAGTCATCATTAACCTTCCTCATTGTAAACTGGAATCTGTTGGCTTGAAAATAGACAAACATATAGACCAAAACTGAAGTGCATTTGAACACTTCCTCTGTGTGAAAGTTAACAAATTGATCATGGATGGAATCAACTAAGAATTGGCTGAAATTAAACATAATTGAGGGCTTAGACTCTAATTAAATAATGGACAAAAAACCTATCATGACCTCATCTATCCACTGGTCTAAATGATATCCTAGCAAGTATGAAAGGACAGTGACAATGTGTTGGGTTCTATCAGGGAAAGTCGATGAGGGATATGGAGGATTCTTTTTGGGCAATGGATCATATGTAACCATGAATAACACTAGTGTTTTGGCTCTTCTAGCGAAATCTAGTTTTTGGTAGAATTCTCTAAGGGCCTCATAGGAAAATGGAATGGTTTCTTCAATAGTAGGGTCTTGCATCATTTGTAGGATTGATTAGGCACTGACAGTGAAAATGACTTCTCCTATGGGGGCTACTACAGCTCTCTGGTTGATATCATAACAAGTGTGACATTTCCTCACAAATTCAGGGTAGCTATGGGTCTTTGGGAATATGAAATAAGGTAATTTGGTTTCCCATAGCCCTTTATCATCAACTTCATCAATTAGCTTATCCTCTATCCAACAGTATACATCTAATATATCAAATTCAGACTCTATCTCATGTATTTTGTATTCTCTATCAGCCAAAGCCACATGATCCAATTCTACCTGAGGATGAACCATTAGATAAAATGGTTTTTGTTCCTTCTTTGGAGGCATTGTTGTACTTGAAAAATGAACTAACTTTGATTTTCATTGTTGCAAAGAAGAATGGGATTAAAATAAGATGGGAATAAAGGAAGGGAGCTTCTGCAGAACAAAATGGGGAATAGGTAGAAGAAAGGGGATTGCAGAAGAACTTTGTTTGACCTGTGAGAGAATTTAAATCTTCTCTACACCTCCTTTTGTTGTAAAACCTTTACAAATCGATCACCTGCAATAATAAGAATATGGGAGTAGTGGTAAAACTTGAAACAGGTGAGGAGAATTGGTTTTGTAGAGTGATTGGGTTATCGTTGACATTGCACTAGCCCATTGGGTAACGGCCTAAGCCATTAAATGTATAACAATATTAAGGCGGGAGTATAACTAATTGGATGGAGGGGACAGGAAGAAGTTTTCGTGGCGCAACGGTCATTGGCACACTAGAAAACGACTTTTCCCAGGGGGGCATGGCAAGTAAGTCGCATGGTGTGGGGGGTGTGCGAAATAACTGGTGCCCGACACGTAGTAGGTGGGGTGGTTTGGAATACCTTCTATTTCGGACCCCCACCCCCCCCCCCCTCGACATTAATGTTCGAAGGATGAGGGGGTACTAAAACATTTGTGAGCGATCGGATGAAATGGAGGGAGCGGAAATGGGACGAGGGAGGGAGGGAGTTTAGCAATGATGTGACGGGTGATTGGATGGTGGGGTCGGGTGAGTGAATGAATAGCGGGGTGAAACATATATTTTCGGGACTTAGGATATGGGAGATATGACATGTAATATGTCAAATGTATTTAATCCTGAAACTTTAGAATAAATAACACCTTTGTTTTTTTGTTTTTTCTTCTTCTTTGACTAGGGAATACATGAAACTTTTAGGATAAACCTTTGGAATAACCTTCATGCTTCCTCTATATTTTCTTTTCTTCATCCCTACATACTCATGTCATTAATCTAAATATTTTTTGTTCTTTTGCAGGGTGCACTTAGACTTGCATACTCCAAATCATTTTTTATTTAAAACTCTAACCTACATCTATCCTTATTTCTTCCATTGACTCAGCTTAAACAGGTGAGTCAATTTTATTTCTACCTAACTGTTGATATGCCAAGGTTAAATAGTTTGGAAAATCCTTATTTTCTAACCTATCAACAAAAATTTAAAATTTTACAATCATGCTTAAACTGTATGATTGAACAAGCCTATCTAATCAGTAGTGGCATTTTGATTTGCAGCACTTTCAGTATTCTTTGGGGGGGTTTCTTTCTTTTTCTTTTTCTCTTTTTCTTTTTTCTATATGCCCTCTTTTATTTTCTTTTTTCATTTTTTTTTGGAAATCTCTTGAATATTGAAAATCATACTCAATATGAAATTGCAACTCATGAACTATTCAATCACCTTGAGATCCTATTATTTATAGCATACTAATAGGTTGTTAGAAGCAACATAAGGGATTGGGTAGTTGGACTTGTATAATACACTTAGGCCTACAACATCACTTGGAAGACCACCACTGGATTTACTCCATTCAAACTAGTCTATGGGAAGAAGACCCTAGTTTCCATTGAATTTGAATACAATACCTTAAGGATGATAGCTCAATTAGAATTTGACTTCACTACAGCACAACAAGAGAGGTTGCTCCAACTCAATGGTTTAGATGAATTCAGGTTGCAATCACTCCTACACACCGAGGTATTCTAGCTATAGAGGAATATTTTGCATGACAAACACATTAAGGAGAAGAATTTTCAGGAAGGTGATTGAAACCTTTTGTATGATTCTAGATTCAAGGATTTCAAGGGAGATTTAATGAAAATATGGTTGGGTCCCTATCTAGTGGAAATATTTCATGAGAATGGGTCTGTCCAAATCAGAACAATTGATGAGGAAGGTATTCCCTTAAT
The DNA here is from genome assembly GCA_034641835.2 of Pinus albicaulis. NCBI lineage: Eukaryota > Viridiplantae > Streptophyta > Pinopsida > Pinales > Pinaceae > Pinus > Pinus albicaulis. The sequence goes on from CM076581.1 coordinate 1,628,568,850, forward strand.
TTTCAATGGTTATAGGTTAAATTTGTATAAAATACCTTTGTCCAATCAAGATTTTATCAGTTCAATCAGCAAAGAATTGAATGTGATTGGGAGGCTCACATCCCTCAGTCCAAAAAGATTCTTAAAAAAAAGGAAAAAGAAAAATAAGGGGCCTAAATGAAAACCTACATGAGGCATATAAGGCCAAATCTAGGGTTAAAAACCTTTGTGAGGGAGCCCAAGAGAAAAACAAGAAAAACAAAAAACAAAAAAGGGAAAAACAAATCAAAGAAAATAAAGTGAAAAGATCCCCAGGTGAAAACCACCTCTGAGGCGCCTAAGGTAGGCATTCAAGTTGAAAACCTCTCCAGAGGCAGTGTGCATGTCTCAAAAGAAAATAGAGAAAAAATAAGACACAAGGGGGGAGTCCTTACATCAATTTTGCTAACATTTCTCTTTTGCAGAACTTCAAACAGTTAGAAGGATAGTGGTTACAGAACAAGTTCCATAGTTCATTCCTCCATCTTTCCAAACCATCCATTGCATTTTCATCCTCTTCATCCACTTCCCTACCTCTCTCCACCATCTAGACAACAATCGAACCATGTTTTGCCTCATTTTTGAAATGCTACAGCAATGTTCTGAATTGCTACAAGAGCAACCCGAATTTCTACAAGAGTAACCTGAATTACTACAGGAGGGAGATCCACTTGGAAAAAGAGGCCAAAATGGTCATTTTCTCCTTGGGAAATGGTGTTAGAGGTACACAAGAATTCCTTCATCACTCATCCACTTCATTCTATTGGAAATATTGAGAGGGGGGGTGAATCAATATTCCTTTCAATTAGAGCATTAGTTAATCTTCAATTATTATCAGTGTTTGTACAATGATAGCAGTAAACAAGAGGAACACAAATGCACACAGTTTTTAAGGTGGAAACCCATTGTGGGACAAAAACCACCTAATGCTTTTCTAATAATTCTTTAATATTCAACTCCAATTGAAAATAAAGCTCCAACTTCCTAGAATCTAGAAAATCATTCTTCTCCAGCCTCTCCCACCGGATGGATGCTCCAACGCCCCGAGATTCTTCGCAGTCAACCGAATCTGACAGTTCTGAACACCCAACAGCCACAACTCACCCTAGCACCAATTCTTACCACCCTATAGAAGAATAAAAGAAGAATGGACTCTCGTACTGTGGAAAATGGTCCACTTTACAATGATATAAAATGATGTAGAAGAAGAAGATATACTAGACCATAACCCCAACTTTGACACAACCACCTAATGATGATTCTAGACTCCCAACACCGCCTTCAACCTCGCGTATGATACTAGTACAATTTGTACAATAATGTATTTACAATGACTAAGTACAAATGATACCTTTACAATGATTGCATGCGGTGCTACGCCCACTTGAAGACTTCATATGATGAACTTCTCTTACGCTCGGATTCACCTTTCGTTGCTGCTCTTGTCATGCTACCCTCTCGTTGCACCTCGCTTTTCTTTTCTGCCGTAGAAAGTCTGGTCCTTTGCAACCCTTGACAACACATGATCTAGCTTTTTCTTGCCTTCTAGGAGCTCGATATTGAATTTGGTGTATCTCTGTCATTTCAGATCCTCAATATATAATTTTCGGTCCTGTAGTAGTCCTCTGAGTCATCTTTCCAATGCCATAGGTCTGACCCAATTTGGATTCTTGAAGAGAGATTTATACCCAATCTCTCACAATGCCCTAATTATGGACCGTTTCAGTAGAGCGCACTTGTACGACGTGCCACGTGTCACTGTTTCTTCATTTGTTTCTGAAATTGATAGAGAAAAAATTAAGGACTGTGCACTATCCGTCACTTTTTACGGCATTCCAATCTGATACACAGAGAGAGAGTTATGACGAATTTACCAAGGTCACTTCTTTGAGATGAATTTCAGGAGCCTGCAAAAACCCTGATTTACACAGATCATATCTCCAAAAATGTTGCGCATCTTGATCTAAAATTTTTACTGAAGCTTCCTCAGGATTTCTGCTTTGCCTCATAAAAATTTAGCTTCTGAACCTTTGTAGAAAAAAATTTAGAGTGAAAATTCCAAGATGACATGTTTCAAATGGCCGAATCCCTTGCATAAGGAGGAAATGAAGATCACAATGTATATGAATGCTTAAGTTGAGAGGGGCTTCAACAAGTCAACGTGGGAGGGATTTTAGGAGCATAAAAAATATTAATTATGACTTTTCAATGACCCATGCCCCAACCCCATGGGGTTTTAGCCCACTAACTGGGGGTACAAACTTCAAACATGAATATCTCTCAAACCGTGAAGAATTACATGGTGTGCCATAGATCAACAGAAACATCTCGACAAGTAGAAACCATCAAAAGCATTATTGATACAGAATATATTAATTTTTTAGGTCAAAATTCCCATGCAATATATGGTTAGCCCCTAGTGTTGCTTGGGTTGACATCAATGACAACCGTTGATCAACAATCTCCCCCTTTGGCATTGATGGCAACACAAGTACTCCCCCTGTGATCATGACACCTCTTCCTACAACATTCTTTCCCCCTTTGACATAAATGGCAAAGGGTAACTCCCCTTGAAACAGAACCATCCTGTGAACCTCTACACACTTCCACTCCCGCTGACACACAATCATCCTGCAGACCTATACACACTTCCACTCCCGCTTTATATTCTTGAAAAAGGAAAATATAATGAAAAATTGGGAGAATACCAAGCTTTTGACGAATATATTCAAATGCTTCACGAGCTAAAGGTTTAGTGAAGATATCAGCAATTTGTTCTTTTGAACAAACATACTCAAGTTTGATATTCTTTTCAACAACTTATTCTCTAACAAAATGATATTTGATTGGAATGTGTTTTTTTTTGAATGCATGACAGGATTCTTGGAGATGGTGATGGCACTAGTGTTGTCACAGAATATGGAAATAGGCTCATTGAATTGTACTTGAAGATCTTGCAAATTTTGTTTCATCCAAAGGACTTGAGTACAACATGATGCTGCTGCAATGTATTCTGCTTCCACTGTAGATAACGAGATTGAAGTTTGCTTTTTGCTCAACCATGATACGAGACAACCACCTAGATAGAATGTTGCTCCACTAATAATCTTATGATCATCAATGCTTCCGTCTTACCGTATCCGTAAAGGCTTGAATGGCGAGATTGTTACCCTTGGATACCACAGGCCATACCTTTTGTGCCCTTTAGATATCAAAGAATTCTTTTGACTAGCAATAATATGACTCTTTTTGGTGTCGTTGGAATCTTGCTATTTGTCCAACAAAATTTGCATAACATATGGCCAAGAGGTTGTTACATATAGAAGACTACCAATCATAGATCCGTACAAATTCCGATCCACATCCCTTAGATGAGTCATCTATGCTTAATTTGCAACCCGTTACAATCAGAGTAAGGACTCGGTTTGCAATATTCCATTTTGAATTTCTTGAGCATTTCCTTGATGTACTTGGCTTGACATATAAATATTCCTTTCTCGCCGAGATATTTGAAGCCCTAAGAAGTATGTCACCACCAAGGAAAGACATCTCAAACTCACTTTGTATCTTTGTAGAAAATTTCTTACTTAGTCGATCATAATTGCTACCAAATATTATATCATCCACATATACCTCAACAATTGTTAAATTATCTTTATCTATTTGTACATAAATATTTCTATCAACAGTACCTTTCTTGAACCCTTGTTGATGCAGATATCCATAAAGACAAGCATACCATGCATTCGGAGCCTTCTTGAGACCATATAGAGCCTTCTTTAACCTGCAGACATAATATTATTTTTGTGATAATAGAAAACCTTCAGGTTTTTCGATGTAAACTTCTTGTTCTAATTCTCCATTCAGAAATGTTGACTTAACATCCATTTGGTAGAATTTGATTTTTATTGAACATGCATAGGCGAGAAACATCTTGATAGCTTCCATTTAGCAACTGGTGCAAATGTTTTGTTGAAATCATCTAAAGCCACTTGCATAGCCCTTGCAAACCAATCTTGCTTTGTTTCCGTAACCTCGCCCATCTTCATTCAATTTGTTCCCGAACACCCATTTAGTCCCAATGACATTTTTATCTTTCACGTGGAACTAATTCTGCTATTCTTCTCAATCTGATCCAATTCTTCATTCATAGCCGCTACCCAATGTTCATTTTGGTTGGCTTCCTAAAACTACTAGGCTCAAAGGTTGCTAGAAAAGCAATGTGAGCTTGTTGTGATGAACAAAGCCGTCGACCTTCATTTATGTCACCAAAGATTTGATTTGATGGATGGTTCTTTTGAATCCATTCTTTTGTTCTGTTTGGAGGAGCTTCTTGTTGTTGTTCTGGTATATCTTGATGATCATTATTTACTTCTTCCTGGTTGATATTTGCTTCTTGTTCTAGAATTTTCTCTGTGTCTTTTTCAGCCTCTGTATGAAGATTCAAATATTCTAGATCCTCATCATTATTCTTTAGAACACCATCTTCGTCAAATGTAACACTTATTCTCTCCACTATATGTTTTCATCTTAGATTATAGAATTTATAGGCCTTTCTTTTGAGTGAGTAACCAACAAAGATACCTTCGTCAACACATGATTCAAACTTACCCAACTTTTGATCTTCTCTTTTGATATAACATTTGCTTTCGAAGATTCTGAAATATTTTACATTAGTCGGTTTTCCTTTCCATAATTCATATGGGGCCTTTTTTCAATTATTTCTAAGAAGACTTCGGTTGACAATGAAGACTGTCTTATCAATTGCTTGAACCCAGAATTTTTCATCCAATTTTGAGTCCTTCAACATTGTTCTACCTATTTCCTGTATGGTTCTGTTCTTTCTTTCAGCAACTCCATTTTGTTGAGGTGTTCGTGTTGTTGAAAATTGTTTTTTTATTCCATTTTCGTCACGGTATTGCTGAAATAATTTGGAAGTGAATTCTCTACCATTATCTGATCTTAGAAATTTTATTTTCAATTCAATTTAATTTTCGACCAAATCCTTTTATATCTTAAAGCACTCAAATTCTTCCGATTTTTTCTTTAGGAAACTGACAACTATCATCCTGGTATAGTCATCTATAATTAACATGAAATATAATTTTCCACATAAGCCTTTTTTAATCATAGAACCACATAAATAAATATGTATCAATTCCAATGGATGTGATGCAAAGTGTTATTTTTCTTTAAATTTGACTTTTGTCTGCTTTCTATGTTGACAGGCCTCACATAGTGTGTTGGAAGGTTTTGAGATTTTCGTCATTTCTCGTATTGCTTCCTTTTTTCTTATCCTGACAATATTTTCAAAGTTTATGTGACCTGTTCGTTTGTGCCATAACCAACTTTCATATTCTTTAGCCACAATTTTACCATACCTACCTTTCCTGATTTCACATTTTGTGGAGTCGAATAGCATTGTGTGTCCTTGATCACACATTTGTCCAACATTGAGCAAATTGTGATTCATGTTTTCGACCAATAGAACACTGGCCCTTTCTATATTTGCTTCCGAGAGTGATGGTACCTGATCCTATAACATTTGAAGATCCATCATTTCAAAAGGATATGGTTCCATCCTTTTTCTCTTTCAGAGATAAAAATTTCCTTCTATCTCCAGTCATATGCGTCGAGCAACCGCTGTCAACATACCACACATCTTTCTTTTTTTGAGCCTTGAGAGCAAGAGCACAATTATCAGTCTTATCTTCTTCCATGTTCGTTCATTCTGTGGCTTCGAAGATTATTCTGGAGGATTTTCAAGTCTGCAGTCTCTGGTTATGTGTCCAAATTTCTGACATTTGTAATATTCCATATTATTTCTTAAATTTTCAAATCCATTGATGTTTCGTTGAGCCGTGGGAGGTTCATATTTGAAGAATCTCTTGGAATTGTATTGGTTCATAGGGTACGTGTGACATTATATAGATTTATGACCAAATTTTCCACATGAATAACAATAGCCATGAAAAATATGTTGGTACCCGGATGAAAATCTTCGTCGAGGAATCATCTTCCAAGGATGTGCTTGTGAATCTTGTCCAATGAACTCTTCATGTATGTCGCATCTCATAGGTTCATTGCATTTTTGCAAGTGAGGTCCTCGTTTCTCTTCTTTTTTGTAACCGAGGCCGCTTATATTGTTGTAAGATCGTTGATTGTCGATGAGTTCTTCCAAATGCCTGTGAGTTGTTGGCATAGTTTTGGACATTTTTTTTCCTTCTTCACTTCCTTACGAGCGAGATTACTTCGCTCTAATGCTTCCCTTTCTTGGTTGCTTTCTTTCCAACTTCTTTTGAAGTGAATCTTCAATACATTTGTGTTCTTCAACCTCAATTTTGAGACCTTGAACTTGCTCTTCAAGAGTGTTGGAATGGATCTTCTCAGAATTGAGCTCTTTTATAACCTTGATTGCCTCCTCATAAAATTTTTCTATGGTCAACCCTTCTTCTTCATTGTTTGATACTTCTTGTTTTTTGTGCTTGGCCATAAACAATACTTTGTCATTGGCTTCTTCTTTTCTGTCACTTTCTTCATCGGATGAGGAGCTATCTTCTTTAGAGAGAAATTTCTTTTTGGATCCTTTATTTTTGCCTTGCTTGTTGAATTTCGTAAAGCCTTTCTTTCCTTTTGAGTTGCCATCACTTTTGTTTGGACATTTTGCTACGAAATGCCCAACCTCACCACAAACAAAACATAACAATGGAAGTTTACCTTTGAATTTTCCCTTACCAGGTTTTAGTTTTCTCGTAAAGTAAGCATATTCTTCATCTGAAAGACCTTCTCCATCATCTCCCTTTTCATCACACTTGCAGGTGCATGTCATTTCAATTGAAGTTTGTTTGTCCTTATTGGTTTTCTTAGATGCAACGAACGCAATTTCTAGATTTGAAGTACCCTTTTCTTCATGAAGTCTCATTTCATATGCTATGAGAACTCCATGTAATTCTTCCTTGCTGAGTTTGTCCAGATTTGCACTGTATTCTAAGACTGATACCTTTGGGTTGAATCTCCCTGGTAACGTTCTAAGAATCTTTCGTATAATATTATTCTCATCAATCGGCTCTCCCAATCCTTCCAGAGTATTGGTTATTTCATCAACGTATTGGAAGTATGCAGTAATGTTGCAATCTTCTTTCATTCTGAGTTGCTCAAATTTTTCTCTATAGATTTGAAGCTTTGCTTCTTTGACATTTGAGTCACCTGCATATATATTCTTTGCTTCTTTGGCGGTTTTACAACCCAACACCTTATAATAAGCATATTCAATAAGAACACAAATGCACACAGTTTTTAAGGTGGAAACCCACTCCGGGACAAAAACCACCTAATGCTTTTCTAATAATTCTTCAATATTCAACTCCAATTGAAAATAAAGCTCCAACTTCCTAGAATCTAGAAAAGAATTCTTCTCCAACTCCCAATTTGATGGACGCCCCGTTGAGCCTCAAAATTATGCTTTCCTTCAATTCTTCATTTTATTCATTTTCCCTTGTCCATTTCTATCTTAAACCCAATTTACTCAATAAATATAGTTAAAATACTTCTAGAATGGTTTACATGACTAACTTGTTGAATTTTGTGATTTTTATTATCATACATTTTGACCAGAACTAGCTGCAGAATGCAGACATTCCGTAGCTAACCGGCGATTCTGCAGCTACCTTCATGTTTGAGTATGTTCCAGGTGGCCTCTTCAAGAAAACCGCATATGGGCATGATCCACGTCCTGTCTATATGGTTCGTTGCTCATCATGGAGGAAGAAATGGATTCTAGGTACGGTTATGCACGTGGGAACACATTTATGAAGGAAGACTCCTACTAGGACTGTCTTAGTCCAGATGTCTTTTCTCCTTCACGTAGCCACCTCGAAGACTCCTAATATGATTCGGAAAAGGAAAGACATTATTCCTAAATTTTTGTAATTATTTTTACTTGCATTTGCTTTATAAACTCTTGAGTAGACCGAGAGCTTAGTTAGAGATTTTATATTAGATTTGCTGCTAGATTTTGTTTAAAAACTCTGTGTTACATCCTTGAAGACACAGAGTGTTATGTTCAAACTATTGCATCGTTAATGGAGCAGACAAAGTTATTTTGAAGGCGTGATTTAATTTGAAGTCGAATGCCGTCAAGTGGTAGAGGGCCCCTGCCTCTTGCACGGATTTCTTTTGCGTAAATTAGATAAGGTTTCCTAGTTGCCTTTATGTTTTGCATTTGAATTGGTAGTTGTTTTGTTTTTAGCTACTGTAGTCGTATTCATTCTAACTCTTCCACAAGAAGACACTATTCCAACAGATTATAATGATGAATGTTGAATGACTATAGTATTGTAGGATTAGGAGTTGAATTTATAGTTGATTTAACTAGCTACTGTAGTTATATTCATTCCAGCTCTTCCACGAGAAGAAATTCTTCCAAAAGATTATAATGATGAATGAAAATGGCTATAGTACTATAGGATTTAGTTGTAATTTTTGTTGTTCACTATCACAGTTACACTTGTTTTAATCACTCTTCCACAAGAAGAAACTCTTCCAAGAAATTCTTAAGAAGTTCAAGACATGACCGTGATAATGAATGATTTAGCTGTGTGTTTGCACTAAGTATCATCTATGTTCTTGCTCTTAAACGCTTGCCCAAAACATCATAATGACGAGTAGGATAAGGATATGATATCTTAGTTTTTCATTGCTTTCAGTCTTTTTGCTTGCATTTGCATACAAGTACACATTCAGCACTGTTCTACCTCTTCCAAAAGAAGGAACTCTTCCAAGATATCACTAATGATGAACAAACAGATTGTGTAACTTCATAGATTAATGCATGTTAGTACAGTTAGAGCAACTCCGGAGTTTCATTGCATTTAAATCATGATCAGTTACTTCATTTCAAGTTTGATGATGACTTATAGTTCAAGCATTGTTCTAGTTTAGTAGCATCTTAGGTTTATTCTTAGATTAACTCATTGCACTTGCATCTCATATTCACATTGTCATCCTTTGCACAATAGATTACTTTAGTTGTTAGGATTCACAAGACAGCCTTCATTATTCACAAACATCTTTTTGTTCTGAAAACTACAAGTGATCCATAACCATAGGAAATTTAAGATAACATCATCATAAGGTCCTGAAATTTCTCTAATCTCCTCCTCATTTCATAAAATGCGTAGCTCTTCCTCAAAAGAACTACTTTGAACAAGAAACCAATAACTCTTTGAGTATAGGTTCTGTGACATTCAATTAAATTGCAGAATAGAACTAGGAGTTAATCATAGAATAGAAGAGCTTAGGACAGAGTATTACATCATTAGTGTTTGACTATTTATTTAAAGGATTTGCATATTTAGTGATCATTTTTCAAGATTAGTTTGTGTCATTTGTTTAAAAAGTCATTATCAAGCTTTTGCTTCTATTTAGTCATAGTTTAGATTCTGCTTCAGTGTTTCCAATTGCATTTGCCATTCCATACATTAGGCTTAACTCTGTTTTGACCACCAACTTCT